>OY759269.1:46597947-47010447 GCA_963662155.1 Lamellibrachia columna | reverse complement strand
GAGTAAAATAGAGCCATGTTTGATGGATATATGGTAAACACGGATTTAACAAGCTGCAGTAATTGAAGTTTTTAAGATATTGAATGGGTATGAATATATTGATAGAACTATGTTTTCTCACTTTGTAAAGGTAGACAGCAGAACTAGAGGACACGAAGTAACATTAGTGAAGGATCAGTCAGGATTGTCGTTTTGGCCTTTTGCCTTGGTTGGCAGTATTGTTAAATCTAGTTAAACCTTGCTAATGTACAATACATACGATGAATATGACATTTGCAGAGTTCCGCAAACACGCAGACTGTGTTTCGGAGAGCCGACTGGAGGCTGAGATACTCAATCACACAAACGATTTTTCAATTGATATGGAGAGAGCCGCCGGAAGCGAAACTCGGATTTGCAAGTAAGGACACTGCGTTATAGAAGCTGCTATGTCTACTAAAGAGAACGTACAACGATTACCAATGGCTAAAAGAATGACAATGTTAAAGGACATTGCAAAACCTATTAGCACTTAGGAAATGTTGGTCCAATAACTGTAATCATAATAATGATGGCAAAAGTTAAAACGTATTAGCATTGTGATATGTCACTTTTTATCGATTAATTACAATATGGTACTTTTACGAATACTGCTTTACTGCAATAAAATATCGACCATTAAATCTTCAATTTTGAATGTGAAATATAACGATTGTCAGTTAACCAATTAAATTCGTTGTATATTCCCTTTAACAGACACATGAAAGACTATCAATGTTAATGAACGTTGAGCGAAACAAATACCGCATGTAATTGTGATTCGTACATGCAATAACATTTTAGTCATTCGATGTCAAACACGAGAGCCACACTATTTCCACAGTGCCAAAATGTCAATTGAAACAAATTTCTCGCGTATTCCATCAAAGCGACGAAATAGTAGTTAGTGACATATAGGCTACTTGCTGAAATAAAACTCGATTTTAAACATAAAGATGCTGTCAAATAATGTGTTCTGTTTTGTTAAACATACATTCCGGTACCGTGTAATTAGAGTGTGACATTTGTTCATTCTTGTATTCTCCTTTTATGGGATTACATCATTGTATTTAGCAAGACACAATGTAAACTGTAAACCAAATGTTAGATTGGCTGATATTATCAGCTATGAATATATTAACATTGGATAGTTGCTATTCACGATAGTTATTTTACAGGATAGTGGTGTGAGATTGACATCGAAGAGAATCAACGCAATGTTTCCTGTTTTAGAATTACGAAAGGCTATCTAGACAACATCGTGAATTCCGTGTACTCGTCCTGTGGGTTCGCGGCAGCGCGTTACATGCGCTCGTGGTACTGGCATTTCCTAAAACCTTTACTCAACCTGATCCGCTGTCCTATGCCGGATTTTTTGCCGCGCGAGACTGTCGATTTTGCACACTATAAGTAAACTCCAATAATTGTAACCGATACAACTTACTTAGACCTAGACATGTCACCATTTGGCAGCACTCGACTTACAGTGTTGATGTTTAACTGTTTAGGTTCCTGGCATGGGCGGATCCAGGGAATGTCCATCAGGTGCCACGGCAGGCCCCTTTATTTCGGCCGGTTTTTTTTCATTGAATCAGAATCCAGAACAAAAGTATAATCGTTATCGGGTATCAGATCCAAAAGAAGATCATGCCCAAAATGTGGAAGATGTTTTTTATTCCATCAACAATGACGAAGCGTATTAAACAAAGTACGGTTAAGCTTTCACCTGAAAGAAGACAGATAGGCAGAAGATTCGTGATGAATAATTACTATAAATGGAGTTTCGTGCATCAAATAAGGCGACATAATTCCCCTCACGAGAATGGGTGGCCTTATAAGAGTGGAAATAGTGCGTGCGTGTCTGCCAGCATGCGTACATCCTGTAGACACCCGGATAACGAGAAGTCCTGCCACATTGTGTCTTTTTTTTGTGGGAAACTGGGAACCCCCTTTTTCAGGGTCTGGATCCGCCCATGCCTGTGCCGCTGTCTAGATCATTTTCCAATTATGAATTGGATGCAATTATAGCTGATGTGCCTGGTTTAATTTATATCAACAAAGCAATGTAGCAGGTTGTTAACATAGCAATCCATGAATACACACACGCACGCACGCACGCACGCACGCACGCACGCACGCACGCACGCACGCACGCACGCACACACACACACACACACTCGTTTATGTAACATCCGCAGATCCGCAGTCTATTTAATAAAGATGTGTATTTGTGTTCAAGTCATCGACTTTAATAGGTAGGTCTGGTAAGGCTAAAAATAGTGGACATCCAAAATGTTAGACACTGTACGGGTCAACGCCGATCGTGGGCGTGACCTCCATCGTCTCGCCGATCACATGACAAAGTTAAAATCTTGGTGAAATTCGTGAGTTTTCAGCGTTTCCATTTTTACTTCACTTAATGTTTGATCAGACATTAAGTTATTTAATAGTTTGTCTAATGATTTCTTAAACACTACATGCAATATTTGCACAAATGCGCACAATTAATTTGAAATGAAACTATAAAATAATCGAATTACATTACCCAGTGGCAGTAGGCTAACAATGTAGACATACTAACAGACTGAGGCTGCCCGCGTTGGTGCAGTTCAGCTTGTCGCGATGTGTGGCTCGCAGGTTGAATGCATTGCTGCATATTATGCATATTACAGTAGAGGCAACAAAAACATTGTCCAGATGCAGACTCTATTAGATACCGATAATTGGACAGACAAACGCCTTGTTCTGTTTAATCTTTTTATTTTTAATCTTCGCTGTCTGAGGTCCATCTGTGTTGCTCCATAACATTTTATCGTGTAACTAGCCCAGTTGCCCGGCGTTGCGTTGTCATTCCTTGCACTACCCAGTCATGTTTTGCTATTGCATTGCCAAATGCAAAGATATCTTCGCGCCACAAAAATCACGTACAACTGCCGGTTTCACAGGGCGTTCAGTGGACGTTTGACGTAGTTCACGTAACAATGGTAGAACCACTCATAGCGTTGCAAACAATTGTACGTAACTATTGTTCTGAGTTACGTAGTCTACGTCAAATGTCCTCATACGTAATATCTCCACCCCGTGGAATTCCGAATATGTTTAAATGTATGAACATTTTAAATGTATGCACGCCTACAAAAATTCATCCCAATATTCAGCGCACTGTCAACAACTGCCCCCCAGGCACGCCAACAAAATGTCAGCCCCACACATGTGAAACTGACGATTTATTTATATTTTTAAGTACACCATCCACTGACCTGGTATTTGTAACACGTGGTATGTTTCAAAATTGCAGACATGATAAACACGTTTGGCCACGCATGGATTTGGTTCAGTCATGTAGCAGATTCAAGTGCTGTACCCTAGTTATAAAAAGGCTATGATAACTTTGCTTGTTAATTATATTTGTGAAAGAGAATGTAATTACTGTAATGTAATTTTTTTTTAGAAATCATGTCAGAGATCCCTGGCTGTTTGCATACGATCGAGCTCCCATTTTCGAACTCTGATATTGGGCCTGTGGTTACTGCATGGAATTATTGCAGAACCACCAAGGAAATATCAAATAGCAAACATTCCGAGCATCAATTCTAATGCAAGTATATCTTAGGTGGACAGGTCACGTGGCTCATGCGTGTGTGTGTATGTGCGCGTGCTTGCGTGCGCGCGTGCGTGCGTGCGTGCGTGCGTGCGTGCGTGCGTGTGTGTGTGTGTGTGTGTGTGTGTGTGTGTGTGTGTGTGCGTACGTGCGTGTGTGCGATACACTTATTTTTTGGCGTTTAAATAAAGTTTATAAGTGTGAAAGTATGTTGAGATTTTCCGTAGTTCTACGTTTTAGCCACCCTTTTGATGATAGTATAAATGGGGGAGGCAAGGTTAGTCATCATCCGTTAGAGCATCACGCTACCATGTCATCATCCGTTAGAGCACTACCATGTAACGGTTACATACGGAAAAAAACATTAACCAAAGGAATGGCAGGGCCCAGTGCGTGCGCCACTGTCCTACACATGTTAGCTGCGGACATCTAAATTTTAAATTAGTGGAGGGTGTAACACTGATTTGCTCATGGTATGAACAAAGGAATTATCGACACAGTCATTGAATCCATGTACACAGAGCAGAAAGATTTCAGGCGATGAATTGATAATACGAAAGACGAAATGATGCGCGATGAGCCGCGGAAAAGACGCAGTAAGATTCTGCACAGAATGACCAAGAGATCTATGGAAAACGCGTCGTCTTTTATGGACGAACGGGCCAACGAGATAGAAGGCTTCCACGACGGCCCTCAGATGTTTAAAACCTTGCTACAATGTCGACAACACTCTCAGCTGAGGGTGCACGACGAGTTGAAACACTTCATTGGGGACAAACACAAACTTTCGTGATCGGTAGCGAAATACGTCAAAAACCAATTCCACGATGGAGTAGAACACGGCGTTCACATGTTTGAAGGCTCGCCAAAGTCGTTTGATTCCCAATTACTGCCATAGAAATAGACACTGCATTTGCGAGGCTCAACAAAAACAGGGCATGCCGATACGATTCGATTCCAGGCGAACTTCTGAAGTACGCACCTGCCGAACTGCCTAGACTCGTCGCCGGCCTGTTCAACGAAGTCTTCGAGAAACATCTCCCATTGGAAGTAGACACAGGGGTACTTATAGCACTGACAAACCCGGCAAACCGTTGGGCCCTCTGAAGCGGCTAAGACCAATAGTCTCTACGAAAGACGTTATCTCTCATCACATTAAACCCGATCTCTTACCAAGTCAATTACTTCCTTTCGCCATTTCATAGCGGATTTCGACGCGGACGTTCAACAGCAGATGTGGTATGGGGAAATCGGTGGCTCGCCAGATGTGCCAACGATACAGGCACAGACAACGTCCGAATCACACGGCTTCTAATAGCACAGTCAAAAATCACTGTCAGGTTTGACGCCGCCATGTGTGCCTTCATCAAAGCAACCCTTCGGATGATGCGCGGATGTCTTCCATGCAGACCACCAGACGACCACAACTGGCCCAGTGAGGCAATACGCACAAACGACGCCCATTCCATCTCCACTAACCATGACTACCTGAGCAAATTCATCGAGATCGCACCAACAGCACTTGGAGATTGGTTTATGTACGTGAACGTCGACAAAATGTCGTGAAACCAACCGCGTTGCCGAAGAATGGAGGACGACCAAGAAACTTGGATCCATGCTTGGAGACGACGAGGACCTGTCTCGCCAAAATGCGGTCACTGCTTTTCGTTCCATGTGGTCTCTTTCGTTGCGAAGACAACACTTCAGCGAGCAACTCCGATTGCGTTTATATAACGCATTTATGCATCCTGTGTTACTGTACAACGCGTGAGGCCTGACGGGGTCGGAAACGGAAAAACTAGATGCCTTCCATCGGAAGTAGCTCCGCTCGCTCATCGGTATTTACTGGCCACAGTGGATCGCCAAACATAAAACATAGTGAGCAAACTAAACAGTACAATAACTGAAGGGAAGCGGTGTAGATGGACGTAAGAGCCAGCTGCTCGCGCAAGCCCGCTTTCGCGACTGAGAATGACACTTTTAATAATGACGATAATAATAATAATAATAGTACCTTCGATCACCAGAGATGGTATTGTATAGTTGAGTCACAGAGGTCACTATTTATTTTAAGATTAACTTACTGGGTGGGTTTTAGTTGTTGCCCAGCGTAGCTTGCCGTGGGCCGGAGACGTGTGTAGACGCAGTTACTCTACGCTATATACGTTGACCTTCTCGCAGATCAGCTTTACATTTCAATTTATACATCCTTGTCAGTTACCTTTGTCAAGTTTACACAGTGTTTAGTTTTTTAGCTACCTTTGTTAAGTTTATGCAGTTTTTGTATTTAAGTAATGTGTTAGACTTGCTTAAGCTGTATGTTATATTAAGCGTTTGAATTCGACGCTAGGCCCTTCAGCTACGAGCGTGGCAGCTAGGCGTGACGTGCGTGGCAGCTAGGCGTGACGTGCGTGGCAGCTAGGTGTGACGTGCGTGGCAGAATCTAGACAAGAGTTTCGCCTTTCGTTATCAGTGTCGTTTGTTTAAGCTTAGGCAGTGTCATTGCTTAAATTTTCATTATAAACACTTATGATCTGCATGAAACTAATTGTTGGGTGACTGAGTGGGCGCGGCCAGGTGATTGCAAGTTTTTTTGGCTTACTCACAGTGACACTGTAATTGAACCAAAGCTGAGTTACTAACTTGTTAAACAGAAATATCCGTTAAAACAGCAACTTGTATTAGCATAGAGGGCAACCTGTTAACGCTAGACATATCTAACAGATTAACTGATGTTACAAAAAGGTAAACGTAACTAAATAACATAAAAAACACTTATGATCTGCAAGAAACTAATTGTTTGTTATGTTATGTAGTTACGTTTACCTTTTTGTAGATACAATATTTACATACCAAGACATTTATTCATGTGACTATTTTATCTGATATGAACTACATCCATCATTTCTATGCACCAAGGTAATACTTATGCAGTATTTTAAACTAAGTAATTAGGTTTCCCCTTTTACACACTAGCATTTAAATATGCATACACTATTTTTATGCATCACTAGAACGGGCATGCTTTTGATTAAGTTGGCACTGAAGCTATAGTACTTTTCTCTAATTCTCCCCATTAACGGTTACACGTACGCGCGCGCGCGCGCGCACGCACGCACGCACGCACGCACGCACGCACGCACGCACGCACGCACGCACGCACGCACGCACGCACGCACGCACGCACGCACACACACACACACACACACACACACACACACACACACACACACACACACACACACACACACACACACACGTGTATATGTGCTGTGCGATGTTCTCTCTCCCACTAACACATGCCTGAACTTGATCTCTCTCAGGCTAGTAACTGGAGTATTTACTGCAAACCTTTTCTAAACACCTGGGCAACACGACTGTAGACTGTCCCGTTGACTCGTCATCCACCAATGACCTCCAACCCCCCCCCCCACCCCACACATCCGTCTGACTGCACGAAGTGGCGAAATGACGAAGGAGCAAAAAACATTTTTTTTTTAATTAAGTGACATTTTATCAATTTTGTATAATGCGTTTTGCCACATATGTTACGTTTTTCGCTAAGTGTGTAACACATTCACTATGCAACACGTTTAGCTGTTCTTCCCATGGTACAGAGAATCAACTTAATTATGTCAAATGTCAACTTAATTACGGCAAATATCAAATTAACTAGGTCAAATAGCAATATAAATTAGTTCAAATACCATATGATTTCGAATTCGAAACACAAACTTTTGAAGAAGAAAAAACCTTTTCTAAATATAGTGGAGAGTTTAGGATGGCGTATCGTAGCCCTAACCATGGCTCTAACCCTAACCCCTGATAATATATATGTTTAAAATTTCATTAACAAAAGCATAAGAACTGGCTGCCTGATATGATATTATGTGGGCATAACAAAAAAGGTGGCTAAAAAGTCGTTTTTTTGTCAACACCTCGTTAATTTCGGCTTCTTAACGATTTTTTGGACAGCGTGTCTGGTCGACTTCCTGTCGATGGTGACTCCGTATGCGTGGCATGTTTTTGTAAAGCAACTTCGTAATAACATGCCCCTGTATACAACTAGCCCAGGTCCCCCTTAATAGCCGTCGAGTTCCCTCAAAATTAGTAATGCGCCAAATAGAAACGTTACTTACATTTCAATCATGATACACCCATATATATTGATATTTTTATTATCTCTATCGACTAGCAAGCTGAAATTCGTTCGTATTGACCAACACCTGTTTCAAATGTATCAGTGACATTGTCAAGCTTACAAGCAAAGATGTCTATCCTCCGGACGGGATAACTTGGTAGTTTGTAAGTGACTTTCTCGATGACAGTCAATATCTCTCGAAATTGTGACATAATCAGAATAACGTCTAACGACGCTTTGCGCGTGTGTTACGTAACTTGATTCCTCCAAAATTACTAATGGAAACAGTAGAACAAATCAGTATACCACTTGCAAGAGTATTGAACTTGTCATTAAAAAGGGATGAATGGAAAGAAGCAAACATCATACCATTATTTAAAAAGGGTTCGAGAAATAAGTCAGAAAATTACAGACCAGTGAGTTTAACGTCAGTGATTTGTAAATTATTAGAAAGGTTAATTAAAGACCATATGTTGGACTTCCTCGTTAAGCATACATTATTAAATTCATCTCAACATGGATTCCTTAAAGCGAGGTCATGCTTAACAAATATGTTATGTTTTTTGGAAGAAATCACTAAGTGGATAGACGTGGGATCGCCAGTAGATAGTATCTACTTAGATTTTCAGAAAGCTTTTGACAAAGTGCCACATCAAAGATTACTACTTAAATTAAAAGCCCATGGTATCGGGGATAGCATAACTGACTGGATAGAACAATGGCTGACTGACAGAAGACAACGAGTTGTAGTAGATGGAGAAGTTTCAAATTGGAAATCGGTTTTGAGTGGGGTACCTCAAGGATCAGTATTAGGACCTATATTATTCTTAATATATATCAATGACTTGGACGACAGTATAACAAGTAACATACTGAAATTTGCGGATGACACAAAACTGTTTAGAAAGGTTAATACTGATGGTGATAAACAACATTTACAAAACGATCTAGACAGATTAGTGAAATGGTCTGAGAAATGGCAGATGTTGTTCAATTTTGGGAAATGTAAATGCCTACATACAGGACATGGGAACTTGAATGTAAACTATAAAATGGGAGATACTGTTCTGGGTACTACTGTAAAAGAAAAGGACTTAGGAGTTACAATAAGCGCTGATATGAAAGTTTCAGAGCAGTGTGGTATTGCAGCTTCAAAGGGTAATCAAATTCTTGGATTGATCAGAAGAAACATAACATACAAGGGAAAAATGTTAATTATACCTCTTTATAAAGCAATAGTTAGACCTCATTTAGAATACTGTATACAAGCATGGAGACCATATCGTAAGAAGGATATAGATACGCTTGAACGCATACAAAGGAGAGCAACTAAACTGATTCCAGAACTCAGAGCCAATGGCTTCCTTGTCCACTTGCCATCTGGGCCTTTAGCTTGGATGGCAAATCTTGTTAAACCTTGTTAAATCTTGTGTTATGGACAATCGGGGAAAACTCGAAGACGTTGTCTACAAGTATTAGTAATTGTTCTCGTAGTGTTGCAGACAGTAATAACTATAAAGTGTAATTCGATTGTTAGCAGAAAGTGAAGTAGCGGGTTGTTAATAAAAAACTGATGACCCGACCGTGGGATTGTAGTTTTTTAATAGTTTTACGCCCGAGATGCAAAGAGGCTTTGGGGAGTTGCACATCATGCACACAAACATACTCACGGTCGATTATAATTAGATGTCATTGTGTTTCTCAAAATAATATAAACTTTAATTGTGTGGTTATGTTGTCATATTTACAAAAAAAAATAAAAACAAAACGTCGGTAAATAAATTCTTTCTTTTTTCATCTGGAGGATTACTTATTATTTCAACTGATTAGATTAACTACAACCTGAGAAAAACTTCCATTGAAGCAATTCTTTTTTCAAAACAACCATACAATAACCGCCCCAGTCGCCTTAACAACAACGACGACGACGACAACAACAACTACGACAACATAGGTTCAAAGTTTATTAAGCAAATAATATAAATGCATTATAAAATATTAATATCAAAGCGTTAATATAATCAGCTACTTTAGCGGCTAGATTATATATTCGTCAATTGACTTGACAGTCTCCAGTTTAAAGAATGTTAAGATCACTACCATTTCTACCCTTATGAAATAATACCACCGTAAACCATTTAAAATACTATGGTATACCATGGTGTTTTAAAACAGATAAACCATGGTAAAATACCATGGTGCTTTGAATCAGGTAAACCATGGCATACCATACATAATATTTGAAACGGCATGGTTTACCACGTCTTACCATGTAATGCCATGGTATACCATGTAATAATTCCATGATATACCACGGTATATTTTCATAATAATATTATATACGGTATGCATTCATATTTTCGTTAGCGCGTTACTACAGCTGTGCTAAGCGTAAAATCATAACATTTGATATATTACTTAATAGGATTCAAACGCACGTTTCACCAGACAACGTATACATGACTGGATCCAGGATAGGCCTATATCAGCAAATGTAATAAGTCAACATCATGGTTACAAATACATGTTTGTACACCACCGCACGCACGCACTCGTTTACGTACGCACGTGTATGCGGTTTGAACATTTTCAATATTCAATATTATTTAGAAATTCTATTAAAAATACAGATGTCAACCGAAATAAATCGCCATATCTAGGGATCCCATACCAATGTGAAGATTTCAAAATAGTACAATCGTACTACATTGAACATAGCAAAGCGTTCGTCTACCAAACCACGTGTGTCATATGTGTCATCATCCGCTAGTGAAAAACGGGAAAGTGCTCGTGTGAAGCGGGACAACAGCGTCCTCCACTAAACTTTCACCGATTTTAGCGTTTCTTTGCCGTTTTTTTTTAATAATGTTTTACGGGTCATCATTTTCATATGCCTTTGGCATGCGCTAGAAAATTTGAAATCTCTTGATACCAAAGAAATGAAATAAACCAAGAATGGCTTCGTGCGTACCAGTTTGGTCGATTTACCATGGATTTTGCTTGATTTTGTAAATAAAAAATAGGGACAGTTTTACCCAAAATCGGGAGCAAGGAAAAAAACTGTATATCTCGCCTGAAACCAGTAATGTTGACACATATGGCGTGTGCTATGAGAATTTGCGACTGCAAGCGACCATTGTTTTTCGTTGACTGTGGAGTAAATATGCACCGACGTCTTCAACGGCTGAACTGTGAACCGGACATCGCCCGCTACACGCCGAGTAGCGTCAACACGGGCAGAACCAGCACAGCAAGAACTGACACCATAACGCTGTTGACGACACGGCTCGTGGCAGCTGAAACTAAATTAACAAGATTTAGCAAGATTACTACCCGAGGCGATCAGCTTCAGATGGTAAGTGGACAAGGAAGTATTATAGTGTGATTTTGATAATATTTTACTTACCTAACATATACACAACATACAAATATAACCGAATGAAACAATAAGGGTGGGTCACTAGAAGAAAAAAAAAATTTCTTGTCAAACAAGTCAAGAAATCTCTTAATTTCCTTTATTGTTTAAATTAATTGTTTAAATGAGTTGTGTAAATAAATGAATGTGTTTATTTTAATGGGGGTAATAATTTAGTAATGATCACAAATTGTGTAATTATGTAAATACTAGGTTGTTGTTATTTGGAGACGTTGTTGTTTGTACGACTGATTGTTGATGTGATACAGAAAGCTTAAGTTAATTAATAATTTTTTAATATTACTGACATTTTGCATACTGTGATAAAGTGACGATGTAGAAACTCACCCGAAATATCGCAGTCAATCAAGTCGAGAGAAGGTTTCAAGAAGTGCACCAACATACTGCGCGTGTAACGTGCGGCATCGTCTCCACAGTTCGAGGAAATAGGGGTCATTATGCAGTTCACATAGTCACCCATAGTTCTAAGGAAGAAAAACAATTATTATCTCGGTTGTACATCGTAGGCCAATATCATGCGTCATGTAAAATGACTGTGGTGTGAAAGAACTATCGATATTGTGACCAAACACTTTTAGCATATCCAAAAGGTTTTTGTGCATCTCTATGGCTTACGCCACCTTGCCATTGTGACTTCATCAGCAATGACGTTGACCTCCAATAGGATGACGTCATCGTAGAAGTGTGGAAGTTCGTAGTTCCCCTCATCTCGGTTGATCGCTTGCTCTGTCTTTCGAATCCATATAGTTTCTTTTACGTGTCTTCGCCTTATATGGGACTCCCTTGTCTACCAGTATTACTCCTTCCCAGTCTATCAGACGGCTCTTGCTGTTTGTATGGTCTGTAGGGACTGACTTGTTGGTGGTGGATTGTGAAAGTTTATTTATGCTCCTCGTGCACTGTTCTCTTGATTCATTGTCCACAACTGTATTGTGTTGATGTAGTCTGTTCCGAAACAATCTCCCTGTCTCTCCTACTTAGGCTGCGCCACAACTATTACACGGGATTTGGTACACTAGCTCACCTTGTTCTTCCGGTTCTACTTTGTCGTTTGGGTGTGCCAACAGGCGTATTGCGATCTTTCCAACGTTTACGATGACGTCACCCTACTAGTATATCATGACGTCACTAGTATGTCATGGTGATTAGCTTTGATGAATTGGCAAAAGCTCTACAGCTACAGATAAACACAAACCTCCTGGATGTGTTGAAAAAAGTGTTTGATCATGAAAAGGAACTATCCCCAGAAATGTTCAATATCGATATTACTTTTCATTCAAAGTTAATGAAATCAATAATATTTTCAGTATTGCAAGAATATTGTTGGAATCTCAGTGAAAGTTATTACCTGAATTAACCTTTCTTGCAAAAATTACATTGGTGCTGAATGCTTCCACGAGGATTCAAGTTGGAGATAACGTCTGCCAGGAAATAGTGTGAAAAGGCTACTGAATGAAGACAACTGATTGATTCAATGCCTTTTCTAAAGCACAGCGTTGACACACAAACACGCATACACACACACATATATATATATATATATCAATAATAAAACCATATATATATATATATATATATATATATATATATATATATATATATATATATATATATATATATATATATATATATATATATATATATATATATATATATATATATATATATATAATATATATATATATATATATATATATATTAACATACGCACGCACGCACGCAAGCCCACACACACACACACACACACACACACACACACACACACACACACACACACACACACACACACACACATATATATAATCATAAACTTAGTTTTTATTAACTTTCGTTTTTTTTGTCTTTGTTCTGAATCACCTTTTATGCCTTTTTATGTTTCACTTTAACGTTATAGCTAATTGTTGCACTTGATAATAAATGCACGTCTTGGAGGAGTTCCAAATTCATTTCCATGGCTGGTTGAATTTGAATAGAACAAATAACTCACTACAGACCGCCACACGCAGGTTGGTTGAGGAACTGGAAATGTTTGCGGTCGCTCCGTTTTATGTGGTCCATGCAGCTGTGAGCAACTCCAACTGCGTTTATATAACTATTTTGCCCGTTCAATTTCATCATATAAAGCAATGATGCGGGGGCTTGACAAAATCCGAAACGCACAAATTAGAGGAGTGTGAAAGCCGGGCCCACGCCCTGTACAGGGCGCCAGGCCCGGATGAATGAGGCGCCTCCGTCCATCGAAGTGCTAAGCCTGGACTGAGGTGCCGGGTTCGGACGTTCGGGTGGAGGCGCCTGGCCCGGGTGGAGACTTCCCCGGGCTAGGACAGACGCTGCGCCGGGCCCGGACGCTCAGATGGAGGCTGCGCCTCAGAATCTCTTCTCGGTGAGTTCACGAAGGGGGAGGGGGGAGAGTCGGATAAGCCAAATTAGGACGGATGCTGCGCCGTATAAGGATTGAGGGAAACAATATGTTTGCATTGTCGCCGCAAATTAAACCCATCCATCCTAATAAATATTCCTATATCATCAATAATTTAATCAACAATGAATAACTGGTGAATACATTTGTATACTTGCATTTTTTAAATAATAAATTGTCACTTTATAATACGACCATAGTTCACATTCATTCTGACCAGGTCAACGTCACCAATGTATCAACTTAAATTAACTTCCTAACAATGTCTCTTATAATATTATTTAAAACAGCTCAATCTAATATTAGTTATATTAACATTCCAAGATAGGTCATATTGATTATGGTTAGTGTTACAAATAGTGTTATTTAGTCAGCACCAATGGTGCTTTTGTCCGCGCTCCGCGTTTCTACATACTTCAAAAGCATTTGATCGAGTCAATCGACATAAGCTAATTGTGAGAAGAGGTCTCTGTCGTTGCTCTTGTCTGATTAAAATTCACAAATTGTTGAAGAACTTGGAATCTTCTGGGCGTTTATGAAGTAAGCTATATCACACAGTTTCTACTACCACAGTTACTGATTGTCACTAAGCTAACCCTGAACTAAGTAGGAGTGACGCCAATGATTAGATAACCACCACCAACGGTAGGTTGGCTTCTTTGTAAAAGCGGCTTGTCCGAACACTGACTTTTATAACATGACAAAGTTACAAAATTTCACCAAGTGTGAAATTCAATGTACTAAAATGTCAAGTTATAAGTATCAAACGTGATATCGTCAGGTAGAAATAGCTAGAAAATACAAAGGTCGACCAGGCCCGATGGAGGAGAGGCTGCTCCTAACTATTTGCCACGTTTCTACAACTACGCCGACAGTGGCTGGGGTGACAGGTCAACATCAGGATGAAGGTGCAGAAGCGACTAAATCGGCTGATTCCGATAGTTTTTGGAGGGTTTGGAGATTACCGCACATTTATAAACTGTCAACCCATATGTTCACTGATAGGTAAATAGGAAATTATTTAGTAGACACTTGCAACTCAGTTCATATATGTTGACATCGTATACATCCAACATAAACCATTCATGAGAATTCCACTGTTCCTCAGACTGTGTTCACAATAATTTAATTTTAGTTTTTTTAAACATCTCAAAGTCGTATGAATGTTATGCATTTTTTGTATTGTGAGCACAGCTTAAAACTAACCAGATGTCTATCATTCTGGAGAGGAGAGCTCTTCAAATTGGCATCTGTTAGATACTACATGGTAACGAACAAGTTTTTTTAGTAATAATAAAACTTATATTATGCTTAAACACGCGGGGACCCAAGCTTAAGTATCATCAGACTTCCGAGGATTGAGGGAGGAAACGCAATTGTTTTTAATACGTCTTGAAATTTTGTGGAAGATAGAGTTACAGATGATTTTTAAGTGATATGGAATTTGTTCCAGATTTTGGACGTCACAAACATATCGCAATGACGTTACAAACATATCCTAATTACACTATAACCCATATATATATATATATATATATATATATATATATATATATATATATATATATATAGAGAGAGAGAGAGAGAGAGAGAGAGAGAGAGAGAGAGAGAGAGAGAGAGAGAGAGAGAGAGAGAGAGAGAGAGAGAGAGAGAGAGAGAGAGAGAGAGAGAGAGAGAGAGAGAGAGAGAGAGAGAGAGAGAGAGAGAGAGAGAGAGAGAGAGAGAGAGAGAGAGAGAGACTAGAGGCAGTATTAGTTTATTGAAAGTAAACACTACAAACAACTGCATCGACAATTCTATGGCTTAAATAGATGATATAGTGTTAGTTATTTATATTTCATATATTATATAAACAGGTTGCACCGACTGTTGCTGATATCGCCTTTAGTAGCACAACCAATTTCTGTAAATACAAAATATGTATGTGTAGCGCACCATAGTCTGACTGTCGCATTGTATGAGCATTTAATATCGGTACTTGATTTTAAGGTAGTGCCAAAACTTAAGTTAGTGGGCAGACAAAGGGAGGGCATGTGGCATGGTTGACTAAATCGATGAAGATATATTTGCCTAGGTATGGCGGGTTGACTAATACGCTAAGCCAATTGTTAAATCAAATATGTTCGGTAGTTGTGGGCTGATAAATCAAGACAGCGGGTGAGTTTGTTGGACGGGGGGAGGGTTGTATGTTACTAATGCCTTGGTAGTCAAGTGATTTTAAATCTCATTCAAATATTGTTTACATTATTCTCAGGGAGGTTGACTTTGAAACGTTGACAATTGAACATATCACGTATATGCAATCGACACGGGCGTGTTCTTGTTTTTTAGAACGTAGCGATATAAACGATGTAACAAACACGTGTGACTCCGTGTAGAATATTTAACACGTCCAATTTTATTTACGCAGCCCTGACCATATATTAAACATAAATCGATCATCTGCAAATTAGAATGAAGCGGAGAACACTCCTGTCCGCTTCAGTCATCCGCACCCGCCACATATCACGTGCATTAAACGTTATATGGAGCACACGCACACACACACACACACACACACACACACACACACACACACACACACACACACACACACACACACACACACACACACACACACACACACACACACACACACACACACACACACACACACACACACACACACACACACACACACACACACACACACACACACACACACACACACACACACACACACACACACACACACACACACACACACACACACACACACACACTAAGCAAAATAGGTGATTCGTAACATAAGCTTGAATAAAGAACACGTACGAACAATGTAAACTCATATTACTCACCTATGGAAGGTTGCATCTGTTCTTGATGATGGATATCTTTCTTTTTTATTGCATATTATTGCATCTTGCTGGCATTTCGCTAATCACTACGCGGAAGTTTACTCGGCGTCGCACGCAGCGATGACTCATTTTGGTACTCCAGGATGGCCGACGCATGATACTTTAAAATCATGTAGCTACTTTAAAAACGAATTCAATTCGGCAGCCACTGCTCATATGGATACTATGCGCGTAATTAATAACAAACTGTTTTGCGTTTAACATAATTGGTTGTGCTACTAATGGCGATATCAGTGACACTTTATGCAACCTGTTTATGTAATATATGAAATATAAATAACTAACATCTCATCTACTTAATACATAGAATGGTCCGTGCAGTTGTTTGTAGTAACTACTTTGCATAAATTAAGTGATGTTGACGTCTTGTCAAATTGAATTCGTTTTTTAAAGTAGCTACATGATTTTAAAGTATCGTGCGTCGGCCAACCTGGAGTTCCAAAATGAGTCATCGTTGCGAGCTACGCCGAGTAAACTTCCGCGTAGTGATCCTTCCGCGTAGTGATTAGCGAAATGCCAGCAAGATGCAATAATATGCAATAAAAAATGTATCCATCATCAAGAACAGATGCAACCTTCCATAGGTGAGTAGTATGAGTTTACATTGTTCGTACGTGTTTTTTATTCAAGCTTATGTTACGAATCACCTATTTTGCTACAACGTCAGTAATAGTATTGTCAACAAAGTCAAAGACAACAATGTTGTCTTTGACTTTGTACTTTTACTGCACATTTTATTGTGTGTGTGTGTGTGTGTGTGTGTGTGTGTGTGTGTGTGTGTGTGTGTGTGTGTGTGTGTGTGTGTGTGTGTGTGTGTGTGTGTGTGTGTGTGTGTTTGTGTGCGTGTGTGGGTGTGTTTGTGTGTGTTTGTGTGTTTGTTTGTTTGTGTTTGTGTGTGTGTGTGTGTGTGTGTGTGTGTGTGTGTGTGTGTGTGTGTGTGTGTGTGTCTCTGTGTGTGTGTGTGTGTGTGTGTGTGTTTGTGTGTGTGTGTGTGTGTGTGTGTGTGTGTGTGTGTGTGTGTGTGTGTGTGTGTGTGTGTGTGTGTGTGTGTGTGTGTGTGTGTGTGTGTGTGTGTGTGTTGTGTGTGTGTGTGTGTGTGTGTTTCTGTGTTTCTGTGTTTCTGTGTGTTGTGTGTGTTTGCGTGTTTGTGCGTGTGTTTATGTGTGTGTGTTTCTGTGTTTAAGGTTAATATATGGTCAGGGCTGTTTAATATATGGTCAGGGTTGCGTAAATAAAATTGGACGTGTTAAATATTCTACACGGAGTCACACGTGTTTGTTACATCGTTTATATCGTTACGTTATAAAAACACGAACACCCCCGTGTGGATTGCATATACGTGATATGATCTATTGTCAACGTTTCAAATTCAACCACCCTGAGAATAATGTAAACAATATTTGAATGAGATTTAAAATCACTTGATTACCAAGGCATTGGTAACATACAACCCTCCCCCCAGTCCAACAATCTCACCCGCTGTCTTGATTTATCAGCCCACAACTACCGAACATATTTGATTTAACAATTGGCTTAGCGTATTAGTCAACCCGCCATACCTCGGCAAATATATCTTCATCGATTTAGTCAACCATGCCACATGCCCTCCCTTTGTCTGCCCACTCACTTAAGTTTTGGCACTACCTTAAAATCAAGTACCGATATTAAATGCTCATACAATGCGACAGTCAGACTATGGTGCGCTATACTGCCGTTGATGGTTACCCAGGTCATGTCGGAACGAATAACGTTTCGTGTTTTTACGCTGTTTTGGAACTCCAAGATGGCCACGGCATTTGCACGTTTACGCCATTACGTAGATATAGACAATAGCCTCTCTATATTACTTAAAAATCATCTGGACTCTATCTTCCACAAAATGTCAAGACGTATTTAAAAACAATTGCGTTTCCTCCCTCAATCCTCGGAAGTCTGATAATACTTAAGCTTGGGTCCCCGCGTGTTTAAGCACAACATAAGTTTTATTATTACTAAAACACTTGTTCATTACCATGTAGTATCTAACAGATGCCAATTTGAAGAACTCTCCTCTCCAGAATGATAGACATCTGGTTAGTTTTAAGCTGTGCTCACAATTCAAAAATACATAGCATTCATACGACTTTGAGATGTTTAAAAAAACTAAATTAAATTATTGTGAACACAGTCTGAGGAACAGTGGAATTCTCATGAATGGTTTATGTTGGATGTATACGATGTCAACATATATGAACTGAGTTGCAAGTGTCTACTGAATAATTTCCTATTTACCTATCAGTGAACATATGGGTTGACAGTTTATAAATGTGCGGCAATCTCCAAACCCTCCAAAAACTATCGGAATCAGCCGATGCAGTCGCTTCTGCACCTTCATCCTGATGTTGACCTGTCACCCTAGCCACTGTCGGCGTAGTTGTAGAAACGTTGGCAAATAGTTTGGAGCAGCCTCTCCTCCATCGGGCCTGGTCGACCTTTGTATTTTCTAGCTATTTCTACCTGACGATTCACGTTTGAATCTTATAACTTGACATTTTAGTACATTGGATATGACAATAAAATTTACACTCCCAAAACGTCCCTACATATAAGTAAACAATTCAATGTTCGCGATATATTTGTTTGCACTGTGTTATTTTTATTGGGGTAGTCGAAAGGATGTCCTCTATTAAATTTCTATTTGTGAACCATTAGTATCACCAACTTGATCCCTGACAAATATGAAAAATGTATATATATTATATATATATATAATATATATATATATATATATAATATATATATATATATATATATATATATATATATATATAGATATATATATATATATATATATATATATATATATATATATATATATAGTATATATATATATACATATATATATATATATATATATATATATACATAAATATAATACATATATATATATACATAAATATATACATATATATATATACTATACATAAATTAATACTATATATATATATATATATATATATAATTTATATATATATATATATAAATATATATATATATATATATATATATATATATATATATATATATATATATATATATATATTATATATATATATATAATATATATATATATATATATATATATTGTATTCGTTAAACACACATTGACAGTAAATGCATTGTTTGGATTCGTCAGGCAGAAGAAAGTAAAAATCGTATATAACATGTGGTGTCAATACAAGGTAGCCTGATAAACGAATAGGTGACTAAACTTGGCCTAGTCTCGCTTATCCGACACTCGCTCGAGAAATCGCCGAGTAGAGTTTTGTTTCGAAGACGGGGTTTACCCATTCCATTTTGTGTAGTCGTTGCCCTGAAGCACCAGCAGCCAATCAGCGTCATTATCGGGATTCTACACCGTAACATTCTTCTTCTTCTTCCATTTATGCTCAGGACTCTGTGTTAGCCACATATAAATGTTGCTAGAGTATTTGGCTAGAGTAGTTTGCATGATTTAGTTTTTCAGATGACCCTGCTGAAACGTGGAACTTTCTGTTGCTCAGTTACCCAATAGCGGCCGCCCTGGGATTTTGGAGGCTCGCACACGGGAACTTACCTTTAATTGGTAGTCGCTGGTCGGACGGGTAGCTATGAGTATTTCGTAGGAACGTTCTTTGAAGTGAGGGGACGGGTCGATCAAGATAGGAAGTGGGACGAAACACAAATGATACAGCGTACATCCGCACATGGGATAAGCTGACAAATCCACGTTTCAGCAGATAAATCTACAGATCAATTTACTACTACCACCCCTTGCTAGCGAGGATGATGGGATTGGTAAGGAGGACGTTCAGGAGGGACGCTGTGCGCTTGGTCACCCATCATTATCTGTGACGCCATCAGTTGTATAACCAGAGAACTCCGCCATCTGGCGAATGACATGATAACAACATCACCTGCCGGATGACCTTAGAATTAAGTGTAATCGGATGGATAATGTAGAAACTACATTGTATAACTAACGCCCATCTATTTGATAGTTGAGAAACATTCAACTAAACTTCACTTATTAGAGCACCGCTTTTCAGCATATCAATTAGTTCATGGGTATAGTCACACGTACCTTTTGAATAACTGTGATTTATTTAGATAGCCTACTTTTCCGTGTACTCACTGAACAGGGAAATTAAGTTGAATGCAAACGCCTGCTGTTGGTCTCTCCCGAGCTGCACTGATCAGGCTATTTAAATATTCTGAAAGATGGGTGCGTCGAATTAACATAAAATGATGTCACATATTACAAACACGTATTATGGAATACAAACTCAGCCAAATGTTCCTGGGTTGGTGCCATGTGTATTACGTGGTGAACCCATCATATTCATTCAACGCTAAATGAAGAAATCTTTTTAAAATGTATTATTCTGAATGCAATGTACTTGTGCGTGCTGCTATGTTCTCATAATACACACAGATGCTGGAAAGCCAGTCCGATATGGCTTCCTTGTTGTCAAATTCCAATGCGGAACAGACGCGGGCTGTATGCAGGTGAGGTTCTTCATCGCTTCATATTAGATGTTCTAGAAATGTGCAGTGCCATTGTCTCAAACGAATTTTATTCTTAAATGTAAATACACGTGTGCTGAATTCGTGATAATATTAAAATTCTAATATATTTTAACAAGGGTATTTGGATGTGACATACACTATTTTAATATGTGAATTCGTGAGCAATATTTAGATGAAATGGTAAATTTGCGATTTGTATCCCCCTTGAATCGTCCGAGACAAAACACATTTGAACAATGCCGATTATTTGTGCTACTATCTTCTATATTGTTACCGTCAGTTGTTTCTTCGTTTTTTTGTTCTACCGTTGCCATAAACAATAGTTCAGCCGTCATTATAAGCGCCATTTTGTACACGATGACCTGTTTCATGACGTAACGAGATAGTTCCGTCCTAATCGCACACGGCTGAAGTCGTATTGGATAGAGCATATTAAATGCGTGTGTAATAATATCTGGAAATATAAAAACAAATGCGTGATGGTCTGAATGTCGCCGATGAAGTCGCTAAAAATGATGTATTTTGGTAGGGACTACGACAAGTTTGCGGAGTGCATTGAGCCTGTGAAACCTCGATGCGGAGAGAAGCAGATGCTCACTATCGAAAACTTGGACAGAGGTTTCAGCTTCTCGTGTGATAAGAAGAATATAGATGGTAATGACTGTGACAATAATCAATATATTCAGATACATCCTAATTAAGGTGAACGGAAAAATACTTAGAACTAAAGTGTCTACACCCGCTTGTCTTTTATCTGTCATAAGATATTAACATACATAATAACAGTTAACATATCATCACATGTAAAAAGGGCAATTGTTGCACGATATCTAGCAGTAGTATAATTCTTTTACCAAAAGAGATTTTTATTGCAATGAGGATTAATGATGGAATGATATAATTCGTTAAAAAATTATGCTGGAAGCGACTGGAAAGCGCAGACTATTGCTGCGGTCCAGTGCGCTCGCGTTTACCACTTCACGACATGTAAATAGAGTTCACGAACCCCATGGACTCGTAATTACCAGTCGAGAACTCGAAATTTAAAAGGAGCCCAACTTGACGACTCGAAATTACGTGTTGACCCAGGTTCATTGAATCTATTTACATGTCGTGAACTCGTATTCACGGGAAGTACGAGCGCATTGGAAAGCAGCATAAGTTTACATTCCCGAGAGTGGCGCCACTCTTCATATCACCACTGGCACCACACTCCCCGACAGTGGCGCCACTCATCATATCACCACTGCAAACTTGATTGGTACTCCCCGACAGTGACACCACTCACCATATCACCACTGCCACAACTTAATTATAAATGCATAATGAAAGTCTGGCGGAGTGCTACAAACGATTAGTTTGCTAGACAACATTATTAACGTTTACGACGTGATACGTCAGCATCAACTTAGCATTGTGGTCATGGTAGACGCATTCTCAATACAAATACTATCCACATTTGAATGCAATTGAAATTTCTTGAGAACAAAATTGGAGTTTATCAATTGAAATAAAGATGGTGCAATATATGTACATGAAATGTAAATTGTGGCAGGGGTGATATGACCAATGTTCACGCATGCCTGGAGGTACAAGACATACAAACAACGTGATCTTTGGTCGCTTCGCAGATTACCTCAAGCATGCAGACTGTTTTTCGAAGATGCATCTGGACGAAACTATAAAAACCTGCACAGCTGACAGTTGACAGGCGGCCAAGGGAAGCCAGACCCCTTCATGCCAGTAGGTGATTCAGGAGACGTCTTTTGACAAACATTATGGAAAAGAAATATACCACTATCAATGTTTGCGCATACTTCTTCCCAGAGGAATGTCAATGTCAAAAAGGCTATCAAATAATTTGGTAACTGGAGTGTTTAACACACATCTTGAAGAACTGCTAAATTTACTGTACATAATGTTGGCTTCAAAGAGCTCTGCGACGTAGAATGTTTAAGTTCAATATTATTTATACAAATATTTATCTAACTGTTTAAAAAAATCAACAAATGCTTTTTATCAGGAAAGAGATGCGAACTCGGAAGTAATGGATTTGGGCTAATATATGAGGTTTGAGGAGAAGAAAACTGTGGTAACATTTCAAAGCAATCCGTTGAGAGGAAGTGAAATTTAATCCCTAAATTTCAATATACATATATATATATATATATATATATATATATATATATTATATATATATATATATATATATTTATATATATATATATATATATATATATATATATATATATAAATATATATATATATATATATATATATATATATATATATATATATATATATATATATATATATATATATATATATATAGCATAATTTTTAAAGAGAAAAAAAAATTTAAATAAAATATTTTAACATAGCAAAACTATAAGAAAGCCGCCGAAAATACAAACATGTATCTAACGACGACTTTGTCAACGCACATTAAACACATCCATCCTAATACATCTTCTTAGATCAACAATATAGATACCTATGCATCTCCACCGTAGCGGCATGTTCTGTGCTTTGGGTTCAGGCCAGGCCGAATAAAACCGAATAAAGACAAGGTTGTTTTGCTATGCAAATTAGGGAATCGGTATATATGCAAAATGCATAGACATAATGATAATTTGAATGATAATTATAATAATAATGAGGGTTTATTTCAGACAATGAACAACATGTTTATAGAAAATAAATATAAGCAATAAAAACAACACGTTTAAAATATACATACAAGGATGTGATGCACTAAATCCCTACTTTCGACGTACAATACATGTCGCTAATTGCAATGCTCTTAAGTCATACAAAGGCTTTCCTGGTGATGTCTTTACAAGCATAGCAAATATGTGCAACGCGGATTCAGGTAGCGCTACATCTCATAGGCAGCCTGTTAAAAAATCCTGTATGAATTGTTATAAGCCACTTCAAAATGCTGAAAAGCTGCTTTCTACAATTCGTCCATGCCAGACCCGGACGCCGATACGAAAAGTAATTTTTAATGAAATAATAATATTGGCATAGTAAACGTCATGAAACGTGTCGTAAATACAACTATGTATGTATAGTCCACTTTGTAACCACAAAAGACGCGGCCACCGAATTCCTAAGACGCGGCCATCGAATCGTCGATCGTTATCAGAGCTCACAAGAAAGGCGAGACCTTCAAGATACGAGTGTGAATGGTTATCGCAGTGGAGACGGCCCCCGACGTTGAGACAACCCGCTGTCTTAAACACTCATTCATTCAATCCTCTTTGTGCCAGGTGGCGCATAAGGCTTCAACAAGAGGGCGCCACTGAAATCGGTCTGCAGCCCGTTTGTTGATGATGTCCCATGTCAGGCCACATTATTTCATCGCCTTTTCACTGTTCGTCTCCATGTTTCTTTCGGGCGTCCACGTTTCTTTCTACAATCTGCTCTCCAGGCCATCTCTATCTTCGCCTCTTGTTCTGTGTGGCCAGGGATGTTGCGTCTGTTTTGCGGAGCAGCTCTTCATTTGTGATTGTGTTGGGCCAAAATACCCGTAGTATCTTCCGTAGACACCTGTTTGGGAAGGTCTCGAGCTTGTGTGCTAGTTTGGCTGACAGTTTCCAGCACCCGGAGCCGTAAAGTAGTACACTGAGAACGTTACTGTTGAGTCGCCGACTAGTCGCCGACGAGTTTGTCGTGATGTGCATGCACTCCCACGACGCGGCGCTTTTGTCGAAGACAGTTTTATCCAGTTTTTGTCGCGTCATAAAATATCAAACATGTTTGATATAAAGACAAGTTGTCTGGGAAAAATCGTCGCGGACGAGTCGTGTCGTGACATGTATGCCGGTACACCCTCGTCGGTGACTCGTGGCGACAGATGTTTTGCCTGCTGATATGCTTTGAGGCCCTTGGCAAATGAGGAGCCTCAACATAGTCATGGGACTGCCTGTAAAAACTGAAAATGACGCAGTTTGAGTGGAACATTCAACGCGAGGAAAAGCTACTTGATTGGTGGCAGGAGAGGTCCTGCTTGTATGACTCGAGTTCAAAATTGTACAGTAATCAAGAACAAAAAGCAAATGCCTAGGAGGAAGTGGCCATATTGTTGGAACAATCTTAATATATGCATCTAGAGATCTGCGGCCTTATTATGTCAGAGTACGTACTTGTAACGCACTTTAATTTTCGTAATTTTTGGCCGAACCGCTGAACGTGGCAAATTGTTGTTTGCAGAAGGTCCTGCCACAACCACCAGGAATGCGTGCATCGACCTCTCGCCGATGCGAATCGCGTCGTGAAGTGTATGACCTCCCCAGCAAAGACGAGTCTGAGACAAATTATCTGCGACAAGTTGTCGCGTCGTGACGTGCATGCCGGGGTTTAGTTGGTTGGATTTCCAGATGGACTTCAGCATAGCGAAAGTCTGGCTTACCTTTCGGATTCTAGCAATGACATCTTTTGCAGAGTCTCCATCTGTTGTAATTTTGCTTCCCATGTATGTCCTGTCCAAGACATCACTGTTGATTATGATAAGGGGTTGTCTGTCTTGTAGTTCTTCAACAGTTTGGTTTTGGCTGCGTCGAGCTGTAGCCCGATCTGTTGTGTTGTTGTTGTTGTTGTTGTTGTTGTTGTTGTTGTTGTTGTTGTTGTTGTTGTTGTTGTTGTTGTTGTTGTTGTTGTTGTTGTTGTTGTTGTTGTTGTTGTTGTTGTTGTTGTTGTTGTTGTTGTTGTGACTTTGTCCATCTGGTTTGGCCTTAACGGTCCCTCCTAAATTCTCATTTCAAATTCGTTTTGCGAAATATCAAACCTACGTGCTACATGGTCGTTCGTTTGTGCAACTTTTGTATTTCGTTTTGTGAATCCATCAAACAAAGTATTAAATTACTTAATGCTTAGTCAAACATTAAGTGAAATGAAAATGGAAACGTTGAAAACTCACGAATTTCACACTTGGCGAATTTTTTAACTTTGTCATGTTATAAAAGTCTGACTTGTCAATGTTCGGACAAGCCGCTTTTACAAAGAAGCCAACCTACCGTTGGTGGTGGTTATCTAATCATTGGCGTCACTCCTACTTAGTTCAGGGTTAGCTTAGTGACAATCAGTAACTGTGGTAGTAGAAACTGGGTGATATAGCTTACTTCACAGGCGTCCAGAAGATTCCAAGTTCTTCAACAATTTGTGAATTTTAATCAGACAACAGCAACAACAGAGACCTCTTCTCACAATTAGCTTATGTCGATTGACTCGATCAAATGCTTTTGAAGTATCTAGAAACGCGGAGCGCGGACAAAAGCACCATTGGTACTGACTAAATAACACTATTTGTAACATTAACCATAATCAATATGACCTGTCTTGAAATGTTAATATAACTAATATTATATTGAGCTGTCTTAAATAATATTATAAGAGACATTATTAGGAAGTTAATTTAAGTTGATACGTTGGTGACGTTGACCTGGTCAGAATGAATGTGAACTATGGTATTATAAAGTGACAAGTTATTATTTAAAACATGCAAGTATACAAATGTACTCACCAGTTATTCATTGTTGATTAAATTATTGATGATGTAGGAATATTTATTGGGATGGATGGTTTTAATTTGCGGCGACAATGGAAACATATTGTTTCCCTCAATCCTTGCACGGCGCAGCATCCGTCCTAATTTGGCTTATCCGACTCTCCACCCTCCCCTTCGTGAAGTCACCGAGAAGAGATTCTGAGGCGTAGCCTCCATCTGAGCGTCCGGGCCCGGCGCAGCGTCTGTCCTAGCCCGGCGCAGTCTCCACCCGGGCCAGGACGGAGGGACGGAGGCGCCTCATTCATCCGGGCCTGGCGCCCTTTACAGGGCGTGGGCCCGGCTTTCATACTCCTCTAATTTGTGCGTTTCGGATTTTGTCAAGCATACTTGCTGTATATGATGAAATTGAACGGGTGGCTCAATTAACCCAGTGGCTCAACTAACACTGCCGTCCCCTACTAAATGTATGTACATCTTAATAATGGTGATTTTGTTTAGATTGATTCGTATCATCAACATCATAAGAGAATCGCTGTAAAATACTATTTAGGGAATTAGTCTGGATATCACTTTGGAAATACTTACTAATCCCCCATCGTCCGAGAAGGCCGGATGAGTAGCACAAGATAATCGGTGTATTTATTACACACGCCTAACCGATTCTTAACAACTTCAAAGTTGGGGACTATAATAATAATTATTATTCACTGTCGCCACAGTCGGTTGTCACCTGGTTGCTTGGTGTGTAGCCGATGTTCCTTATAATACGTCTACCCTGACATGAGATAAGGACAGTACGGCTGTTACTGCTGGAAAAGCGAGGGTGTGCCCAGTCGAGAATGGCACTGGGGCTCTGCGAAACAGCTCGCGTAACGTTGGGACTCGAGAAACTGCTGCGGAGGAAAGCAGACGAAAGTTACTGCAACATTTATGATCTCGCAAACGCCGTCAAGCTTAGTCACCCATTAGTTTACCATGCTACCTTGTAGCGACGGAAAGGAAACTACTCATTAAGGGGCCATGCATAAAGTACGTCACACTCAGGAGGCTGGGAGTGTTCGGGTAAGCGTTACGGGGCGTTACATGTGCGTGCATGCGTGCGTCCGTGCGTGCGTGCGTTTTTTGCGCGTCTAGCTGTCGATATCAGACTGATAGCACTGATGGCTGTGCCAGATTTTTGGTATATTTCAACTGAATTCGAACGGAAAAGGAATGCGGACTATACCGTGCATCAGTAAAGCATGTAATTGTACGCGAAAATTATGCAAACTTGGCTAAAAAATAGATGTATGCATAATAAGAGGGGCTCTTTCTCAAAACGAACGTAGTTTTGGGTTGTACAAGCCAGCGTTACGAAGCGTTACATAGGGGGTGGGGGGGTCTTTAAATGTACACAAATAGCTTGACGTACTTTATGGATAGCGCCTAAAAATAAAACAAATAAGACAAAGGTGTATGGCGCAATGCAGCCTAAATACACCACCAAGTGCTACACGACCATCATTGACTTTATCTACGTGTTTGATCGAATTAAGGAAATCAACGATTCTTGGTACTACTTACAAAACATGCAAGGTAGATCCAGACCTCTGACATTCAAGAACATATGCCCAGGTATGAATGGCATTCACCGTACACAACAACATGTATATTTGTGCATTGCCACACTGGAATAGTTCATTTAACTTTTCCACGTTATCAGGCTGTTGTTGTGTGTAGTGAATGTTGCAGTATGACTGGCATTAATCGAATACATCAATACATTCTATTTGTGGAATATTGCGCAATTGTTAGTGGTATGAAATGGTTTATTTTACTTTTCCATAGTCTCAGGCTGTTGTTGTGTGCAGTGAGTGTTGCAGTATGACTGGCGTTCACTGTGTACAGCAATTTGAGCAATATTGCACAATTCCCCATGGCCTGGAATGGCTATTGTATCTCCATATTTCCTGGCTATTGCTGTAGGCGGTGATTGTTGCACATATTTCATAACCATATGCCCATGTTAATGTTGTGTGGGATGACTGTTGCTGTTTGACTGACAGCGACATCCACTTTAAAGCATGTCATCTTCGACAAATAGTTCATGCCGGTGGTTGGCTGTTATTTGATCACACTAAATATGTTTGTAAAGTACATGTATGTGTTATTGTGTAGTGAAGTTCGTTCAATGCCATCTAGCATGGTTGAATGCATGGGAATGCGTGGTTGAATGCATGGGTAATATTGAGTGTACAAATGTAAAAATGTAAGGGGCCTGGGGTGGGGGTTGGGGCCTCCATTACAGGAGGTATGTTGGGACAAATGACCGCCTCACCTTTGCTAACTTTACGTGTCATTTAATAATGGCTTTTCTCGATGAGCTAGTTTGTATTTGCGAATAAGCTATATCTCATCGATTTACATGCATGGTATTTTCCTCGATGAACATGTTTGTACTGGCTATTAAGCTACTTATCTCATCAATACGTGTATTTCATTATCTCAATGCATTTATTAAATGACCTTTAGCAACAATTACTCTTTGTGTGTTCATGTAGCAAACGAGCTCAGGTTTCTACCATTACGCATCAGCAAGGTATCAACATTAAACATCAGCATGGCATAAACACCATATCATGGACTACCGTCTTAGGCATACATTAGTAAATCCATCTCAATGTGCATTCCTAAAAAGCAAGGTCATGCTTAACAAATGTGCTATTTTTTGGAAGAAATCACTAAGTGGATAGAAGAGAGGTCACCAGTAGATATTATCTACTTAGATTTTCCGAAAGTTTTCGAAAAAGTACCATATCAAAGAGTTCTGCTTAAATTAAAATCCCATTCTTTCAGGGATGCCATAGTCGACTGGATTGAAAATGGCTGCCAGACAGAAGACAACGTGTTGTAGTAGGTGTGCAGGTTTTAAACTGGAAATCAGCTTTGAGTGGGATACCACAAGGATCAATATTAGGTTTTTTATTATTCTTAATATATCAATGATTTGGACAATTATATAACAAAAATCGTACTGAAATTTGCTGATGACACAAAAGTGTTTAGAAAGATTTAAAATGATGGTGATAAACAACATTTACAAAACGATCTTGACAAATTAGTTAAATCTTCTGAAAATTGGAAGATGGTTATACATTTTGGGAAATGTGAATTCCTAGAGAAAAGGACTTAGGAGTAACAATAAGGGCTGACGTGAAAGTTTCAGCGTAGTGTGGTATAGCAGTTTCACAGGGTAATCATATTCTAGGGTTGATTAGGAGAAATATAACATACAAGGGCAAGAGCTAACTATGCCTCTGAATAAAGCAATACTTAGGCCTCATTTAGGAGGGCGGGTTACCCATAGATGAAAAATGTTGGACTTTTCATAAACCAATGGCTTCCTTGTCCACTTGCCATCTGGACACATGCCTTGTGTGGCAATCTTGTTATAATCGGAGTATCAAAACATTAATAATATAACAGTTGCTTCGTCGGCTAGGATATGGATTCGTCAATGGACTTGAGTCTCCAGTTTAAAAAATGTTTGAATCATTACCCTTACTATAATGAAATTATACCGTCGTATGCCATGGTAAAACACCATGGTTTACCATGGTTTACCATGTAATGCCATGCTATCATATTTACAAAATATGTAAAACATGCAAAAAACGAAACGTCACAAATTCTTTCAAAACTCATTGTTAATTTTGTTTCATCTGGAGTATTAGTTAATATATCAACTCGAACCTGAGAATAGCCGCCCAGTCACCTTAACAACAACGACGGTGACAACGACAACAACGACAACAAAGGTTCACTCAGTTTATTAAAAAGCAGTATGAACACATTACCCAATCTGAATTTCAAAGCGTTAGTATGTTCAGTTACTTTAGCGGCTAGATAATATATTCTTCAATGGACTTGACAGTCGCCAGTTTAAAGAATGTTTGGATTACTACCGTTACTACTGTCGCTGTTGCGTCTGCCGTTACTACTGATTATGTCGTTACTGCTGCATCTGCCGTTACTGCTGCTTTTGCCGTTACTACTGCTACGTCTGCTGTTACTACAGCTACTTCAGTCGTTATTACTGCCGCCGCTGCTTCTGTCGTTAGCCCGTTACTACTGCTGTGCTAAGGGTAACATCATAACGTTTTAATTTATTAGGATACAAACGGGCTTCATGACTAAACTACGCACACATGACTGGATCCAGGATACGCCTACATTTGTTTACTATATCAGCAACTGTAATACGACAAGAGAATTGTTACAAATACCAGGTTTGTACACCACCGCACACACGCACGCACGCACGCGCGCACATTACACACGCGCAGTGCGATCCAGAAGGTCCGAAATATGCCAATTCGTAAGGATTATTAATATTCAACACGGGTTTTGGGAATTTGTGGAGGACTACAGCCGTATTCTCTATTCTTACAGATTTGTTTCATATTAAAAAAAATCACTACGTAGATTTCTCGCGAAACCTAGCGGATTTCCTTTGCTGTAGGTATATTTCGTAGTCTGGCAGATGGCGACACTGAATCGGAGTGTGACTGCTATAGGCTGATTAATCAACGAACAATTTTATACGGATTATTTTAGAAATTCATATAAAAACACGGATTTCAACAGAAATAAAATGGTTTGTTTGGGGATCTCACACCAATGTGAAGATTTAAAAATAGTACAGTTTAACTGCGTTCGTCTGCCTAACCATGGTTGTCAAATGTGCTCGTGAAAAAGAAGGGAAATGCTCGTGAAAAAGCGGCAAACACCCTCCGCCTCTCAACTTTCGCCGTTTTTAGCGGTTTTTTGTCGTTTGGTTTAACGTAATGTTTTACGGGTCACCATTTTATGTGCCGTTGGCATGGGTTAGAAAATGTGAAATTACTTGAGACCAAAGAAATTAAATGTATATAGATTGGCTTCGTGTGCACCAAGTAGAACGATTTACCGTGGATTTTGCTTGTTTTTAAAAATAAAAAAAACGGACATTTTGTCCCAAAGGCGGGAGCAAGGGATAAACGGTATTTCTCGCCCGGAAGCGGTAATGTTGACACCTATGACGTCTGCTATGCGAATTTGTGACTGTAAGCGATCATTGTTTTCGTTGACTCTAGAGTAAATATGCAGCGACGTCTTCAACCGCTGAACTGTGAACCGGACATCGCCCGCTACACGCCGAGTAGCGTCAACACGGGCAGAACCATCACAGCAAGAGCTGTCACCATAACGCTGTTGACGACGCGGCTCGTGGCAGCTGAAACAAAATTTAACAAGATTTACAAGATTGCCACCCAAAGCGATCAGCTCCAGATGGTAAGTGGACAAGGAAGTAATGGTTTATCGAGAATCCAACATTAGTGAGGTGTAGCCCGCCCTTTTCAAATATCTGTAAATGTTATGATAACCTATTCACACCGCTTGTATTAACAAAATCAGTAACTAATTTGTTCCATGCCATTGTTATTGCTGTGTAGCCCGTCCTATGGTAATAATAATATTAACAATAACAGTAACAATAATAGTAACAAAACAACAATAATAATAATAATAATAATATGATTATAATAATACATTATTTACCAAACATTTATAAAAATACAAATATAACCGAATGAAAAAAATAAGAGTGGGTCACTAGAAAAACCAACTGCTTGTTAAGCAAGTTTTATCAAGAATTCTCTCAATTTCGTCTATTATTTAAATTAATTGTGTAATTAATTTGTGTAAATAATTGCATATGCATATTTTCATTGGGGTAATAATTTAGCAATTATCGAACATTTTGTAGTTATGTAAATACGAGGTTGTTGCTCTCAGGCGACGATTGTGTTTGTATGACTGACTGTTGATGTGATACAGCATAAGTCTAAGTTAGTTAAACATTGATTAATATCACTGGCATTTTTTACATACGGTGAGAAAGTGACGGTGTAGAAACTCACCCGAAATATCGCAGTCAATCAAGTCGAGAGAAGGTTTTACGAAATGCACGAGCATCCGGCGCAGGTAACGTGCGGCATCGTCTCCACAGTTCGAGGAAACAGGTTTCACTAGGCAGTTCACTAAGTCATCCATATTTCTAAAGAAGAAAAACAATTATTATATCGGTTGTAAATCGTAGGCCAATGTCATACTTTATGTAAAATGATTATCATATGAAAGTACTATCCATGTCGTGATCAAACACTATTAACACATCCAAAAGGTTTACGTTTAACTGTATAGCTTTTGCCACTTTGTCATGGTGACGTCATCAGCACTAATGACGTTAACATCCTGGTAGGATGGCGTCATCGTAGACGTGTGGAAGTTCCAAGTTTCCCTCATCTCGGTTGATAGTTTCCTCTTTCGTATCCATGTTGTTTCTTTTATGTGACTATGGGATTCCCTTGTATACCATTGTTCTCCTTAGCCGTCTATCGGATGGCTCTTGGTGTTAGTTTGGTATGTGAGGGTGGGCTTGTTGGTGGTGGGTGTTGACCGTTTCTATCTGCTCCACGTGTATTGTGTTCGTCTAGTCTGCTCATAAACAATCTTCCTGTCTCCCCAGTATGTAGGCTGTGCCACAACTATTATATGGAATTTGGTAACTAGTTCACTCTGTTCTTCCGGTTCTACTTTCTTGATAGGGTGTGCAGAAGACGTCAGACGAACGTCTCCAGGTCTACGATGACGTCATTCCACCAGAACAACAGCGTCGTGGGTACAGATGAAGCCACCATGGCAAGGTGGCGAAAGCTCTACAGGTAAACACAAACCTATTGGTTATGTTGAAAGAAGTCTTTGATCATGAAAAGGAACTATCATCACAAATGTTCAATATTTATATTACATATTCTTCAAAGTTGATCATATTAGTAATTTTTGTGTAATGCTAAAACACTGTGGGAATCTCAGTGAAAGAGATTACCTGAATGAACACCTTTCGTGCTATAATTACATTGCAGTTGAATGTTTCCAAGAAAAATCGAGTTGGAGATAGGAATATTATGTCTGCCAGGAAATGCTGCGTAAATCCCATTGACTGATGACAAATAACTAAACAATACATAGCGTAAAACTCGTTCACATAGGTTTTTTTTTTAAACGAGACCAACGTAATAAAGCAACCGTCAACACATTAGGTTTGAGTTTAACCCTGAAATGTAAGTGTGTGTGTGTGTGTGTGTGTGTGTGTGTGTGTGTGTGTGTGTGTGTGTGTGCGTGCGTGCGTGCGTGCGTGCGTGCGTGCGTGCGTGCGTGCGTGCGTGAGTGAGTGCGTGCGTGCGTGCGTGCGTGCGTGCGTGCGTGCGTGCGTGCGTTCGTGCGTGCGTGCGTGCGTGCGTGCGTGCGTGCGTGCGTGCGTGCGTGCGTGCGTGCGTGCGTGCGTGCGTGCGTGCGTGCGTGCGTGTATACAGTCGAATTTCAGTATAGGGTCATCTCAGTGGTAGGGTCACCTCGCAATTACGAACACGTTGGGTCAGTCCCAAATAATTTCCATAGTAAAGAATAGGACATTAGTCCTGCTAATAAGGTCACCTCGTTATTCTGGAATACTGTCAGTAACTTAGTGCAAAACTGCCAGATTACCCCACAAATACGGTCAGTCATGGCCAAGCAGTTACAATCCGTCAGACACAAAGGCGCCGCCAACAATATCAATGGTAATTAGAAGCCACGATCTTGGCGCGTTTACGCAGAGGCCAGTAAACTTCGGAAAACAACGAATTCTTAGCAGAAGAGTAGATTGACAGAAAAACGCGGTCTTCGGCGCTGCCAATATGGCGTCGGCTTTTAGGCGCGTGATTAGTTGCTTAATGACCGAAGAGCTCTATTGGAGTAAATTAACATGGAAAACGTTGTACAATGACGGCAAATTCGCCAATAAAGGAAGACTATGCAGTATGATTTACGAATTGATTATTACTGATGTATGCTAAATGGAAACAAAAGCGAAAAGACGTGTTAGGAACGAGTTGAGTTTAGAAACAAAAATAGATTTGACTGAGAATTTGAAACTGTTCTCCAGTGATAGAGGACTGGATGGAGTGTTCAAGTATGCTGTCCAGATTGAGGCTGAACTTACAGTTAAGAAGCTCTCCCACGGGGAATATTTACAAACCATCACGAACGACTACAGTACAGTGCAATAGAGCTAACGTGCAGTACACCTTACGTAGCTTCCAGGAGAGAATTAACTTTTGTTCTGTATATACAGCTGCATCTACAGTGTCGTACATAAATAAATTACATGGTTTTACTAAATCTTATTACATATTGTGCTCTCTGTACATTACTTAACATTTTAGGAATAGCAAGTACACCCTATAACTGTATCCATAACTTGAGCAAATATTCAAGATGTATGTTAACCAAACCATTTATCAAATTATTTGGTAGCCTATTTTACCTATAAATTGACATTCACCGGGGAAGAAATCTGCACGGTTTGTCAAAAGACAGTTACTTCTTTTTCCATATGTTTGTCAAAAGACAGTTACTTCGACGCATTCTCATTAATCACTTACTGGCATACACGGGTCATGCTTCCCTTGGCTGCCTGTGAATTACTCTTGAAAGTTGCTGAGCAGGTTTTTTCAGTTTCCACCATATTCATCTTCGTAAAACAGGCTGCATGTTTGAGGTAATCTGCAAAGTGACCAAATATCACGTTGTTTGTATTTCTTGTACTTCCAGGCATGCGTGAAAATTGGACATATCACCCCTGCCACAACCTACATTTCATGTGCAGTTTTTGCGCATCGTTATTTCAATTGATAAACTCCAATTTTGTTTCTCAACGAATATCTCAATTTCAAGTGCGTACAAGTCTGGATAGTATTTGTATTGAAAATGTATCTATTAAGACTATTGTGTTGGCTTGTGGTTGAAATTGTGTTACGTTACTCAGGTGCACATTTGCAATCAATTAACACGTCGTAAACAACAATAGTGTTGCCTAGCAAAACTAATCGTTTGTAGCACTACGCCAGACGTTCACGAAACCGGGTCAACTCATAATTGAGAGTCGTCAACTGGGATTGCTGTTTAGATTTCGAGTTCTTGGCTGGTAATTACGAGTTCATCGGAGTCGTGAACTCTATTTACATGTCGTGAAGCGACAAACGCCAGCGCGTTGGACCGCAGCAATAGTCCGTGCTTTTCATACGCTTCCAGCATGATCTTTTTATCGAATGGTATTATTTCATCGTTAATCCTCATTGCAATAGAAATCGTTGGTCTCCCCTTTTTTGTAAAGATGGTAAAGCACAAACAGTGCAACATATGCACTTTACACATGTGATGATATGTAAGGTACGTGCGTTGTAGTTTCTATGACCGAACCGTTAATATCTCACAGACATATAAAGAACAGGCGTTCACTTTAATTTGGATGTATCGGAATATATTGATTATTGTTGCCATCGAAGTCATTGTCAGGGTCATTACCATCTAAACTCTCACACACGAACTTCAAACCGCTAGCAACATTTTGTAATCCCAATAACTGCTGCTGTCCGCATTGAGACTCCAACGAATCCAGGCATCTCTCAAACTGGTTGTATTTCCTACCAAAACAAACATCATTTTAGCGAATTCAACGCTGACATTCAGACCATCATATCATGTTTTGTATATTTCCTGATATTACTACACACGCACTGAATATGCTTCAGGGGTGCAATTATAATTATGAAATCGGCCGTGTTAGGACGGAACTGTTTCTTTACGTCATGACGCGGTCATCGCGTACAATGATGACGCGGTCATCGCGTACAAAATGGAGCGTACAATGACGACGGAAACACTGTTTGCGTTATCGCATACAAAATGACAGACGAAAATTTGAATTGTTTTATAACCGAATGATAACTGACTGCGACAATAGTGAACGTCGTAGCACAAATAATCGGCTTTGTTCACTTATATGTGTTATATCTCAGACGAATTAGCGGGGTACATATCGCAAATTTACTGTTTGATCTCAATAGTGCTCATGAATTCGCGGTTTAAATAATGTGTGTCACTCCCGAAATACCTTTGTTAAAATGTATTGGAATGATATCATCATGAATTCAGTACAGTATTTAAATTTTAGGGAAAATGAAATACGTATAAGACATAGCACATTTCTACCACGTCTAGCGGTAAGAGCAATCGTAGCCTCACCTGCACACAGACTGCATCTGTTCAGCATCGGACTTTGTAAGTATGTCTGCCCCTTCTTTCAAGTTCCCCACCATCTATATGTATACGAGAAAACGTCCCCAGTTGAGACATTCTTGAACATGAATACATTTATCGTGGATTTCTATAAATACCTTATGTGTTAGCCATAACAAAATGTACAAACATAGCAAAACGCATACGTACATTGAATACAGAAGAAACATTTTCAGTAGATTGCTACATTTAGTGTTGAACGAACCTGAAATATTCACCATTTGAAACACATGATACTAACTCAAGTACATTTGACGGCTTTTTATTCCATAATACGTGTCTGTCAAAATGTCACATAAGTTTATGTTAATTTTATGTTAACTCGACGCATACATACAAATTGCTTTTTCTTACATTCAAACATTCTCTTATCTTCTCATCGCTGCACTCGGTCGATCCGTACGCTGCAACAAAACAAAGCTGAATCGTCGACAACAAAGATACCGCGTAAACTCAACGGTATGCCAGACTAATGAAACAGCCTGACCAATGAAGCTCAATTGAGAATTGAGTGGGGTACCACAGGGACCAGTATTAGGATCTATGCTATTTTTAATATATGTATATATTCAGAAAGGATGCAAATGATATAGATAAACAAAGTTCATAGGATGATCAAGATAAATTGGTTAAATGGTCAGAAAAATTGCAAATGTTATTAATTTTTTGGGAGTGTAAATGCATGCACACGGGACATGGAAACAAGGACGAAGAATATAAAATGGGGGGGTGCTGTGCTAGGTAGAACCACTTTGGGGAAACACTTAGTGTTGACACGAAAGTTTCAGAGCAATGTGGGATTGTTGCTTCAAAAGGAAATCAACAAAAAGAAAGAGCTAATTAGGAGAATTATCACATATAAGGAGAAACAGAAAATTGCATCCTTGTACAAAGCAATAGTTAGACCGCATTTGGAATATTGTATACAAGCATGGAGGCCATGTCGTAATAAGGACATATACAATCTAGAAAAAATACAACGAAGAGCAACTAAAATGAATCCAGAATTGAGAGACCTTAGTTATGAAAGCCTCTTATGAGAAGACCAGGATACTAAGAGGAGACCAAATAGAAGTGTTCTGCAACCTAAAAAAGTAGAATCAGAGGACACAAAGCAGCATTAGTTAAGAAACAGTGTAGGTTGGACATGAGAAAGTACTCTTTCTCTCAGGGTGTGATAAATGAATAGAACAAACTGTCAAATGACTGCGTTAATGCTAATAGTGTGAATATGTTTAAAAATAAAATTGACAAATATTTTAGAAGGGTGGGCTATACATAAATGATAAAGATGGTGGACTCTCGATAAGCCTAAACATTTAAAAATAAAACACCATATTCTTGTCAACAGCCATACTTGTATGTATAGGAAAGTGTAAAGTAAATACATATATGTATATTATGTGTTTTTATATAGGTATGCATTAATAGGAATGTAGATTATGTGTGTGTGTGTGTGTGTGTGTGTGTGTGTGTGTGTGTGTGTGTGTGTGTGTGTGTGTGTGTGTGTGTGTGTGTGTTTGTGCGTGCGTGCGTGCGTGCGTGCGTGGGTGGGTGGGTGGGTGGGTGGGTGGGTGGTGTGTGCGTGCGTGCGTGCGTGCGTGCGTGCGTGCGTGCGTGCGTGTGTGTGGCAACACGTCATAACTGCAGTTAACAAATAATAATTACATAATGTAAGGGAACATACTTAAACGATTACAAGCATTCACCATTACAACACCCGTGGCAGCAACAACATACATCACAACACCCGTGACAGCAACAACATACATCACAACACCCGTGGCAGCAACAATATACATCACAACACCCGTGGCAACAACAATATACATACAAACACAATAACAAACGAATTTGGTAAAATAACGCATAATGTATAAAATACTGCTTCTTGTAAACAACACTCCACAATCAATAAAAAGCAAAATGCAAACAAACGTTTAAAGGGATTCACAACCTATGTTAACATAGCTTGTGAATGTACCTACAGAACTATCAAGAACAATGCACGATATTGAACTGCTACATATTCCAATAAATACAATGATTATACACACCCCGTACCATGTCACCATATATGCGAACAGATACGCAACTTGTCTCTGATGTATTGCCAATTGACCAAAACTATAAAATATACTAATCGCAGACAAAACATTAGATCGCATTATACCTGTAACAAATATAAAATACCTATCTTCCGCAAGCACATTAAAAGTATGAGGTTACGATAGCGATCAATGTTGGTCTTAATAGGAGTATCTCTGGCCCATATTGGAAATGCACTTTTCTTGAATTTGATTATAACATGCCAGCAAATATTTTACCCAATTAATGCAACATATGCCATACGTTTTTTATTTTTCATTCTCAAATAAATAATGTGTTGCTTAATATGTATATTAAATGACAAAGCCGCTGATGTATTCCAGTATACTTGTAAAGTGGAACGTTAAAACGAGTGTTGTATTGTATTGCATTGCATTGTCATGGAACACGGTGCGTTTTGCTTGATCAATCGGACTATCAATCGTCAACAGAGGCGTATTTATGAGGAGTATTGCACTCATTTGGCTTAACTTTTTTCATGGGTAATGTGTGACTAAGATTGCCCCATCGCATCTCCTCCCCCTACGCTAGGTCCTAGATACACCCCGGTTTGTTAACATCTCCCAACAATCGTACTTAGTAACGGGACCACGTATTCAACAAACAAAAACTATTGAAATTCCCTCGTTGACGCCACAGAAAAGTAGGCTATCTAAATAAATTACAGTGAGTGAAAAGGTAGGAGCCTACGTATGAATATATCCAGAAGTAATATGTGTATATCACCCGGAAATCGGGTCCGCCATAACAATAGTGAAGAAGAAGTAGTAAAGAGGTTGTTCAGGAGAGACGATGTGCGATAGGTCAGAGTGCAGATCACAGGTTGGCTGGGGGGCGTCGCGTGACCTGTTCGCCACTAGTTGGATGACATCAGAAATACGACACATGGTAGAATTTGAAATTGTACTTCAATAAATATCGCCCATATTTGCCCATGCTCCCCAAATAAGCGCCCTACTGAACGAATATGTTATAATTTGACCTAACTTCCTCCCAAAACCGTACTCAACAAGGGGTGCCCATCGTGGCGGCTGCCATCATGTGCGCATCATGGGAGCAACCATCTTGGATTTCAATGGTTCGCCTTGTGGAAGCATTCATCTTGGATTTCCCGGTCTTGCGTCGTCCATCTTGGCGCGCTCTGGCACACCTAATGGAGACGGCAATCTACGATTTTTCTAGCGCGCGTCGGCCATATTGCCGCGCACCGTGGAGGCGGCAATGTTGGGTTTTTATTGCGCGCGTCGGTCATATTGGCGCCCCCATGGAGGCGGCCATCTTGGATTACTCTGGAGTGCGTCGTGACTGCATCTTAGATATCTTCTGCTGACCATAAGAAACTTTCCAAAATCTGCATAATTCTGTATAACTTTAATTTGTTTTAAAAAGTGAATGTATATACATGTTGTTATTTCAAAATAAGCATTATGTATGTAAACAAGTCTTTATAAATATTTTCATACGTCACGCTGGAAGTTGCCTATTGCTTTCTGTACCTGCATTTATGCTCCTGGTGAATGCACCAACCAAAATATCATATTACTGTATTGACAATGTAATCATTAGTATGACTATTAGCCCCTTTTTGGCACTTCGTACGTCATACATGGTATAACGAGTTTGTAGTGCTGCTGTGTGTGGCTGCTCACGGTCGGACTATTATCTTTATTTATCAAAGTTTTTAGATTATGGATAGTCTTAGTGCTCTGTAGTAATAATCGTGAATGTCAAAAACGTACAAGTGGAAGGATTGTTACTTGTTTGTGTCTTCTATCATAAGTTTTTACTTTGACTTTTAAACTGGCACGTCGGGGCGTACTTCTGGTGCTACTGGACCTTTCTGCTGCGGTTGACACACTTGACCGCGCTGTACTGCTGCGACGCCTGCACGGTTATGGTATGTGTGGCGACACACATGCTTAGCTGGCGTCCTATCTGCAGGGCCGAACCTCTACGATGGCGTCAAGAAAGAAGTCTCGGAAAGCAGTGTCATCAGGACTGGAGTTCCGCAAGGGTCGGTCCTCGGACCAATACTCTTCAAAGTCTACATTGCGCCACTAGCGAAGCTTCTCCAACAACACGGTATACAACACCTTCTGTATGCCGACGACACGCAGTTGTACGTTGACTTCCCATCAAAGAAGCACGCAGATATACTTGCGTGTATGTCCGAGACATGAACATTTGGCTCTATGACAGTGGGCTAATCCTCAACGGGACCAAATCGCAAGCCATTGTCATAAGATCATCCAACCTCTGCGCGACAATAGCAACAACACGCATCGACAGTCAGCTTGTGGCGACATCTGTCGTCGTCAGAGATGTTGGATTCGCTACTGGCGCCGATCTCTCGATGGCGGAGTGCATATTACCACCTGTACCGAATTTCACGCATACGTGACACACTAACGACCGGTATAACCAAGGAATATCAGACCGTTTACTCCACGGCCTTGAGATTGTCCAGCACTCGGCGACCAAAGTCGTCCTACGAATTAGGCGCTGTGATCGGCGTAGCATGACGGCAGCACTGAAACAAGTCCACGGGTTGCGGTGATGTGGCGCGTTGAGCACAAGCTACTCGTTCTTGTATTCCGCGCCCTTCATGACCGGACGCTGGTGTAAATGGCATCGCTGGTTGGTCGATCCTCTGGAACGTGCCACCCGAAGAACTGCGGCTGATCGAGGACATGAACACTTTCAAAGCTCGTCTTAAGACACACTATTTTAAGCTCGCCTTTAATATATAATCGTTATATGTCACATATTCTATCATCACAATATATTTAATTATTTGTAATTGACAACTAATATTTTATTGCCTAGTTATTTATTAATTAATTTATTTTATTACATATTTTTTATTATTTAACTACCAATGTCACTTTATATTTTATACTTTTATGTGTGGTTTAGTTTGTCTAGTTAAGTTTTGCTTACCAAAGATTTCGAAATACTTAATTTATTATTATTATCTATATTTTTTGCATTTTAATTTTGCAAATACTGCTGAACACATTTTTACGTTGGATTTTAGTGTATAAATGAAATTATTATTATTATTAAAAAAAATACTAAATTACTAAATTTCTAATCTTCAAACTAAAACAATTACGACATATTTAGTATATATTCTGAAGCCTGATACTAAGTAACTTCCAAAAATGCCTTCAGTGGCGATGTCATGAATGCTTTTGCAAAGGGATTAACTTCCGACCATTCAGTGTGATTACCATTGATACCATGTAAACACTATGCATTCAAAAAGCCCGTAGTTTGAAATGTTTCGCTTAATTCGTCTTCTTCCGTTTAAGCTCAGAACGCTATATTAGCCACACATAATTGTGGCTAGAGTATTTTCGAGCCATAATTGATTGAACATGAAAACAAATAATTGGATTTAAAACTTAGTTGATGTTTGTTTTTCACTCAATATAATAAGTAATTTGGCCATAGTATTGACTGGATGGGTAGAACAATTGACTGGATAGAACCATGGCTGACTGATAGAAGACAATGTGTTGTAGTAGATGGAGAAGTTTCAAACTGGAAATCAGTTTTGAGTGGAGTACCACAAGGATCAGTATTAGGACCTTTATTATTCTTAATATATATCAATGAGTTGGACGACAATATAACAAGTAACGTACTGAAATTTGCGGATGACACAAAAGTGTTTAGAAAAGTTAACACTGATGGTGATAAACAACGTTTACAAAACGATCTAGACAGATTAGTGAAATGGTCTGAGAAATGGCAGATGTTGTTCAATTTTGGGAAATGTAAATGCCTACATACAGGACATGGGAACTTGGATGTAAACTATAAAATGGGAAATACTGTTCTGGGTACTACTGTAAAAGAAAAAGACTTACAATAAGCGCTGATATGAAAGTTTCAGAGCAGTGTGGTATTGCAGCTTCAAAGAAATATAACATACAAGGAAAACAGCTAATTATACCTCTGTATAAAGCAATACTTAGGCTTCATTTAGAGTACTGTATACAAGCTCGGAGACCATATCGTAAGAAGGATATAGATACGCTTGAACACATACAGAGGAAAGCAACTAAAATTATTCCAGAACCGAGAGACCTTAGTTATGAAGAACGCCTGAAAGAATGTGGTTTAACAACTCTAAAAACAAGGAGGTTAAGAGGAGATCAGATTGAAGTTTTTTAAGATATTGTATGGGTATAAAATATTGATAGAAATATGTTTTTCTCACACACAAAAAGAGAACAGAACTAGAGGATATGAGGTAAAACTGGTAAAGGATCAGTGTAGATTGGATATAAGGAAGTACTCTTTCTCACAGAAGACAATAAATTATTGGAACAAATTATCTACAGATTGTGTAACTGCCAGCAGCGTGAATATGTTTAAAAACAAGATTGACACATATCTCAGGAGGGCGGGTTACACGTAGATGAACATTGATGGACATCGATAAGCCAATTGCTTCCTTTTCCACTTGCCACCTGGGCCTTTGGCTTGGATGGGAAATTTTCTTATTAAATCTACTATGATGATTCAGCAAGCTGACGTCATTTCGAGCAGGCATGGCGATTTTAAACGATGATATCTTTTTGTAAACCGTCTTTTTCGATAATTACCAACCAATGTTCTAATTATTTTTTATGTGCGCAATAACACTTGTGCAATCAACTACTAATACTTATTGATAGAAAGACTACAACAAAAACAGCGTTATTAAGTGCATTAACAATTATATATGTTGTTTTGTTTTGTTAAAACCGTAGATATACAGTACTAGTACCTATCACTATATTATATATCTATGGTCAAAACATTTATAAAGGCCTATTTATACAGCAGCGGATCCAGAGGGGTCTTAAGGATCTCAAGACCCCCCTAGGCAACGAAGGGGGGTCTTAGACCCCTCTGTGTTCGTGCCAAATATTACGGTAACAGAATACGAAGGGGTGACCAGGACTAGTCCGCCTCCGGGGCAAGTCAGCTAACCGGCTTTTATTCTGTGCCGTTGCAGACATTAGTAATTTCGGTCACACGATTAAGTCACATGATCATCAAACTACGTGCAGCGCAGTGTTCGAAATGACTACTGACTCTTGGGAACCAGAAAAACATATTCTTAAAAATCTTCTTTTCAGGCACTGTAATGGCTATTAGCGTCTATTTTTGTTAAACAAAACGTGCTTGCTATCATAGCGACCTGCAGTTATTTCGACCTGTACTTGTTTTACTAACTTAGGTTGAATGCACTTGTTGTAAGTCGCTCTGAATAAGAGCGTCTGCTAAATGACTAAATTGTAAATTGTTGTCTAAGCCATTGCTACTAGAGTAATGCGCTTGCAGACACAGTGCTCTGTAATTCTGAGAAGTAAAATGCCAAGGTAAAACGTGCCTCAACTAGACACTCATTGGTGGCATTACTGCAAACACCCAACATTTGGCGCCCTTAGCCACAGAACAAACACTCATCAATGATACGAGTGGAATGGTTTAAGATGTTTTTAACAGATATTAACTGAATGACAATAGAGTGAGCTGAATGAATCAGCTAAACTACAATCTTGTTAAATCTATTGTTTGGATCTTGCGTTGTTACTCTATCCAGTGTCAGTGATATTTAGTTGCCGCCCACCAAATATGTCTCTGTGTTGGGGTACGTCCGCCTATGTGCTACGGAGCAAGTTCGTCCCTAGGATATCTGTAAAATGTAAAATGCTCAGGATCACTTGTGAACATAAACCCACTAACATGCAATCTAATAAAGACTTCCAATTGTCCAGTTTAGTGTTATTTCTAATAAAAAAAGTTACGAAACCAGATTTTATTTCACCATTTTCTAGCCGATGCAATGCCAAACGTTTTTTTAGTGAGGATTTTAAGTTTCTAACGAATGTGTGTCACAAAAATGACGGGCTACACATAGATGAAAAAAATTGTTGGACTCTCGATAAGCCAATGGCTTCCTTGCCCACTTGCCCTCTGGAACTTGTTGTTTTGGATGGCTATCTTGTTCAATCTTGTTAAATCAGATGGCGTAGTTATCATGTCATTCGCCATGTGGTTTAGTTTTAGGGTTATCCAACTGGTGGCGCCACATGAACCCCTATGTTGACAAAACAGTAGCCCCGCATTCAAGGCCATGGGCAGTATTATACGCGTATCAGTGAATGCATAACTGGAGGTTGGAGGTGCCCGGTGCCATATCCAGGTCACGTGACTCTCATCTCATCAAATAAGAGTTAACTTTTATCAGTTTATACGATGCACTTTGAATCAACTTTACACTTTGCTAATATATTGACACAACGGTCACATTAAAAGCTAAATCATCCAAAATAATGTTACAGTGTAGAATCCCGATAATGACGCTGGCGCTTCAGGGCAACGCCTACACAAAATGGAGTGGGTAAACCACGCCTTAGAAGCTAGACTCTCTACTCTGCGAGTTCACGAGCGAGTGTCCGATAAGCGAGACAAGGCAAAGCTTAGTCACCTATTCGTTTGGCAGGCTACCTTGTAGTGACCCCAAATTCTTATCCCAAAGGGATTGAAAGCCAGGGCGCCATGGTCCAATGCCCCCTAAATACGCCACTGGCAAACCCCACAGGACAATAATAAATACCAATGATAAGAGCACAATTGCTGCATTGCTGCGTTGACAACTGCCATTGTCAACGTACTTACGGTGACTGTGACTCCCCCAAGTAGGAGGCAATGGCGTGGTTAAAAGCCGCAGACTTGAGCAAAGGCCGGCTTTGGCTTTGTGCGTTGATTGTCCTATTGATGTCCTTGAGGTGGGGGTGGGCATTGCTTTGCCAGTATTGAGCCTATCAACCGTGAGAATTTGTCTAACTGTAACTGACCCACTAAACATAAACAAGTTTCAGACACTTGTCAAAAATATACCCTTTTCGAGTTGAGCGGATTGAACTATACACCTTTTACGTCGATGGGAGTCACATTCCACAAGTTAGGCAAAAGTGTACCCTCTTCAATTTGGTGACGTAAAACCAAACATATTTCATTCAATGTGTAATATATGCATTGTTCCATGATATAGTATAATTCACTAATATGTTTCATCCGTAGAGTAATGTTAACTAAAATTATACACAGTTCCCCTCATATGAGACATGTCAAAATATCTCATATGAAAAAAGAACAGCATTTATAGAACATACCCCGTCAGTAAAGGGGAATGATTAATAATGTAACTCTGTGGTTATCGGACACTACACGGCACTCGCATCCAGCTGTCTAATACACGTGGTTATATACGTTGACAAGATTGTAGCGCACTGATATATTAACCAATGAAATCGCGAAGATAGCAACGCGTTGAATTATGTAATAACGCGTTGATATCTCATCCAACGAAATCGCGAAGATAGCAACGCGTTGATATATCAACCAATGAGAACTCTGAAGGAGCAAAGAGTTGAAACATATCAACCAATGAAATCGTTAAGATAGTTACTATATAGTAACGTGTTGAATTCTCAACCAATGACAACCCATTTGCTACAGCATTCCCATTACGGATGGCGTGTTTTCATTTTAACTTTGGAGGGTGCGAACGCGTTCGGTTGACTACAGTCTGTAATCACCCAATATCCATCGCCGAATTACACACTTTCCACCAATTCAGAATTTCCATTGGAGGCTGGTAGACCAGCAGGTCTACTGACCAGAGGAAATTGTTTTCAATTATAGCATACCTAGCTGTCAACCCATTGTGCAAGCTATCGTGTCACGTCAAGACACTATCCCTTCTTCGTTCAGGCCCGTCAGGACGCGACAACGAATATCTCACATCGTTTTACTAGAAAATCTCAGGTTCGACCATACTGTGGCTTATTTAGTCGAAGTCCGTACACATTCCAACATCTACACTACAACTACTCTACTACAGTTCTTCTACAGCTCTCCTACTCTCCTACTCTCCTACTAATATATTCTTCTCCTTCACACAGCGTTCTTATATATATATATGTGTGTGTGTGTGTGTGTGTGTGTGTGTGTGTGTGTGTGTGTGTGAGTGCGTGCGTGCGTGCGTGCGTGCGTGCGTGCGTGCGTGCGTGCGTGCGTGCGTGCGTGCGTGCGTGCGTGCGTGCGTGTGTGTGTAGAACCATAATCAATAAGTTAATCTTGTATAAATTCAATATCATCAGATACATATAAGATTAAGGTGCATTGAGGTCAGTACGACCGGAATGATTCATCGACCTCATTCACTCCAACATTAATGAAGGAGTGGCCGAGCCTGAGGGCCTATGCTCAATCATGCTCGTAGATATGAAACTCTTAAAAACTGCTGAATTGCTGTACATTCCGGATGGCTGGGTAGAAACTGATGCGCCTCGATGTCCGTGACGAAAACCGTGGTTACAAAAGCTGCTACAAAACGCTCGTCGCTTAATAATACTATGACCTTTAGCAGGAGACGGCGTTTAATTCCCAACGCCTGTCTATGTAAGTTTAAATAAGTACTTCTCTTACCTGGCGCCGCAAATAGCACCATCACAACACCGAGAGCCAGTCGCTGGACTTGACATGATTGCATCATTCTGAAATCAGAGGATACGTTAAGCTAATCTACATTAGGATATATCATATATATAAAAGCAAACATACATACATGTGTGCGTGCGTGCGTGTGTGCGTGCGTGCACACACACGCCTCCTAACCTTTCTGATTCTAGCCATGACATATTTTGCAGAGTCTCCATCTGTTGTAATTTTGCTTCCAAGGTATGCAAAGTCCTGAACCTCTTCCAATGAATCACTGTTGGTTATGATAATGGGTTTTTCTATCTAGTAGTTGTTCCTCAAACCTTTTGCTGTGTTGAGCTATAGCCCGATCTGTGGTGTTGTTGTTGTTGTGAGTTTGTCCATCTTTTTTGTCTTAAAGGTCCATCCTAAATTCGATTGTTTTGCTGGTCTCATGTCAAATTCATTTTTCGAAATATAAAACCTACTTGGTACATGGTCGCTCGTTTGTCCACCTTTTGTATTTCGTTTTGTGAAACCATCAAACAAAGTATTAAATTACTTAAAGCATAGTCAAACATTAAATGAAGTGAAATTGGAAACGTTGAAAACTCAAGAATTTTACCCTTGGCGATATTTTTTAACTTTGTCATGTTATAAAAATCTGACTTGTCAGTGTTGGGTCAAGCCACTTTTACAAAGAAGCCAGTCTACCGGTGGTGGTGGTTATCTAATCATTGGCGTCACTCCTACTTAGTTCAGGGTTAGCTTAGTGACAATCAGTAACTGTGGTAGTATAAACTGGGCAATATAGTTTACTTCACGGACGCTCAGAAGATTCCAAGTTCGTCTAAAATTTGTAAATTTTAATCAGGCAAGAGCAACGACAGAGACCTCTTTTCACAACTATGACACGATCAAATGCACTTGAAGCGAGTAGAAACGCGGAGCGCGGACAAAAGCACCACCGGACAAAAGCCACTCTGACAAATGCTCCACAATGTAACTACTTACAAAATATTGACTGTAAATAAATTATATTGCTACTTGACTAAGTAAACCTTTTATTTGTGACATTAACCATAACCAATTTGAACTATCTTGAAATGTTAATATAACTAATATTAGATTGAGCTATCTTAAATAATATCATAAGAGACATTTGTTAAAAGTTAATCTAGGTAGATGGGTTTGTTTGAAGACGTTGACCTAGACTGAATGAATGTGAACTATGGTCGCATTATAAAATGACAATATATTCTTTTTAAAATGCATCAATGTAAATGTTCTCATCAATTAGTCATTGTTGATTAAATTATTGATGATATAAAAATATTTATTAGGATGGATGGTTTTAATTTGTGGTGATAATGCAAATGTAATTGTGTTTCCCTGAATTTGTTTGATGTTTGTTAAGTCAGTATTATTTTTTATTAAAAATAACTGATCAGTCCGACTCCGGCTGACACACTGTTCCGTCCGTGCCCGGCGCAGCATCCGTCCTAGTTTGGCTTATCCGACACTCACGTAACCGCCATCCGAGCGTCTGGGCCCAGCGCCTCATTCAAGGCTTTGTTGAGTTAGATCAGTTGCTGTGTAATTAGGAGAGCCTGGGTGGGGCTAGTTGATTACTATAGGCATGCTGTGTAGGTGGGGAAGTCTGGGGCTAGTTGAACACTGTGAACATTCTTTTTTAAGTAGGGGAGCCATCCTAACTGTGTCATCCTACTTACATTGGCAGCCAACTGACAGTGACACCCCCTGATGTTGCCACCCTACTGACTGTGGCACCCTCATGACGATGGCACCTCTGACAGTGACCCCCACCAGCAATGCAACCATTCTGACAATGACAACCCCGTAATAATGAGAACCTCCTTGAAAGGTCACTCTTCTGACAGTGAACTCTAACTGACAATGGTACCCTACTTATAGTGACACACCGTACGACGTATTTGTTTCACTGCAATGAACGTGTTTCGCCGCCACCTCATAAAACGCGTTGGGTATTGTTGAGCCCGTGTCGGGTTTTGTTTGAGATATGCAGTCAATACAACAGTCGTACAGTTTGGTGTTGTCGTGCATGAGATGCATTCAAAGTCACTGACCCAAGGAAATAGCACTTGCTACTTGAATCCACGTACAGTTGATCACCGCTAAACTGGGATTGGTGTGGCGTGTGTTGACAACAGCGAGTTAACAATACAATAGGCGTAAATGGTGATTCAAAACAAAAACAATGAAAAATTAGTGTACGATTATATATATATATATATATATATATATATATATACATATATATATATATATATATATATATATATATATATATATATATATATATATATATATATATATATATATATATATATATATATATATATATATATATATATATATGTATATATATATATATATATATATATATATATATATATATATATATATGTAAATACATATATATATATATATATATATATATGTATACATATATATATATATATATATATATATATATATATATATATATATATATGTATATATATATGTATATATATATATATATATATATATATATATATATATATATATATATATATATATATATTTATATATATATATATATATATATATATATATATATATATATATATATATATATATATATAATTATATATATATATTTCATTAGTCCATTTTGGTGGAGAGTCTTTGCAGAAGGTTTCGCGCACACCTACTTTTATGAGGTTAATCATGCTGTTTCTCACCAAATTGCCTAGCAAAGGGTTTGTAGGGTTAAATATGCCCTAGTTCCTTCCTCCAGAATGGATAGAGTTCACGGAGCAACAATTATACATCACACAATGTCAGTTAAGCACAGATACATAAAACCTTCTCAGGCTTCTTTATCACGCAGAAGGCTTCATATAAGTTTCATGCACACCTACAAATGCCTCGCTATGCCACAGAGTGCACGACACCTTCTGCAAACAGTCTCCACCTTCCAGTTTCCGGCATACCGTTACGTTTGCCCGGTATGTTTGTTTTCGATGATTCAGCTTTGTTGTGTTGCAGCGTACGGGTCCAACGAGTGTACCGAGGAGAAGGTGACATGATGTACGAAGGTAAGAAAAGGCAATTTAAATATTCTGAAAGATGGGTGCGTCTAATTAACATAACATTATGTCACACATTACATACACCTATTATGGAATGCAAACTCAGTCAAATGTTCCTGGGTTGATGCCATTTGTATTACGTGGTGAACATCTCATATTCATTCAACGGGTAAATGATTAATGATGGAATAATATCATTCGGTAAAAAATCATGTTGGAAGCGAATGGAAAGCAAGGACTATTGCTGAGTTAGTTGATTATATCGAAACAAGAAACTAAACGACTCTAATTTATCCAGCGTCGTACATACGATATCATTAATATCTTTTCCACTAATGAATAAGATGTCATCAACAAACAAACGCAAAGATACATTGTCTACAGCATTAGTGATATAATTAATTTACATTACAAATAACACTGGCCCCAAAATGGAGCCCTGCGGGACGCCAGTTTGAACATGAGCATATTCTGAAACTGTACCATTAATGCTAATTAATGCGCACAGTAATATAAGGTGTTTTTCATCTAATCATCAGTTGATAAATTACAACGTAATGACATCAAAACAAATTATTACAATTGGTATTATTTCAATCATCAGACAAAACCTCGTTTAAGTTGACTGACCAGTCGGCAAGAGAATGCGTGGTCACTACCACATTCAAAAGGCAGAAATAATACAGACGCTAGACGGATGTCTGACACTGCTACGGACACACCTGTACATTCCCGGAAAACGGCTTCAACGCAAAGGAAATGTGATTGCAACATAGTGGGAGAATGGGTCAACACTACTGAAAAGACACGTACGTACACACTACACACACACACACACACACACACACACACACACACACACACACACACACACACACACACACACACACACACACACACACACACACACACACACACACACACACACACACACACACACACACACACACACACACACACACACACACACACAAACACACACACACACACACACACACACACACACACACACAAACACACACACAAACACACACATCGGTCTGTGAAATCGGCATGCTTTCCTGTCCCCAAGGCTGCCGAACAAGATTCTAAATAGAATGGGTACCTGCAGTTTTGTTTATTCTATGTACATTATCGATCTCTTTGAATTGCCCATATTATGGTTATGTTAATATTGATTGAAAGATCTATCAAATGACTAACATTGGTATTTTTGAGCTGAATATATTATTAGGTGTCAAACATAGGAAAGTTATATTCTAGAACCAGTCCTGTAAGTAGGCAATGTCACAGCTCCATTGTTGCATTGTACAAATGTACACTGTAAGCCTGGAGCTATGACATTGCCTTGTTGGTCGCTGTCATCCCACGAACAAACTACACTTGCATGTTAATTCTGCAGACATTTGACTACATTGGATGATAAATGATGGTGAGTACAGATCGCTACTGGCGTTTGATCCACAACATTTAATTTTCAAAAGTAGGTCAAACTTACGTGGTAAGTGTACAGTACTTCACACCTGCTCCAGATTTCCTGCTGCGTGCTGCCACACCGCTAACGACTGAACGAGTGTCTACCGCCGACAGACTAAAGTCAATTGACCCGAGCGGTGACCCATCCTGCTGACCAATCAGAGTCATTTGCCCATATATGGAATGTGACGCTTTCTAAGATGTGCTTTCACTTTCGTACATGGATGAATCACATATACTAAACCTCGTTTGAGTTACTGACCAACCGGCAAGTGAAGGCGTGGTCACTACCACATTCAACTGGCAGGCATAATAAAGACGCCAGATGGATGTCTGACACTGACACACCTGTATTTTCCCGGAAAACGGTTTCATCACGCAAAGGAAATGTGATTGCGACATACCGGGAAAATAGGTCAACACTAGTGAAAAGACGCATTTTATGCCTCTTGGAAAGTATCCAACATGATCTAGTAAACGACAGGTCTATGCCGGATGTTTAGTATGTAGAGACACCCCATCTATGTTTGGCACAAAAATAAAAACGAAATGCCCTCTGGTAGAGAACGACGCCAAGCCTTTGCTAATATGAGGGAGCTTCTCAAAATGTCACATTGCGCTTTGACTTCGTTGCAACTATACACTCGACAGACGTAGTAGGACGCTAAAGAAAGTAACAATGAATACAAATTGTTTATGTGAGAGAGCGAGTCAATTTGATATGTATTTGTTGTTCCACGCCTACTACAAGAATATTCGGTCCTTTATAATTAATTAAGAATAATAATTTCTTCTTAATATCTAATTCGCCAATGTTTGGGGAACACAGGAACAATGTTCTCCTGTCTCTGGAAAATGTCTTTGTATGTAATACAAATTCATATTCCACTCAAGTAGTAATTTTAGGATTAAATAAATTTGACATGTATATGGTCGAATTTGATGAAGCTTTGGCATATGGTTTTTTCAGATGTGTCAAACAAATATTTGTATATTGTTTTTATGTGTTGGTTACATAAAGAGACATGTTGGGGAGGGGAGGAGGTAAAAATATATGCCGATCACTAAGTCAGGAAAAATTATCTGTGGTATAACCGTTAAGATTTTTACTTACTGCCTGACGAATCAAAGCAATACATTTACTGTCAATATGTGTTTAATGAATACCCAGGTGTGGATCTAGGCTTGCTGGCAGAAGGGGTCTGAGTCAGTCGTAGTCATATGCCATTGTCACTGACACAGAGGGTCCAAGACCCCCCTCCATGACTTTGGGGGGTCTTAGATCCCTAATATCCCCCTTGGATCCGCTGCTGATACCATTGATATATGGAAATCCTTGAACGTTGACAGTTCGATTATAATGACATTCGTGTAGGTATGTGCATGCAGTTATAAATGGTAGGTAAAGTTTAAAAAAGTATTTAAAAATTACATATATTATGGTTATGTTAATGTTGATTGAATGATCTATCAAATGACTAACAGTGGTATTTTTAAGATGAATATATTATTAGATGTCAAACGTAGGAAAGTGATATTCTAGAGCCAGTCCTATAAGTTGACAATGTAATAGCTCCATTCTTGGATTGTACATTGTAAGCATGGAGCTATGACATTGCCTTGTTGTTCGCTGTCATCACACGAGCAAACTGCCTTTGCATGTTAATTCTTCAGACATTTTACTACATTGGCTGATAAATGGTGGTGAGTACAGATCGCTACTAACGTTTGATCCAAAACATTTAATTTAAAAAAGTAGGTAAAACTTACGTGGTAAGTGTACATTACTATACTTCACACCTGTTCCAGATTTCTTGCTGCGTGCTGCCACACCGATAACGACTGAACGAATGTCTACAAATGTCTTCTAACGCCGACAGACTGAAGTCAAATTAGCAAGTGTCCAGAATTCAGAATTGACCCGAGCGGTGACCCACCCTGCTGACCAATGCGAGTCCTTTGCCCATATATGGAATATGACACTTTCCAAGGTGTGGTTTCACTGTCGTACATGGATGAATCACATATACTAAACCTCGTATGAGTTGACTGACCAACCGGCAAGTGAAGGCGTGGTCACTACCACATTCAACTGGCAGGCATAATAAAGACGCTAGATGGATGTCTGACACTGACACCCCTGCACTTTCCCGAAAAACGGTTTCTTCACGAAAAGGAAATGTGATTGCGACATAGCGGGAAAATAGGTCAACACCAGTTAAAAGACGCATTGTATGCCTCATGGAAAGTATCCTACATGAACTAGTAAACGACATGTCTATGCCGGATGATTAGTATGTACAAACAGCCCATCTAAGTTTGGCACAACAATAAAAACGAAATGCCCTCTGGTACAGAACGACACCAAGCCTTTGCTAATGTGATTTGCAAACATCCATTTAATTCAGCCCAAGGCACAGCACAGGCCAAGCGTTGGCTACCAAGTGGTGTATGAAGCCCATACCATTACATCATCGGCAATCCTATAACGTACATTACATCATCGGCAACCCTATAACGTACATTACATCATCGGCAATTCTATCGCATTTCTCGTCGTTTCCGTGGATCTACGCACTGCACCAATTTCTCCCCGTTAATCGTCAAATATCATCGGGACTGGGCGTCATCAGAGGATTGAGTTTCACTGAAGAGTCATGCTTCATTGCCGACTCGGACGACATCTTGCATGACATCGGGGTTTGGCCTGTCGATGACTTGCCAAATCCCCACGATGACGCATGCGTCAACTCAAAAACAATTGCGCCAACCCGTCCCAACCTTGTAGGCCGCTTTTTGCATGGCACAAAAGAAATTTATATGCGGGGTAATAGGGTTTGGTTCCTTTCCAGGTATGCCTAAATATCATGACGTCATCATGTTGTCATACACAGTACACGATCAGTAAGTACCTATGCTGTCGAATACATTGATCATATTTCAATGTGATTACTCAAGCGTCTTTGTGGCTGCAATGTTCTAGTGTTGTACGTAATACTACATGTGTTTGCTTGTGTGATCGCAGTAGGCTTGTGTGATCGCAGTAGGCTTGTGTGATCGCAGTAGGCTTGTGTGATCGCAGTAGGCTTGGTGCATTATTTTTCCAAACGAATCGCAAGATTCAACCCGCCCCGTGCTCCAACACAGCCCGTTCTCCCCAAAATTGCATATTCCACTCAAGTAATACTTTCTAGGATTAAAACTTTCGATATGTATATATAAATCAACAATTGTAGGTAAATAAAAACAGGGAAACACGACGATTCCGACGATGTGCTTAATTTTTAAAATGACATATGAAAATATTGTTCGTGAGGTCATGGAAAGTATGAAGCCACAATTCTTGTTATGGAGATAAAAGATGCCTCGGTGCATATAAATGGCACAAACTCCTAGTGATAAATAAATGGGTCTAATATAAACAGGATATTTTCGATTTTGGCATGTTTCATTGTAATAGTAATTGTCACAAATGCCATATATATTAAGAATTGTTGGTAATTTTGCATTTGATGTGTTGCTGTATTTGATATTCCAAGCAGACTAGTATACAGAGTCGTTGAACGTAGGGCCTACATTAACAAATGGTTTGTACGTTTTATAAACATAACTAACATATTTTGACAAGCTTGCCTACAATTAAAGCAGTACTCAACAGATCCGGGCAATAGATCAGTCAAACTAGCTGACGAAGCACTTTTACGGACAGCGGTTTCGCAATGCAAAATGTCCTAGCGGGTAATTCGATCAACTCAATTGTAAAGCCTATGGTAATTACTAAAGGTGTATCCAAAGTTCAAAGCCCAAAAGTCCTCCAATTAGGGCAGTGGCCATAGCTGGTATTCAACAGGTCCGGGCAATAAATCGGTTAAACTAGCTGACGAAGCACTTTTACGGACGACGCATTGCAAAATGTTCTGGGGGAGGGAATTAGGTCAACTCAATTGTAAAGGCCCTGGTAAAGGTGTGTCAAAATTCCAAACGTTAACCCAACAACATCAATATAAACTACGGTTACAATAAATAACAACATAGTTAATATGTGTGGGCTGTGATTTAACATAATCTTTATTAATGATGTTATCAAATAACTAACTGTGGCATTTTTAATCTGAATATATTTTAAGGTGTAAAATGTAGGAAAGTAATATTATGGAATCAGTCCTCCTGATACAAATGTATATTGCAAGCACGGGGCTATGACACTACTTTCCTGGTCGCTGTCATCCCGTGAACAAATTACACATGCGTGTTAATTCTGCAGGCACTTGACTACATTGGCTGATAAATGGTGGTGAGTGCAGATCGTTTGATCCGCATCATTACATTTTCAAAAGTAGGTAAAACTTACGTGATAAGTATACAGGAGCAGGTTTGAAGACTTCACACCTGCTCCATATTTCCTGCTGCGTGTTGGCACACCAGTAGCAACTGAAGTAATATTTACAAATCTCTTGTAAAGCCGACAGGCTAGAGTCAAATTAGCAAGTGTGCAGAATGCAGAATTGACCCGAGCGGCGAACCACCCTGCTTACCAATGCGAGTATTTGCCCATATATATATTTATAATATATACACATATTAATCATGAAATTTCAATATCTATATATTGCAATATCTCGTAAACTACTGGACCGATTTTCACTATGACCTGCTCACCAGACAGGGGTTATTCCCTCGAAATGTAGTTCTATCAGTCGTCTAAGTTTAGGCTTTGTGTGAGATATAGGGTTTGGGTTATTGTCACAATTATGGCTAGGGATTATTAAATGATTGATTGTGCAACATTTACAGTGAATAAGCCTTGTCTAATAGTTCACAGTGAGAATTATATTAGTCGAATTAGTATATATATAAGTGATGTTGTTTTTGATATTATAACCAGATATTTACATTTCTCAGTGTGAAGTAGGGTATGGTTATTAATATCAACATTGTTCAATATTGTTCTTAATTCTGAATTTTTTATTAATAACCATACGGTAAGATTTGTTGGTATTGTAAGTCATGTCAAACATATTACCACACTCAGCACAAAAATCAATTAATTTCATCAAATAATCATAAGTTGATAAAATTACAACATAATGACTACTACAATTTGTTTACGGTGTCAAACATAGGAAAGTAATACATGTATATTATGAATTAAATAAAGTTGTTTTAATGGTGCTGCTGCATAAACAAAATGTTATGGGTAACTATTTGCCTGAGAATAAATAAATGTTTTCTGTCTGACAATAGCATATATATCAATATCGTCAGTAACGTTATTTTTAATAATATCACCACGGTATTTCTCAGTGTGAGGTAGTATTTGGTTTTTAATAGCAACAAAGTGAATACGTTTCTAGTCCTGAGGTTTGTTATAAATAAACATATTGCCATATTCGGCACAACAATCAGTGAGTTTCCTCAACCCAGAAACACTAGGTTAAAAAATGGTATAATCGTTATAATGATTATATCAAATGACTGACTGTGGTATGTTAAGCTGCATGTATTTTACGGTGTCAAACATAGGAAAGTAATATTCTGGAATCAGTCCTCATTGTACAAATGTACATTGCAAGCACGGAACTATGACACTGTCTTCCTGGTTGCTATCATCCCACGAGCAAACAACACATGCGTTTTAATTCTGCAGACATTCGACTACATTGCCTGATAAATGGTGGTGAGTGCAGATCGCTACTGGCTTTTGATCCACATCATTAAATTTTCAAAAGTACGTAAAACGTATGTGATAAGTGTACAGTACGTCAAACGTGCTCCAGATATCCCGCTGCGTTCTGTTCTAATGCCGTTAGGCTAAGGTCAAATTACCAAGTGCGCGGACAACATAATTGAGCCGAGCGTCGACCCACCCTGCTCACCCATGCGAATCCTTTGAAGGCTTTGTTCAACGCGTCAAATACCTCCTCATTTGGTTTCGAGCTAATGATTACTTGATTCAATGCCAAACCCACAACTGCGTCGCCGAGATATAAACGCTGACACAAGTTCTGATTTTATAATGCATATATACATATTTAACCCTTAAATTTCAATATATATATATATATATATATATATATATATATATATATATATATATATATATATATATATATATATATATATATATATATATATATATATATATATATATATATATATATATATGTATATATATATATTGCAACATCTCGTAAATCACTGAACCAATCAACCGGCTAAGGTTAGGGTTTGGGTAATATTTAAGGTTTGCGTTATTGTTAGAGAATGTTAACCTGTTGATTGAACAACATTTTTCAGTGAGTACACATTTTCTTATGAATAGGTCACAGTGAGATTTTTATGAAGTTTCCGAAATATATTAAATATATATATATATATATATATATATATATATATATATATATATATATATATATATATATATATATATATATATATATATATATATATTTATATATATATATATATATATATATATATATATATATATATATATATATATATATATATATATATATATATATATATATATATATATATATTTCTTATGAATAGGTCACAGTGAGATTTTTATTAAGTTTCCGAAATATATTAAATAAATAAATATATATATATATATATATATATATATATATATATATATATTGTATTGTATTGTATTGTAAACGCCCACAATAGCGCACACGTTGCATTGCTAACAGTTGCCGGCTGGCGCGGTGGTGGCAGTGTGTGATGGGCTGGGGTTTGTAGACTGGCGACGGGGGCGGCGGCAACTGTTTCCCAAAACTGCTACAGCCCTCCAGACAGCTGCCAATGAACTGGGTGAGGCAGCTGCGGCTGTGGACAGTGTGGAACTTCAAGATCTAGTGTGCAGTTCTTTGTAAGGGTACGGATACAAGAGATGAAGTTATGCAAGCCTAACCGTAGCTAACCATATCTCTAGCTAACCCCATCCTTAGCTAACCCCATCCCTAGCTAACCCTAACCATGAAGTAGTTTACAGCAGATATAGCCATTCCCAAAGCCATAGGTTCATAGGAAAACTAACTGTTTGCTTGGAAAAGACAGGCAGCAGTAACAATCACGAATAGCATGGTACAGACGGGTTGCCAAAATGGAAATTTGGTCAAAATTAGGGGATATGGCACCAGTTTGTCAGGGAGCACCAGAACAGTCATTGGTGATATTTATTATGTAAACCAGTGCATCGGTATACAGTGTAACAAATTTGGACAGAATATTTTTATGTTGGTTGTGTAACAGCCATGGAAGCATTGCGTAGATTAGTATTTTCAAATGTGGCCGCAAAGGTTATCTGGTCATGTGATACCCCTTTATGGTGGCGTATCCAAATCAAACAGTAAGACATGCACCCTATCAAGTAGAAGCATGAACGCAGTCGCACAAACAATAAAGTTCAACAAGTTTTACACAATGGAAATCACTAAAAATCCTGTTAAATGTGACAAATTGTCACTTTTCTGACAACGTTGCGCCATATTTGGTTAAAAATCAAGCAATTATATAAATATTAATTTGAAAATAAGTAGTTGGTATATTTAAAGAGACAGTAAGTATGTTTCATTGGTTCGCAATGCTCTAGGAATCTAGTGTACATGTTCTATGATGTATCAAGTGTTAAAATTTACCTATAATTAAATTATGTGACTGGTTTTCAGCTAATATTACGGGCAGGGCATTGCTTTGATTTGGCTGTGAAACAAATAATAATGACGTGAAAAGCAGGATTGTTCCATAATGCGTTTACATATAAATTGTGCTGCAACTTGTTATAAAATTGGACACTTTCTCAGAAAAAAGCTTCCCTATTTGGGATCATGCCTCAGTTACACTTCCTGGTGTGTTACAAACGACTGTAGGGCACAGTAATTTTAGATATGTGTAATAAAAAAAAAAACATTTGACAGAACTGCATTTCAGCCAGGCACATTGGGAAGTTGGCTGGTAGAACATGTTCACAGTGTAACTGTGGGTTTTTAGATGATTTCAATAAGCGGAAGGATTTTTGGCAAATTGTTCGCCACAAGGCACGTGTGCGTAGTAATTCATGCAGAAATTGGTAAACAAGTTGACGGGTATGGCACGTTCAGGCAATTTAAATGAGTTAGAAGTATGAGACTTTGACTAAATTCGATCAGCATATCAATGAGATGGTGACAACGGCAGGTGAGACGTTTAAGAATTTGTATGGTCCCGTTTCGTATAATCATGCAAAACGTTAAACGTTGGGGGGGGGGGGTGGCGGTTCTAGTGACTATGCGTGACCGGCTGACCTTAATTGCCACGAGTACCAATAAGGTCACGGACCTGGCTGTCCAACACAGCCGCGCAGGATGTTGCCACAAAGGATTTTGAGTATGCCCGGCGTACATAATTTCTGTGCGATCACTTAAACTCTGTCCCGCTCTGACCTACTTCACCGCCCACTCGACCGCACTGTATTTAAAACTTGTCACGCTCAGTACGATGTGTCACGCTCAGTACGTTCAGTCACGTTAGGGATCATGCCTCAGTTAGACTTCCTGGTGTGTTACACACGAATGTAGAGCACGGTAATTTGAGATATGTGTTATTTTAAAAAAATCATATCATCTGACATAACTGCATTTGAGCCAGGCACATTGGCAAGTTTGCTAGTAGAACATGTTGGTAATGTAACTGTGGATTTTTAGATGATTTCAATAGGCGGAAGGATTTTTGGCAATTTTTTCGTAACAAGGCACGTGTGCGTAGTAATTCATGCAGAAATTGGTAAAAATTTACAGGTATTGCACGTTCAGGCATTTTAAATGAGTTACAAGTCCGAGACGTTGACTAAACTCGACCAGCATGTCAATGAGATGATGGCAACGGCAGGTAAGAAGTTTCAGAATTTTTAATGGTCCAGTTTTCTTATAATCGTGCAAAACGTTAACATGGTCGCCAATGGGAAACGTAACAGGAGGCTGAACCCGTTAGTCAGAATGGTGTTTATTGGCACACGAGGCCAATTGGAGGTGGCATCGATGATTTTGAGAAAGGTCGGTGGGAAGCCCCCTGGGCCCAGGGCGCTGGTGGGGCTCAGTCGCAATGCGGATATTGTTGAAAGTATCGACGGTTACACCACATTCACGCAGAAGTAAAACATCACAGTAGACCGAGATGTCAATAGAAACAAATGTATTAGAACAGACGACTGCTGTACACGAAAGGCAGCATGGCAAGTGCAACGTAAGTACAGACAAAGACTACAGCACTCCACTAAGCATTACGTCACTAAGCAGTACGCATGACTGAGCACAACCAGGTAAACAATAACAGCGAACTCCCCCATCCCCTGAGCGTGACGTACTTTATGGATGACTGATAAAATGTTACTCTTATTTGATGAGGAGTTGACCAAATGCCCGGATGAGAGCCTAATTAATATGATTATGCATGCAGGCACTGATGCACTTATCAGTAGTGTTGTTGCACTGTCAATAAACGCAGATACAAAAATGCATATTTCAACAGATATATGGTTTTTTGGGGTCAAAATAAGCATCGAGAATGCTGGGCGGTCGGTGTGAGGCGCTCTGGGGCCCAGGGCGGCTCCGGTCCGGGGAGGGGGGCAAAGAAAAAAGTCTGCTTAGTATCCTTACTACTCCATTGGACCCAAAAGCTCCGAAAGACAAACAAAGTTAGTAACAGGTATGTCAACTGCAAAATTAGCAATGGGCTGGTAGACACATTATGAGAGAAGGTAATAGAATTTGTATCACTAAAATGGCTGAGGCATTTAGTGAGAATATAACCCGTTACCTGTCGTCTGAAATGCGCCGAATAAAGGGCAGAAATTAATTTCTGCCTTCTAGTGTAGATGATGTGGTGGGTTGTGATGAAATAGGTCAACTTTTTTTCTGATGAATTTAATCACCTCTACAAAGGTGTGTCATACGATGTTGACGAAATGAATAGCATAGGTGCGGAGATTAACCAGCAGCTTAAGGAACATGTTGTATATAATATATCAGTTGAATATGTTATCGAAGGTGACCAGCGACTGAAGTTGAGTAAGTCGGGTGGTGAAAAGGTTATAAATTCTGATCATATCATACATTTTCCGAGAATACTCTACGTGCTTTTAAAATTAGTATTTAATAGTATGTTGGTACAACGGTATAGCCCTTACTCTGTGTTAGTGGGAACCATGGTCCCCTGGTGTTAATATTGTTGCTGTATGTGTACACTCAACAAAAACTTCAAGTGAGATGGGGCTGTAGTATCTCGTCCCAGTTTACCGCCTGTAATGGAGTCAAGCATGAAGCAGTCGTCTCTCCTATACTTTTCTCTGTATATATAGACGGATTCTTCGAAAAGTTAGAGGAGAGTGGTGTGGGATGCCACATAGGCAACCATTATACGGGTGGCATAGGATATGCAGATGATCTGACCATACTAACACCTACAAGGTCTGGACTCAAAGTATTAAACGAGATATATGAATAATGTGCAGACGATTACTGTGTGAAGTTTAATAGTGCGAAGAGGGCGCAGTTGTAAACTCGACAACAAAACAGTTGTTTTAACGGCACCGAGTTGCAGAGTGTTAAGGATGCTGTACATCTGGGCCACCATATATCCATTATTAATAATAATAGCCGAGGGCATTGCGAAATTCTGGAGAGGATATAAGATGTTAATGGGTGATTTTTGGTGTATAAAGATTGCTGTCAAGGGCAAAGTATTGAAGCATTACTGCTGCACACACTAAACATTCTGCCAAAGATGTATATTGCTGCCAAAGGGGATTGTTGGTGTCCCAGACACCAGTGCTGCTCGGGAAGTGCTCGGAGAATGTCTACGTCCTCCTCACTAAGCCACTCCAAATTCAACATCATCCAAGTACGCACATCAGTTCTCGGTGACGTTTTATCCAGGAGTTGGGATGCCACGGGCTGGTATGTTATTGAATTTTCTGCCGGCACACCAACTTTTTGTGCGCCATCAGATTTCATTGATGCATATGGTAGTATCCGCACTCCTTTTCCGTTGGAACTCAATTGGAATACAGCTGTAGATCCCCAAACTGGCATAGTAATCAATGCTATTGGTCTAATGTCGACAGCTAGACGGGCAAAACATGTTTTTTATAACGAAAGTAACGACGACGACCAAGAGATCCTCACCTAACGCTTACTAACGCTGACCCGAACACCCCCATCCCCTGAGCGTGACGTACTTTATGGATGACTGATAAAATGTTACTCTTATTTGATGAGGAGTTGGCCAAATGCCCGGATGAGAGCCTAATTAATCTGATTATGCATGCGACCAGACTCACATTTAAAAGTTTACCGGTGACATTGTCATACTTATATGAATGTAATGTTGTTCTTCTGGGTGTTTCTCCAAATAATATCAACTTTCATTGTCATATTTACAAAATTGTAGAAAAGTCGCCAAATAAATTCAAAACTCATCGTTGATTTTTTTTTCATCTGGAGTATTACTGAATATTTCAACTACAAGCTGAGAATAGCCGCCCAGTCATTTTAACAACAACGACGATGACAACGACAACAGAGGTTCATTCAGTTTATTAAGCAAATCATATAAATACATTAATAAATCGGAATATCAAAGCGTTAATATCATACGTTACTTTAACGGCTAGGTAATAGATTCTTCAATGGACTTAAATGTATCCAGTTTAAAGAACGTTTGGATCAGTACCGTAACTTATGTCGCTGTTACTTCTGTCGTTACTACTGCTTCTGTCGTTACTACTGCCGCTGCTGCTACTATCGTTAGCATGTTACTACAGTTGTACTAAGAATGGCATCATAACATGTGATTTATTACTTTCTAAGATACAAACACGCGCTTGAGCCGACTACGTATACACGACTGTACCCATGATAGGCCTCTATGTGCTTAGACTTAGTATATCTGCAAATGTACCAGGCCGGTACACCACCGCACGCACGCACGCACGCACGCACGCACGCACGCACGCACGCACGCACGCACGCACGCACGCACGCACGCACGAACGCACGAACGCACGCACGCACGCACGCACGCACTCGTTTACTGTATGCAGTTCTTCGGGGTGTTTTTCAAAATAAGGAACTTCCGTTGTGTGGTTATGTTGTCATATTTACAAAAAAAAATTTTAAGAACACGAAGCGTCGCAAAATTATGTTTTACTTTTTTCAGTACTACTTATTATTTCATCTGATTATTTCAACTACAATCTGAGAAAAACTTACATTGAAATAATTATTTTCAAAACAACCATACAATTGCCGCCCCACTCAACTAAGCAACGACGACGATGACGACGACGACTACTACAACAGCAACGACAACATAGGTTCACAGTTTATTAAGCAAAAAATACCAATACATTATCAAATATGAAAGCGTTGCTCTAATCATTTATTTTAGCGGCTAGGTTATGGATTCGTTAATGGATGGTCGGAGTCCTGCCCCGGGGGCCGCTACGGTAGCCGGGTTGGTCTGGCCGGATAACCCAAAATAGTTAATACATTTGTGCACTTTTCCCCACCCTTCCCCCAGTTTAATTTATCTTTCATTTCCTCTGCTTAGATCTCTTGCACTGCAACTCCCAAAAGTGCAGCAAAATCTCCAAGCAGAATCTGCGCTAATGGATGGTGGCTGCCTAACATAAAGAAGAAGATGGATTTGACAGTCTCCAGTTTAAAGAACGTTTGGATCCCTACCGTTACTACCCATATGAAATAATACCACCGTATGCCATGGTAAAATAACATTGTATACCATGATGTTTTGAAACAGGTAAACCATGGAATACCATGGTAAAATACCAAGATACTCCATGGTACCAAGATACTCCAAGATACTCAATGGTGTCTTGAAACAGGCAAACTATTATACATAATATACGAAAACGAATGGATGGATTTAGCGTGGATTTTGCATGTTTTTGAGAAAAAAACGCATATTTTGCATGTTTTAGAAAAAACAGGGACATTTTGTCCCAAAAGCGGGAGCAAGGGAAAACAGTATTTCTCGCCCGGAAGCAGTAATGTTGACACATATGGGGTCTGCCATTCGAATTTGTGACTGCAAGCGACCATTGTTTTCGTTGACTCGAGTAAATATGCAGCAGCGTCTTCAACGGCTGAACTGTGAACCGGACTTCGACCGCTACACGCCGAGTAGCGTCAACACGGGCAGAACCAGCACAGCAAGAACTGTCACCATAACGCTGTTGACGACACGGCTCGTGGCAGCTGAAAAAACATTTAACCAGATTTAGTCAGACTTAACCAGATTTAGCTACATTTAACTACATTAACACCTAAATCTACCAGCACCAAATGGCAAGTGAGCAATGTAGTTTTGGCTTATTGAGAATCCAATAGTTTTATTGATGTGTACCCCGCCTTATCAAATATTTGTCAATTTTATGTTAAAACATATTCGCACTGCTTGAAATAACACAATCAGTAGCTGATTTGTTCCATTCATTTATCCTAATTAACCCGACAATTTGATTACTATTTGAAGCCGCAATTCCATATTGCTATGAAACCCGTCATTCTACTTAATATAGTATCCCCCATTTTGCATTCTTCGTCCATGTTTCCATGTCCAATTTGAGAACGTTGACATTTTCCAAAATCGAACAACATTTGCCATTTTTCAGACATGTTTGTCTTGATTGTCTTATAAAGCTTTTCTATGCCTAAACAGTAAACACTTGTGTCGCCCGTGAATTTCAGTAATTTACTTGACATATCATCTTCCAAATCAATTATTTAATATTATGAACAACATAGTTGGTAATACTGATTATTGCAGCACACCACTGAACACTGATTTGAAATATTCCCATCTACAATACCCCTGTGTCGCCTGTCGGCCAACCATTTATCTACACACGACGGCTTGTTGACACAGTGTAATGTATGTACAGATTAATGTCAGTACATGGTAATGTCAGTACAGTGTAATGTCACTACAGCGTAATGTCAGTACATTGTAATGTCAGTATAGTGTAATGACACTACAGTGTAATATTAGTACATTGTAATGTCAGTACAGTGTAATGTCACTGCAGTGTACTGTAAGTACAGTGTAATGTCATTACATTGTAATGTCAGTACAGTGTAATGTCACTGCAGTGTACTGTAAGTACAGTGTAATGTCATTACATTGTAATGTCAGTACAGTGTAATGTCACTGCAGTGTACTGTAAGTACAGTGTAATGTCATTACATTGTATTGCAATTGTTAACTTTTTAGTTGTTACACAGTTGGGTTCACTAGACATCTAGCAATCATCACTGAAGTTTGACTTTTGTTCACTAGATGTGCGGGTCGGTGTTAATTTGGCGGTCGGGTTAGTCGGGGCTACTCGGCGAAAATTTGCACCCACCGCTGCTAACTCACATCAGCCGACTCGACCGTCGGCGCTCAGCGCAATTACGATGGCATATCCTGTATATATTATATAAGAAATGTTTGTCAAGTGAGTTTGAGTTATCGTGCGAATAATATGCTTATTACGCACATTACAAGGTATTTGAATGACCTTCTAAATCCCCAGCCTGATGAAGGGAAATAGCAAGATCGTGGTTAGATTGACGGAGCTGTCATTATTTGAATTATGTTTTTTTACCGATGGCTGTCTAGACTTGCTTTACATCTCGTGCTTGTCCAAACTGCTAATTTGTTTGATCATGTTCAATAAAAAAAGGTACACTGAAAATACATGGCGCGAGGTCATGTTTGTTTTGCCTTTGCACGAATCGCGTATCGTCGCTGGCTACGCCTTCGATCGCTTGTCAATTGCAATTGAGATTCACAAATATATTTTGTACAAGAATAAATAGCTTTAATTGCAGTCAAGTAGTCAACTACAATGGCAAGGAAGAATCATTAATATGCTTCGTTGTTCTCTAGAGACACACTCTAAAAGTTATTTTATCGCTGTGCCAAAAGGAAAAACGCAATCTGTACCGGTGCGCGAAAACACTGAATTGGTCACCAGCATTTGAAACGGTAAAACGGCCAACGGTTGAGTTGGGTCAGGAATGCAGCGCACACCAGCCGACGATCAGGTCGGCGTTTAGTACACACCAACGTACAGGATCCTCCTCCGATCATTTATATGAGTACTATGGTAGCTCTCACATATATTATCGTTTATTGTTTAAAATTGTTATATAAATGATTTGTGCAAATAATTGCATACGCCCATTTCGATAGGTGTAATATTTTATTAAAGATCGCACGTTTTGTGTAAATACGAGTATTTCATGCGACAATCTAGTTTGCATGACTGATAGTCGAGGGAAACCCAAAGCTGACATATTCAAGTTAGCTTAATATTGGCCACCCTTCTTGACATTTTTTTCATACTGTGAAAAAGGACGGTGTAGTCACTCACCCGAAAGATCGCAGTCGTCCAAGCCGTTACCCGAAGATTTACTGTAACGCAATAGCATCCTGCGCATGAAACGCGCCGCATCTTCTCCACATTTCGAGAAAATAGGTTTCACGATGCAGTCCAGAGCGTCACGAAAATCTCTAAATAAAAGGAAAACAATTATTATGTTGGTTGTAATTCGTATGCCAGTATCTTAATAATAAACATAAATATTGTTGAGTCACATGTTTGCTTCTGCGATTTATGGACAGCGTGAACCATTTATCTCGAGCAACATAGCTCCTTGCCACAGAGCCATAACAGTAACCAACTTCTTTGATAACTCTTATATATTGATGTGATATAGTGTTTGGCTCAGTGCTCAGATCTGAACCTAATAGAGCATCCATGGGAAGAACTGTTCAAGAGAATTGAGGAGAGCAGGCCTACCAATCTGCAAGCTTCGTGGTAGTCACTACAGATGTGGTATAGTGACATCCCATTATCTACTATCTATAAGTTAGTGCATTCAATGGTGAACAGGTGTACTGTTGCAATTAACTCTAAGGGTCATTAAAACAAGCATTAACAATGCTATTTTGCAAATTGTATGTGCTACATTCAATAATAATATATATATTTATGCTAATTTTGCTAACTGTATGTGTTACATTCAATAATAACAATAATAATAATATATATATATATATATATATATATATATATATATATATATATATATATATATATATATATATATATATATATATATATATATATATATATATATATATATATATATATATATATATATATATGTATATATATCCATATATATATATATATATATATATATATATATATATATATATATATATATATATATATATATATATATATGTATATATATATATATATTATTAAATGTAGCATATACAATTAGCAAAATTAGCAATATATATATATATATATATATATATATATATATATATATATATATATATATATATATATATATATATATATACAGTGAATGAATGTAGTAATTATTTAAGATGAACAGTTACCAGTTATCAAATTATTTGATAGTTTTTTAATTGAAAATTTACATTCATCTGGGCAAGAAGTCGTTTCACCTGGAAACGCGAGAAAGTTTATGCTTTTCGATGGGTGTGTTGGATACCGTGTGTGCTGTTGAATTACTAAATGGAAGCATGGATCGCAATTACATGAGTATATTCGATTACACAAATATGGATAGCGGTATATTTGGTCTTTCGTGTGTTTGTCAAATTACATACTGACATATACGCTTCATGTCTGTCTTGTCTCTGTATGCATCTTTGAAAAATTCTCTTTTGCAGGGGGCTGCAGTTTTCTCCAGATTCATCTTCAAAAAACAATCTGCGTGTTTGAGGTAATCTGCAACGCGAACAAGGATCACGTTTATCGTTTCTTATACCGTAACGACTTTGTCCGTCTTTTCCATACGCTTCCAAAATGACCTTTTGCGGAATAATGCTATTGCATCGTTAATCCGCACTGCAATAAAATAAACAAAATCCTCTGTTTTGACGCAATGGTACTACTGCTAGATACGCTGCAAAAGATGCTGTTTATAAATATAATTATATGTTAGGCATTTGTGTAGTAGTGGGAACCGTCAAGTCAATGACTGACCCGTTAATATCTTACGGCCAGATAAAACACAGGCGGGTGTATACACTGTATTTCTACGTGTTTCTACGTTCATTTTAGTTTGGATGTATCGGAATATATTGATTGTTGTCGCCGACGAAATCGTTGTCAGGGCCATTACCTTGTAAATTCTTCTTCTCACATATCAAGCTGAAACCACTCTCAAAGGTTTCAATTTGGTGCAAATGCGTCTTTGAGCAATTAGACTTCAAAGGCTCAATGCAGTCCACAGACTCGTCGTAGCTCCTACCAAATAAGACGTCATATTAGCGAATTCAGCGCCAACATTCAGACCACCACACATTGATTGTTCATTTCCTAACATTATTACACACGCACTCAATATGCTCTATCTAATACAGGGTTGCATTATCATTGGATATATATATATATATATATATATATATATATATATATATATATATATATATATATATATATATATATATATATATATATATATATATATATATATATATATATATATATATATATATATATATATATATATATATTGCTCACTAATTAACGCATGGGCGGATCCAGGGGATCTCCATCCGGTGCCCGGGCACCACCTATTTTGGCCTTTGTTTGTGCATTTTTATAGTGAATTTTAACTGCTGTTGTCAGGCTTGAAAACCAATGCGAGAAACAATTGCCATAACATGCAGTCCATAGTAAAGACGGCTTATCGCTGTGAAAAGCAGAATATCGCCATGAGAAGCCACAGCCTTTATGACTGACGACAATCACGGCGATGTGGTTCTGGAGAAACCTTTGGCTGCACAAAACAATAACGACCTGAAGGTAATGCAGAACGAAATTATTGCTATCATGAGCAGATCCAGCAGAAGATCATGTCCGAAATGCGTAAGGTGTTTTTAATTGCATATTATACAAAGCATGGTTAAGCTTTTTCATGAAAGATAAAAATAGAAAATCCGTGAGGGGAGAGAGAGGGGAAGAGGGAGAGGGAGAGGGAGAGGGAGAGGGAGAGGGAGAGGGAGAGGGAGAGGGAGAGGGAGAGGGAGAGGGAGAGGGAGAGGGAGAGGGAGAGGGAGAGAGACTGCGTGCATGCATGCCTATGCACACAAACACACAATCTGATGTTAAAATATGTTGTGCGTGCGTGCGTATGTTTATATCACGTAGAAATTTGGATAAGAAGTCCTGCCACCTGATGTATTTTCTGGGAAACTGGGCACCTCCCTTTTTCTTGATCCGCCCATGTCACGCATTAAATATCGTGTGCCACATCCAAAATACCACTGTTAAAAGATATTGGAAAATTATTATCTTGAAGTAAGAAAATAAAAAAAGTGTATTTCGCTTTGCATCCTCAGGGACTGCATAGTACACGTAAGAATAGTAAACATAAATATATATTAAAATATATATAATATTAAATGCAATATATTAATAGACCATTAAATTGCATATTAATAAATGTAGATACGTATGAAACGAAGAGCATTAATTGCATATATAATAAATACATGTATAAACGAATAAAAAGATAAAGAAATATTAAATGAAGAGCATTATATTGCAATTATATTGCTTATAAAGAAAATTAAGTAATCCACCAATGCAGGATATCTACACGTATGTTTATATTTTACGAGTAAAGTACGTGCAAGATAATGGCACTGCACGGAGATCTAACGGAAATAACAGATAGAACCTCACGTGCATATGGCTCGCATCTGTGTCGCATTCGACTGTACAAGCCGGTCTACCCCACTGACCGTGTTGTTCACCATCTACAGGTATTGCGAGAAAACGTCCCCGATTTTAACATTCATACGCTTGGCATGGTTTTATATAATCACCCAATGTGTTAGCCACGACAAACCGCACACATATTGCACACAGAAGACTCCATTTTTATAAGACGGCTAAATTTAGAGTTGAATTAAGCTGGTATGGTCTCCACATAAAACCGAATACAGCCACATTTTACTGAGCGTGTATTGCAGGTGTAGGCGTCTGCAAACTGTGACATAATTTTATTTTAATTTGAAATATACATATTTGAGAGTATTTAAATTACTCTTTCTTACCGCGAAGCAGGTGGTCACCTTCTCATAGGTGCATTCGTTCGACCCATACGCTGTAACACAATAGAGTCGTTGACGATAAACATTCTGTACAAACGTAACGGTATTGCAGCAAACTGTACTGATGGAACTTCCTGTTCAATGACACCACCGAAGAGTAGGCTATCTAAATTAAATCAAGTGGGTGTACAACTAAATTTAACAAGACTGCCACCCAACGCAAAACAACAACACTATTACTAGCTAGCAAGGAGGCAGCTGTCATATCGAGAGTCCAACGATTATTCATAAATGTGTAACTTGCCCTTCTGAGATATTTGTCAATTGTTTTTAACATATTCACGCTGCTAGCATTTACACAACCAGTAGATAATGTGTTGTCATCTGCGATACTAAATACTTTCTCATCTAATATATAAATCAAAGTGTATGTCTGTCTGTATGTCTTTCTTTCTATCTGCCTGCTGTATATTGTGTCTCGGTCACAGCCGCATTTGTGGGCCGATCCGGACGAGACTTTGCCAGGTGGAACCATCCCCACGGGACCCCCGTGGGTAGGGGGTCACAATTTCAAAAAAGGTGTAGCAGAAGTTGCAACCGTGGAATTATTTTGTTTTCTGTGTCATCGTAAAGATAATAATTATGCCTACATATTTGCCGCTGGATGTAGATGCAATTGTGAATACTTTTCAAGTTATTACAGTTTGTCTGTACCCCACACGGGTGTTCATGGATAGAAAACATCTATACCTAGCACAGGAAACAAATACTAGCTGCATCATAGTAACATTGTATCTACCCCAAAATGCTGATTTAATTAGAAACTACATGCTACATTATAGTAACATTGTAGTTGACCGTGGCATCAGTTAGAAAATACCACTGGCCTATAAAAATAAAGTAGATCAGCAGAAAATACCTTAGAACAATAGTACGTACAACTGTTAGCAACGCTATGTGTGTTTTCTACGATTGTTGCCAGTTCGTGATTTATGCATACGTTCACTGAGCGTTTCGTGAAACCGGTAGTTGTGCGGGATGTTTGTGGCACGAAGATGTCATTGCCATGTGTAACAATGTGTAATCACTCCTCACTACATGCGAGTGACGCCGTCCCGTCCGCAGCTTTCTCATTCGGCCGATCATCATCACGTTACAACATTTGCCGTCACTCCGTGCGATTGACTCTGCATACATGTGTCGCCGTCACGTCCGCTGCCGCCGTCCCGTCGCGTCCGCTTCCGCCGTCACGTCACGTTCGCTGCTGCTGTTCCGTTCGCAGCTTCGTTCGTCTGATCCGCGTGGCGGTACCCCGGTCGCCGTCACTCCGTGTGATTGAGTTGTATGCCGCATACACGTTACGGCGCTTCTTCGTGTGATGCTAACCATTCTTCTGACAACACTCACGATTGCTCCGTGTGACGCGCTTTCGTTCGTCGCCCCTTTCATTGCTACTTCGCTTGGTGAGCTGCCAATTGTGTGAATTAATACTATATGTGTTTACTATATGCCGTTATGTGTTAACTTTATCTTGTTTCCTATTAAATAATCGAGAATCCAATTGGTTTCTTAATTATCATCCACGGTTCTATGTTGTGTTTATGTTCAGTGATGATACACTGATGCACCTGAGCTTTTGACACGAGCCAGTCACTTTGCTTCCCCGCCGCCAATCCTAGAACCAAAATTTGTGACAGAAATGTTGTTTGATGGGATCAAGAAATTTAATTGTGGTATAAATAAGTTTATGTCTGAGCTTGGTTCACTTCAAACTATCGTCAAAAACAAATTGTTTCATCAGTATTGGAGTGCATTGTAGAGATCTCAACTATGGCCACTGTGGCATGTCATTCACGGTCGACGTGTCATGTACGCACAGCGCACACAATCACTATTGCCCTTCCCTTCCTTGCGTGCGTAATTTATATATAGCCCCTTTTCATATTTCGCATGCGACCGAAATTTATATAAATTAAGCCCCTAAACAAAATCTGCTGCGCGCCTCGTGCCGCGCGCCCAAAAATCGTGTCAGATTAACGCCGCGCCGATTCCACCCGGATCTCCTTTTGTTTCACGTCCTGTATTGTCGGCATTTTTAACCTTCAAGATTTCTTCTAGAGTTCTTAGTTACTCTACGTTAGTCATAGTTAGTGTATGAAATATTTCCCCGCTACGCTAAAGCGCAGTGTTCTTTTTGAGCGCCCCAAATTTGCGAAATTTCGTCCGATCTTGATTCTTGGAGTTGGACAGAGAGATCGATTTTACCAAAATCAAAATCATGACTTATTTACATTTTTATTAATTGAATTCCAATACAATATGTTTGAGATTTGTTTTGGAAAGCACTTTTTTTAATGATCATTAGTAATATTACATTTTGTATGCACTTTTTTATTTTCTTGTTACTATAGCAAGTAGTACATTTACATAATGTATATTGCATGTACTCTTGTCTGAAATAAAAGATTGATTGATATTGATTAAACTACAATAATAAAATTATTATGTAATGTTTTAATTATTAAAAAATAGAAGAACAAACTTTATTTTTATTTTTAAATACTAGTTTGTGACACAAGAGTTGCACGTCGAATCATGTTAATTAAACCAAATCTATGTGACACAATATATGTCAAATTAATTTAAACAATTTTCATTTCACATTGGTTGTGTATAACTATAACTGAAGTAAAATGGGGCATTTGTGTGTGTGTGTGTGTGTGTGTGTGTGTGTGTTTGTGTGTGTGTGTGTGTGTGTGTGTGTGTGTGTGTGTGTGTGTGTGTGTGTGTGTGTGTGTGTGTGTGTGTGTGTGTGTGTGTGTGTGTGTGTGTGTGTGTGTGTGTGTGTGTGTGTGTGTGTGTGTGTGTGTGTGTGTGTGTGTGTGTGTGTGTGTGTGTGTGTGTGTGTGTGTGTGTGTGTGTGTCTAACATGTATGTTATTTAAGAAATAAATATTTTATAGAGTTGAGATTGCATATATATATATATATATATATATATATATATATATATATATATAAATCATGGAATAAAAAACAGTCCTATATCATATTATATATATATATATATATATATATATATATATATATATATATAATATGATATAGGACTGTTTTTTATTCCATGATTTATGATACAGTTAATTGTGAATATTGCTACACTCAGCATACAGTGTACTGTGAACAATCGTAATGCACTTGGTTCCCAGAGGGAATAATGTAGAATCTTGCAGCAGTCATCCATTCGACACGAGAAATGTCGGGTTCAGCATTGAAATACTGTGATTCCATGTATGAACAATTTTATAAACATTACTTCTCGTTGTATTACAGGACATTACTTTATGAAAGAGTGAATGAAATATAAATATTGCTGTGCTGAACCTGCAGTGTATAACAATATTTTCATAATCATGGAAGTTATGGTTTTTTATTGAAATGTGTTGGTATGTTGCATTGGCATGCAAATTAGCCAGTGTTGATTATCTAATTGAGTTACTATTAATAATAAATGACATGTATGTTGATGAATGTACTTAATGTGTTTTGAAACCCTGAACAAATTATCCAAATGTTTTCACAATGATGGAAGTTATGGCCTTTTATCATAAGGCCATGTTGAATTTGCACATTAATTAGCCAATATTGACTTGGCAATTGCATCAATTGAACTGTGAAATGACTGTGATTTGTATTTATGACCCTGTTTTAAGTTTTGTAAACCATGAACAAAGTATACAAATGTCTTCAAAATCATGGAAGTTCTGTTGATTTCACACACTAATTAGCCAATATTTATTGACTTATTAACTGAGTTACTATTAATGATACATGATGTATTGCGCTAATTAATAATTTGTGTGTGTGTGCGTGCGTGCGTGCGTGCGTGCGTGCGTGCGTGCGTGCGTGTGTGTGTGTGTGTGTGTGTGTGTGTGTGTGTGTGAGTGTGTGTGTTTTGTCTATATACAAAATACACAAAATGTCCGAATATTTACCGTATTAAAATTGCAGCATCTCTGGATCTAATAAAGATATATTAATTAAATAAACAGTTCCGGGTTACTATGCATATCTCCTTTAATTTAAATCAATTGCCAAAGTTCTATCATGATATTTAATTTGTTCCTATGTGCCTATTTTGACCGTTTTCTCTACGCTTTGTACGAATAGGTAAATAACGACACTTATGAACGGCCCCTTTGTTGTTGCCGTCAGTGTGTAAGATCAACGCAGTCGCCACACCTCAGACAAGTGCCGATATATTACTATTCATGCTGTAACCTTCTATGTCGTAAAGAATCCGCAGCAGTTTCGCGAACTCCGATATTACTCTGGCTGTTTCGCGGATCCCCATTGCCATTCTCGACAGAGCACACACCCCCTTCCAGCAGTATCAGCGGTACTGTACTTATATTAGGATATCAGGGATGGAGTTAGTAAATGGAACAGCGGTTATAAATTTCTCAACCAACTGACAACCGGCTGTGTATTGTAGAGCTGCCAAGTGGTGCATAGAAACATGCGCGAGATCATGGGCAGACCCAAACACTGAAAAAGTACCCTGTTGGGAAGTTGGACACCTTTTTGGCAGCACTTCTGTAGTCATTCAAATGTCTACCAGGGACAGCTTTTATACCCTGGAAAGCATTTATAAATTGACAACTCTTGCATTGTGTGCGTTCTATCGGTTTACTTAAATACGGGACGAAATATGTACAATTGTTCTGAACCAGTTAAGGTAACAGCGCATTGAATTTTCGTAAGACTCAATGTGTAATTGATACGCATGTATCCTGAATAACGCATAAACCTGATTGGAAGACTTCAAAACAACGCAGCAAGTTTTATTGAACGCAACTATGAACGCACACTCGGAACCGTAATCAATCTCATATCAGAACGGAACTGGTCACCACTTAGGATGGGCGGACGCTGCGGACACTGTCTTTAGTAATTTCGAAATGAAATTCGAAAAATGGCATGGTAGACGCCTAGCATTTTAGCACTCCCCGATACACGTCTGGCTTAAATGCTCAGAAGAAGCAGACATGCAGCACGCTAAATGCTACTACCACTATGTGCCAGGCTGTATGCCGCTATAACCCACAAGGCTTTATTATGCAAGTCATTCGTTGGCTCAAATGTCAGTGGGCGGTCCATTGCCAGTTTGACAGTCGGTATGCCTAAGGGGCGCGAGACCAGCGTCCGTAAAGCCCGCCAACCAACCATACCCATATCCTAATCCTGGTTGGGAGACACGGGGTTGTCACGCGAGCTATCTGTCAATACTCATGAGTGAATCCGTAAGTGGTGTTTACGCGCGACGTCATCGACGATGCTGGCAATAACCTTTATGAACCCCTTGGACGCCCTGCGCTATCAGCGCGTGCATGGAAATAATATCTATCTGATTTGGAATGCTTGAGTCTCACGCAAAATGCGTTAGACTTGATAGCTCTGATATTGCATCAATTAATTTTCACAAATATAATTACCTTTTGACAAATCCAAAACTTGTATGAAATGGAACATATTTGTGTTCCACTTGATACAATCCGTAGGCCGCGTCCGATGTATGCCAATCTGCCAGCCGACGAGGAGGATTAGAGCAGGGGACAAAATCTCACATGTTTTATTTCATATTTATTACACATGCGAAGTAACATGCAGACGAACCACGGAAGAAGAACAGAAATCGCTGACCTGGATCACACAGGGCCCAGGATACAGCGAACTGGCGAGCCATTGTGCTTCAAAGTTGGGGACAATTATCTCTCGTAACAGATGGTTGTTTACGGTGTAGCTGCTGTTCCATTTACTAAATTCACAGCCTTTCTACGTAAGTTCAGTTAATTGAGTAGAATTCTTACCTGAAGCAACAAACATCACCACCATAAAACCGAACACCAGTCGTCGGACTTCCCTTGATTGCATCATTCTGAAATCAAAGGACAAGTTAACATAATCTGCAGTAGCATATTTACAATTTCGGTAGAGAGGGGGCCAAAAGGGGGCCACGTTTAGTCACCCATTAGTTTGTCATGTTACCATGTAATGTCACAACAGGTAACCGAAAAGAATCTTATCACAAAGCCAAGTTGCATGGCAGACTACTCCATAAATATTATACTATCGTGTCCCGTCACCCCATAAAATTCTGGTGTGGTGGTTGCTATGCGCACATACAGTGGTACTTTTTTATGTTTCTGAAAGCGGATGCCATTTCACATTATCATAGCGGTAAAACAACATGCGTCAAACAACAAACGATGCGTACACAACCATATGTACATACAAATAGAACACCAACCAGTAGCCACTAAGGTGTCGAAGCGTACCACATGTTGTGTATACATTCTGCAGGCATTTCGCTATATGTTACATGGTAAATGTTGGTATAGGTACACCATTTTGTTATCAGTAGTTGTTGTTTCTGATCGTTGACGAACTGGCCCCAGATCGTTCACCGTTACTTTCAGGTGGTCCACAGAAGATGAGGCGACATCAAAATGCTAGCTCCAGGTCGATCCAAGTGGAGCGCTTTGACTGCTTCAAGTCTAAGTAAGTAAATAATCTCAGTTTCAAGTTCTTACCTGATAAACGTACAATTGATCGTGAACACCTAATACCGATACACTGCTCTGTGCTGCTACGCCGAAGTGTTAAGAACGCAAGATTGACCCGAGCGGCGACGCATCCTGCGCAGTCACGCGTGTCCAATGCCCATTTGTGGAAAACACATGACAAAACACACGCACTGGGCAACGGCGTGATTTAACCGTCATTGCCACAACACAAATTTCGCGCGAACGAGGAGAAACTTTCACAAGGCTAAAAAAAGTTTACAAATATTTACCAAACAAAGACAGGTGATCAAAAGTGTGGAATATTTTTTTGAGCAGCCATAAAACATAACAATGTATTATGTGTTGTTTTTATGAGCGTGCGCATACGTTTTGCGTCTCTACTGTTTTTTAGTCATACAACATGCTGCTACATAATCAAAGCTGACAGTGACATTTTGAGCGGCTCCCAACAGTAATCATTATTATTTTTTCATTGGAAACATACCTTAACGGATGGTACTCCGCTTTGAATTCGTTATATGTGAAATAACATTTCATTTTTATTTTTGTGTGACGTCTAAATGGAATGTGGCATCCGACATTCGGCATAGGTCTATCCTTTTTACATGTTCGTGGTGAGCACTTGCAATGTGATATACAACTGATGGCGTTTTACAAATAAATAAATAACAACAGTCTTTGATGCGCCAGTTTCTAGCTTACGCCAATCTCTGCGTGTACAAAACAAAAGTCCATTAAAATATATAATTAAATTAAAACGTCATCACATAAAAGCATAAAAATCCTCCATGATAATGGTTATAGTCCATAAAACGTATTTTATATTTTGCTATATGCACACTGGAAGAGAGTAGTCTTTAGTTTGCGCTTAAATAGTATCAACGAAGTGCTTCATGGATAGGCCGGTTGTCCCACAACCACGTCTGCCGATGAACTTGGGCACTGGAGGGACAATTAGTTGCAGGTGGTCGCATAGATGCCGTAGCCGACGATTTCTAGTTTTTCTCAACATTTACCAGGTAACACATAGCGAAATGCCTGCAGAATGTATATACAATAATGTGGTATGCTTCGACACCTTAGTCGTTACTGGTTGGTGTTCCATTTGTATATACATATGGTTGTGTACGCATCCTTTGTAGTTTAACGCATGTTGATTTACCGCCGTGATAATGTGAAATGGCATCCGCTTTCAGAAACATAAAAAATACCAGTATATGTCCGCATAGTAACCACCATACCAGAATTTTATGGGATGACGAGACACGATGACGTTCGCGATAGTATAATATTTAGGGAGTAGTGTGCCATGCAACTTGGCTTTGTGGTAAGATTCGTTTCGTTTACCTGTTGTGACACTACATGGTAGCAGGGCAAACTAATGGGTTTCTAAGCTTCGTCCCCTTTGGCCCCCTCTCTATCGAAATTGTAAATATGCCACCGATGATTTATTACATATACTACTGTAGATTATGTTAACTTGTCCTTTGATTCCAGAATGATGTAATCAAGGGAAGTCCGACGACTGGTAAAGGTAAACAAAATTACTCGATTAACTGAACTTACGTAGAAAGGTTGTGGAGTTGATCAAATTGAGAGCTTTCGTTGATGGCCTGTGCTCCCGGCGAGCAAATGGGCCAAACCAAATAAGCAGGTTGACGAAAGATCGCAGGGAATCATAATTTGTGTATATTTTCAGTCCACAATTTTTAAATCTACATTTACTTGTTTACACCGAGTTCGAGTGTGGTCGGGTTGATTGTGGTATCGTGGCGTTGTGGTTTAATTTCCTTGCACCTACAACTACTTAGATTTGATGATGTCGTACTGTGCAGCATTCGGATGTAAGCATCAGTTAGCTAAGTATACAGAGTTGTCTTTTTTAGATTTCTTCTGGAAAACCAGACAGTAGTGAAGCAATGGATTCACAATAACAATTGCGGGCGGGCTGGTTGGAAGCCCACGCGATATAGAAGACTTTGTTCTGCCCATTTTGAAGAGTCGTGTTTTGAAGTTGACATATTTCATCAACTAATGGGTCAATATCCTTCAAAAGGTCGTCGACGGAGACCGTTAAAGCCTGAAGCGGTACCGACAATCTTCCAGCATGTACCTCAGCCGAAGACAACACGAAAACACTCGATTAAGAGAACTGTCAAATCGGAACGCGAGGAGGTTAGTAAACAATGAATGAATGGACTCTCTTGCCAACTAAGTTGACTGTAAACGCATGTCCAAACGTATTGGTAAGTATGCGACTAAAATAGTGTACTATCAGGCGTTTAAACTTGGTGAGCGATAATATGTAAGTTTTCAATATTAGCGTCAGCTATTCTTGATTGATATCCATATAAACGTAGGTGCTTGTCCAGATTAAGAAACTTGATTTAATAATTTCTCATCCAGCCCTCGAAAGAAGTGAATGATGGCTGCCAATTAACATATTTATAACATGATGCAAACGATGGCCACTTTGCAAAACAGTATATAATGGTATTTGTATGTAATAGTATGCTATATTGTAATGAAACAGCTGTTATTATTATTGCCCCATTTTGGACAGAGCCAACCCTGGTGACTGAAATGTTTGTGGTATTTATTAGCTGTATATAAGTATGGGAAACTTAAGACTGGCCCTGCATCAAAGAATGCTTTACTTGCGGCACAGTAGAAAAAAATGTCAAATCAGGCTCATACCATGTCCAGGGCTTTCAATTTAATGAATTCCTTTCAGATTAACCAATTCCAATGTCTATTGTTCCAATTCCAGCTACAATCTTCCAATTCCTTCCAAATTCATTCAATGCGATTAATGAAGCCGTGAAATGGATGTGGAATGTGTAGACCAACTGGCGGAATGTCCACGTATCATTTATACCATAAAGTAATATTTGCTATTAAAGTTATGACTATTTCTGGTTCAGAAGTGTAGTACCAACAGCACTCCTGAACAATTGAACCACTGTTTCATCTGTGTGTATATTACTCAGTCCTTCTTGAACAAGTGAACAGGCCTGGGGTCTATTACATTGCAATGCAATATATTACTATTACTTAGTTTCCTTTCTATTACTATTACATGCTGAAGGCAATGTAATATATTACTATTACATTCCAAGCTATTACTATTACATTTTCCATAGGAACTATTTTCTTTCGATTAAACATTTAACATACTTAATCACTTACATAGATTCAAATTAACTGATAGGTAAGTAATTAATTAAATTACAATTAACTCATAAATTTCTCAATTAAATTAACCTCACGCAATTCCAGTCGGATGCAGAAGTTTCTTATATTCATTGAAGTGAAGCGGAAAAAGCAATGTCACTGTCACATATCACAGTCTGATTATCCAATAATAGACCCACACTGCTCGGCTGCTGTTTGGTGGACAGTTAATTATTGGATCAAGGATAAGATGTTTTTCACACTTTTGGTCAATAGTTTGCAAGCTAGCTACCAACAGAGAAAAACCCAGAAAAGTTGGTATAAGCCCCTGTATTTTGTTCAAATATTACCCAGCATGGCAGGCTGGCAGCTAGGGTTGGGAGATAGCATTGATTGATTGAGATGTTAAAGACAGTCTGTTTAGTGCTGGAAGCCTGGTACCCTTATCCTGCTTCGGTGAATGAATGAATAGGCATGTGTAAAAAGGATAGATGGCTGGTGGACCTGGCTTCAAATGACCAATTAGCCATGCAGCAATCACGCTGCCACAGTGTTTCCTGCTAATAGTGCTAAAGTTCATTGACTGTCATGATTCGGATACTAAATCATTTTATCACCACTGTTCTTACCTAGTCATTTTTTGCAAACTTGTTTATCCATCATAAGTATAGTCTCCAGGCCATACAAGTAGGTTGATGCGGCACAAGAACGCAGCACCTTACCTTGTATTGTGTGCACATAACTACACTAAGAGGGATCAACACCCAAGTGGTTTTTGGTGGTATGTTGTGCATTGTAGACTTAGACTTGAGTATCTGCTCTGTGTTAACATGACGACACCCAGTATGGGTAGTTTAGCCAGCGTGGCTGTGGCAAAGTATTCCGTAGAGCAAATTGCAATATGTACTGGTATGCACATGCAAGTGTTTAGTTGTTAATATTATTGGTTGATGTTATTGGCGTGTTTCCTTTGTTGTTGGTTACAGAGAAAAGTGGTTATCCATCTTACATCATGTTGTGGGCATTCATGACTGGACAGGGAATGCGTAATTTCACCGATGCGCACGCACATCAAGTGTAACTATTCTAATGACTCGAATTCACTAGCACCCGTGCAAAGCTAGAGCCTAGGGTAAGTGAAGGCTCTGCCTATACACTGACAAGTATACGCTGCAAAAAATCGACACGCTCAGGAAATTAAGAACATATAAGGGAAACACTTAATTGATCTAGACAAGTTAATCATTACCTCCATCAACCGGTTCTGCGTGTCTTCGCGTTGCTACCTCCTCCTGACAGCAGATGTACTCTTGGGGCTGGACTAAGTAATCTACATGGCACTTCCCACAGCGACACCAGGCAATAACGCTGCTTGCCTGTCTCCTGAGATGCTCAAGTGCCCATTGGTTTTCCACATTTTCATCGGCACGATCGGAACTAGCTTGCAACGTCAATGGGCCTTGTATTTGTGGCTTTTACTGATAGCCTGCTATTTCAGAATGTATCGCTGGATTGACAATTAAAATGGTTAGTTTCAAGTACTCTTATAGAAGCAAAGGCCCAAAAAATGCCTTTGGTTTCACTTTAACATAGTGAAACATTGTTTTATTTGCAAGTATAGGGGAAGACAGTGCTAGTTGAGCTATTTTTCACTCTGTTTGATGTCTAAGGCGCAATCATATTCATAAGTCAAAATTGCTTTTATTAACATAAACTATAATTACTAGTAGATCATTTATACCAAAATAATATATTTAGTATGCATAGATAATTATATATAGCTGATTCAAATAGGGTTGTTTAGCTGGCTCAACTAACACCTGGTGTGGGGTAAGTTCAGCTACAGTGTAGCGTAAGTTGCGTAAATGCTGTATTTGTATAATTTGCGTGGGCCTTGTACAAAACAATCATAACAACTTGGCCAACACATCTACCTAATGGGCACAACGCGTTTCTAACAAGTCTACGCGTTTGATTAATAAGTCGACACACTTAAATAATATAGACTTATATGCCAATTGCAAAAAGTGTCACTAAGTTGCCTTGGAGCTATCTGATGTCCCAGTTTGCTCGGAAAAATTAATTCGTCTTCGTTCTTTAACCGCTGCTCAACTAACCATCCATCAGACCTTGGGTGGCTCAACTAGCCCCGTTTCGACAAAAAAAGCTCATTTTATTAACTTCTCATTAATGCACGAAATGATGTAAGTGATCTTCTTCTCTGTGCATAGTTCAACTATTTGTAAGTACACGAATAATAAAGTCTGGTCACGTGCGTTGATAGTTTACGCACCAGCAGACATTAATTACAATTACCAAAAGTTTCGAAAAACATAACAAACATACTTTTAGCTGACATATTCTAGCCGTTGTGACAAATGTACCCTATTTTATGTCAATCGTGTTCTAATAACATGTTCAATCACTGGGTGGTACCATTTAACTGTCGCTGCTGTAGTTTCCTGGGAAACATGGGTGGCTCAATTAACCCAGTGGCTCAACTAACACTGCCTTCCCCTACTAAATGTATGTACATCTTAATAATGGTGATTTTTTTTAGTTTGATTCGTATCATCAACATCATCATCATAAAAGAATCGCTGTAAAATACTATTTAGGGAATTAGTCTGGACATCACTTTGGAAATACTTACTAATCCCCCATCGTCCGAGACGGCCGGGTGAGTAGCACAAAATAATCGGTGTATTTATTACACACGCCTAACTGATTCTTAACAACTTCAAAGTTGGGGACTATAATATTAATCACTATCGCCACAGTCGGTTGTTACCTGGTTGCTTGGTGTGTAGCCGATGTTCCATTTACTAAGTCTACCCTGACATGAGATAAGGACAGTACGGCTGTTACTGCTGGAAAAGCGAGGGTGTGCACAGTCGAGAATGGCAATGGGGCTCTTCGAAACAGCTAGCGTAACGTTGGGGCTCGAGAAACTGCTGCGGAGGAAAGCAGACGAAAGTTACTGCCACATTTATGATCTCGCAAACGCCGTCAAGCTTAGTCACCCATTAGTTTACCATGCTACCTTGTAGCGACGGAAAGGAAAATACTCATTAAGGGGCCATGCATAAAGTACGTCACGCTCAGGAGACTGGGAGTGTCCGGGTAAGCGTTACGGGGCGTTACATGTGCGTGCGTGCGTGCGTGCGTGCGTGCGTGCGTGCGTTTTTTGTGCGTCTAGCTGTCGATATCAGACTGATAGCACTGATGGCTGTGCCAGTTTTTGGGTACATTTCAACTGAATTCGAACGGAAAAGGAATGCGGACTATACCATGCACCAGTAAAGCCTGTAATTGTACGCGAAAATTATGCAAACTTGGCTAAAAATAGATGTATGCATAATAAGGGGGGCTCTTTCTCAAAACGAACGTAGTTTTGGGGTGTACAAGCCAACGTTACGCAGTGTGACAAGGGGGTGAGGGGTATTTAAATGTACACAAATAGCGTGACGTACTTTATGGATAGCGCCTAAAAATAAAACAAATAAGACAAAGGTGTATGGCGCAATGCAGCCTAAATACACCACCAAGTGCTACACGACCATCATTGACTTTATCTACGTGTTTGATCGAATTAAGGAAATCAACGATTCTTGGTACTACTTACAAAACATGCAAGGTAGATCCAAACCTCTGACATTCAAGAACACATGCCCAGGTATGAATGGCATTCACCGGACACAACAACATTTATATGTGTGCATTGCCACACGATTTTCTTTAGTCTGGAATAGTTCATTTTACTTTTCCATATTATCAGGCTGTTGTTGTGTGCAGTGAATGTTGCAGTATGACTGGCATTCATCGAATACATCAATAAATTCTATTTGTGGAATATTGCGCAATTTTTAGTGGTATGAAATGGTTTATTTTACTTTTCCATATTATCAGGCTGTTTTTGTGTGCAGTGAGTGTTGCAGTATGGCTGGCGTTCATTGTATACAGCAATTTGAGCAATATTGCACAATTTGAGCAATATTGCATAATTCCCCATGGTCTGGAATGGCTATTGTTTCTCCATATTTCCTGGCTATACCTGTAGGCGGTGATTGTTGCACCTATTTCATAATCATATGCCCATGTTAATGTTGTGTGGGATGACTGTTGCTGTTTGACTGACAGCGACATCCACTTTAAAGCATGTCGTCTTCGACAAATAGTTCATGCCGGTGGTTGGCTGTTATTTGATCACACTAAATATGTTTGTAAAGTACATTTTATATGTTATTCTGTAGTGAAGTTCGTTCAATGCCATCCAGCATGGTTGAATGCATGGGAATGCGTGGTTGAATGCATGGGTAATATTGAGTGTACAAATGTAAAAATGTAAGGTGCCTGGGGTGGGGGTTGGGGCATGCATTATAGGAGGTATGTTGGGACAAATGACCACCTCACCTTTGCCACCTTTACGTGTCATTTAATAGTGGCTTTTCTCGATGAGCTAGTTTGTATTTGCGAATAAGCTATATTTCATCGATTTACATGTATGGTATTTTCCTCGATGAACATGTTTGTACTGGCTGTTAAGCTACTTCTCTCATCAATACGTGTATTTCATTATCTCAATGCATTTATTAAATGACATTTAGCAACAATTACTCTTTGTGTGTTCATGTAGCAAACGAGTTCAGGTTTCTACCATTATGCATCAGCAAGGTATCAACATTAAGCATCAGCATGGCATAAACACCATATCATGGACTACCGTCTTAGGCATACATTAGTAAATCCATCTGTGAATGTAGAATGTGGATTCCTAAAAAGCAAGGTCATGCTTAACAAATGTGCTATTTTTGGAAGAAATCACTAAGTGGATAGAAGAGAGATCACCAGTAGATATTATCTACTTAGATTTTTAGAAAGTTTTCGAAAAAGTACCACATCAAAGAGTTCTGCTTAAATTAAAATCCCATTCTTTCAGGGATGCCATAGTCGACTGGATTGAAAATGGCTGCCAGACAGAAGACAACGTGTTGTAGTAGGTGTGCAGGTTTTAAACTGGAAATCAGCTTTGAGTGGGATACCGCAAGGATCAATATTAGGTTTTTTTATTATTCTTAATATATCAATGATTTGGACAATTAAAAAAAAAAAATCGTACTGAAATTTGCTGATGACACAAAAGTGTTTAGAAAGATTTTGAATGATGGTGATAAACAACATTTACAAAACGACCTTGACAAATTAGTTAAATCTTCTGAAAATTGGAAGATGGTAATACATTTTGGGAAATGTGAATTCCTAGAGAAAAGGACTTAGGAGAAACAATAAGTGCTGACGTGAAAGATTAGGAGAAATATAACATACAAGGGCAAGAGCTAACTATGCCTCTGAATAAAGCAATACTTAGGCCTCATTTAGGAGGGCGGGTTACCCATAGATGAAAAATGTTGGACTTTTCGTAAGCCAATGGCTTCCTTGTCCACTTGCCATCTGGACCTATGCCTTGTGTGGCAATCTTGTTATAATCGGAGTATCAAAACATTAATAATATAACAGTTGCTTCGTCGGCTAGGATATGGATTCGTCAATGGACTTGAGTCTCCAGTTTAAAGAATGTTTGAATCATTACCCTTACTACCATCATGAAATCATACCGTCGTATGCCATGGTAAAACACCATGGTTTACCACGGTTTACCATGTAATACCATGCTATCATATCTACAAAATAAGTAAAACATGCAAAAAACGAAACGTCACAAATTCTTTCTAAACTCATAGTTAATTTTGTTTCATCTGGAGTATTGCTTAATATTTTAACTCGAACCTGAGAATAGCTGCCCATTCACCTTAACAACAACGACGGTGACAACAACAACAACGATAACAAAGGTTCACTCAGTTTATTAAACAAGCAGTATGAACACATTACCCAATCTGAATTTCAAAGCGTTAATATGTTCAGTTACTTTAGCGGCTAGATAATATATTCTTCAATGGACTTGAAAGTCGCCAGTTTAAAGAATGTTTGGATTACTACCGTTACTACTGCCGCTGTTGCGTCTGCCGTTACTACTGATTATGTCGTTACTGCTGCATCTGCCGTTACTGCTGCTGCTGCTGCTGCTGCTTCTGCCGTTACTGCTGCTGCTGCTTCTGCCGTTACTGCTGCTTTTGCCGTTACTACTGCTACGTCTGATGTTACTACTGCTACGTTTGCTGTTACTACTGCTACGTTTGCTGTTATTTCTGCTACGTCTGCTGTTACTACTGCTACTTCAGTCGTTATTACTGCCGCCGCTGCTTCAGTCGTTAGCCCGTTAGTACTGTTGCGCTAAGGGTAACTTCATAACGTTTTAATTTATTAGGATACAAACGTGCTTCTTGACTCTACTACGCACACATGACTGGATCCAGGATACGCCTACATTTGTTTATTATATCAGCGACTGTAATACGACAAGAGAATTGTTACAAATATCAGGTTTGTACACCACCGCACGCACGCATATTACACACGCGCATTGCGATTAAGAAGGTCCGAAATATGCCGATTCGTAAGTATTATTAATATTCAACACGGGTTTTGGGAATTTTTGGAGGATTACGGCAGTATTCTGTATTCTTACAGATATATTTCATATTTTTTAACAAATCCCTACGTAGATTTCTCGCGAAACCTGGCGGATTTCCTTTGCTGTAGGTATATTTCGTAGTCTGGCAGATGGCGACACTGAAACGGAGTGTGACTGCTATAGGCTGATTAATCAACGAACAATTTTATACGGATTTATTTAGAAATTCATATAAAACACGGATTTCAACAGAAATAAAATGGTTTGTTTGGGGATCTCATACCAATGTGAAGATTTAAAAATAGTACAGTTTAACTGCGTTCGTCTGCCTAACCATGGTTGTCAAATGTGCTCGTGAAAAAGAAGGGAAATGCTCGTGAAAAAGCGGCAAACACCCTCCGCCTCTCAACTTTCGCCGTTTTTAGCGGTTTTTTGTCGTTTGGTTTAACGTAATGTTTTACGGGTCACCATTTTATGTGCCGTTGGCATGGGTTAGAAAATGTGAAATTACTAGAGACCAAAGAAATTAAATGTATATAGATTGGCTTCGTGCGCACCAATTAGGTCGATTTTCCATGGATGATGCTTTTTTGAAAATAATAAAAAAACAGGACAATGTTTTCCAAAAATCGTGAGCAAGGAAAAAACGGTATTTCTCGCCCGAAACCTGTAATGTTGACACATATGGCGTTTGCTATGCGAATTTGCGACTGCAAGCGACCATTGTTTTCGTTGACCCTAGAATAAATATGCAGCGGTGTATTGAACCACTGAACTGTGAACCGGACATCGCCCGCTACAGGCCGAGTAGCGTCATCACGGGCAGAACCAGCACAGCAAGAACTGTCACCATAACGCTGTTGACGACACGGCTCGTGGCAGCTGAAACAAAATTTAACAAGATTTACAAGATTGCCACCCAAAGCGATCAGCTCTAGATGGTAAGTGGACAAGGAAGTAATGGTTTATCGAGAATCCAACATGTTTTTCGTGATGTGTAGCCCGCCCTTTTCAAATATCTGTAAATGTTATGTTAACCTATTCACACCGCTTGTATTAACAAAATCAGCAACTAATTTGTTCCATTCCATTGTTATTGCTGTGTAGCCCGCCCTATAGTAATAATAATATTAACAATAACAGTAACAATAATAGTAATAAAACAACAATAATAATAATATGATTCTAATAATACATTATTTACCAAACATATATAAAAATACAAATATAACCGAATTAAAAAAAATAAGAATGGGTCATTAGAAAAACCAACTGCTTGTTAAGCAAGTTTTATCAAGAATTATCTAAATTTCGTCTATTATTTAAATAAATTGTGTAATTGATTTGTGTAAATAATTACATATGCTTATTTTCATTGGGGTCATAATTTAGCAATTATTGAACATTTTGTAATTATGTAAATACGAGGTTGTTGCTGTGACGTGAACGCTTATACTTAACAGTTAATCGCTAGACGGCGACACTATCTTATTATTTACCATTGAAGTCGCCACTTTAATTATATGCATGCCGGCACTGTTTGGCCAATGAGAATGCTTGGAGTGTAGTAACATGTGCTCCTAATAAAGTCGGCTTAGTTTTAGTAAACGCGTTTGTATAATGAGAATATGTATAACAAACCGCGACATGGTGTCAAAAGCTGGTACGAAATGGTGTCTGTAAACAACTATAGCATCGACTGAGCGTAACGAGGATAAGCGCTACGGAGTACATAGGCTGAAAAAATTAGAGTTTTGAGCCGACTACATCGAGCTCTTGAAACAACTTGGACTGTCCGAGCGGGAAGAAGTGGACGCGCTGACGTCATCTGACAGCTCCGGGCGGTAACGTGTTGTGCATTGTGCTAGCGGCGATTCAAGCCAGGTACTGTGAACTTTCATAGCGCTAAGAGGCAAGCAAGAAGCTAAATCAGCAGTCATGTCGGAGGTAGACAGGCCCGACAGTGACAGTACATCCGGGGAGAGGGTGGCGGTACCTCCACCACCAGCAAATTTGCCCCCACCGAAGCCGTTGACAATGGGCGATAATGTAGCTACTAGCTGGAAGCAATGGCGAAAGATATGGCTACGCTATGAAATAGCAACAGGCATCAATAAGCAGGATGGCTTAGTGAGAGTTGCAACACTTTTGTCAGTCATAGGCGAAGATGCATCCAAAGTATATGACACTTTTACTTGGCTAGCTGGTGAAAACGAACAATGCATTGATCAGGTGTTGTCAAAAATTTGACAGCTACTGTGAACCTCGTACACAGATCATATACGAGCGTTTTCGTTTCAACAATCGCGTACAAGAAGCGGGCGAAAGCATTTCTGCGTATGTCGCCGAGCTTCGTACGATCGCCAAGAACTGCGCGCACGATGGGATAACCCCTGATGAAATTCTCCGCGATGGGCTTGTGTTAGGGTTGCGTGACGACAAGATGCGTGAACTCCTGTCACGTATAAATGACCTAACCCTCGAGAAAGCCATATACATCTGTAAAGCGTCAGAGCAGACAAGTGCACAATTACAAGCTATGCAAAGTGGCACTCATGACGTCGTGAGTTTTGTGAGAAAACGTCAGACGCGCCATGCAGCCAGTACATCCACTAACCGCACATACAAAAAGACGAGTACGCCGAAGAGAGCTACAACAGTAGAACAACAAGACTGCAAGTACTGTGGGCGTCAGCACGGGAAACGCGAATGTCCTGCCTATGGGCAAACCTGTAGAAAGTGTGGAAAGAAGAACCACTTTCAGGCGAAATGTAGAGCGGCGCAGTTGTCAAGTGTGCACATGAACGAAGAAGGGTTCTTCGTCGGTCTCATCGGAGACAGATCATCGAAGGCAGTGATTACAGTGGACGTTGGCCGTCCAAGACCACAGAGCCGAGTGCAGTTTCAAATGGACACTGGCGTCGAGTGCAATGTGCTATCAAAGAAGACATATTGTAGAGTAACGGGAGACAGCCAGATGAAGCGTGTGCAGTGCTGTTCCCACAAGTTCGTAAAGACCTACACAGGTGAGCGCTATCAAATATTAGGCTCTGTCACACTTCCGGTATGGCGACACGCCAAGCAGAGTAATTTGGCATTCAACATTACTGAAGATGACTTCACTCAGCTTCTGTCTTTGAAGACGTGCACTGCGTTAGGGTTTGTGACAATAAACGACAGTGACAGCAGTGTGAACGATGTGAGCAAAACACTAGTGCTAACACGGACTCCAGCCGAGTCTGATTATAGCGAAAGGCCACGTCCGGCTCCTCGCTCGTCGCTACGTAAAGCTATGCGTGCGGCTGTGAAGGCACAGTCGGATCTCCTCACGGAATACAATGACGTATTTGAAGGCCTAGGTGACCTTCCGGGCGAGTATCACATAGTGACTGCTGAAGCAGTGAAGCCAGTGATACACCCACCTCGACGAGTTCCAGTGTCGTTGAGAGAACATATCAAAGCGAAACTGGATGAAATGGTGCAGCGAGACATTATCACTCCAGTCACAGAACCAACCCCATGGGTGTCTAGCATGTTGGTTGTCGTGAAGCCTGACAAATTGCGGATATGTATCGATCCCAGAGATTTGAATCGGGCCATCTGTCGCGAGCATTATCAAATGCCTACGATTGAAGAGGTCGCAACACGGCTCACAAACGCTAAAAAGTTCACCGTGTTGGACGCAAAAGATGGTTTCTGGCAGAAAAGACTCGACACGGAATCAAGCTACAAGACGACATTCAACACACCATTTGGACGCTTTCGATGGAATCGAATGCCGTTTGGGATTAGTTCAGCCCCAGAAGTCTGGCAACGTACCATGCACGAATTCGTCGAGGATCTGGATGGCGTTGAAGTCATCGCCGACGACTTCCTTATTGCTGGATTCGGGAAGACAGAAGATGGAGTACTCCGCAGGCTCGAGGCGAACGAGAGAGCGTTCTTCGAGAAGTGTCGGAGGTGGAACCTCAAGTTGAATCGCAGAAAAGTGAAGCGATGTCAATCGAGTGTGCGTTTCATGGGCCATCTTCTCACATCAGATGGACTGAAAGCCGACCCCGAGAAGATCCAAGCGATAATCGAGATGTCCGAGCCAGGTGACATCACAGCTCTCAAGCGATTCCTGGGCATGGTTAACTACCTGTCGAAGTACATGCCACGACTCTCAGACATGACGGAGCCGTTACGGAGACTAGACGACAAAGAAGTAGAGTTCCGGTGGACGAATTCGCACACAACAGCAATGGAGGCGATAAAGAAGGCAGTCAATGCCGCGCCAGTGCTTCGCTTCTTTGATGTTAGAAAGCCAGTTACTATCCAATGCGACGCAAGTGAAACTGGTATGGGTGCAGTGTTACTTCAGGAGGGCCAACCGATCTGCTACGCGTCAAGGGCTCTAACCGACACAGAGACACGATACGAACAAATCAAGAAGGAAATCTTAGCGATCGTGTGGTCATGTGACAAGTTCGACCAATACATATACGGACGAGACATGGTCACTATCGAGTCGGACCATGAGCCATTGAAGGCAGTCTTCAAGAAAGACATTCATAAATCACCGAAGAGATTGCAACGCATGTGTCTCGCACTGCAAAAGTACAATCTGGATGTGCAGTACAAGAAAGGGTCGCTGATGTACATATCAGATACACACAGCCGGGCTTACCGAGATACGACAGAAGGCGTGCAGCATGAACATTGTGAGATTCGTGCGCTAGAATCGATCAGTCACGAGCACATCTCAGTGACTAAGAAGAAACGAGACGAGTTCAGAGACAAAGTGGCCATAGACGACGAAACACAAGTGTTAATCAAGATTATATGACAAGGCTGGCCAGCGAGAGCACGTTGTCCGCCAGCAGCCTTGCCATACTACGACGAACGTAATAGTCTGATAGAAGCAGATGGACTTGTGTACCGAGGTGAGCAGCTAGTAGTACCACGATCATTGCGTAAAGACATGTTAATGCACATACAGGGCAGCCACATTGGAATCGGAGGTTGCGTGCGACGAGCTCGTGAAGTGCTATACTGGCCAGGTATGAGCGCACAGGTCAGAGACTACGTATCAAGATGTAGCACATGTCAAACATTCATGCCAACGCAATGTCGTGAACCTCTACAACCCCTTGAGCTTCCATCTCGTCCGTGGGAGAAGGTTGGAGGAGACTTGTTTGAGCTTGCCGGCCAGACTTTCATAATCATGGTCGACTACTGGTCCAATTACTTTGAGATTGCTGAACTACACAAGAATACGTCATTGTCAGTAATAGCCCAATTCAAAGTACAGTTTGCTCGCCATGGAATCCCATCCGTAGTCATGACGGATAATGGACCCGAATTCGCAAGCCGTGAGTTAGAAGAGTTTGCGAAAACATGGAAATTCGAACATATCACATCGAGCCCGCGATTCCCCCAGTCTAACGGAAAGGCAGAAAATGCAGTAAAGACATGCAAGGCTCTGCTGATGAAAGCACATAAGGATCGACAGGATCCACTACTTGCGCTGTTGGCGTGGCGCAACACTCCGAGCGAAGGCTTCAACACATCGCCAGTACAGAGGTTGATGGGTCGCCGTACACGGACTTTGCTGCCGACAACACATTCGCTACTCGAGCTGAAGGTAGACAAACAAACAGCGCAGAAGTTGACTGCACAGAAGATGTCGCAAGCGATTCATTGCAACAGAGGTACGAAGTCGCTAGCGCCTCTACGCATCGGAGAGACTATCCGAATGAGACTGCCAGGCGAAATAAACTGGTCGATGGGGCGATGCCTACGCATTCTAAGCAAAAGGTCCTACGAAGTAGTATAATGAGAATATGTATAACAAACCGCGACAGTTGCTCTCAGGCGACGATTTTGTTTGTATGACTGACTGTTGATGTGATACAGCATAAGTCTAAGTTAGTTAAACATTGATTAATATTACTGGCATTTTTTACATACGGTGATAAAGTGATGGTGTAGAAACTCACCCGAAATATCGCAGTCAATCGAGTCAAGAAAAGGTTTTATGAAATGCACGAGCATCAGGCGCACATAACGTGCGACATCGTCTCCACAGTTCGAGGAAACAGGTTTCACTACGCAGTTCACAAAGTCACCCATATTTCTAAAGAAGAAAAACAATTATTATATCGGTTGTAAATCGTAGGCCAATGTCATACATCATGTAAAATGATTATCATGTGAAAGAACTATCGATGTCGTGATCAAACACTTTTAACATATCCAAAAGGTTTTTGCTTAACTGTAGAGCTTTCGCCACTTTGTCATGGTGACGTCATCAGCACTAATGACGTTGACATCCTGGTAGGATGACGTCATCGTAGACAAGTGGAAGTTCCTAGTTTCCATCATCTCGGTTGATAGTTTCCTCTTTCGTATCCATGTTGTTTCTGTTATGTCACTATGGGATTCCCTTGTATACCATTGTTTTCCTTAGCCGTCTATCGGATGGCTCTTGGTGTTAGTGTTTGGTCTGTGAGGGTGGGTTTGTTGGTGGTGGGTGTTGACCGTTTCTTTCTGCTCCTCGTGTATTGTGTTCGTCTAGTCTGCTCATAAACAATCTTCCTGTCTGCCCAGTATGCAGGCTGCGCCACAACTATTATATGGAATTTGGTAACTAGTTCACTCTGTTCTTCCGGTTCTATTTTCTTGATAGGGTGTGCCAGAAGACGTCAGACGAACTTCTCCAGGTCTACGATGACGTCATTCCACCAGGACAACAGCGTCGTGGGTACAGATGAAGCCACCATGGCAAGGTGGCGAAAGCTCTACAGGTAAACACAAACCTATTGGTTATGTTGAAAGAAGACTTTGATCATGAAAAGGAAGTATCTTCACAAAAGTTCAATATTTATATTACATATTCTTCAAATTTGATAATATTAGTAATTTTTGTGTAATGCAAAAACACTGTTGGAATCTCAGTGAAAGAGATTACCTGAATGAACACCTTTCGTGCTATAATTACATTGCAGTTGAATGTTTCCAAGAAAATTCGAGTTGGAGATAGGAATATTATGTCTGCCAGGAAATGCTGCGTAAATCCTATTGACTGATGACAAATAGCTAAATAATACATTGCGTAAAACTCATTCACCTAGGTTTTTTTTTAAAACGAGACCAACATAATAAAGCAACCGTCAACATATTAGGTTTGAGTGACTGCGAACTGACTTTGGTTCCTGAGTCACACGTTTTTGCTTTTCGGCATTATATATATATATATATATATATATATATATATATATATATATATATATATATATATATATATATATATATATATATATATATATGCAATATCTCGATAACTACTTATCCGATTTTCATAACATTTTCATTGTGAATTAATTATCAGACACAGTTTATTCCCTGAAAAAAATCCAACCCTAACCCAGACCTTACATCTAGCCAGTACCCTAACCTCAACCTGTTGATTGAGTTGATGTTTTATAGAATAAACCTTGTCCAACGAATAGTTCACATTGAACGATTTGAGAAAATCGGTTCAGGGATATTGCATTTTATATAGATATTGAAATTTCTGGATTAAATTTGTAAATATGTATATTATAAATTTTGTGTCGTGTGAGCGGTCACTTCCTCTCAACGAATTGCTCTCAACATTGAGCACAGTTGTTAGGATACACAGTGACAGTCTTTTCTGGGATGATAGAGTCTTGACAGAACTTCACGTAGTCAGTGAGAATGTCAGCACCCTCATATATGTCATGAATGCCCTCAAAGAAGACATCCCAATCTGTGCAGGCATAGCAATCTTTCTGCTGTTCTACTGCGTCTGTAAACCATACCTTGACATGTGTTTTGACAGGTGGAACACGTTTGAGTTTTTGACGGTACTTGGACAGGAGATGTAGGATGTTGTGATGTTCCCGCCCCATTGGAGGGAGACACTGCGAGATGTATGCGTCATCCACTGAGCTATAGCACAAGTCGATTGTTTTGTTGTGACGGGTGGGGCAGGTCACGTGCTGTTGAAATGAAGGCAGTACACCATTCAGGGTGCATGTGTTAAAGTCGCCAACTGTGATCACGGGCGCATCGGGGTGTTTTGTCTGGAGTCTAGACACCGACCCCGCTATGACGTTGGCGGCGGACTTATAGTTCGCTTTAGACGGGACATATCCACTGCACATGATAATATTAATGAATTCCCTGGACAGGTAGGATTACCTCAGAGAAAGCGTGAGTAATTCAACATCTGGGGTACACACTTGGTCACAAACTGTGTAGTTTGTGCACCACTTCTTGTTGATATAAAGGTACACACCTCCACCTCTGTTTTGCCTGATTCGCATGTCCTGCCTGCTCTCAACAACTCGTATCCATCCAAATATACCTCACTATCAGGAATGCTGCTGTTAAGCCAAGTTTCGCAGAGTTAGTAGACACGCTTCTCTGTATGCACAGTTGTATTTAATATTCGTGTGTTCTTGCCCCGAATACATTCAGGTATTATATATATATATATATATATATATATATATATATATATATATATATATATATGTATATATATATATATATATTTTATATGTGTGTGTGTGTGTGTGTGTGTGTGTGTGTGTGTGTGTGTGTGTGTGTGTGTGTGTGTGTGTGTGTGTGTGTGTGTGTGTGTGTGTGTGTGTGTGTGTGTGTGTGTGTGTGTGTGTGTGTTTTATGTGTTAACTAATACGCAGGTAGTAGGAGGTTTTGTATGATAAAAATGTCCCGATTCTCTTAACATTTCGATCTGAAAGTCATCTACATTAAATGTGCGTAATTGCGTGCGTGCGTGCGTGCGTGCGTTCGTGCGTGTGTGTGCAATATCTCGAAAACTACTTATCCGATTTTCATAACATTTTCATTGTGAATTAATTATCAGACACAGTTTATTCCCTGAAAAAAATCCAACCCTAACCCAGACCTTACATCTAGCCAATACCCTAACCTCAACCTGTTGATTGAGTTGATGTTTTAGAGAATAAACCTTGTCCAACGAATAGTTCACATTGAACGATTTGAGAAAATCGGTTCAGGGATATTGCATTTTATATAGATATTGAAATTTCTGGATTCAATTTGTAAATCTGTATATTATAAATTTTGTGTCGTGTGAGCGGTCACTTCCTCTCAACGAATTGCTCTCAAAATTTAGCACAGTTGTCTTCTCATCAAATCTCATGTTTAGCCCACATGCATTGCTGTTTTTTCCCATACAAAAATGTTTCATTCTAATATATATATATATATATATATATATATATAATTATGTGTTTGTAATGGCATTTTTTATGTCACGCAGACGGCTACAAAAGATACCACGTAAACTCAACGGTATGCCAGACTAATGAAATAGCCTGACCAATGAAGCTCAATTGAGAGGGGTACCACAGGTGCTATTTTTTAATATATATATATATATATATATACCTATAAAAAATATATATATATAACTATTTTTAATATATATATATATGTATAGATTTTTTTAATATATGTATATATATATATTAAAAATAGAATAGGTACTAATGCTTAAAAATTATATATATATATAAATTATATGTATATATTATATGTATATGTAATTATATGTATGTATGTATGTATGTATGTATTAATATATATATATATATATATAATTTGGAAGATGACATATCTAGCAGATGACACGAACATATTCAGAAAGGATACAAATGATATAGATAAATAAAGTTTACAGGATGATCTAGATAAATTGGTTAAATGGTCAGAAAAATTGCAAATTTTATTCAATTTTGGGAAGTGTATATGCATACACACGGGACATGGAAACAAGGATGAAGAATATAAAATGGGGGGATGATGTGCTAGGTAGAACCACTTAGGAGAAACACTTAGTGTTGACACAACTATACATATATACCTATAAAATATATGCCTATAAAATATATATATATATATATAACTATTTTTAATATATATATTTACATATATATATATGTATGTATATATTTTTTAAATATATGTATGTATGTGTATATATATATATATATATATATATTAAAAATAGAATAGGTCCTAATACTGATCCCTGTCATCTTCAAAATAATATATATATATATAAATGATATGTATATATTATATGTATATGTAATTATATGTATGTATGTATGTATATATTAATATATATATATATATATATATATATATTATTTGGAAGATGACATATCTAGCAGATGACACGAACATATTCAGAAAGGATACAAATGATATAGATAAATGATTGTGTAAATGCTAGTAATGTGAATATGTTTAAAAATAGAATTGACAAATATACGATAAGGGCGGGCTACACATAGATGATAAAACTGTTTGACTCTCGATAAGCCAATGGCTTCCTTGTCCTCTTGCCATCTGGAACTTGTTGTTTTTGGGTGGCAATCTTGTTCAATCTTGTTAAATCACGTGGCGTAGTTATCATGTCATTCGCCATGTGGTTTAGTTTTAGGGTTATCCAACTGGTGGCGCCATGTACCCCTATGTTGACTCAACAGTAGCCCCGCAGTCAAGGCTATGACAGTATTATACGCGTTCCAGTGAATGCATAACTGGAGGTTAGAGGTGCCCGGTGCATATCCAGGTCACGTGACTCTCATCTCATCAAATAATATACGATGCACTTTGAATCAACTATACACTTTGCTTATATTGACAACAACAATTTGGGTTGCATCTTGGGAAATCTTGAGGAGAACACGGGATTGAATTTGGTGGATTTTATATTTGTCTAAAGCGTGGAATATTGATCGGATAATTATTATTATTGCGTGTATATTAAACATAAACTTACAAGAGTCCTTGTTTAGTCAATAGTTGCTGTTAAAATTTAGCTATAGGTGTAATTTAGGGTAGTTTATATCGTAGGTCTCCGAGGACTCGGTAGCGCGAGCGATAATTAAGGGTTGTTGTTTTCAGTTGATTGGGTACATAATACGAGACGTAATATTATTGTAAATAATTTAGTACATATTAAATATTGAAAACCTAAATATTTTGTTTTAGCAACATTTATTGTTAAAAGTTAGCCGTAGGTAGTAATTCAGTGTTATTTAAATAAGGTCACTGAAATTTCGTTAGCGCGAGCGATATTACGTTTTGTTAGTCAGCTGTTACATAGAAAGTAAGTTGCAAGGCAGTAGCTGTAAATTTAATTAAGACATAAGTAACATACTATAAAGTGTGTATTACAACACAAAAACAGTCTTTGTGAAGACTACCTAGTATAAATTGATTATAAACGGATTATAAACAAATACAAATTTAATTTCTAACATGGCGCCGTGCAAACGCCAAGTAAAGGCGAAACGTAATTTGATATGTTCTAGCTGCGACAGCTGGATAGACTTTGCAAAGTCCGGGTGTGTAAATTCGTGGGCGGAGGTGCAGGCGGATGATTTCCATTTCGTGTGTAGGGGGTGTAAGACAGTGAAATATCTGCAGGAGCAGGTGATTGAGCTAAGGCATATGATTTTGATGATGACAGGGCAGGGTGAGACAGAGGTGAGCAGAGGTGGTGAGAATGATGAGAGCAGAGGTGGTGAGACCGAGGAGAGCAGAGGTGGTGAGACCGAGGAGAGCAGAGGTGGGGAGACCGAGGAGAGCAGAGGTGGTGAGACCGAGGAGAGCAGAGGTGGTGAGACCGAGGAGAGCAGAGGTGGTGAGACCGAGGAGAACAAGGAGAGCAGTGGCAATGTGAGGGAGAAAGCTGGTAAGAAGAAGAAAGATGACAGAAGGCAGAGAATGCAACAAAAGAGAGGTAAGCGGGTGAGTGGAGAGGGATTGCCAGGTGGTAAGACAGTAAAGGTTGATGATATGAGAGAAAGGGAGCATACTAGTAGTGTGCAACAGGAAAGGAGCTTTGCTGATGTAGTATCACAGGGGAAAGCGAGGAAAGCCCGGGTATGTGGGAACGAACAATGCAGAGAAGGAGGGAACGTCGGCCATCGTTGGTAAGTACTGGAGGTTGATCAAGACACTTAAAGAGGCACGTGTTGGGCAGATCGTATTGTCGGGGATATTACCAATAATGGGAGGCAGGGGTGAGGAATATAGGAACTGTAGAAGGATGGCGATCAACACACAGGTACAGAAGGTATGTATGGAGGAGGGAGTAGGCTTCGTAGACATGTGGTTAAACTTTGTGGGAAGAGGTGACTTTTTCATGAGAGATGGACTTCATCTGACAGGGAAGGGCGCTGCAGTTCTTGCGTGTGAGTTTGTCAGAGTTGTCGACGAGGGCACAGGTACCATAAATTATTTAAACTAGATGCGCAGGGGGAACTGACAGAGAAAACTCAAAGGAGTACTACTACAAATACACATCCAAAGAAATGTTCACCAATAATTTCAGACAATGAACTTAAATGTGTATGTTTAAATGCCAGGAGCATAGTAAATAAAAAAAGTGAGTTAGACATTATGGTAGCAGATATTGATCCTCATGTAATAGGCATCACAGAATCATGGGCAAATGAAGATATAGTGGATGCTGAGTTAGCACTGACAGGCTATGTAATGTTTAGGAAGGATAGACGAGAAAGAAGGGGAGGTGGAGTAATTTTGTATATTAAAGAATCTATCCAAGCATATGAAATTACACTGAAAAGTGAAGCAGATAGTGTGGAAGCAATTTGGTGTAACATAGTTACCAGGAACTCAACATTAACAATAGGAGTAGTTTATCGTAGTCCTAACATAGGACAAGAGGAAGATGTAAAATTACAAAAGGCGATAAGGGAAGTGAGCAAGGGAGAATATGTTATAATGGGTAATTTTAACCATGGCCATATACAATGGGAATCATTAGAGAGTGCTGGAGGGGACGACCATCAGTTTCTACTTCTAACACAGGATTGTTTCCTTACTCAACATGTCTTGGAACCAACCAGAGGTGGGATTGTGTTAGATTTAATTTTGTCTTCTCAAAATGAATTAGTTGACAATGTTAATGTACACGAACCTTTGGGTTCAAGTGACCATAACCAAATCCATTTTAATATAAAAGTAAAGACAGGGAATACATATAAAAACAATGGAGGAGGAACTTCAACAAAGGCAAATATAAAGTGATGAGAACATATCTAGCAAATATAGATTGGAATAACTTGCTAAAGAACAAGACAGCAACAGAATGCTGGACTTGTTTAAAATATGAGATTGAGGGCATTATTGAGAAATTTATTCCATTAAGAAAACAAGGGAAAAGATCCAGGAAAAAACACCTGTCAAAAGAAGCTATTAGAAAAATTGCTCACAAACAGATGCTGTGGAGGGTCTATAAACACACTGGAAATGTAGAAGACTACACAAACTACAAAGAAGCACTTAACCTAGCTACAACTGAAATTAGAAAATCTAAAAGAACCTTTGAACAAAAATTGGCAGGTAATATAAAAAATGACAGCAAGAGTTTCTATGCTTATGTAAGGAGTAAACAGAAAGTTCGAGATAAGGTCGGACCACTGGAAAACAACAGTGAAAACATAATTTCAGATGGGTTCCAAATGGCAGAGGTCCTGAATGAGTATTTCAGCTCAGTTTTTACCACAGAAGATATCAGCTCACTTCCAGTTCCATTAACTAAATTTGAGGGCAATAAATCAGAACATTTAGGTCAGTTATTTGTAACTCCTGAAATGATAGCAAAGAAAATTAAGAAGATGAAAGATAATAAATCACCTGGAGTTGATGGGATACCACCAAAACTGCTAAAGGAAATTGTTGATCAAATTAGTACACCACTTGCAAACTTATTTAACTTGTCACTAGAAGAAGGAATAGTTCCTTCAGAATGGAAAGAAGCAAACATTACGCCGCTATTTAAGAAGGGATCGAGGAAGAAGCCAGAAAATTACAGACCAGTGAGTTTAACATCAGTTGTATGTAAATTACTCGAAACATTAATTAGAGACCACATGGTGGAATTCCTCGTAAAACATAAATTAATAAATACATCTCAACATGGATTCCTAAAAGCAAGGTCATGTCTAACCAATCTCTTATGTTTTTTAGAAGAAATTACAAAGTGGGTAGATGACGGGTCACCAGTGGATGTTGTCTACTTAGATTTTCAGAAAGCTTTCGATAAAGTGCCACATCAAAGATTGTTACTTAAACTAAAAGCCCATGGTATAGACAATGATGTAATCAACTGGATAGAAGAGTGGCTTACACACAGAAGACAGAGAGTAATAGTAGATGGTGAGATTTCAAACTGGAAATCTGTTTTGAGTGGGGTACCACAGGGATCAGTATTAGGCCCTATACTGTTTTTAATATATATAAATGATTTGGAGGATGACATATCTAGCAAAGTACTCAAATTTGCAGATGACACAAAAGTATTCAGAAAGGTTACTAATGATACAGATAACCAAAGTTTACAGGATGATCTGGAAAAATTAGTTAAATGGTCAGAAAAATGGCAAATGTTATTCAATTTTGGGAAGTGTAAATGTATACACATAGGACATGGAAATATGGACGAGGAATATAAAATGGGGGATGCTGTACTAGGTAGAACCACACAAGAAAAGGATTTAGGAGTAACATTTAATGCTGACATGAAAGTTTCAGAGCAATGTGGGATTGCTGCTTCGAAAGGAAATCAAATTCTAGGGCTAATTAGGAGAACTATCACGTATAAGGAGAAACATCTAATTGTACCCCTGTACAAAGCAATAGTTAGACCACATTTGGAATATTGTATTCAAGCATGGAGGCCATATCGTAAAAAAGACATAGATAAGCTAGAAAGAATACAACGAAGAGCAACTAAGATGATTCCAGAATTAAGAGACCTTAGTTACAATGTGGTTTGACAACACTAGAGACCAGGAGACTAAGAGGAGACCAAATAGAAGTGTTTAAAATAGTGAACGGTTATGAGGATGTTGATAGGAATATGTTCTTCAAACTTAAAGAAGGCAGTAGAACCAGAGGACACAAAGCAGCATTAGTTAAGGAGCAGTGTAGGTTCGACATGAGAAAGTACTCTTTCTCACAGAGGGTGATAACTGAATGGAACAAACTGCCAAATGATTGTGTTAATGCTAGTAGTGTGAATATGTTTAAAAATAGAATTGACAGATATCTGATAAGGGCGGGCTACACATAGATGAGAAAATTGTTGGACTCTCGATAAGCCAATGGCTTCCTTGTCCACTTGCCATCTGGAACTTGTTGTTCGAGATGGCAATCTTGTTAAATCTTGTTAAACTGTCACACTGAAAAGCTAAATCATTCAAAATAATGTTACAATGTAGAATCCCGATAATGACGCTGATTTGGTTGCTGGGGCTCTAGGGCAACGCCTACGCAAAATAGAGTGGGTAAACCACGTCTTCGAAGCTAGACTCTCTACTCTGCAAGTTCACGAGCGAGTGTCGGATAAGCGAGACAAGGCAAAGCTTAGCCTAGGCAAAGCTTAGTCACCTATTCTTTTGGCAGGCTACCTTGTAGTGATACCACATTCTTATCCCAAAGGGGTAGAAAGCCAGGGGATCGTGGCCCAATGCCCCCTAAATACGCCACTGGCAAACCACACAGGACAATAATAATTACCAATGAGAAGGGGAGGGCACAATTGCTGCAGTGCTGCGTTGACAACTGCCATTGTCAATGTACGGTGACTGTGATTCCCCAAAGTAGGAGGCAATGACGTAGTTAAAAGCCGCAGATTTGAGCAAAGGCCGGCTTTGGCTTTGTGCGGTGATTGTCCTATTGATGTCCTTGAGGTGGGGGTGGGCATTGCTTTGCCAGTATTGGGCCTATCAACCGTGATAATCTGTCTAACTGTAACTGACCCACTAAACATAAACAAGTTTCAGACATTTGTCAAAAGTATACCCTTTTCGAGTTGAGCGGATTGAACTATACACCTTTTACGTCGATGGGAGTCACATTCCACAAGTTAGGCAAAAGTGTACCCTCTTCATATTTCATTCAATGTGTAAGATATGCATTGTCCCATAATATAGTATAATTCACTAATATGTTTTATCCGTAGAGTAATGTTAATTAAAGTTATACACAGTTCCCCTCATATGAGACATGTCAAAATATCTCATATGAAAAAAGAACAGCATTAATAGAACATAACCCGTCAGTAAACGGGAATGATTAATGATGTAACTCTGTGGTTACCGGACACTACACGGCACTCGCATCCAGCTGACTAATTGGCCATAATTATTATTCACAAATGAACTTTTGTCTCAAAGCCATAACTTGATTTAACAAGATTTAACAAGATTGCCATCCCAAACAACAAGTTCCAGATGGCAAGTGGACAAGGAAGCCATTGGCTTATCGAGAGTCCAACAATTTTATCATCTATGTGTAGCTCGCTCTTATCATATATATGTCAATTCTATTTTTAAACATATTCACACTACTAGCATTAACACAATCATTTGGCAGTTTGTTCCATTCATTTATCACCCTCTGTGAGAAAGAGTACTTTCTCATGTCCAACCTACCCTCTTCCTTAATTAATGCTGCTTTGTTTCCTCTGGTTCTACTGCCTTCTTTAAGTTTGAAGAACATACTCCTATCAACATCCTCATAACCGTTCACTATTTTAAACACTTCTATTTGGTCTCCTGGTCTCTAGTGTTGTCAAATCACATTATAATAAGCGACTTTCGTAACTAAGGTCTCTCAATTCTGGAATCATTTTAGTTGCTCTTCTTTGTATTCTTTCTAGTTTGTCTATGTCCTTCTTACGATACGGCCTCCATGCTTGTATACAATATTCCAAATGTGGTCTAACTATTGCTTTGTACAGGGGTACAATTAGCTGTTTCTCCTTATATGTGATTGTTCTCCTAACTAGCCCTAGAATTTGATTTCCTTTCGAAGCAGCAATCCCACATTGCTCTGAAACTTTCATGTCAGCACTAAATGTTACACCTAAGTCCTTTTCTTGTGTGGTTCTACCTAGTACAGCATCCCCCATTTTATATTCTTCGTCCATGTTTCCATGTCCTATGTTTATGCATTTACACTTCCCAAAATTTAATAACATTTGCCATTTTCCGACCATTTAACTAATTTATCTAGATCATCCTGTAAACTTTGTTTATCTGTATCATTAGTAACCTTTCTGCCTACTTTTGTGTCTTTTCTGTCAAATTTCAGTACTTTGCTAGATATGTCATCTTCCAAATCATTTATATATATTAAAAAACAGTATATCGCCTAATACTGATCCCTGTGGTACCCCACTCAGAACAGATTTCCAGTTTGAAATCTCACAAGTTGATTACATCATTGCCTATACCATGGGCTTTTAGTTTAGGTAACAATATTTGATATGGCACTTTATCGAAAGCTTTCTGAAAATCTAAATATACAACATCCACTGGTGACCCGTCATCTACCCTCTTTGTAATTTCTTCCAAAAAACATAAGAGGTTGGTTACACATGATCTTGCTTTTAAGAACCCATGTTGAGATGGATTTAGTAATTTATGTTTTACAAGGAATTCCACCATGTTGTCTCCAATTAATGTTTCGAGTAATTTACGTAAAACTGATGTTAAACTCACTGGTCTGTAATTTTCTGGTTTGTTCCTCGATCCTTCCTTAAATAGCGTTGTAATGTTTGCTTCTTTCCATTCTGAAGGAACTATTTCTTCTAGTGACAAGTTAAACACTTTTGCTAGTGGTGTACTAATTTGCTCAACAATTTTCTTAAGCAGTTTTGGTGGTATCCCATCAACTCCAGGTGATTTATCATCTTTCATCTTCTTAACTTTCTTTGCTATCATTTCAGGAGTTACAAATAACTGCCCCAAATGTTCTGATTTATTGCCCTCAAATTTTTTTAATGGATCTGGAAGTTAGCTGATATCTTCTGTGGTAAAAACTGAGCTGAGATACTCGTTGAGGACCTCTGCCATTTGAAACCCGTCTCAAATTATGTTTACACTGTTGTTTTCCAGGGGTCTGACCTTATCTCGAACTTTCTGTTTACTCCTTACATAAGCCTAGCAACTCTTGCTGTCATTTTTATATTACCTGCCAGTTTTTGTTCAAAGGTTCTTTTAGATTTTCTAATTTCATTTGTAGCTAGGTTAAGTGCCTCTTTATAGTTTGTGTAGTCTTCTACATTTCCAGTGTGTTTATATACCCTCCACAGCATCTGTTTGTGAGCAATTTTTCTAATAGCCTCTTTTGACAGGTGTTTCTTCCTGGACCTTTTCCCTTGTTTTCTTAATGGAACACATTTCTCAATAATGCTTTGTACAATACGATTTATTAGCGTACCCGAAACTACCTGGAATTTCTTAATAACTAGGTACAATAATCAAATATAATAAAACTAAATTCTAACAAATATTATCTATTTTATTTTATTTAGGCAATGACTTTACACCGCGTTATTTAAACCTGGGTTAAATATGTTTGCATAGCAGGCCTATAGGGCCATACACGTGGTTATATACGTTGACAAGATTGTAGCGCACTGATATATTAATCAATGAAATCGCGAAGATAGCAACGCGTTGAATTATGTAGTAACGCGTTGATATCTCAACCAACGAAATCGAGAAGATAGCAACGCGTTGATATATCAACCAATGAGAACTCTGGAGGAGCAAAGCGTTGAAACATATCAATCAATGAAATCGTTAAGCTAGTTATTATATAGTAACGTGTTGAATTCTCAACCAGTGACAACCCATTTGCTACAGCATTCCCATTACGGATGGTGTGTTTTCATTTTAACTTTGGAGGGTTCGAACGCGTTCGTTTGACTACAGTCTGTAATCACCCAATATCCATCGCTGAATTACACACTTTCCACCAATTCAGAATTTCCGTTGGAGGCTGGTAGACCCGTAGGTTTACTGAGCATTCTAGCATACCAAACTGTCAACCCATGTCAATGCATTGTGTAAATGTGTAGCTTAATTGCTATACAGTCCCGGTGACTGGTTACAAACTGATACGCCACTACAGTAGTTAGTGGAAGTTTTCCACTAACTACTCACTACGCCCGTTTGTCGGGAAGTCGTGGTGAAAACCGTGGTTGTAAAAGCTGCCACCAAACGTGCTACCTTCAATAATAATACTATGCCCTTTAACACGAGGCGGTGTTTATTCCCCAACACCTGTCTATGTAAGTTCAGTTAAACAACTACTTCTCTTACCTGACGCCGCAAACAGCACCATCACAACACCGAGAGCCAGTCGCTGGACTTGGCGTGATTGCATCATTCTGAAATGAAAGGATACGTTAAGCTAATCTACATTAGGATATATCCTATATATACATGCAAACATACATACATATGTGCGTGCGTACACACACGCGCCCACACACACTCGCCCGCATTCACGCGCGCCCGCACACACGCACATACGCACACACACACGCGCGCGCACGCACGCACGCACAAACACTACATTCCTACTCCAGATTTCCTGCTGAATGTTGGCGCACCGATAGCAACTGAAGTAATGTCTACAGATCTCTTCTAACTCCTACAGGCTAAAGTCAAATTAAAAAATGTGCAGAATTAAGAATTGACCCGACCGACGACCCATCCTTCTCATCCATATGAATAATTTGCCCATACATGGGATATGACGCGATGACTGCAATAAATGGATTAATCACATAGGAGGCAATTTCAATATTTAACCGTCATTGCTGTAATAAAGTTAAACATTTCTCGCTCACAATTACCCTCCCATGCTGTTTGGTATCATTAGTTTCTTTCATTGGATTGAAGGCTTTGTTCAACACGACAAATACCTAATGATTATTTCATTAGTTGCCCAACCCACAACTTGCGTCGCCGAGTAGTGAACGCAGAACCATGATCTGACGTTATAATACTTATATACACATTTATATACAAAGTTAGCCGGTTGATTGACCAACATTTTACAGCGAATAAACCTTGTCTGATGAATAGGTCACAATGTGAGTGTTACTAACTTTTCGAGATAACATGTTACACACACATGCGGGCGCACACGCATGCACACACGCACGCACACACGCACGCACGCACGCACGCACACACTGTTAAAAATGATAAATCAAATACAGTACTGAAAATTGCAGACGGTGCAAAACTAATTTAGAAAGGTTACCATGGAGATATCTGAGTCAAATCTGAGCAGTGTAGCTTTGTGGCTTCGAGGTGTTGCCCAATGTGGGTTTAATTAGAAGCCAAAGCAGACTTAAAAAGTGCAACACATATGACATCTCAAACATTTATGGTGGTTACATGCAACAATAATGCCTATCAGACTTTTAAAATTACACAAAAGATTTGAGACCAACCTCGTACCACGGTGTCAAACGTAGGAAAATAATATAGTAGGAATTAAATAAAGTTGTTTTAAAGATCAAATGCAAAGATTGGATACATTTTCTTGTTTTCACTCGTTCTGGATAGAACTTTATCCCCTTATTTCCGAAGGCACTTTCCGAAACCAGTTTGTGGATTTTTGCCGATGGATGTGAGGCCGCGTGATATCATTTTGGCCAAACAAACCAACTTCGCCTACACCAGTTCATAGGCACGTAACTTTTAGTAAGATTTATATCACGCTAAATGTCGAGCGACTTCGATTCTGACGGTGCAACTCGGTCTACGCTAGCTATTATTTAAAATATATGAGTTGCAGTGTTTTAATAGTATTTCAAATAATGAAACTGATGTCACACCCAAATTCATTGTTTTCGCCCCATTGCAACGTATCAGTTTTTAACGAACGCATATGTTCCGCGTTGCTATGTAATGACAATGTTTGTTGATATTCGTTTAGGCAGACTGATGTCACACGCCGACTCAGAACGGGCATTGCCGAGCGAAATGTCAAATCGCTTGGGGCTTCTTTGCCACTAATATGATGTGCTTTTATTGTAGAGTAGCCATCGACATTAGTTGTCAATGCATTCCAAACTACTAAATTACTAATACAAGTGTTTGTTATCATATATCACAATTTCTGGAACATTTGCATATGATCTTTAATGGTGCTGCTGCATAAGCGAAATGTTAAAGGCTAAATATTTGGCTGAGCATAAATAAAAAAAATTCTGCCTGACAATATCGTCATCGTCAGTAAGGTTATTGTTGATAATATTACCGCGGTATTTCTCATTGTGAGGTAGTATATGGTTATTGATATCAACAGGGTAAATATTGTTCTCGTCCTGAGGTGTATTATCTATAAATATGCAGATTTGTTTGCATTGTGAGTTAAGTCAAACATATTGCCATTCGGCAAAAAATCAGTGAATTTCATTAACCCAGAAACACTAGGTGAACAAATACAAAGATCATAGCCATGCGTCATATGGTTCTTAATGGTGCTTGCATAAAGATAATCAATTTGAAGTTTGTTAAGATTTTCACTTAAGTCATCCATGTACACGTTAAAAGGGTGGGGAGAAAGGATTCCATCCTGTGTAAAACCATTTGAAACGGTACAAAAATGTAGAGAAGCTCCGACACCATCTAACAGTGAATTTCTTTCTGAGCGCTGTACCAGTCATAGAGAATGCGCACAGTAATATAAGGTGTGTTTCGTCTAATGGATGTATGGCACGGACACGCCTGCACTTTTCCAAAAACGGTTTCTTCACGCAAAGGAAATGCGATTGCGACATAGTGGGAAAATAGGTCAACACACGAACGTACACACCACACTTACATACACACACGAACACATGTACGCACGCGTACACCCACACACCGCACACGCGCACATCCGCACACACACACACACACACACACACACACACACACACACACACACACACACGCACGCACGCACGCACGCACGCACGCAATTACGCACATTTAATGTAGATGACTTTCAGATCGAAATGTTAAGAGAATCGGGACATTTTTATCATACAAAACCTCCTACTACCTGCGTATTAGTTAACACATAAAACTCTTTGTCCATTCCCTTGATGAGTACCCTGTCAACGTCATGGTAGGACAGGATTATGTAATTCCCATATTTTTTCTACACATCGATCTGTGAAATCCGCATGCTTTCCTGTCCCCAAGGTTGCCGACCAAGATTCTAAATAGTATGGGTACCTGCAGTTTTTCAGTTCTGTGTAAATGAGTGATTTATTTTAATTGCATACCATGGTTATGTTAATGTTGAATGAATGAGCTATAAAATGACAGTGGTATTTTTAAGCTGAATATATTATTAGGAGTCAAACGTAGGAAAGTAATATTCTAGAGTCAGTCCTCCTTGTATAAATGAACATTGCAAGCATGGAGCTGTGACATTGACATTGCCTTTGCATGTTAATTCTGCAGGCATTTGACTACATTGACTGATAAATGGTGGTGAGTGTAGATCGCTACTGGCGTTTGATTCACATGGTTAACTTTTCAAAAGTAGGTAAAACTTACGTGGTTAGTGTACAGTACTCCACACCTGCTCCAGACTTTCTGCTGCGTGGGCCACACCGATAACGACTGAACGAATGTCTACAAATATCTTCTAACGCCGACATACTAAAGCGGTGACCCGAGCGGTGACCCACCGTGCTCACCAATGCGAGTCCTTTGCCCATATATGGAATATGACGTTATCCAAGGTTTTTTTTCATTGCTATACATGGATGAATCACACAATAAACCTCGTGTGAGTTGACTGGCCAGCCGGCAAGAGAAGGCGTTATCACTACCGCATTCCACAGGCAGACATAATAAAGCAGCTAGATGGATGTCTGACACTGACAGGGTCACACGTTTTCTTTCACGCGTAGGAAATGTGATTGCGACACAGTTGAAAAATCGGTGAACACTAGCGAAAAGACACATCCCATGCATAATGAAAGGTATTCAACATGGACTGGCAAATGACAGGCCTATGTCGGATGATTAATATGTAGAGACACCCCGTTCAAGTTTCTCACTACAGTAAAGTAGAAATGCCCTCTGTTATAGAACGACATAAAGGCGGAGTACCAAGCCATCACAAAAGTGAGGGAGCCTCTCAAAATACCACAGTCCGCTTTAACTTTGTTGCAACAATACACTCGAGAGACGTAGTAGGAAGCCAATGAAAGTAACAATGAATACAAATTGTTTATGTGAGGGAGCATGTCAATTTGTCTCAGCCAGATGTCTTTGTTGTTGCATGCCTACTACAAAGATATTCGGTCCTTTATAATTAATTAATAATTACACTTTCTTCTTAATATATAATTCGATGACAGTATATGCCGCAATGTTTGGGGACACAACAATAATGTTCTCTGTCTCTGAAAAAATGTCTGTGTATGCAACATGGAAGACCGGGAAGGGTTGGCGCAATTTTCACTTAACTTCATCTTTTCTTCTTAAGGTAATATAGAAAGGGTACATCCACTTGGTATACATATGTTTCCCATTCCAACTTCATTGGTAGATATATTCCACGATTTCCTACAACTGTAGTATTTGTGAGATTACCCATTATTTGACTCCTCCTCGACTACGCCAACCTGCCCCGTGTACGATGTAGGTTGGCGCACCCCCAGGGTACGTTTGCGCATCCCATTAAATACATCAAAATGGTTAGCAAACATTCATTTATTTCAACCCAAGGCACTGGATAGGCCAAGTGTGGGCTACCAAATATCAGAATCACAGTGGTGGCACATATAATACAAATAACTACCAGTGCATTCTTCGTGTGACCGCAGTTTATTGGACCAATTTCTCCCCGGACCTATTGTAAATTGTCAAATGTCATCGGGACTGGGCGTCGTCGGTGGACCGAGTTTCACCGACGGGTCAGGCTTTATTGCCGACTCGGACGACATCTTGCGTGACTTCGTGAAATCGTCCTTGAACCTGTTTGAAATTTTGTCGATGTGACTTTTCCAGTTAAATTGTTTATTCAAATTTATTCCAAGAAAATTTAATTCAGCCATTCTATCAATGATATTTGTATCTATTATTAGTAATGGGGAAGTCACGTAACAATTTGTCTTCTGGCTGTTTTAAAAAGCATATACTTAGTTTTGTTTAGGTTAGGAGACAATTTGTTTAGTTTTAGCCATTCACTAATGTTGTTCAATTCTGTATTTATAACAAATTCTACGTTTCCATTTTGTTCATACGTGGAAAATGAGTCAAGGGTACTTGTGAGGTAGTATCATCGGCATACATTATTAAATTATACTTTTGACTGGCTTAAACTTTTAACTGACATAGCAAGTATTCAACAGATCCGGGCAATAAATAAGTTAAACTAGCTGATGGCGCACCTTTCCGGACAACGGTTTCACAATGCAAAATGTCCTAGCTGGAAATTAGATCAACTCAATTGTAAAGGCCATGGTAATTACTAAAGGTGTGTTCAAAGTCCAAAGCCGAAAAGTTGTACAATTCGGGCAGTGGACATAGCTGCATTTCAACACGTCCGGGCAATAAATCAGTTAAACTAGCGGACTAGGTAAACTCAGTTGTAAAGGCCCTGGTAAAGGTGTGTCCAAATTCCAAACGTTAACCTACGCCTCAATGAACAAGGCAGAGACGACGTCAACACCATATCCGGCTTGAGCGATGCTGATTAAAGTACTGGGCTAGAACCATAAACAACACGTGCGCTGTTTATATATGTAGCGATGTAACGACGGGTTGCTTGACATCCACACGACGGTACGATGAGCCGTTCATTGGTTAACAGTGATACAAGTTGACACTTACATGGTGTAACATCAATATAAACTACGGTTACAATCAATAACAACATAGTTAATATGTGAGGGCTGTGATCTAGCATAATCTTTATTAATGATGCTATCAAATATCTAACGTACTGTGGTATTTTTAAACTTAATATATTTTAAGGTGTCAAATATAAGAAAGTAATAAAAAATTATTATGGAATCAGTCCTCCTGATACAAATGTATATTGCAAGCACGGGGCTACCCTTATGCAAATATACCATGGTATTCCATGATTTACCATAGTTTACCTGTTTCAAAACACCATGGTATACCATGCATTTACCATGGTATATTTTATAAGAGTATACATAAAGCTCACATATTTGATAAGAGTATACACAAAGCTCAACATGTGGACAATAATTACCATAGGTTTTAGTACTCTGAGCAGCCACGGCAACGTATTGTCGCTGATGACAGGACGAAGCAACCTGGCGACTTTGTCAAAGCGGCGAGGTGCGGAAACGACTTATTAGCATTCCGGAGGACATAACTTTGGTCTGAGCACCAGACATCGGTTTGGCGTATACCCTGGTAGACAGGGAGTCAGACACGCACGACCGTAGACTGCGTTTTGTTTGCCTTAAAGAACTTGGGCAAACAGCGATCTGCTAGGTGGATGTTCATTGCTCGAAGCAAGCGTTTCGGAGCAGATGGTAATTTGACGTAACACTAAGTTCGTTCGGGCGCAAGCAATGGCGGAATGTTGACTTAGGGTGGCATGGTGATGCAACCGTGTACTTGAAATCTGCGATTCACTGTGCTCGTTTGGACTTAGTTAATTGGTTTTCTGGCATAGGGCTATGATACCCGCGCTGCGCGCATTTTTCATTACCGTACCATTTTATTCATGATCGGGCGTACCATCTTGTTAATTATGATTCTCCTTCTTCTCGTTACAGCAAATCCTTCAAAACTGAAGATTAGTTGCTTCCAAGGGTGATAATATTAGCAAATTTGTGTCACTCGCAAATACTACCTGGCTATTTAATCAAAGTAATAATTCACACACGTCTCTATAAATAGCAATATATCCACTTATCAAGACAATTCAAATTTATTGTAACTCTTTTCAATAAATGCAAAGCAGAGCGAAACCCTATGTAATAATATAAGTGAACAATAGGGATATAACATCTTAGGCTTGGCAATAAAACACGAAAACAGTGTGCACGTATAGAAAAGTATTCGTGCATGTTATGCATGTTCTTCCGTCTTCAGTTCATTAATGCATACATCCCCTTCTGGGGCTAACATTATGTAACATGTTATATATTAGCATTATTATGTATTACATTGTGCCTTGTCTTGTGTTAAAATAATTCCAAATTATAGCACCGTTAATTATCTTACATACAGGCTTATTATTAAAATTATGCTTCTTTTTCTTCAGTGCTGCCAACCTACGAACATCCCAGAATTTAACATTCCATGGTGGCGCACCCTGTCGGATTTATGGCAGACACGTGGACTGATGGAGGCAGAAATTTTCGCACATGGATTAACCGACTGTCTAGTAATGTCTGGCGGTCGAATATTTGCAAATATACGGGTGGTTGGTGGTTGGGTTGGTGGGTTGGTGGGTGGGTGGGTGGTTGGGTTGGTGGGTTGGTGGGTGGGTGGGTGGGTGGGTGGGTGGGTGGGTGGGTGGGTGGGTGGGTGGGTAGCTGTGTTCGGTATGTGTGCATTGTTTGTGTTTATATACAGCTGAATATGCATTGTTATTAATATTGATGTCGATACGAACCACTGGTAATATGAGGATGTATTTCCCTACCCGGTTATCCGCCTGGTTATTTTGTTAAACTTTGATGGACATTAGATGCAAGTTTGTGATTTTGCTAAAGTTGCTCAGAACGACATTTACATGATGGCAGTGATCGTGAGGAAGTTTAAGATTTTTTGACGGTTAATTTTTCTTTTAATCAGACAGGTTAGCCATGGTATACTATACATTTACCATACACAATATATGAAAAAGCATGGTCTACCACAGTTTACTATGTAATGTCATGGTTTACCATGTAATACCAACGAAATACCATGGTATATCATGTCATTCCATGGGATATATGACACTACTTTCCTGGTTGCTATCATCGCATGAACAAACTACACATGCGTGTTAATTCTGCAGGCATTTGACTACATTGGCTGATAAATGGTGGTGAGTGCAGATCGCTACTGGCGTTTGATCCACATCGTTACATTTTGAAAAGTAGGTAAAACTTACGTGATAAGTATACTGTACTTCAAACCTGCTCCAGATTTCCTGCTGCGTGTTGGCACACCAGTAGCAACTGAAGTAATTTCTACATCTCTCTTGTAAAGCCGACAGGTTAAAGCCAAATTAGCAAGTGTGCAGAATTCGACCCACCCTGCTCACCAATGCGAGTCCATTGCCCATATATGGAATATGACGCTATGCTATCCAAGGTATGTTTTCATTGCTGTGCATGGATGAACCATATAGGGGGCAATTTCAATATTTAGCCGTCATTGCTGTAACAAAATTAAACATTTATCGCTCACAAACACCCACGCATGCTGCTCTGTGTATTTCATTGGGTTGAAAACTTTGTTCAACGCGTCAAATACCCCATCATTTGGTTTCGAGCTAATGATTAATTGATTGATTGACCAACCCACAACTGCGTCACCGAGATATGAACGCCGACCCAAGTTCTGATTTTATAATATATACACAGTTAACCATGAAATTTCAATATCTATATATTGCAATATCTCGTAAACTACTGAACCGATTGTCACTGTGACCTACTCACCAGACAGGGTTTATTCCCTGAAAAAAATGTAGTTCTATCAGTCGTCTAAGGTTAGGCTTTGTATTAGATATAGGGTTTGGGTTACTGTCACAATTATGGCAAGGGATTATTAATTGGTTGATTGAGCAACATTTACAGTGAATAAGCATTATCTAATAGTTCACAATGAGAATTATATTAGTCGAATTAGTACATATATAAGTGATGTTGTTTTTGACAATATAACCAGATATTTACATTTCTCAGTGTGAAGTAGTGTATGGTTATTAATATCAACATGGTGAATATTGTTCTTCATTCTGATTTTTTTTATCAATAACCATACGGTAAGATTTGTTGGTATTGTAAGTCATGTCAAACATATTACCACACTCAGCACAAAAATCAATGAATTTCATCAAATAATCATAAGTTGATAAAATTACAACATAATGACTACTACAATTTGTTTACGGTGTCAAACGTAGGAAAGTAATATATTATGAATTAAACAAAGTTGTTTTAATGGTGCTGCTGCATAAGCAAAATGTTATGGGTAACTATTTGCCTGATAATAAATAAAAAAAATTCAGTCTGGCAATATCATCATCGTCAGTAAGTTGATAATATTAACACGGTAGTTCTCAGTGTGAAGTAGTATTTGGTTATTGATAGCAACAGGGTGAATATTTTTCTCGTCTTGAGGTTTGTTATCAATAAACATACAGAAATATGTGTTTGCATTGTGAGTCATGTCAAACATATTGCCATATTCGGCACAACAATCAATGAGTTTCCTCAACCCAGAAACACTAGGTGAAAAAATAGTATAATCGTTAATAATGATTCTATCAAATGACTGACTGTGGTATTTTAAGCTGCATGTATTTTACGGTGTCAAAGTAAGGAAAGTAATATTCTGGAATCAGTCCTAATTGTACAATGCAAGCACGGAACTATGACACTGCCTTCCTGATTGCTATCGTCCCGTCAGCAAACTACACATGCGTGTTAATAAAATAAAATAAAATAAAATAAAATAAAATTAAATTGTACAATGCAAGCACGGAACTATGACACTGCCTTCCTGATTGCTATCGTCCCGTCAGCAAACTACACATGCGTGTTAATAAAATAAAATAAAATAAAATAAAATTAAATTGTACAATGCAAGCACGGAACTATGACACTGCCTTCCTGATTGCTATCGTCCCGTCAGCAAACTACACATGCGTGTTAATAAAATAAAATAAAATAAAATAAAATTAAATTAAATTAAATTAAATTGTACAATGCAAGCACGGAACTATGACACTGCCTTCCTGATTGCTATCGTCCCGTCAGCAAACTACACATGCGTGTTAATTAAATTAAATTAAATTAAATTAAATTAAATTAAATTAAATTGTACAATGCAAGCACGGAACTATGACACTGCCTTCCTGATTGCTATCGTCCCGTCAGCAAACTACACATGCGTGTTAATTAAATTAAACAAATATAAAAAGTAGGTAAAACTTACGTGATAAATGTAGAGTACTTCACACCTGCTCCAGATAATCTGATGCGCAGAATATAGAATTGACCCGATCGGCGACCCACCCATGCGAATCATTTGAAGGCTTTGTTCAACGTGGCAAATACCTCATTTGGTTTCGAGCTAACGATTACTTGACTAATTGGCAAACCCACAACTGCGTCGCCGATATATAAACGCCGACACCAGTTCTGATTTTATAATGCATATATACACATATTTAACCCCGAAATTTCAATATCTACATATTGCAATATCTCGTAAATCATTGAACCGGTTTTCATTGCGACAAGACGTGGTTTATTCCATGAAAAATGTAATTCAATCAACTGGCTAAGGTTAGGGTTTGGGTAATATTTCGGGTTTGGGTTATGGTTAGAGAATGTTAACCGGTTGATTGACCAACATTTGTCAGTGAATAAACCTTTTCTGATGAATAGGTCACAGTGAGGATGTTATTAAGTTTTCGAGATATATTATTTATATATATATATATATATATATATATATATATATATATATATATATATATATATATATATATATATATATATATATATATATATATATATATTATATATATATTGTATTGTAAACGCCCGCGATAGCGCACCCCTTGCCATCAGGTGCCGGCCGGCACGGTTGTGGCAGTACCATCCGTGATGGGCTGAGGTTTGTAGATTGGCAGCGGGGGCGGCGGAAACTGTTTCCCAAAACTGTTACAGCCCTCCAGACGGCTGACAATGAACTGGGTGGGGCAGCTGCGGCTGTGGACAGTGTGGAACTTCAAGATCTATGGCGAACAGCCAAAGAGGCCTCAGATGCTGTGCACCGAATGAAACTACTTTCACAGATGCAGAGATTGATGAGATCCTGGGCACCAAGCATAATCTCCGCGAGCTCCGGGGGCTAGACAAGGCAATGCAGACATTCGCTGTGAGCTCACAAACAACCTAGCCAAACTGAGCGAGCTCGATGACCACATTGCTTTGGAACAACGAAAGCTCGCCGAGACCGAAAACGTTGACGAGTTTACTCGACGCCGCGTTGCAGAGCTCCTGCGTAGCCTAGAAGATGAACGCTCATCTCGCCTTGAGGCTGCCGCAGTAAGCCGGGAGGCCCTGCGCTCCCAAATCAACCGGATCCGAGAAACTATCCATCAGATCCTGAACGAGGACACAACGCTCACCGACCGTATTCGCACACTGTTTCGTGAACAGGGATCACCATCGCCAGTATACTGACTGCGCTTGGGATGACCATCTCAACTCTGGTGCTGGTACTTACCGGCGGCGGTGGTGGTATCCCTGTCCCACCTTCAGACAAGAGCGGCTTGAAAGAGTGGGTCAAAAAGACTTTGCAGTCTCTAGCCCGGGCTCTGGCTAAATTTGCCTGAAAACTGCGGCTGCACTTCCCGGCATCATAGGAGGGTGGCTGGCAGAAAATGTATGGGCTTTGGTCCTGGCAGTCGGAGGACTGCTGTATGTAGCTGCCCGCGACTGGCTCGCCAGCTCCGGAGTAGAATCAACGCGATTAAATAAGCCAAAGTCCCAGTAGGCCCGCGGCAACACCGCCCACAATAAGCGCGGTCTTTTCCTCATCGTGCTGTGTTCGTAGAACGGGCGTCTTCGCGGTTCGCTCTACACCCGCCTGCTTGCCAGCGCCGAGTTCTAGTGGGGCAAAAATACCTTTTTCTCCCGCTGCGTGTGGTGGTGGGGTGGCTACATTGGCGCCCGCATTTACGCCCAGCTTCTGACCGCCTGTCGCCACAACGATTTCGTTGTTGTAGCCAGCCATCTGCCCGATGCGCAGAAGCATGTCCGAAGGGGCATTGTACAGGCTTATTCAAACACGAAGTCCACCGCAGAGCCAGCATACTGTAGGACGTCTTGGTAGCGCTTGATGGCTGATGGGAGATCGACTGGGGATGAAATGGCATCTTCTATGTTTGCCAGGGACTGCTTCTGAGTACCGATGGCGGTTCCGGTAGCCAAGATGCGTTTGAGCCTGGGCCCCGAGAATCGCCCAGACATAAGTCCGGATAGAATCATTGAGCCTTTCAACGCCAGGCTGGGAAAACCCCACCGATTTGTAAAGGTTGAATGTGGCCCAAGAAACCTCAGGATCCTGTGCAATGTAGTCTACATACAGAACCTTGTTGGTCGTCGTTTTTGTGAACGACATCCTCGCTGGGTCTTTAATATCTCCGTCCCCACAATACGCTGGTACCCCATGTGGCTCACGTAGAAGTAGACCAGACCCAGCCCATTGTTGGGGCCTTTAACTCGCCAGTCAGTATGTGAAAACATACTCGCTGCAGATCCGCTCGTATGCCCTTCTGTCGTATGGGTTGTTGAAGGCATTCCACGCTTGGTACTGGGGCAGCGGCGCCTGGATCTCGGCTGAAATCCTCCGGACCTGATATTAGGGACTTCGTTAGGGGATCAGCAGCCTCCAGGTGGTCTTTGAACGACACACCACAGCCTATTGTGGCGCACCAAACCGCGAGATTCACCTGGCTCTGCCAAAACTGCATGGGGTTGCTGTTCCACGCCTGCACTAGCTTGCCGCTTTCCAAATATGGCATGCGGTACTTTTCAAAGATATCGGGAAACTGTGTTGTAAACTCGCCACTTGCGGCAGCAACCACGACGCTGGGCTATGTAAGCTGCTTGCCCTTTATTTGGGCGGAATAAACCCCTCCTGCCCAATATGTGGCGCCCCTATTGAATGCGAATGCCTGTTTGTCCATGACGTCAACATGTATCAGACACTGACAAACGTACAAATGGGTGAAGCAGTGGGTCTTCTGCAGTACGTTGATAACCGCACGGGTAGTAACCTGCGTGTTGGCCTTCGGTCGATCACCTACACCGTGGGCTGGGACAACATGGGGTCCTGTGAAACATTCTCCTGGCAGTCTAATGATGGGCCAACAAACACACTTGAGGTGGTTTCGGGGCTTTGGAGCTTCAACCTCCTAATGGATTTAGCTGAAAGTTCGGTTACCCTTGTGGTCAGCAAAATCAATGGTCTGGTCACACTGATAGTGCCAAATGGGCGGAAAGTACAATTTACGGCGGGGTTATTAACCCTATTGGGTCTCGACGACTTGGGGTGTGTTGATGCTGGGACCTATACGGGCGATCGCCCTGTAAACTTTTCCCCCACAGAAACGCTCCATGTCCACATTCAGCAGGTCAACACCACCCACTATGTCCTTGACGGTCCACCTGCGCCTGATTAAGAGATACCAAAATACAAGGATTTGCAATACTGAAAGATAGGTTAGATTAAATCGGAAGATATTGATATAAATATTTTCTTCAAATGTAAAGTGGATAGTAGAACGAGATTGCACAAAGTAGCACCAGTAAAAGAACATCACTAGCTACACATCAATAACAAAATGTTGGAATCTCGATAACCCAATACTACCTTGCCCACTTGCCATCTGGAGCTGATCGCTTTTGGGTGGCAATCTTGTTAAATCTTGTTAAGTATTGTAAAATTTTGTTTCAGGCGCCACGAGCCGCGTCGGCAACAGCGTTATGGTGACAGTTCTTGCTATGCTGGTTCTGTCCGTGTTGACGCTACTCGGCGTGTAGCGGGCGATGTCCGGTTCACAGTTCAGCCGTTGAAGACGTCGCTGCATATTTACTATAGAGTCAACGAAAACAATGGTCGCTTGCAGTCACAAATTCGAATGGCAGACCCCATAGGCGTGAACATTACCGCTTTTGGGCGAGAAATACCATTTTTCCTTGCTCCCGCTTTTGGAAAAAAAAATTCCGATTTTTTTTTCTTCAAAAAACAACAATCCATGGTACATCTACTCGGTGGCAACGAGGCTATTCTATGTTTATTTTGTTTGTCTCAAGTGATTTAACATTTTGTAGCGTACGCCAACAGCACATGAAAATGGTGATCCGTAAAACTTTATGTTAAAAAAACGACGAAAAACCGCTAAACACTTCGAAAGTTGAGTGCCGGAGGGTGTTTCCTGCTTCTCACGAGCACTTTCCCGTTTTTCCACGAGCAAATGTTGACACGTAAGAGACCAGTGGTTGGGTAGACGAACGCTTTGCTATGTTCAATGTAGTAAGAGTGCAATATTTACATTGGTACCAGATATAAATATTTTCTTCAAATGTAAAGTGGATAGTAGAACGAGATTGCACAAAGTAGCACCAGTAAAAGAACATCACTAGCTACACATCAATAACAAAATGTTGGAATCTCGATAACCCAATACTACCTTGCCCACTTGCCATCTGGAGCTGATCGCTTTTGGGTGGCAATCTTGTTAAATCTTGTTAAGTATTGTAAAATTTTGTTTCAGGCGCCACGAGCCGCGTCGGCAACAGCGTTATGGTGACAGTTCTTGCTATGCTGGTTCTGTCCGTGTTGACGCTACTCGGCGTGTAGCGGGCGATGTCCGGTTCACAGTTCAGCCGTTGAAGACGTCGCTGCATATTTACTATAGAGTCAACGAAAACAATGGTCGCTTGCAGTCACAAATTCGAATGGCAGACCCCATAGGCGTGAACATTACCGCTTTTGGGCGAGAAATACCATTTTTCCTTGCTCCCGCTTTTGGAAAAAAAAATTCCGATTTTTTTTTCTTCAAAAAACAACAATCCATGGTACATCTACTCGGTGGCAACGAGGCTATTCTATGTTTATTTTGTTTGTCTCAAGTGATTTAACATTTTGTAGCGTACGCCAACAGCACATGAAAATGGTGATCCGTAAAACTTTATGTTAAAAAAACGACGAAAAACCGCTAAACACTTCGAAAGTTGAGTGCCGGAGGGTGTTTCCTGCTTCTCACGAGCACTTTCCCGTTTTTCCACGAGCAAATGTTGACACGTAAGAGACCAGTGGTTGGGTAGACGAACGCTTTGCTATGTTCAATGTAGTAAGAGTGCAATATTTACATTGGTACCAGATATAAATATTTTCTTCAAATGTAAAGTGGATAGTAGAACGAGATTGCACAAAGTAGCACCAGTAAAAGAACATCACTAGCTACACATCAATAACAAAATGTTGGAATCTCGATAACCCAATACTACCTTGCCCACTTGCCATCTGGAGCTGATCGCTTTTGGGTGGCAATCTTGTTAAATCTTGTTAAGTATTGTAAAATTTTGTTTCAGGCGCCACGAGCCGCGTCGGCAACAGCGTTATGGTGACAGTTCTTGCTATGCTGGTTCTGTCCGTGTTGACGCTACTCGGCGTGTAGCGGGCGATGTCCGGTTCACAGTTCAGCCGTTGAAGACGTCGCTGCATATTTACTATAGAGTCAACGAAAACAATGGTCGCTTGCAGTCACAAATTCGAATGGCAGACCCCATAGGCGTGAACATTACCGCTTTTGGGCGAGAAATACCATTTTTCCTTGCTCCCGCTTTTGGAAAAAAAAATTCCGATTTTTTTTTCTTCAAAAAACAACAATCCATGGTACATCTACTCGGTGGCAACGAGGCTATTCTATGTTTATTTTGTTTGTCTCAAGTGATTTAACATTTTGTAGCGTACGCCAACAGCACATGAAAATGGTGATCCGTAAAACTTTATGTTAAAAAAACGACGAAAAACCGCTAAACACTTCGAAAGTTGAGTGCCGGAGGGTGTTTCCTGCTTCTCACGAGCACTTTCCCGTTTTTCCACGAGCAAATGTTGACACGTAAGAGACCAGTGGTTGGGTAGACGAACGCTTTGCTATGTTCAATGTAGTAAGAGTGCAATATTTACATTGGTACCAGATTCCCAAACATGCCGTTTTATTTTGGTTAAAATCCGTATTTTTAATTGAATTTCTAAATAAATCCGTATAGAATTGTTCATTGGTTAACGAGCGTATAGCAGTCAGATTCCGATTCAGTGTCGCCATCTCTCGGGCTACGAAATATACCTACAGCATGCGAAATTCGCTAGAAATCTGCGTAGTGATTTTTTTCCAAAAATATTAAACAAATCTGAGAATAAAGAATACGGACGCATTCCTTCACAAATCCCAAAAATCCGTGTTGAATATGAATAATCCTTAATCGGCATATTTCGGACCTTCTATATCGCACTATAACGCTTATTCATGTAACGGTTGATTTTTGTGAAGCTCTAAACCGGGACGGGATCGCAAGCCATGAGACGGGGAAGATTACAGGTTGATGGGTGAGAGAGAGACTGATAACAGTCTGCCAGGTGACTAGGATGCAGGACAGAATGTGATGGAAGAGTTTTTCTGAGGCAGTGATAGTGGGGGTGAGGAAGAGAGCGAGGGTGTTTGTGGGGGACTCGATAGTTAGGAAGACAGACAGAGTCTTAAACAAGGGAGATGATGTGGTGGTCTGCTTGCCTGGGACCAAAATAGGGGCGATAACTGAGAGGGTAGAAACCAGTTCGGGTAAGGGTGGATCTGTTTTAGCACACGTAGGGACAAATAACGTAGAGAGGGAGACAACAACTGCCATAGTTACGAAATATAGCCAGTTGGTCAGAACACTATAGCAGACGCGGGTTGAGCAGATAATACTGTCAGGGATTTTACCAGTAATAGGAAGGAGGGGTCAGAGATGTCGAAATTGCCGGGGGATTGCAATTAACATGCTAGTCCGGAAGCTATGGAAGGTAGAGGCAGTTGGATTAGTGGATATGTAGGAAAGTTTTGTTGGGAGGGCTGATTTGTACATGAAGGATGGGCTTCATCTAAGTGCAAAGGGGCAGCAGTTTTTGCGGATGAATTCTCAGCAGCAGGAGATAGTAGCATGGGTAACATAACAAATATTTTTGGTAGTAAACATTGTTTAAACTTATAGGTGCCTCAAGCAGAACAAGAGGCCACTAGTACAGTCAAACCAATAACAAAATGTCCGGAAAACAGGTTATAAATGCGTGTGTTTAAATGCAAGGATTATAGTAAATAAGAAAAACGAATTAAACATTATGGTAGAAGATATTGCCCCTCACATAATTGGTATAACCGAATCATGGGCCAACATAGACATAACAGATGCTGAATTAAGACTGACAGGATACGTAAAGTTTAGGAGACATCGAAAGGGAAGAAGGGGAGTGGGGGGTATTTTATATGTTAAAGAATCTATTCAGGATTATGAAATAAAACTAGAAAGGGAAGCAGATTGCGATGAAGCTATTTGGTGCAAAATAGTTTCAGGATATTCAAAATTAACTATTGGATTAGTTTACCGAAGTCAAACATAAACGAAGAAGATAACACAAAACTACAAAAGGAAGTTAGTAAAGGGGAATGTATCATAATGGGAGATTTTAACCATGAACACATACAATGAAAACCTCTATAGAGTCCAGGATGTGGGGAATAACACTTTCTATTTTTAGTTCAAGATAGCTTCCTCACTCAGCACGTGTTATAACAAACCAGGGGAGATAATGTATTAAATATAGTTTTGTCATCACAAAAGAATTAGTGGACAATGTAAAAATAATTAAACCATTGGGTAACAGAGAACATAATCAAATACATGTTGACATCAATGTAAACTCAGAAAATAAAAATAAAAAACGTACAGGAGAAACTTCTACAAAGGTAACTGTAATAAAGATATGAGAAAATACTTAGCAAAGTTAGATTGGAATATCATGCTAATGAATAAGACCGCAACTGAAAGTTGGAGTATTCTAAAATATGAAATTGAGAGTATTATCGATAAAATGTGTTCCCTTGAAAAAACAAGGAAAACGGTCTAGAAAGAAACACTTTTCAAAAGAAGCTATTAAAAAATAGTATACATACAAACCATGTGGAGGGTTTATAGGCGTAACAGAAAGGATGAAGACTATGCAAATTACAAACAGGCACTTAATGAAGCTACAACTGAAATTAGACAATCTAAAACAAGCTATAAGCAAAAACTAGCATGTAACATTAAAAAGACAGCAAGTATGCATATGTCAGGAGGAAACAAAACGTGCAAGACAAGGTTGGACCTCTAGAAGACAGTGCTGGAAATATAATATCACAGGGATTTTTAATGGCGGAAGACCTAAATGGTTACTTCAGTTCAGTGTATACCAGAGAGGATATTAGTTCATTACCAGTTTCTGATGATAAATTTCAGGAGGTTAAACTATTTAGGACCGTTAGTTGTAACTCCAGAAATGGTGGCTAAGAAAATAAAGGCAATGAAGGATAATAAATCACCGGGAGTGGATGGAATTCCTCCAAAACTACTAATGGAAACAGTAGAGCAAATCAGTGTACCACCTGCAAGAGTATTCAACTTGTCATTAAAAGAGGGAGTTGTTCCTTTTGAATGAAAAGAAGCAAATATCATACCATTATTTAAAAGGGTTCGAGAAATAAGTCAGAGAATTACAGACCAGTAACGTCAGTGATTCGTAAATTATTAGAAAAGTTAATTAAAGACCATATGGTGGACTTCCTTGTTAAGCATAAATTATTAATTTCATCTCAACATGGATTCCTAAAGGCAAGGTCATGCTTAACAAAATTAATATGTTATGTTTTTTTAGAATAAATCACTAAGTTGATAGACGAGGGATCGCCAGTAGATACATCGATCATTACATATATTAAACGAACATAAACAGTGACGTTTGATTTATTATTAGTTATTATCATGGTACACTAGAACGATCTATGCAGTTTTATAACTTTATAGTTGTTTTGTTGGTTGAGTAACTATGCAATAGTGATGTCATAACTGAAAATAGTGCTCATTGGCATCAGCCAATAGGAGATGTTTTGTTTGGTAACCAGTTTATTATAATTACTGCGAAGCAGATTTAGTCCCATTCTTTAATTTAATGTTTTCGTCTAACAAATTTCAACTTTAGTATATACATAAGTCAGTTGGGCATATGATTACTATTACGATGACCAACATCTCCTAAGAACTGCAACCAGTACTACTTGGAACTGCCATCACCACGAAGTTATCGTGGCAGCAACACATCAACAAGGTGCAAAACAAAGACAGAAACGCTCGGCCTAATCAAGAGGACACTGCATGCGGCACCACCCCAAGTGAGGACAACCGCATACGCGGTACTTGTCCGATCAACACTTGAGTATGCTACTTGCGTCTGGTCACCCCACACCAGGACAGACATTCAGAAAGTTGAACGTTATGTCACTGGTGACTATCGGAGAACTAACCTCATGTGGGATACATTACATACTAAACGTTGCATCAGATATGCCACTGTTTTCTAAGATTCACCATGGACTAGTTCGCATCAGTTTGCCTACCATCATTGTCCATCAGATGCTCGCATTAGACGCCACTACGAGTGTAAAACTGAAACACAAAGCCGTAATAATAAGAGCCGTGATTATGTAAAATTACCTTAAATGATTAGCGATACACCTGATCTTAATTAAACTGGCTATATATTGCAGTCTATGTATTGTTGATTCTAGTCTGTATTATTATGCAGGGCCTGACTTGTGAACTGGTCTGTCGCTGGTATTTTTGCAATATAGACACAGCAGAATCCTCTAAATAGGCCACCCATGTGACCAAAATAAAGTGGTCTGATTAAAGAGGCTGGTCAGATGTACAGATGTGTAGATCTCATAAAAAACTATCATAAAATGGTTGTTTTCAAGTGGTTGCTGTTTCCAACGGGTGCCTGTTTGTAACGAGTTCTACTGTATTTATGAAATGAACCTTTTAGTTTAGGCTTAACTGGCTGGGATAAGGTACACCTACACACATACCATTCTTGAAACCTAAATATTAATTTACCGATATCACGTGCCTATGCGTTGTCTGAAAGTTCGGGAAAAGATAAGAAGGAGGAGTCACGTAACACGTGTGTATAGGAATATCTCAAGTGCTATGAATAAAATAAAACACACAAAGAACTGCTCCTAGTGACAACCAGACTTGGGGCAATTAGCTTGAAACGGCAATTAATTAAATTACAATTAGAAATTCTGCAATCAAATTAAATTAAATTAACCTCCAAAATTCTTAAATTAAATTAACAATTCATTTTAATTCAATTAACAAGTAAATCATATGTTGGTAAAACTCTTTACACTTTTAAAACAGAAATGTGTTTTGTAACTTTGTTGGAAAGAGATTTGCTGATACAATATTTACATACCAAGACATTTCTTCATGTGACATTTTATCACATTTAAAGGTGTAGATACTTTAAAAAATCACTATTTTATCTTAAATGAACTACATCCATCATTTCTAAGCAAAAAGTATTACTTATGCAGTGTTTTAAACTTCAAAAGTCATTAGGTTTCCCCTTTTACACACTAGCATTTAAATTGGCATGCCCTATTTGTTATGCATCATTAAAACTGGCATGCTTTTTATTTGAGTTGGCACTGAAGCTATATTACCTTTCTCGACTTTTCCCCATTAAGGGTTACATGTTCACACACACACACACACACACACACACACACACACACACACACACACACACACACACACACACACACACACACACACACACACACACACACACACACACACACACACACACACACACACACACACACACACACCACACACGCACCACACACACACACACTCACACACACACCACACACACGCACCACACACACCACACACCACACACACACACACACACACACACACACACACACACACACACACACACACACACACAAACAAACACACACACACACTCACACACACACACACACACACACACACACACACACACACACACACACACACACACACAAACACACGTTATAGATGCATATATCTAATGGCCCCATAGGTCCACTTGGTTGCAAGTTGCCAGCTCCAAATATTTGCTTTGAACAGAGATTTGCTGAAGCTACTCCTAGCGAAACCGAACGTCTGGAGCTGTGCTGCATCGACAACGATGCGTACAACGGGTCGTACGCTAAAAACCCGTTTCACGCTAAGCACAACGACATCAACTTCGTCGTCGTGAGCGTGGACGGTCGACAGGTGCCCGCCAAACCCCTCCAGCCGAATTTTGCCGAGCCCCGGCACATACAGTTTTGGTCTTTAGACTGAAAAGTGTTTATGTGTGCAGGTGCAGAAAGCCCCTAGCGGCTAGCTAGGGGGCTATTTAATAACAATCTGTCACCCCTCTCTTCCTGGAAATTCGTATCGCGTTTAATTAGGCTGGCCCGGAGGCGTTCAAAGCATCCCATTGGTTAGCGGTGCCTGCGGGGACAATTTGCGGGATGATAGTAGAGGCGCAGGTCTGCAAATTACTTTTCGGCACTGCGCCAAACTAGCAACACCGTTTTTCGACTTTGATTTGAGTATAAATTCTGTTTTGATTTGAGAGAATTTTTGTGTGTTTCACATTCGACATCTACTGAGAAGACTGCCAGCGGTGAAACTGAGTCGACACCGGTGAGTATGGCGCAGAATGTGCTAATTACTGATCATAGGTATGTGAGCCGTTTGCAGAGGTTCATGGCAAAAACCAACTGACAGAACTTTGAGTTCAATGCAGGACGCACCAAATGTTATTTCTCGTGTAAGGGTGGCGCGACCATACCGAAACTTGGCCTTAGTGGCTTGTGCGACAAACTAGCAGAGCATCGTCCATGTTTGATGATCCTCGAAATAGGCACGAATGACCTAGATTCGACAATGGCCGACGCCGCAAAACTGGCTCGTCACCTGTTTTCAGTTGGCGAGGCGCTGCGTTCATGATTAGTGGGTAAACACAGTCCTGTTTTGTCCAGTACTTCCTATGGGACCTGTGCGTTTTCGGGCTAAGACGTTAGAATTCTTAGTAAAAGGTGAGCTGTTTAATGCCTGCCTAAATCGTTTGTGTGCGACCGAAAATAACATAGATGTGGTCAAGCATCAGCGAATCCCGACAAGCTACCGTCATTGTTGCTGGATGGGGTACACATCAGCGATGCTGGCCTAAAATGGTATTACTTTTCCTTGCGTAGAACCATTGTTGCGACTTTAAAGTAGCGTTAATTAACGTTTCCTTTGCAGTAAGCTCGTCTCAATCGATTCAAAATGTTTTCTTTATAATAATGACGGCGCTCATATAATTAGCCTGGCAAGCAGGTCGGCCTCGTGGCTCTGCCCTTTGTTCGCCGCATGGCTACGCCGGCAGCTAATTAGCATGAAAACGGGCCTGCCTGATAGCCCTTAGTGAGGCCAGGATCAAGGTAGAACTATTCGTACAGGTCAGGCCAAAATCATTAGAAGCTAATCAACTTGGCTTGGGCTAACTTACTGCATGATTGATGTAGGTACATCCGCTAGGTGTCAGCACAAATGTGTTCATGGGTTAGGCTGGGGCATTGTGATTTCATGATTTTTACTTTATTTATTTTGTATTTACAATGATATATAGCGAGGAGGCCTGATGAGGTTTTCCAATACGGTCCATACACGAGATACTGTCAGGCAAAATATTTCCCTCGGTGTAGCAGTAGACTGCGGCTGTATTTGCAATTTACAAAATAGAAAAATGTTATTAAAGAATTCAGACTGATAATATGAATTTATATAATTTGGAACATTCTTGGCATAACATAAATGATTATCTATTCATTGGCCACACGTTTCAAGCTTGATAGGCAAACAATTCACTTGACCAATACACTGCAGTAACGTAGTGCTTTGTTCCTACTATCTGTGAACAAGACCTGGATTTGCTATTATGCATCAGGCAATGCCGTTATTTCATGCCCAACTTCTGCACCATGGGCATTCTACTGCTGGTGGTAGAGGGTGAAATGATGCTGGGTTCCAGATCATGTCGAAACAATCGACGGCGCAGGGGCGGGCCAAGAAGCTTGATAAGAGCGTTAAAACAAAGTGTAAGACAAAAGCAGAAAACACATCTGTCTCGGCCCAGCCCTTTCGTGAATATGCTTCCGGAAGCACCCGATCACGGCCTTCCCGTTTCTGTCTTGCTTTTAACAAGGGAAAGGTCAAAGGTCAGATTGCAGATACATACATGGATGTTCCTTCTGCAAAAAGGAGGGGCATGGTCAGTTCGTCTGCCGGGGCAAGGCAAAGCTTCCCTACAGCAGAACCCATTAGAGAGCCCTCCTAAAACGGGTTGAGATAACCACAGGGGCCAGCATTGATATATTGATTCAAGGTAGATTTACAAGGAGCGATAGCGCGATATCAACACCAGTAAAACCTAATGTCTTACAATATCTGTTGCAAGGATACGACACAAATATAACTAAAACGTTGGTTACAGGTTTCACTGAATGTTTTCGGATCCCTTTCACAATTAAATCAGATCCACTTAAGCATCATATTGAAAATCACAAGTCAGTCAGGGATAACCAGGGAATAGTGCAACGGAAGATGAGCAAAGAAAAGGCGAAACACAGGTTTGAAGGCCCTTTCTCATCAGATCCCTTCCCAAACATGGTCTACTCGCCGTTAGGCTTAGTCCCAAAGAAAGAGTCCGGCGAATTTCGGCTCATTCATGACCTGAGTTTCCCCCAAACCAATTCAGTCAATTCACATATCCTGCCTGAATTCACTACTGTTGCTTTTCAAAAGTTAGAACAACTTGCGACCTTGGGAAAAGGCGCAATCATCGCCAAAGCCGATTTACAGGATGCATTTAGCATAATTCCTGTCTCCCCCCTTGATTATAGATTGTTTGGTTTTAAATTTCAGGGACTGAAGTATTTCGACAAGTCGTTGCCGATGGGATGTAGTCATGCATGCCAATTGTTTGAGCTACTTTCACAGGCCCTACAATGGATATGCCAGCATAAGTTCTGCATTTCCAGCATGAGTCATATCCTTGATGATTTAATTTTTTGCAAAACACAACCTGAATGTCACTCCAACCTGTCTAACTTTTTGAGCTCATCAAAATTATTGGCTTACCTATAAAGCATGCTAAAACAGTGTTACCTGCCACAAAGGTCATACTCCGTGGGATTGAAGTTAATACCTTAAATCAAACACTAGCATTACCGCTGGAGAAGGTGGTATCGCTACGTCAGAAGCTAATAAACCTAGCTAAAAGGAAGAAAGTCACCTTAAAAGAGCTACAGTCATTGATCCGCTTACTTAATTTTGCATGTTGTGCCATAGCTCCAGGTCGCGCATTCTTAAGACGCCTCATCGACATGACTGGAGGCACGAGGAGGCCCAACCACCGTATCCGTTTAACGGTTGAGGCTCGGAAGGACATTGCAGCACGGCTTGAATTTCTGCAGAATTTTAACGGTCAGTTGTCTTTTTTAGCTACTAACTGGACATCATCAGATGTGCTGTCTCTTACAACAGATACAAGTGGTTTTGCATTAGGAGCTGTCATGGGTGACTCTTGGTTTCAGGGACATTTTCCCCCTTCCTGGGACTCCAAACACATTTCCATCAAAGAGCTCTTACCAATCGTACTGGCTGTCAGGCGACGATGACCAGTATTGACTAATCAATTGTTCTTTTCAGACAATTCAGCCGTCGTAGCGGTGATCAAAAGGCAAACTTTTTGACCGAGCAAAGTCATGATTCTCCATTGTTAAGTAATGAAATCCCTTTTTATCGCTCACTTTGGGGCTGTTTCTGATTGGTCGAGAACAGTCACGTGACCTACGACGTCACACTTCATTTGTATATCACGTGACCTCTCTATGGAGGCTACCATCTTGTTTTGCGCTGATACAGCCGCCAGGAGGCGCTACGGGTCAAGGTCAAGGTCAACGATCAAGGATCACACACTACATGGGTTTACGTGTTGCGGAACACTACACGGGTTTGCGCTAATACAATCGCTAGGGGCGCTACGGGTCAAGGTCAAATGGCAAAGTTCACCCGGGCCAAGGTCAAAGGTCACCGACTTTTGCGCTGATACAATCGCCAGTTAGGGTTAGAGTTAGTAACCTTATTCCTAACCCCAACCTGTTGTCGACTGTATAACCCTAATCCTTATGTCGTCTGCAGTGAACCCTAACACGAACCCTGACCCTAACCCTAACCCTAAAATGACATGCAGCTGACGTAAGCCACACGCATGGGCATGACTTCGTTCGAAAAAGCCAGAAAAATCTAGATCAAACCGGTTCAAACCGGTTCAAGGACATGCTACTGACGTAAGCCGCACACACAACTCGCAGGTGCGGCGGTGTTTATGCATTGTTGACCTTGACCTTGTGATATTGTGGTGTTTTATGCAGGCCCGAGGCGGTATAGGCGGTATATAGGTGTCGACACGAAACGACATACGACGAAAAGTTCTTGATATAATGCGATGATGCGATATGTGTTGTGTAGCTTACATGCATGGCTACGTTTTCCTCGCTGCATGCACGAACATTCGACCGCTAGGTCACGTTCTAGCAAGGTGAAACGCGGGGTCGTATTTATCTTGCTATGATGACGGGAGCTGACGTAAGCAGCACGCAGAACAATACCAAATAAGGGCATGCAGCTGACGTAAGCCGCACACACACAACTCGCAGGTGCGGTGATATAGGTATCGACGCGAAACGACATACGACGAAAAGTTCTCGATATAATACAATGATGCGATATGTGTTGTATAGCTTACATGCATGGCTACGTTTTTCTCGCTGCACGCACGAACATTCGTCCGCTAGATCACGGTCTGCTAGCAGGGTGTAAATGCGGGGTCGTGTTTCTTTCGTCAGCGTGGAAAATTCCAGAAAAATCTAGATCAATCCGGTTCAAACCGGTTCAACGACACGCAGCTGACGTAAGCCGCACACACAACTCGTAGGTGCGGCGGTGTTTATGCTGGCCCAAGGCGGTATAGGCGGTATATAGGTGTCGACATACATACGTACGTACATACATACATACATATATACATACATACATACATACATACATACAGAAGAAAACAAGACACTGTCACATACACAACTTGAAGAAACCAAGACACTATCACACACAACTTGAAGAAAACAACATACATACATACATACATACATACTCTTCGGGTTCCGGTTTCTTCAACCAATCAGTGACCATGTTGCACATACATACATACATACATACATACATACATACATACATACATACATACATATATACATACATACATACATACATACATACATACATACATACATACATACATACATACAGAAGAAAACAAGACACTATCACACACAAACTGCAGAAAACAAGACACTGTCACGCACAACTTGAAGAAAACAAGACACTGTCACACACAATACATACATAAATACATACATACATACATACATACATACATACATACATACATACATATAATTCCTATAATTTACCCATACTTCCTACAGTTTACCCATAACTCCTACAGTTTACCCATAATTCCTACAATTTATGAGGACAACAAGACACTGTTACACACGACCTGAAGAAAACAAGACACTGTCACACACAACCTAGAGACAACAAGACACTGTTACACACAACTCGAAGACAACAAGACACTGTCACACACACATTTTCGAGTTGGAAGTTTGCCTGTTGAAAGTTTGCACTACAATTTACCCATACCTCCTACAGTTTACCCATGATTCCTACAGTTTACCTATAACTCTTACAATTTACCCATACCTCCTACAATTTACCCACAACTTGAAGAAAACAAGACATTGTCACACACAACTTGAAGAAAACAATACACTGTCGCACACAAACTTCAGAAAACAAGACATTATCACACATACATACATACATACATACATACATACATACATACATACATACATACATACATACATACATACATACATATATACAATCATACATACATACATACATACATACATATATATATTACAGTTTACCCATAATTCCTACAGTTTACCCATAACTCCTACAATTTACCCATAATTCCTACAATTTATGAGGACAATAAGACACTGTCACACACAAACCGGAGACAACAAGACACTGTCACACACAACATGGAGACAACAAGACACTACCACACACAACAAGACACTGTCGCACACAACCTCGAGACAACAAGACATTGTCACACACAACTTGAAGAAAACAAGACACTGTCACACACAACATGGAGACAACAAGACACTATCACACACAACATGAAGACAACAAGAGACTGTTACACACAACTTGAAGAAAACAAGACACTGTCACACACAAACTGGAGACAACAAGACACTGTCACAAACAACCTGGAGACAACAAGACACTGTCACCCACACACAATGAAAGTTCGGGTTAGGGTCCTAACCCTAACCCTAACCCCAACCTGTTGTCGGCTGTATAACCCTAACCTTCTGTCGTCTGCAGTGAACCCTAACCCTAAATCCGAGCCCTGACCCTAACCTGACCATGATCCTAACACACTGAACCCTACCCCGATCCTAACCCGAACTTTCCTGTGAAGTTGTGTGAAGTTGTGTAAATTCGTGTGAAGTTGTGTGAAGTTGTGTGAAGTTCGGCAAAGTTGTGTGAAGTTGTACGAAGTTGTGTGAAGTTGTGCGAAGTCATTTTGTTAGTTTGTCCACCGCGGGTTGTGTGTGTGACAGTGTCTTGTTGTCTCCAAACTTCACACAACTTCGCACAACTTACCACAACTTCGCACGAATTTATAAAACTTCGCACAACTTCACACGAATTTACACAACTTCGCTTGTTATCTGCAGTTTGTGTGTGACAGTGTCTTGTTTTCTTCAAGTTGTGTGTGACAGTGTCTTGTTTTCTTCAAGTTGTGTGTTGTATGTATGTATGTATGTATGTATGTATGTATGTATGTATGTATGTATGTGTGATAATGTCTAGTTTTCTGCAGTTTGTGTGTGACAGTTTTCTTCTAGTTGTGTGTGACCCCAAGCTTGCAAACTTTCAACATGCAAACTTCCAACTCGCAAACTTCCAACTTGCAAACTTCTAATTGACAATTTTTTAAATCAGAGCACAACTTCACACTCTTCCTTCTGTATGAATGTATGAATGTATGTATGTATGTATGTATGTATGTATGTATGTATGTATGTATGTATGTATGTATGTATGTATGTATGTATATGCAACATGGTCACTGATTGGTCGAAGAAACCGGAACCCGAAGTGTATGTATGTATGTATGTATGTATGTATGTATGTATGTATGTATGTATGTATGTATGTATGTATGTATGTATGTATGTATGTATGTATGTATGTATGTATGTATATGCAACATGGTCACTGATTGGTTGAAGAAACCGGAACCCGAAGTGTATGTATGTATGTATGTATGTATGTATGTATGTATGTATGTATGTATGTATGTATGTATGTATGTATGAATGTATGTATGTTGTTTTCTCCAAGTTGTCCAGATTTTGTGTGACAGTGTTTTGTTTTCTTCAAGTTGTGTGTGTGACAGTGTCTTGTTGTCTCCGGTTTGTGTGTGACAGTGTCTTGTTGTCTCCAGGTTGTGTGTGACAGTGTCTTGTTTTCTTCAAGTTGTGTGTGACAGCGTCTTTTTGTCTGCAGTTTGTGTGTGATAGTGTCTTGTTGTCTGCAGTTTGTGTGTGACAGTGTTTTGTTGTCTTCTGAAGCATAACTTCACACAACTTCTGTAGGAGTTATGGGTAAACTGTAGGAGGTGTGGGTAAATTGTAGGAATTATGGGTAAACTGTAAGCGTTATGGGTAAACTGTAGGAGGTATGGGTAAATTGTAGGAATTATGGGTAAACTGTAGGAGTTATGGGTAAACTGTAGGAAGTATGGATAAATTGTAGGAATTATGAGTAAACTGTAGGAGTTATGGGTAAACTGTAGGAGGTATGGGTAAACTGTAGGAATTATGGGTGAACTGTGTCAGTTATGGGTAAAGTGTAAGAACGCATTATATTTAAATATTGACATATAACTAAAATATGCTGATGGTGCACTTTCTGCGAGTGTCTTGTTTTCTTCAAGTTGTGTGTGACAATGTCTTGTTGTTTTCAAAAACTTCCAACTCACAAACTTTACCGCCTCGGGCCTGCATCCACACCGCCGCACCTGCGAGTTGTGTGTGCGGCTTACGTCAACTGCCTGTCTTTGAACAGGATTGAACGGGTTTGATCTAGTTATTTTGGAATTTTTGAAAGAAGTCACGCCCACAAAAAGAAACACGACCCTGCATTTTCACCCTGCTAGCAGACCGTGATTTAGCGGACGAACTTTCGTGCATGCAGCGAGAAAAACGTAGCCATACATGTAAGCTATACAACACATATCGCATCATCGCATTATATCGAGAACTTTTCGAAGTATGTCGTTTCGTGTCGACACCTATATACCGCCTATACCGTCTCGGGCCTGCATAAACACCGCCGCACCTGTGGTTTGATCTAGATTTTTCTGGAATTCTCCATGCTGACAAAAGAAACACGACCCCGCATTTTCACCCTGCTAGCAGACCGTAATCTAGCGGACGAATGTTCGTGCATGCAGCGGGAAAAACGTAGCCGTGCATGTAAGCTATACAACACATCATTGCATTATATCGAGAACTTTTCGTCGTATGTCGTTTCGCGTCGACACCTATATACCGCCTATACCGCCTCGGGCCTGCATAAACACCGCAAGGTCACAAGTTCAAGGTCAGCAATGCATAAACACCGCCGCACCTGCGAGTTGTGTGGGCGGCTTACGCCAGCTGCATGTCCTTATTTAGTATTGTTCTGCGGCATGTCCTTATTTGGTATTGTTCTGCGTGTCGCTCACGTGTTGCGCGCATGTGGCGTCGCGTGTATAGCCTAGGCTGATCACGATGCTAATTTTCATACAGAAGGTTTCGGAAAACAAATAAAACTTATGTAACCGTAACGTCCTCCTAAACACGCGTAGAACTTACCGAAACCACATGATCGACTGCAACGACTCGGCCATGGTTATATACAAATCGTCGACACTGTACGGCTGGGAGGTCCGACGTGTCCTTATGTGGTCACGTATCACAGGTCACAGGTCACAGGTCTCTGGTCGCAGGTCACAGGTCACGGTGTATCAGAGCAAACATGTCACGTGCATGCCCTCAACCAATCAGAACAGTCGCCACGCCGTTTGGTGACTGTATCACCCGGGCTCACTTGAAACCCTTCTCTAGCGACTGTATCACCCAGGAGAGCGCCCCTTGGTGACCGTATCACCCAGGTTCACCTGAAATTTCGCTAGCGTCCTCTGGCGATCGTATCAGCGCAAACAGGTCACATGCATGCGCTCAACCAATCAGAACAGTCGCCACGCCTCTTACTGACTGTATCACCCGTGTTCACCTGAACCCCGTGAGCGCCCTCTGACGATCGTATCAGCGCAAACAGGTCACGTGCATGCGCTCAACCAATCAGAACAGTCGCCACGCCCCTTGGGGGACCCGTAGTGTCCCTTGGCGATTGTATCAGCGCAAAGGTCGGTGATCTTTGACCTTGACCCGTAGCGCCTCCTGGCGACTGTATCAGCGCACAACAAGATGGCAGCCTCCATAGAGAGGTCACGTGATATGCAAATGAGGTGTGACATCATAGGTCACGTGACTGCTCTCGACCAATCAGAATGAGCTGATATAACATATGTTTCCGTGCGAAGCACATCCCTGGAAAGATCAATGTTGTTTCGGATCTAATCTCACGGTTGCAGGTCGAATGCTCACGTTCAGCCCTGCCTAGAGGATCAACCGACTCTAATTCCCATTCAGTGGCTACCCTGGCTCGCAACGCCCTGAGTACCATGAAGATTTCCTTGCACCGAGCAGTGCTCGCCGTTACGAGGCTAATTGGACCAGGGTAAGTGAGGTAACAGCTAGCCCCCGTAACTTTTCCCAGTGTCGCATAAATCCGTCTAAATTACGGCTGGTGTTCAATTCATACAAACCCAGTTCTGGCCGTCCTTTCAGCTTGGACGTCCTCCCTACAATGAAAACAGCTTGCCTATACCATATGATGGTAGACTATATCAAGCTCAGGGGACATGAACAGGGCCCTCTTTTTCTCTATGCTAATAAGTTGCCAGTTCATAAACCTGCATTTGTTAAGTACATTAAGGAAGAAGTCAATGCTCCCACCGAGTTAGCAGACAAGACATTTTCCGAGCATTGTTTAAGAATAGGGGCAGCCACATAGGCAGCTTAGTCAGTTTTCTCTTCCGAACAAATTAAAGCCATGGGAGTCAGAATGCCAGAGTCCCATGTCACCGACATAGGGGCAGCCACATAGGCAGCTTAGTCAGTTTTCTCTTCCGAACAAATTAAAGCCATGGGACTCTGGCATTCTGACTCCTACCAGAAATATATCCGAGTGGAATCAATGTCTAGCAAATATTCACATAAAGCCAACGGCTACACCCGGTTACACACAGATACTGCCCCCGACTGCTTCTGTTTCGTATCGACCACCATACAAAGCGTATGCCAGCCCCTGACGCGTGCAGTGATGATCGCTCCATCAAAGGGCCAGAACGGGACGACCGCAGCAATGTGGTGATCGCAACGTGACGGGGGATAACCACGGGATGTGCAGTGATGAACACAACTACGGGACGTGCGGTGATGAACACAACTACGGGATGTGCAGTGATGAACACAACTACGGGATGTGCAGTGATGAGCACAACTACTGGATGTGCAGTGATGAACACAACTACGGGATGTGCAGTGATGAACACAACTACGGGACGTGCGGTGATGAACACAACTACGGGATGTGCAGTGATGAACACAACCACGGGATGTGCAGTGATGAGCACAACCGCGGGATGTGCAGTGATGAGCACAACCACGGGAAGTGCAGTGATGAGCACAACCACGGGATGTGCAGTGATGAACACGACTACGGGACGTGCAGTGATGAACACAACTACGGGATGTGCAGTGATGAACACAACCACGGGATGTGCAGTGATGAGCACAACCGCGGGATGTGCAGTGATGAGCACAACCACGGGAAGTGCAGTGATGAGCACAACCACGGGATGTGCAGTGATGAACACGACTACGGGACGTGCAGTGATGAACACAACTACGGGACCTGCAGTGATGGTTGCAAGAACTTGATTTGCCAGTGATGATCGCAACAACTTGACTTGCCAGTTATGAACATGACGCAGCAATGATAACGTGACCCGGCATTGACGAGTGCGACAACGTGTCGGTGACAATCGCAACTTCTCTTGACATTCTTCGCTCCTTCAGAGGCAGCAACTTGAAATTAGGCAGAGCATAATAGGCCAACCAAAACCGTTGATAGAGGAATGGTCGTGAGGCGACTTATCCCTCTGTCGGCAGAGGAAAGGTAACAAGGCAATTTACCTTCTGTTGGCGGGGAGGGGGTCGTGAGGCGACTTTTCTCTCTGTCGGCGGAGGGTGGTTAGCAAGGCAATTTACTTCCTGTTGGCAGAGGGAGGGTCGTGAGTCGACTTATCCTTCTGTTGGCACAGGGCTGGTTGTATTCGAGACTGACCATACCTACTGTGCCAGACAGCTCAGCATACATGAATTACTTTGTCGTTGAACCCCAATTGGGGGTTTTAATTGGGCTGTGGCCATCATTTCATGTGAATCTTAACCTAAACCACTACAATATTAGGTATAGAGTATTGCCAGTATTGATTCTTCTTTTGTTCTGGCTTTGGCCAATAGGCGTGCAGCCCTTTAGCGGGGGTGGGTCCCAATCAGCAAGCAGATAGGGCCTGGGGGATTACTTACACCCCGCTTTTATGTGTAGTGAATTTTTAAATAGTCTAGCTGGTACTGTGCTTGTGCAGTCTTAAATTGTTTTCCCTTGTAAATGGTTATGCTGGAACATTATATAACAGCGACAAGGGTTTTTGGTCACACATTGCTGACATGTACCAGTTTGTCTTCTACACTGTTGTAATTATTCAGACAGACTATTTATTCTGACTGTGCACCCTATGCTGCAGACATCTTACATTTAATGCGGTGTGCACAGTGGCAATTACGTTGAAATTCACCATCCAAAATAAATTGGACGAATTGCCCATTTTCAACCTACATAGTAGTTGGGATTTTTTCAACACAAACTTAGAAAGGGTTGCACGCCCCCGTTATTAATCAAATACACCGGGGTTTCATTGGAAATGGAACTGCTTTGGCACACGAAATCAGGAGTTACGTCAACACGCGCTCCGACTTGTACTGTTTCGACCTCACCCGGGACGCGTGCGACGGGTCGTGCTTCCACCTGGTACAAAGGGGCTACCTGCGCGTCGAGATTCATTTAGCCGCGGCAATCGCGTAGACCGTGAACGTCGTTGTGTACGGTGAATTCGAGGCGGTGCTGGAAATCGAAAAGAGCTGGAACGTCATCTACGATTATTGATGGACACCGAACTGATCGCGCGAGTCCTTTCGAGAAACGTGCAAACTAGGATCATCATCCACGACGTCGTTCCAAAAGACGATATACGCTTACCCGATTGCTTTCGTGTGCAACACTCACGACGGTGATCTACCCGGTCAAGGATGGATCGCTCTGTGCGTGGGCAATGTTAGACGCGGAAAATACTACTGTTCGTAAGGTCTCCCGCCGCTGTACGCCGCTTTCCTGAAAGAACATTGTTCGAAGTGGGCTCACAACACTAAGTGACTACAGAGTCCTCTACCTAACGTGTGCGGGCAAAACTGCGTCGCTTATTTACTGCATCGATGTAACTGCGTATCGATTAATGCATTTACACAGACTTTTGGTACCGATGTAGTCGCAAACGATCGTCGCGTGTTCGACTGGCTTAAAGCACAGAGATAGGATAGATTGTAGTAACATGTACTTTTTTATTTAATTCATCACATAAGCCTCTGAGTCAGTGCACGCGCACCCTTAAGCTCGAGGCGTCTGGTGCGGGAGAGTTCCCAGTAAGCCTCTCTAGTATCATCTCATCCATGGAGGCTCTGCCGGGATGGTCATACACCCGTAAGCTCGGGGCCTCTGTCGCGGGAGAAATCCCCGTCTATATGAACCTTGACCTGACGACATCAGATGACCCTGATGACCGGAACTGGTCCTAGGCATGCCGGTAAGACGCATGTAACCTCCCACGTGACCGGCGATAGCAATTGAGGACCCCGATGACCGAGTGAGTGACCACATATGACCGGAAACGATCCGATCTTGATGTGCCAATAGCGCTCACTAACTACTTACGTTGTTACTGCAAAGAACGTGTGGATCGTAAAGAAAGCGTCACTCGTACATGTCACTCTTATTACGTTAATTGGATTGTGCACACTTATTCATCTTATACACATTGTGCATAACAATGTATGTGTTCACAACTTCATATATTAAGCTTTTCAGTGTTAGTTACCAAAGGGGACACTTTTCCCGGATTCTTACATAACAAACAGGTGTGAATGGAATATAAATAATTATTGAACGGAGTATAAAGTAATGAATGGCAATATATCTTTCTAAGAATCTGTAATGCGAATTTTACTTGATTGATTAGTACACACTCATGCACTCACGCACGCATTCACGCACACAAGAACATCCACATTTCAATGAATCGTGCACTTTTTATTTGTTGCAATTGCTGTGCCACAAAGATTTAACAAGATTTAACAAGAATGTCATCCAAGGCAAAACGCCCAAATGGCAGTTGGACAAGGAAGCCATTGTCGTATCGACAGTCCAACATTTTTCATTTATGTCTAACCTGCCCTTCTTGCCCATAGGTTCACAGTTTATTAAGCAAATAATATGAATGCATTATAAAATATTAATATCAAAGCGTTAACTTAATCAGTTACTTTAGCGGCTAGGTTGCAGATTCGTCAATTGACTTGAAAGTCTCCAGTTTAAAGAATGTTAAGATCACTACCGTTTCTACCCTTATGAAATAATACCACCGTATACCATTTAAAATACTTTGGTATACCATTTAAAATACTATGGTATACGATATAACAGATAAACCATGGTAAAATACCATGGTGCTTTGAATCAGGTAAACCATAGCATACCATACATAATATTTGAAAAAGCATGGTTTACCACGGTTTACCTTGTAATTCCATGATATACCACGGTATATTTTCATAATTTCATATTTTCGTTAGCGCGTTACTACAGCCGTGATAAGCGTAAAATCATAACATTTGATATATTACTTAATAGGATACAAACGCACGTTTGACCTGACAACGTATACATGACTGGATCCAGGATAGGCCTATATCGGCAAATGTAATAAGACTACATAATTGTTACGAATACATGTCTGTACACCACCGCACGCACGCACTCGTTTACGCACGCACTCGCTTACGCACGCACGTGTATGCAGTTTGAACATTTTCTATATTCAATAATATTTATAAATTAAATACAGATGTCAACCGAAATAAATCGCCATGCCTGGGGATCTCATAGCAATGTGAAGATTTCAAAATAGTACAATCTTACTACATTGAACATAGCAAAGCGTTCGTCTACCTAACCATGTGTGTCATATGTGTCATCATCTGCTAGTGAAAAACGGGAAAGTGCTCGTGAGAAGTGGGACACACCTTCCTCCACTCAACGTTCACCATTTTCGTTTTTTTTTAAGTAATGTTTTACGGGTCACCATTTTGATATGCCTTTGGCATGCGCTAGAAAATTTGAAATCACTTGATACCGAAGAAATGAAATAAACAAAGAATGGCTTCGTGCGCACCAATTAGGTCGATTTTCCATGGATGATGCTTGTTTTTGAAGATAATAAAAACAGACAATGTTTTCCCAAAATCGTGAGCAAGGAAAAAACGGTATTCCTCGCCCGAAACCTGTAATGTTGACACATATGGCGTTTGCTATGCGAATTTGCAACTGCAAGCGACCATTGTTTTCGTTGACCCTAGAATAAATATGCAGCGGTGTATTGAACCGCTGAACTGTGAACCGGACATCGCCCGTTACAGGCCGGGTAGCGTCAACACGGGCAGAACCAGCATAGCAAGAACTGTCACCATAACGCTGTTGACGACACGGCTCGTGGCAGCTGAAACTAAATTGACAAGATTTAGCAAGATTACTACCCGAGGCGATCAGCTTCAGATGGTAAGTGGACAAGGAAGTATTCGCTTCTCGAGAATCCAACATTTTGTCATTTATGTGTAGCCCGTCCTATGATAATAATAACAACAACAACAACAACAACAATAGTGTGATTATGATAGTGTTTTTTTTTACCTAACATATACACAACATACAAATATAACAGAATGAAAAAAATAAGGGTGGGTCACTAGAAAAAGAAGAAAATGTCTTGTCTAGCAAGTTTTGTCAAGAAATCTCTTAATTATTTTTATTGTTTAAATTAATTGTTTAAATGATTTGTGTAAATAAGTGTATGTGTTTATTTTAATGGGGGTAATAATTTAGTAATGATCACACATTGTGTAATTAAGTAAATACGCGGTTGTTGCTCCCTGGAGACGATTTTGTTTGTATGACTGATGGTCGATGTGATACAGCAAGTTTAAGTTAATTAAACATTTATTAATATTACGGACATTTTGCATACTGTGAAAAAGTGACGGTGAAGAAACTCACCCGAAATATCGCAGTCAATCAAGTCGAGAGAATATTTTATGAAGTGCACCAACACACTGCGTATGGAACGTGCGGCATCGTCTCCACAGTTCGAGGAAACAGGTTTCACTACGCAGTTCACATAGTCACCAAACATTCTAAAGAAGAAAAACAATTATTATCTCGGTTGTAAATCGTAGGCCAATGTCATGCGTCATGTAAAATGACTGTGGTGTGAACGAACTATCAATATTGTGATCAAACACTTTTAGCATATCCAAAAGGTTTTTGTGTATACGTATGGCTTACGCCACCTTGCCATGGTGACTTCATCAGCACTAATGACGTTGACCTCAAGGTAGGATGACGTCATCGTAGACGTGTGGAAATTCGTAGTTCCCCTCATCTCGGTTGATCGTTTGCTCTGTCTTTCGTATCCATATCGTTTTTTACGTGTCTTCTCCTTATATGGGACTCCCTTGTCTACCATTATTACTCCGTCCCAGTCTATCAGACGGCTCTTGCTGTCTGTATGGTCTGTAAGGACTGACTTTTTGGTGGTGGATTGTGACCGTTTCTTTCTGCTCCTCGTGCACTATTCTCTTGGTTCATTGTCCACAACTGTATTGGGTTGATGTAGTCTGCTGTTAAACAATCTCCCTGTCTCTCCTATTTAGGCTGCGCTACGACTATTATACGGGATTTGGTACACTAGTTCACCTTGTACTTCCGGATCAACTTCGTCGTTTGGGTGTGCCAACAGGCGTCTTGTGGCCTTTTCAACGTTCACAGTGACGTCACCCTGCTAGGACGTCATCGTAATTAGCTTTGATGAATTGACAAAAGCTCTACAGATAAACACAAACCTCCTGGATATATTCAAAGAAGTGTTTGACCATGTTCAATATCGATATTACATTTTATTCAAAGTTAATAATATCAATAATTTTATCTGTATTGCTAGATTATCATTTGAATCTCAGTGATTACCTAAATTAACACCTTTCGTGCAATTATTACATTGGTGCTGAATGCTTACACGAGCATTCAAGTTGGAGATAGCATGAATATGTCTGCCAGGAAATAGTGCGAAAAGGCCATTGACTGACGACAAATAGCCAAATAATACATTGTGTAAAACTCGTTCACCTATGTTTTTCAAAAACGACACCAACATGATAATTTAAGCGTTAAAACATTTGTTTTGAGTTATCGCGATCCGACCTTGTTTCCTGAATCAAAATTGTTTGGTTTTCGAAATTTTCTTAGACAACGAAATATTAATTGATTCAATGCCTTTTCTAAAGCACAGAGCGTTGACATATATATATATATATATATATATATATATATATATATATATATATATATATATATATATACATACATACATACATACATACATACATACATACATACATACATACATACATACATACATACATACATATATATATATTATTAACTTTCCTTTTTCATTGTCTTTGTTTTGAATCACCTTTTATGCATTTTTATGTTTAACTCGCTGTTGACGTCACACGGCACACCAATCCCAGTTTAGCGGTGATCAACTGTACGTGGATTCAAGTAAGCAAGTATCAAGCCACCGTTACCTCCACGGTTAAAGCTTTGTGTAAACCGTGCTCTTTCCTTGGGTCATTGACTTTGAATGCATCTAATAATAATAATTACAGTTCTTTGATGCGCTAGTTTCCACCTTACGCTAATCAAACTAAACGTCCATTAATATATATATATATATATATATATATATATATATATATATATATATATATATATATATATATATATATATATATATATACATATATATATATATAAGTTAATTAATTAAAACGTCATCTCAGAATAGTATACAAAGTCCTTGACGACAATCGTTATACTCCATAAATTGTTTTTAATTAATTAATTAAACAATAAATTAATTAATTAAAACAATCGTTACAGTCCATAAAAGTATTAGTAAATTAATTAATTAAAACGTCATCAGAGAAAAGCATATAAAATCCTCCACGCAATCGTTATAGTCCATAAAAAGTATTTTTTCAAGCATTGCCACATGCACACTGGAAGAGGTGAGTCTTTAATTTGTGCTTGAATAGAACCAGTACTTTGAATTTGATGCGTTGCCTGATAGACAACCAATGCAGATCCACAAGAACTGGTGTTATATGCGCAGAAATAGGTGTAAGAACAACCAGGCCGCAGTAGATACTACTTAATGGTCTCTGCCGTCACAAAGAGATACATAAACAGAAGCCGACGAAGACTTGACAAAAACACAATTTGTTGCGTTTTGTTGCTTTGTGTTGTGTTGTGTTGTATTGTGTTGTGTTGTATTGTGTTGTGTTGTATTGTGTTGTATTGTGTTGTGTTGTGTTGTGTTGTATTGTGTTGTATTGTGTTGTGTTGTATTGTGTTGTGTTGTATTGTGTTGTGTTGTGTTGTGTTGCAGAAGGAGAAGAACAATGATAAATCTGTGTTGTTGTAGACAACACGCTTATGGTTTTTCCAAACATCCAGGGCCCGCTGGAGGAGTTCCCAGGGATCCGAACATCGTGGGATTACCTATTGTATCTTCTGGAGTGGTGTCAAGTGATATTCTGGTATTTCCAACAGAAGGGCATGGCAGTAATCCAGACTTGAAACAACCAGAGCAATGACCAATGACTGACATACACGCTTCGTGATGTAGGGCCTGATGGATTTGATACGTCGCAGTTGGAAGTTACACTTCTTGCAAACAGCACCAACATGATGCTGCATGCTCCTGTGTGTATCAAAATGAGCTCCCAAGTTTCTGACAGAAACAACAGGCTTGATGGTAGCACCTCCAACCGTAAGGTTGTACGGTAGTCCAAATTTCCTCAGGTGATGAGGGCTGAATGCCACCATAAACTCAGTCTTTTCATCATTTAGCTTGAGTTTATGCTGAACCATCCAGCATTTGATATCATTGATGCAGTCACATATTCTCTGGGTAGCACGTTCTATGTCACCAGGTATATGAGGTTAGTAGGATGTGTATATTTGTAGGTCATCTGCAAACTTATGGTATTCTACAGCGTGCCTCTTTAGTATGCACTGATGCATTGGTGTTGTGTACACAGTGAACAACAGCGGACCTAGCACCGAGCCTTGTGGAACACCGTCTGAATCAATATGCACGCGCTGGGTACGATCTGACATGTATGAGTTGAACCATGTAAGGGCCGAGCCAGATATTCCCAGGTGGTCATTCATAGTGTTAAATAGGATAGATGCATCAATCGTATGAAAAGCAGCAGATAAATCCAGGAGAGCCAGAAGGACACCACTGGAGCCAGTCAGAGAACTGGTGATATCATGCTGCACTCTCATTAAAGCAGTCCCAGTTGCACAAACGAGCGACCATGTAGCAGGTAGGTTTGACATGTCGCAAAATGAATTTGAAATGAGACCAGCAAAACAATCGAATTTAGGATTTACCGGTAAGGAAAAAAAGATTGACAAACTCACAACAACAGATCGGGCTAAAGCTCAACATAGCAAAAACCAAACTGTTAAGAAACAACTACAAGACAGACAACCATTTATCATAATCAACAGTGATAGCTTGGAAGATGTTCAGGATTGCATAAATGGGAAGCAAAATTACAACAGATGGAGACTCTGCAAAAGATGTCATGGCTAGAATCAGAAAGGCAAGCCAGACTTTCGCTATGCAGAAGTCCATCTGGAAATCCAAGCAACTAAACCCCGGCATACACGTCACGACACGACTCGTCGGCAACGATTTGTCCCGGACAACTTGTCTTTAATATCAAACATGTTTGATATTCCACGAAGCGACAAAAACTGGATAAAAACTGTCTTCGACAAAAGCGTCGCGTCGTGGGAGTGCATGCACATCACGACAAACTCGTTGGCGACTCGTCGGCGACTCAAAGAATTGTCGTATACAAGTCGCGTCGTGACGTTCATGCATGGCTTTAGATTGAAAACAAAACTGAGACTGTACAATAGTAACGCTCTCAGTGTACTACTTTACGGCTCCGGGTGCTGGAAACTGACAGCCAAAACTAGCACACAAGCTCGAGACCTTCCCAAACAGGTGTCTACGGAAGATCCTACGGGTATTTTGGCCCAATACCATCACAAATGAAGAGCTGCTCCGCAAAACAGACGCAACATCCTTGGCCACACAGAACAAGAGGCGAAGATAGAGATGGCTTGGAGAGCGGATGGTAGAAGGAGACGTGGTTGCCCGAAAGAACCATGGAGACGAACAGTGGAAAAAAAGATGAAATAATGTGGCCTGACATGGGATACCATCAATAAACTGGCGGCAGACCGACTTCAGCGGCGCTCTCTTGTTGAAGCCTTATGCGCCGCCTGGCACAAAGAAGATTGAGTGAATGAGTGTTTAAAGCAGCGGGTTTTCTCAACGGCGGGGACCGTCGCCACTGCGATAACCATTCACACTCGTATCGTGTAGGTCTCGCCTTTCTTGTGAGCTCTGATACCGATCGACGATTCCATGGCCGCGTCTTAGGAATTCGGTGGCCGCGCCTTTTGTGGTTACAAAGTCGACTATACACACATAGTTGTATTTACGAAACGTTTCTTGACGTTTACTATGTCAATATTATTATTTCATTAAAAATCGGCGTCCGGGTCTGACATGGACGAATTGTATACGATTTTTAATAGGCTGCATATGAGATGTAGCGCTAGCTGAATCCGCGCTAACACATGTTTGCTATGCTTGTAAAGGCGTCACTAGGAAAACCTACGTGTGACTTAATGAATGGGGTTGACAAGTTGCTCCTTAATCCTTTTATTATTATTATTATATTATTATATCGGAATTTATATAGCGCCCGAATCAAATTAAGATAAAATGTTCTCAGGCGCTTTACATGAAACTGCATAAATTAAATAAAACTATAAAATACATAAAATATATAATTTACATAAAACTGCATAAAGTAAATAAAACCATTCAGAACATTGCAATTAGCGACATGTATTGTACGTCGAAAATATCCTTGTATGTATATTTTAAATGTGTTGTTTTTATTTATTATATTTATTTTCTATGAATATATTGTTCATTGTCTGAAATAAACCCTTATTATTATTATCATTATTATTAATATTATCATTATGTCTATGCATTTGCATCTATACGGATTCCCTAATTTGCATAGCAAAATCACATTGTTTTTATTCGGTTTTATTCGGCCGGGCCTAAACCCAAAGCACAGCTCGTGCCACTACGGCGGTGATGCATAGGTCTATCTATTGATGATCTAAGAAGATTTATTAGGATGGATGTTTTTAATATGCGTTGACAGTGGTCTGTAGACACATGTTTGTATTTTCGGCGGTTTTCTTATTGTTTGCTATGTTAAAATAGTGTTATTATCCACATCGCGACACCAACTGCGCGGCTGGTGCGCATTGAGTCAAAGCACGGAAGACGACATCTATACAGAGCAGGCTATATATATATATATATATATATATATATATATATATATATATATATATATATATACATATATATATATATATATATATATATATATATATATACATATATATATATATATATATATACATATATATATATATATATATATATATATATATATATATATATATATATATATATATATATATATATATATATATATATATATATATATATATATATTGAAAATTCGGGATTAAATTTATATGTAAATATGTATAATGTAAATGTTATGTCGTGTGAGCACACTTCTTCTCAACGGATTGCTTTGAAGTTTTAGCACAGTTTTCTTCTCCTCAAACCTCATATATTAGTCCACATCCATTGTTGTTTGAAGAAATATTTGTTCCCCATGCAAATTTGACCATTCTAATATACATATATATATATATATATATATATATATATATATATATATATATATATATATATATATATATATATATATATATATATATATACATATGTATATATATATATATATCTATAATATAGATATATTATGTATATATATATATATATATATATATATATATGTATATATGTATGTATATATATATATATATGTATATATGTATGTATATATATTTAAATACATATACATATAGATATATGTATACATAATTATATAATAATTAGCCCACATCCATTGTTGTTTGAAGAAATATTTGTTCCCCATGCAAATTTTACCATTCTAATATATATATATATGTATATATATATATATATATATATATATATATATATATATATATATATATATATTACTTCCGTGTTCGTATCTCATTCCTGATAAAAGCATTGGTTGGTTTTGTTTAAACTGTTAGATAAATATTTGTATAAATAATATTGAAATTAAACATTCAACGTCGCAAAGCTCGTTGAAGCCAACATTATGTACAGTAAATTTAGCAATTCTTCAATATGTGTGTTAAACAAACCAGTTACCAAATTATTTGATAGCCTTTTTTACATATAAATTGACATTCCTCTGGGAAGAAATATGCACAAGCATTGATAGCGGTATATTTCTTTTTCATAATGTTTGTCACTTACTTGCATAAACCGGTCTTGCCTCCCTTGGCGGCCTGCGTATTACTCTCCATAGCTGTTATGCATTGGGCAATAGTTTCGTTCAGATGCATCTTCGAGAAACAGTCTGCATGCTTGACGTAATCTACGAAGCGACCAAAGATCACGTTGTTTGTATTTCTTGTACCTCCAGTCATGCATGAAAATTGGTCATATCACCCCTGCCACAATTGACATTTCATGTGCAGATATTGTACCATCTTTATTTCATTCGATAAACTCAAATTTTTTTCAAAAAATCTCTCAATTTCAATTGCATATAACTGTGGATAGTATTTGTATTGAGAATGTGTCTACCAAGACCATAATGCTACGCTAATGCTGACGAATCACGTCGTAAACGTCAATAGTGTTGCCTAGCAAACTAATCGTTTTTAGCACTCCGCCAGACGTTCATTGTGCATTTATTATCAAAGTGGTGATATGATGACTGGCGCCACTGTCGGGGAGTGTCAATCAAGTTGTGGCAGTGGTGACATGATGAGGGGCGCCACTGTCGGGGAGTGTCAATCAAGTTGTGGCAGTGGTGACATGATGAGGGGCGCCACTGTCGGGGAGTGTCAATCAAGTTGTGGCAGTGGTGACATGATGAGTGGCGCCACTGTCGGGGAGTGTCAATCAAGTTGTGGCAGTGGTGACATGACGAGGGGCGCCACTGTCGGGGAGTGTCAATCAAGTTGTGGCAGTGGTGATATGATGAGTGGCACCACTGTCGGGGAGTGTCAATCAAGTTGTGGCAGTGGTGATATGATGAGTGGCGCCACTGTCGGGGAGTGTCAATCAAGTTGTGGCAGTGGTGACAAGATGAGTGGCGCCACTGTCGGGGAGTGTCAATCAAGTTGTGGCAGTGGTGATATGATGAGTGGCACCACTGTCGGGGAATGTCAATCAAGTTGTAGCAGTGGTGATATAATGAGTGGCACCACTGTCGGGGAGTGTCAATCAAGTTGTAGCAGTGGTGATATAATGAGTGGCACCACTGTCGGGGAGTGTCAATCAAGTTGTGGCAGTGGTGACATGATGAGTGGCGCCACTGTCTGGGAGTGTCAATCAAGTTGTGGCAGTGGTGATGTGATGAGTGGCGCCACTGTCGGGGAGTGTCAATCAAGTTGTGGCAGTGGTAACATGATGAGTGGCACCACTGTCGGGGAGTGTCAATCAAGTTGTAGCAGTGGTGATGTGATGAGTGGCGCCACTGTCGGGGAGTGTCAATCAAGTTGTGGCAGTGGTGATATAATGAGTGGCACCACTGTCGGGGAGTGTCAATCAAGTTGTAGCAGTGGTGATGTGATGAGTGGCGCCACTGTCTGGGAGTGTCAATCAAGTTGTAGCAGTGGTGATGTGATGAGTGGCGCCACTGTCGGGGAGTGTCAATCAAGTTGTAGCAGTGGTGATATGATGAGTGGCGCCACTGTCGGGGAGTGTCAATCAAGTTGTAGCAGTGGTGATATAATGAGTGGCACCACTGTCGGGGAGTGTCAATCAAGTTGTAGCAGTGGTGATGTGATGAGTGGCGCCACTGTCTGGGAGTGTCAATCAAGTTGTAGCAGTGGTGATGTGATGAGTGGCGCCACTGTCGGGGAGTGTCAATCAAGTTGTGGCAGTGGTGATATAATGAGTGGCACCACTGTCGGGGAGTGTCAATCAAGTTGTAGCAGTGGTGATGTGATGAGTGGCGCCACTGTCTGGGAGTGTCAATCAAGTTGTAGCAGTGGTGATGTGATGAGTGGCGCCACTGTCGGGGAGTGTCAATCAAGTTGTAGCAGTGGTGATATGATGAGTGGCGCCACTGTCGGGGAGTGTCAATCAAGTTGTAGCAGTGGTGATATAATGAGTGGCACCACTGTCGGGGAGTGTCAATCAAGTTGTGGCAGTGGTGATATGATGAGTGGCGCCACTGTCGGGGAGTGTCAATCAAGTTGTGGCAGTGGTGATATAATGAGTGGCACCACTGTCGGGGAGTGTCAATCAAGTTGTGGCAATGGTGATATGATGAGTGGCGCCACTGTCGGGGAGTGTCAATCAAGTTGTGGCAGTGGTGATATAATGAGTGGCACCACTGTCGGGGAGTGTCAATCAAGTTGTGGCAGTGGTGATATGATGAGTGGCGCCACTGTCGGGGAGTGTCAATCAAGTTGTAGCAGTGGTGATATAATGAGTGGCACCACTGTCGGGGAATGTCAATCAAGTTGGCAGCGGTGACATGATGAGTGGCGCCACTGTCGGGGATTGTGATGTCAGTGGTGATATAATGAGTGGCGCCACTGACGGGGAATGTAAACTTATGCTGCTTTCCAATGCGCTCGTACTTCCCGTGAATACGAGTTCACGACATGTAAATAGGGTCCATGAACCCGGGTCAACTCGTAATTTCGAGTCGTCAAGTTGGGCTCCTTTTAAATTTCGAGTTCTCTACTGGTAATTACGAGTTAATGGGGGTCTTGAACATGTCGTGAAGTGGTAAACACGAGCGCACTGGACCGCAGTAATAGTCTGCGCTTTCCATTCGCTTCCAACATGATTTTTTTTACCGAATTATATTATTCCATCATTAATCCTCATTGCAATAAAAATCCTCTTTTGGCAAAGAAATTATACTACTACTAGCTATGGTGCAACAAATGCCCTTTACACATGTGATGATATGTTAACTGTTAATATAACGGCCGGCCAGATAAAAGACAAGCGGGTGTAGACACTATATCTCTATGTATTTTTCCTTTCACCTTAATTAGGATGTATCTGAATATATTGATTATTGCGCCATCGGAGTCATTGTCACGGTCATTACCATCTAAATTCTTCTTCTCACACCAGAAGCTGAAACCACTCTCAATGTTTTTGATGCCGAGTATCATTATCTCTTCGCATTGAGGCTTCACAGGCTCAATACACTCCTCAAACTTGTAGTAGTTCCTACCAAAACAGACATCATTTTAGTGACTTCAACGGCGACATTCAGACCACCACACATTGTTTCTATATTTGCAGATATTATTACACATTGAATATGCTCTATCCAATACGACATCGGCCGTGTGCGATTAGGACGGAACTATCTCGTTACGTCATGAACAGGTCATCGTGTACAAAATGGCGCTTATAATGACGGCTGAACCACTGTTTACGCGCACAAAATGGCAGAACATAACCAAAGAACAACCGACGATAACGATAGAGAAGATAGTAGCACAAATAATCGGCATTGTTCAAATGTGTTTGTCTCGGACGATTCAAGGTGGATACAAATCGCAAATTTACCATTTTATCTAAATATTGCTCACGAATTCACATATTAAATAGTGTATGTCACATCCGAAATACCCTTCTTAAAATATATTACAATTCTAATATTATAATGAATTCAGTTCACGTGTATTTACATTTTAAGAATAAATCTACGTATGAGACAATGGCACTGCACATTTCCACAACATCTAACATTAAGCCATGAAGAACCTCACCTGCATGCAGCCCGCATCTGTTCCGCATTGGACGTTGTAAGCATGTCATCCATATCGGTCATATTGTTCTGGCTTTCCATCATCTGTGTGTATTATTAGAACATAGCAACACGCACACGTACGTTGCATTCAGAATAATAAATGTTCAGAAGATTTCTTCATTTAGCTTTGAATGAATATGATGTGTTCACCACGTAATACACATGGCACCAACCCAGGAACATTTGATGTGTTCACCACGTAATACACATGATGTGTTCACCACGTAATACACATGGCACCAACCCAGGAACATTTGAACATTTCCATAATAGGTGTCTGTAATATGTGACATCATTTTCTAAATTTTATGTTAATTAGACGCACCCATCTTTCAGAATATTTAAATTGCCTTTTCTTACCTCCACACATTCTAACACCTTCTCCTCGGTACACTCGTTGGACCCGTACGCTGCAACACAACAAAGCTGAATCATCGAAAACAAACATACCGGGCAAACGTAACGGTATGCCGGAAACTGGAGCAATGAAATAACATGATCAGTGAAGCTCGGGAGAGACCAACAGCAAGTGTATGCATTCAACTTAATTTCCCTGTTCAGTGAGGCCACGGAAAAGTAGGCTATCTAAATAAATCACAGTTAGTCAAAAGATACGTGTGAATATACCCATGAACAAATTTATGTGCTGAAAAGCGGTGCGCTAATAAGTGAAGTGTTGTTAAATGTTGATCAACTATCACATAGATGGGCGTTAGTTGTACAATGTAGTTTGTAAAGTATCCATCCGATTACACTTAGTCCTAAACTCCAGAATTGGTAGCTAAGAAAATAAAGGCAATGAAGGATAACAAATCACCGGGAGTGGATGGGATTCCTCCAAAATTACTAATGGAAACAGTAGAACAAATCAGTATACCACTTGCAAGAGTATTCAACTTGTCATTAAAAGAGGGAGTTGTTCCGTTTGAATGGAAAGAAGCCAACATCATACCATTATTTAAAAAGGGTTCGAGAAATAAGTCAGAGAATTACAGACCAGTGAGTTTAACGTCAGTGATTTGTAAATTATTAGAAAGGTTAATTAAAGAACATATGGTGGACTTCCTCGTTAAGCATAAATTATTAAATTCATCTCAACATGGATTCCTTAAAGCGAGGTCATGCTTAACAAATATGTTATGTTTTTTGGAAGAAATCACTAAGTGGATAGACGTGGGATCGACAGTAGATATTATCTACTTAGATTTTCAGAAATCTTTTGACAAAGTGCCACATCAAAGATTACTACTTAAATTAAAAGCCCATGGTATCGGGGATAGCATAACTGACTGGATAGAACAATGGCTGACTGACAGAAGACAACGAGTTGTAGTAGATGGAGAAGTTTCAAATTGGAAATAGGTTTTGAGTGGGGTACCTCAAGGATCAGTATTAGGACCTATATTATTCTTAATATATATCAATGACTTGGACGACAGTATAACAAGTAACGTACTGAAATTTGCGGATGACACAAAACTGTTTAGAAAGGTTAATACTGATGGTGCTAAACAACATTTATAAAACGTTACAATAAGCGCTGATATGAAAGTTTCAGAGCAGTGTGGTATTGCAGCTTCAAAGGGTAATCAAATTCTTGGATTGATTAGAAGAAACATAACATACAAGGGAAAAAAGTTAATTATACCTCTTTATAAAGCAATAGTTAGACCTCATTTAGAATACTGTATACAAGCATGGAGACCATATCGTAAGAAGGATATATATATACGCTTGAACGCATACAAAGGAGAGCAACTAAAATGATTCCAGAACTGAGAGACCTTAGTTATGAAGAACGCCTGAAAGAATGTGGTTTAACAACTCTAGAGACAAGGAGGTTAAGAGGAGATCAGATTGAAGTTTTTAAGATATTGAATGGGTATGAAAATATTGATAGAAATATGTTTTTCTCACTAAAGAAGGATAGCAGAACTAGAGGACATGAGGTAAAATTAGTAAAGGATCAATGTAGGTTGGACATCAGGAAGCACTCGTTCTCACAGAGGACAATAAATGTATGGAACAAATTGTCTACAGATTGTGTAACTGCTAGCAGCGTGAATATGTTTAAAAACAAGGTTGACACATATCTCAGGAGGGCGGGTTATAAGTAGATGAACATTGTTGGACTCTCGATAAGCCAATGGCTTCCTTGTCCACTTGCCATCTGGGCCTTTGGCTTGGATGGCAAATCTTGTTAAAATCTGTTAAAATCTAATGTCATCCGGCAGGTGGTGTTGTTATCATGTCATTCGCCAGATGGCGGAGTTCTCTGGTTATGCAACTGGTGGCGTCACAGATAATGACGGGTGACACAGCGCACAGCGTCCCTCCTGAACATCCTCCTTGCCATTCCCATCATCCTCGCTAGCAAGGGGTGGTAGTAGTAGATTGATTTGCTGAAACGTGGATTTGTCAGCTTATCCCATGTGCGGATGTACGCTGAATGATTCGTGTTTCGTCCCACTTCCTGTCTTGGCCGACCCGTGCCCTCACTTCAAAGAACGTTCCCACGAAATACTCATAACTACCCGTCCGACCAGCGGCTACCAATTAAAGGTAAGTTCCCGTGTGCGAGCCTCCAAAATCCCAGGGCGGCCGCTATTGGGTAACTGAACAACAGAAAACTGCACGTTTCAGCAGGGTCATCTGAAAAGCTAAATCATGCAAAATAATGTTACGGTGTAGAATCCCGATAATGGCGCTGATTGGCTGCTGGTGCTTCAGTGCAACGACTACACAAAATGGAATGGGTAAACCACGCATTCGAAACAAAACTCTACTCGGCGAGTGTCGGATAAGCGAGACTAGGCTAAGCTTAGTCACCTATTCGATTGCCAGGCTACTTTGTATTGACACCACAGGTTATATACGAAACAAATTCGTATGTCAAAGGGGTTGAAAGCCAGGGGATCATGGCCCAATGCCCACTAAATGAGCCACTGGCAAACCCCACAGGAGAATAATCATTACCAATGAGAAGGTGAGGGCACAATTGCTGCAGTGTGCTGCGTTGACAAGTGCCATTGTCAACTTTACGGTGACTGTGCCCCCCCCCCCAAGTAGGAGGCAATGACGTAGTTAAAAGCCGCAGACTTGGGCAAAGCCGGCTTTGGCTTTGTGCGATGATTGTCATATTCATGCCCTTGTGGTGGGGGGGGGGGGCACTGCTTTGACTGTATTGGGCCTATCAACCGTGATAATTTGTCTAACTGTAACTGACCCACTAAACATAAACAAGTTTCAGACAGCTGTCAAAAATGTACCCTTTTCGAGTTGAGCGGATTGAGCTACACACCCTGTTACGTCGATGGGAGTCACATTCCACAAGTTAGGCAAAAGTATACCCTCTTCAATTTGGTGTCGTAAAACCAAACATAGTAAATAGGGGAATAATTAATGATGTAACTCTGTGGTTACAGGGCACTTCACGGCACTCGCATCCAGCTGTCTAATTGGCCATAATTATTATTCACAAATGAACTTTTGTCTCAAAGCCATGACTTGATTTGTACAATACCATTTACTAGCGTACCCCGAAACTACCTGGATTTTCGTAATAACTAGATACAATAATCGAATATAATAAAACTCAATTCTAACAAATATTATCTATTTTATCTACATTAACCGCGTAACGAGGCAATGACTTTACACCGCGTTATTTAAACCCGTGTTAAATATGTTTGCATAGCAGGCCTATAGGGCCATACACGCGGATATACACGTTGACAAGATTGTAGCGCACTGATATATTAACCAATGAAATCGCGAAGATAGCAACGCGTTGATATATCAACCAGTGAAATCGCGAAGATAGTTACGCATTGAATTATATAGTAACGCGTTGATATATCAACCAACGAAATTGAGAAGATATCAAAGCGTTGATATATCAACCAATGAGAACCCTGGAGGAGCAAAGCGTTGAAACATATCAACCAATTAAATCGTTAAGCTAGTTATTATATAGTAACGTGTTGAATTCTAAACCAGTGACAACCCATTTAGCTGCAGCATTCCCATTACGGATGGCGTGTTTTCATTTTCACTTTGGAGGGTACGAACGCGTTCGGTTGACTACAATCTGCAGTCACCCAATATCCATCGCTGAATTACACACTTTCCACCAATTCAGAATTTTCGTTGGAGGCTGGTAGACCCATAGGTTTACTGAGCAGAGGACATTTTTTTCAATTCTAGCATACCAAGCTGTCAACCCATGTCAATGCATTCCATTGTGTAAATGTGTAGCTTCTACGTGGTGCTTTTAGGTCAGTACGACGGGAATGATTCATCGACGTCATCGACTTCAACATTAACGAAGGAGTGACCGAGCCTGAGGGCCTATGTCCAATACTGTTCATAAACATAAAGCTGTTAAAAACTGCTGAATTGCTATACATTCCAGATGACTGGTTATAAACTGATACGCCACTATGCCCGTTTGTCGGGAAGTCGTGGTGAAAACCGTGGTTGTAAAAGCTGCCACAAAACGTGCTTCCTTTAATAATAATACTATGCCCTTTAACACGAGGCGGTGTTTATTTCCCAACACCTGTCTATGTAAGTTCAGTTAAATAACTACTTCTCTTACCTGACGCCGCAAACAGCACCATCACAACACCGAGAGCCAGTCGCTGGACTTGACATGATTGCATCATTCTGAAATTAAAGGATACGTTAAGCTAATCTACATTAGGATATATCCTATATATACATGCAAACATACATACATGTGTGCGTGCGTACACACAGACACACACACGCACGCACACGCACACGCACACGCACCCGCACCCGCACCCGCACACGCACACGCACACGCACACGCACACGCACACGCACACGCACACGCACACGCACACGCACACGCACACGCACACGCACACGCACACGCACACGCACACGCACACGCACACGCACACGCACACGCACACGCACACACACACACACACACACACACACACACACACACACACACACACACACACACACATTACATTCCTACTCCAGATTTCCAGCTGCATGTTGGCAACGACAGCAACTGGAGTAATGTCTTCAGATCTCTTCTAACTCCTACAGGCTAAGGTCAAATTAGCGAATGTGCAGAATTCAGAATTGACCCGAGCGACGACCCACCCTTCTCATCCGTATGAATAATTTGCCCATACATGGGATATGACGCGATGATTTCCAACACGTGCTTTCACTGCTATAAATGGTTTAATCACATAGGGGACAATTTCAATATTTAACCGCCATTGCTGTAATAAAATTAAACATTTCTCGCTCACAATTACCCTCCCATGCTGTTTGGTATATTTAATTTCTTTCATTGGATTGAAGGCTTTGTTAAACACGCCAATTACCCCATCATTTGGTTTCGAGCTAATGATTATTTGATGCATTGCCCAACCCACAACTGCATCGCCGAGTAATGAACGCAGACCCATGCTCTGACGTTTTAATACTTATATACAAATTTATATACAAAGTTAGCCTGTTGACTGAAAAAAATTTACACTGAATAAACCTTGTCTAATGAATACGTCACAGTGTGAGTGTTATTAACTTTTCGAGATAACATATTACACACACGCGCTCACACACACGCACGCACGCACTCACGCACGCGCACACACACAGTTAGAAATGATATATCAAATATAGTACTGAAAATTGCAGACCGTGCAAAACTAATTTAGAAAGGTTACCATGGAGATATCTGAGTCAAATCTGAGCAGCGTAGGTTTGTGGCTTCGAGGTGTTACCCAAGGTGGGTTTAATTAGAAGACATAGCAGACTTAAAAAGTGCAACACATATGACATCTGAAGCATTTATGGTGGTTACATGCAACAGTAATGCCTTTCAGACTTTTAAATTACACAAACGATTTGAGACCTACCTCGTACCACGGTGTGAAACGTAGGAAAGTAATATAGTATGAATTAAATATAGTTGTTTTAAAGATCAAATGCAAAGGTCGGATACATTTACTGGTTTTCACTCGTTCTGGATAGAACTGTATCCCCTTATTCATATTCAGTCATGAAATTGTAAAAAATTACATACGCACTTAACTTTTAGTAAGATTTATATCACGCTAAATGTCGAGCGACTTCGTTTCTGACGGTGCAACTGACATAAACGTACCGGTTCAAGTCATTCCTTACATGTACGAGTCAACAACGCGGTCAGTCACAAAAACGACTAAAATAAAAAATCTCAGAAATAACATAAATGAAATGTATTTACAATAGTGTTGTTTTGTTAGCACCATGCGTATTTATTGATTAAACTGTTTTTAACTTCCATGTTTAGTTTGTACAAGCAAGTAGACACAGTCGTCGAGTCTAGCCTAGCCCCAGCCTAGGTTTGGAAGTTGGACCAGCGGCCTACTTTGTCTTTGCGTTACTCGGTGGTTTGATTAGGAATACAGGAATACGTGAGGAAATGTGTAGACACTGTATGATTTTACTGCCGAAATATCTTGATATATGCATTTTTTTTAACAAATGTGTCGATCTAACTTTTGAGTAGAGCTGTCTCGCCTTGGCATTGCCTTTGACTAAGCTTTGTTTGCATTGTGAGTTATGTCAAACATACTGCCATACTCGGCAAAAAAATCAGTGAATTTCATCAACCCAGAAACACTAGGTGAACATATGCAAATATCGTCATCATACGTCATATGGTTCTCAATGGTGCTTGCATTAAAGATAATCAATTTGAAGTTTGTTAAGATTTTCACTTAAGTCATCCATGTACACGTTAAAAAGGTGGGGAGAAAGGATTCCATCCTGTGTAAAACCATTCGAAACAGTACAACATTCAGAGAAGCTCCGACACCATCTAACAGTGAATTTCTTTCTGAGTGCTGCACCGGTAATAAAGAATGCGTACAGTACTATAAGGTGTTTTCGTCTAATAAGGTAGGTAGGTAAAGTCATCCCCCAGGCATTACGCCTTAGGAAGCCATGAAGGCTTATATGGCCAGTGCTTAAACCTGGTTTCTGTAGTGCGAAGCAACTTAGAGTGCAGTCATACTGACTCTCCTGGACGGGACACTAGTCCATCGCAGGTACCTTCCAAACAGTGTTTGTACTAATTTTCAGCTGAGTAGACTGAGGCAAAGTAGGGTAAACGAAATTGCCTAAGCTTCGAAAACGAACCGTGCCCAGTGTAGGTCTTGAAATCACAACCCTCGAATTAAGAGTCCAACACCTTAACCACTAGGCCACGGCTGCCCCCTTTTCGTCTAATAGATGTCTGATACTGACACGCCTGTACTTTCCCAAAAAACGGTTTCTTCACGCAAAGGAAATGTGATTGCGACATAATGGGAAAATAGGTCAACACTACTGAAAAGGCACGTACGTTCACACCACACATACATACACACACGCAGACATGCGCGCACACCCACACACCGCACACGCGCACACACACGCACGCACACACACACGCACGCACACTTAATGTAGATGACTTTCAGATCGAAACGTTAATAGAATCTGGACATTTTTATCATACGAAGTCTCCTACTAGCTGCGTATCAGTTAACAAATAAAATTCGTTGTCCATTCCCTTTATGAGTACCCTGTCAACGTCTTGCTAGGACAGGATTACGTAATTCCCATATTTTAACCTTCTACACATCGGTATGTGCACTCCGCATGCTTTCCTGTCCCAAGGTTCTAAATAGTTTGGGTACCTGCAGTTTTTCAGTTTTATATAAATGAGTGATTTCTTTTAATTGCATATCATGGTTATGTTAATGTTGATTGAATGAGCTATAAAATGACAGTGGTATTTTTAAGCTGAATATATTATTAGGAGTCAAACGTAGGAAAGTAATATTCTAGAGTCAGTCCTCCTTGTACAAATGTACATTGCAAGCATGTAGCTATGATATTGCCTTCCTGGTCGATGTCATCCCACGAGCAAACTACCCTTGCATGTCAATTCTGCAGACATTCGACTATATTGGCTGATAAATGGTGGTGAGTGTAGATCTCTACTGGCGTTTGATTCACATCATTAACTTATCAAAAGTAGGTCAAACTTATGTGGTAAGTGTACAGTACTTCACACCTGCTCCAGACTTTCTGCTGCGTGGGCCACACCGATAACGACTGAACGAATGTCTACAAATATCTTCTAACGCCGACATACTAAAGCGGTGACCCGAGCGGTGACCCACCGTGCTCACCAATGCGAGTCCTTTGCCCATATATGGAATATGACGCTATCCAAGGTTTGTTTTCATTGCTATACATGGATGAATCACACACTAAACCTCGTGTGAGTTGACTGGCCAGTCGGCAAGAGAAGGAGTTATCACTACCGCATTCCACAGGCAGGCATAATAAACAAGCTATATGGATGTCTGACACTGACAGGGTCACACCTTTTCTTTCACGCAAAGGAAATGTCATTGCGACACAGTGGAAAAATGGGTCAACACTAGTGAAAAGACACATCCCATGCCTCATGGAAGGTATTCAACATGGACTGGTAAATGACAGGCCTATGTCGGATGATTAATATGTAGAGACACCCCGTTCAAGTTTCTCACTACAGTAAAACAGAAATGCCCTCTGTTATAGAATGACATAAAGGCGGAGTATCAAGCCATCACAAAAGTGAGGGAGCCTCTCAAAATACCACAGTCCGCTTTAACTTTGTTGCAACAATTCACTCGAGAGACATAGTAGGACGCCAATGAAAGTAACAATGAATACATTCCAACTTCATTGGTAGATATATTCACCGATTTCCTAACAACTGTAGTATTTGTGAGATTACCCATTATTTAACTCCTCCTCGACTACGCCAACCTGCCCCGTGTACGATGTAGGTTGGCGCACCCCCAGGATACGTTGGCGCATCCCATTAAATACATCAAAATGGTTAGCAAACATCCTTTTAATTCAACCCAAGGCACTGGATAGGTCAAGTGTGTTCTACCAAATATCAGAATCACTGTGGTGACACATATAATACAAATAACTACCAGTGCATTCTTAGTGTGACCAAACGCAGTTTATTCTCCCCGAATCTATTATATAAATTGTCAACTATCACCGGGACTGGGCGTCATCGGTGGACCGAGCTTCACTGATGGGTCAAGCTTTATTGCCGACTCGGACGACATCTTGCGTGACTTCGGGGTTTGGCCTGTCGGTAACAAGCCAAATCCCCACGATGACGCATGCACCAACTAAAAAAAAATTGCACCAACCCGCCCCGACCTGGTCGGCCGCTTTTTGCATGGCACAACAAAATTAAATATGCGGTGCAATGGGTTTGGTTCCTTTCGACGTATGCCCAAACATCATGACGTCATCGTGTTGTCCTACACAGTACACGATCAGTAAGTACCTATGCTGTCAAATACATTTATCATATTTCAATGTGATTACTCAACGGGGTGAAAAAGTGAAAAGCCATCATCACCTTTGCGTAGCTTCGTCTTTGTGGCTGAAATGTTCTAGTGTTGTACGTAATGCTACACGTGTTTGCTTGTGTGAACGCAGTAGGACTGGTGCATTATTTTTCCAAACGAATCGCAAAATTCAACCCGCCCCATGCGCCAACACACCCCAGTCTCCCAAACAAATTGATATTCCACTCAAGTAATACTTTTAGGATTAAATAAATTCGATATGCATATATAAATCAACAATTGTTGACAAATAAAAACAGGGAAACACGACGATTCCGACGATGTGCTTAATTTCTAAAATTACATCTGAAAATGTTGTCCGTGAGATCATGGAAAATATGAAGCCATAATTCTTGTTATGGAGATAAAGGATGCCTCGGTGCATAGAAATGGCATAGTCTCCTAGTGACAAATAAATGGGTCTAATATAAACAGGATATTTTCCGACTATTTTGGCGTGTTTCATTGTAATATTAATTGTCACAAATGCATATAAATTAAGAATTGTTGGCATTTGCATTTGATGTGTTGCTGTATTTTGAATTGCTAGTAGACTAGTATACAGAGTGGTATGAACGTAGGGCTTACATTGACACATGTTTTGTACGTTTTATAGACATAACTAATATACTTTTGACAAGCTTGCCTACAATTAAGGCAATGACTATAGCTAGTACTCAACAGATCCGGGCAATAAATCAGTTAAACTAGCTGGTGACGCACTTGTCAACTCAGTTGTAAAGGCACTGGTAAAGGTGTGTTCATATTCCAAACGTTAACCCACGCCTCACCGAACAAGGCAGAGACGACGTCAACATCACATCCGGCATGAACGATGAATATTAAAGTACTGGGTTAGAACCATAGACAACGCGTGCGCTGTTTATATATGTAGCGATGTAACGATGGCGTTTAATCATTAAATTATCAAAAGTAGGTGAAACTTACGTGATAAGTGTACAGTACTTCACACCTGCTCCAGATATCCTGTGGGGCGCGATGACATACCGGTTAGAAGACCGGACTCTCAATAAAAAAAACAGGTATGAACAGGACTGCCAGGGGGTGAAGTAAAGTGCTTTATACTGCGATATATAAGAACGTACCTTTTTATCCTGTTACCAAGTGCGCAGAATACAAGAATTGACCCTATCGGCGACCCACCCTGCTCACCCATGCAAATCCTTTGGCCATATATTGAGTATGACGTCTTGCTTTCCAAGTTGTTGTTTCACTGCTATGCAAGGATGAACCACATATGGGGGAAATTTCAATATTTAACCGTCATTGCTATAATAAAATTCAACATTTCTTGCTCACAATTACCCTCTCATGCTGCTCATTATATTTAATTCCTTTCATTGTTCAACGCGTTAAATAACTCATCATTTGGTTTCGAGCTAATGATTACTTGATTCAACCCACAACTGCGTCGCCGATATATAAACGCCGACCCAAGTTCTGATTTTATATATTATATACGGTTAACCCTGAAATTTCAATATCTGTATATTGCAATATCTCGTAAACTACTGAACCGATTTTCACTATGACCTACTCACCAGACAGGGTTCATTCCCTGAAAAATGTAATTCAATCAACCGACTAAGATTAGGGTTTGGGTTATATATAGGGTTTGGGTTATGGTTAGAGAATGCTAACCGGTTGATTGACCAAAACTTTTCAGTGAATAAACCTTTTCTGATGAGTAGGTCGCAATGAGAATGTTATTACGTTTTCGAGATATTTTATAATATATTTATACCCTGTTGATGCTTAATGGCAGAACCCAGAGCTCGTTTGCTACAGGAACACACAAAGAGTGATTGTTGGTAAAGGTCATTTAATAATTGTGCCAACAGAAAATAATATGAATCAATGAGAAAGTAGCTTGGCGGCTAGCACAAAGATGCTCATCACGAAAAATACAATAAAATACAATACATGTATATCAAATGAGATATCGCTTAGCTGCCAATACAAAGTTGCTCATTGAGAAACAATTATTAAATGACAAAAGTAGAAGCAAAAAGTAAAAGCAAAGGTGGGGCGGTCCTTTGTCCGACCGCATAAACATCGAATATCATTATCATAACAATGCTGTACAACGATCAACTAACCAGTCAAATATGCATCTCAAAGTAAAGGTTATGTACTACAATCCCCATTGGGATTCTCATGAAAGAAAGAATTCAATTGTTCAAAAATTGTCGTACAGCATACGTATTACTGACTAAGACATTGTGTATACAAGTGAATACAGACTATACGCACTAAAACCTTCTAAAAACCCTATGGGAAATTATACATGAAGGAAAGGGTTTACGCACAATGGTGATTGTTTATCACAAACAAATTAAGAACTATGGGGAGTTGAATGTATACATACAATACAGAATCATAACATGGTAAGCAACACGCGAACAATGGAGGTAGACAGGGGAGGATGGTGGGAAGAAAAACTTCCAATGTGATGGCTCTGCAAAGTACGTCTAGCGCGGCTCAGAGTTCCTCGGCGTGTTTCCCAAGTTGGGTTTAATTAGTTAATTAGTTTGCCCGCAATGACGTGTTTAAGTTCGTCGTGCACCATCAGCTTAGTGTTGTCGACGTTGCAGCAAGCGAACGGTTCTTAACATCTGCTGGCCGTTTTTGAAGCCTTCTATCTCTTTGGGAAAACGACGACGCGTTTTCCAAAGATCTCTTGCGCATTTCCTGTTTTTTTTCGTATGTAACCTGTTGCACCCCTACGGGTAGCACAGTAAACTAATGGGCGACCACTAAGCTTACCTCCCCCACTGATGCTATCACTGAAGAGTCAGGTTGAAACGGAAAGGAAAGGAAAATTTCAACTTGCTTTCACGCTAATAAACTTTCTGTAAGCGCCAAAAAAAGTGTCACGCACGCACGCACTCACACACACACACGCACACGCACACGCACACGCACACGCACACGCACACGCACACGCACACGCACACGCACACGCACACTCACACACACACACACACACACACACACACACACACACACACACACACACACGCTCGCGCGTGCACACACACACACACACACACGCACACACACTTTCGCTTTACTAGCCTACATATTTGAATCTAAGTTGGAGGCGACCGCTGTTTCTAGTATTTTCCGATAGTTGGGAGTACATAATTTGATGTGTGTTGTCATCCATATAAGCCACGTGACTTGTTTATTTATCTTGCACCAGAAGCTGTTCCACGCTCGGCATGTTTGCTCTTTTGGATATCTCCTTGGTGATTATGCGATAGTTCCATGCAATAACCACATACCCACCCTCAGAGTTTTGAAAAGGGGGGGGGGGGTTGAGGGTATCTAAACAGTCGGGGATCTCTGTATTAATTTCTTAAAATGTTTATCATGTCCGCAATTTTGAAATATATCAACAAATGTTACTAGGTCTGAGAATAGTGTATTCCAAAATGTATAAAAATTACATCAACTATATAATTTAGTACTTTGTATCTCTGCCTGCCTGCCTGCCTGCCTGCCTGCCTGCCTGCCTGCCTGCCTGCCTGCCTGCCTGCCTGCCTGCCTGCCTGCCTGCCTGCCTGCCTGCCTGCCTGCCTGCCTGCCTGCCTGCCTGCCTGCCTGCCTGCCTGCCTGTTTGTCTGTCTGTCTGTCTTTCTGTATGTCTGTCTGTCTATCTGTCTGTTCCCTCGTATCTCCGTAAGTTTCGCATGTGTGGAGCTGACATTTTGTAGGAATGCCCGGGGGCCCGGGGGCCCATGATGACGGTTCGAACATTAAAAAATATTGTTGTGCAGTTGTCCATGATAGTTGGAGCGTGAAACTGCTATTGCCATTGGCATTGCGCTACCAAAACTTGATTGGGCAGTGCGGAATCTCTTGCAGTGGTTGCCTTTTTGTTCTATGCAACGCTATGCAACTAGGCTAGTCTTTAACATAAAGTAGTATGTGACTATGTATGTATGTATGTATGTATGTATGTATGTATGTATGTATGTATGTATGTATGTAGGCATGCATGCATGTGTATGTATGTAATTATGTATGTATGTACGTACGTGTGTATGTATGTATGTATGTGTGTATATATGTATGTATGTATGTATGTATGTACGTACGTATGTATGTATGTATGTATGTATGTATGTATGTATGTATGTATGTATGTATGTATGTATGTATGTATGTATGTAGGCATGCATGTGTATGTATGTAATTATGTATGTATGTACGTACGTATGTATGTATGTATGTATGTACGTATGTATGTATGTATGTACGCATGCCTGTATGTATGTATGTATGTATGTATGTATGTATGTATGTATGTATGTATGTATGTATGTATGTATGTATGTATGTATGTATGTATGTATGTATGTATGTATGTAGGCATGCATGTGTATGTATGTAATTATGTATGTATGTACGTACGTATGTATGTATGTATGTATGTATGTATGTACGTATGTATGTATGTATGTACGCATGCCTGTATGCATGTATGTATGTTCCCTCATATCACCGTCAGTTTCGCATGAATGTGGCTGAACTTTTGTAAGCGTGCCCAGGGGCCTTAGTGGTGGTTCGTACATTTTTAATATTCGAAATTCCCCGGGAGTGGAGATATTACGAATGAGGACGTTTGACGTAGACTATGTAACTCAGAACGTTAGTTACGTACAACTGTTAGCAACGCCATGCGTGGTTCTACCATTGTTACATAATCTACGTCAAACGTCCTCCGAACGCTTCGTGAAACGGGCTATTGTGAGTGATTTTTTGTGGCGCGAAGATGGAATTGCCATTGGCATTGCAACACCAAACCTTGACTGGGTAGTGCAAGGACAACGCGGGACGACTGGGCTAGTTACACGATAAAGCGTTATGGAGCAATAGAGACGGACCTCAGACAACAGCGAAGATGATAAACATTACAAAAAACAAGATTGAGCAGAACAAGGCGTTTGTTTTTCTAATCATCGGTATTTATTGGAATCTGTATCTGAACAATGTATTCGTTGATTACATAGTAACATAATATGTAGCAATGTATTCAACCTGCGAACAAGACATCAGGACCAGCACGGGCAGCCTCAGTCTGTTGGTTTGTCTACATGGTTAGCCTACTGCCACTGGGTAACGTAATTCGATTTGTTGTCTCATGTCAATTTCATTGTGCGCGTTTAGTTAAACATGAAGCATCACAATTAATATTTTCGGTGGTTCTAATCCCCACCTTTACGTGTTTTATAGATATTTGTATAAAATGCCGCATGTTTTGTATACTAGCAGTTGGCATTAGGCCTATAGCACAAAATCCGGTATACTTTCGTATGTGACACTTGTGAGTTGTGATTTCTGCACTTCACAATACGCAATCTTACACAATAATTTCTGGGTACATATTATGTAATATGTGTCAGTTCTGGTTGTACGTCTGATTTGTATTGCTTTGTATATACTTTGTAATTTACAATAATTTCGGTACACTAAGCCATGCGCTCACCACTATAATTATGTGTGTGTGAACGTCCGGCAATCCAATACAGTTAATCGTGGATTGTTATGTTAACAACCTCTTCTGTTTCTCCTTTTTGACGTAAATTAAACCAGGCACATCAGTTATAATTGCATCCAATTCGTAATTGGGGAATTCTCTAGACAACAGGACAGGCATGGGCGGATCCAGACCCTGAAAAAGGGGGTTCCCAGTTTCCCCCCAAACCAACCATGCACTTCTAGTTATCCAAGGGTCTACACGCACGCACTAGTTCTCCACATGTGGTGCCCTTTAAGCATAGGTTCTCTGGTGTCCTCTCGTGAGGGGGAATTATGTCGGCTTATATGATGCTTGAAACTCCAAGTAAAGTTATCACGAAGCTTCTGTCTGACATTCTTCTTTCAGGGCAAAGCTTAACTGTTCTTTGCTTAATACGCCTCGTACGAGTTGAACGGGATAAGAACACCTTTGATATTTTCGACATGATCTTTTTCTGGATCTACTCCTCGATGATGACAGTAGTTTTGCTCTGCATTTTGACTTCGTTACAAAATCTTACCGAAATAAAGGGGGTGCCTTGGCACTTGATGGACATTCCTTGGATCCGCCCATGACAGGAGTCTAAACAGTTAAAATTCAACACTTTAAGTCGAGTGCAGCCAAATGGTGACATTAGGTCTAGGTAAGTTGTATCGGTTACAACTATTGGCGTTTACTAATAGATTACAGACGTGAAAGCCCACAAAAAAGACATAGGGCATTCGGCCCGGTTGATATAAGGTTTCAGGATCTGCAGGTACCACGAGCGCATGTGACGCGCTGCTGCGAACCCACAGGGCGGGCGCACGATATTCACGACGTCGCGTATATAGTCTTTCAAAAATCTAAAACAAGAAAAAATTGCGTTTATTATCTTCCTTGTAAATCGTACACCAATATCCTATAAAATACTATCATGCATAGCAACTATCGATGTTAATATATTCATATTTGGTAATATCAGCCAATCTAACATTTGGTTTACATTTAAAGGGACACTTCCCTTGAGAGACAGACGCCGTTGTCCCTCTAGAGACAAACTCTCGAACTATTTGTTTCGGCTGTCTGGTGTAATGAGCACTTGGTGTTTTCGTATTCAGCTCCGCCCACTCGGTATTTTTTTTATGAACACTTGCTTAACTGCTGCATTTTAACTATTTGCAAAATGTCTAACAAGCGGCAATATAGTGATTAATTAATTACACAGTTATCAAACTGTTGTAATCGTTATGATTTTGCTGGATAGAAAGTCGGAAAGATCGGCTTTCTCTAGTCCGAAGTAGTTTCACTCCAAACAGCCCAATCTTGGACTAACGCAGGAGTTTGTGGTTGTCTGTGTGCATATGCCGCGGGTAGTAGATTCAGCAACTAAACATCTAAGCTCCATGTTAGGCAACGTTTTTAATAGGTTTATTTTGGTGTAGCTTGGTGTAGCTTGGTGTATAGAAACGGTCCCTGTCGTACCTTACACTCCATAGTCATAGACAGCATCCACACACTAGTTTAAGTAAACGTTAGTTGAAAATTCTGAATAGGTTTAGTTTGGTGTATGGAAATGATCCCAGTCACGCATCACACTCCATAGATAGCCTCAACACAGTAGTTTAAGTAAACGTTAGTTAACAATTTTGAATAGGTCCAGTTTGGTGTATGGAGACTGTCTCTGTCGTGCCTCACACTTCATAGACAGCTTCTACACACTTTGACAGCAATGTTGTTGCTGTCTACTTTCATTTCATAAATTCAGACTAATCATTTGTGTAATGTTGAACAGATTCATCCACGCGTTATAATATTAAAATGTATGACACTTTGTTTGAACCCTCTGCTTTTTGTCAGTTGATTAAAATGCAATTAACATGGTTCTCGCAGACATAACTCGACGGTTCATGCAGAACTCGACGGTTCTTGTAGGACTCGACAGGTTTTGTCATTTCATCACACTTTTATCCGCTGCGGCGCCTCACACAGCTGCTCCCCTAATGTAAACCGTTTACATACTTTCCTGTGAATTTGGCTAATAAAATGTGCTCGGTTGTATAATTTCGTGCCAATGTTATAAATAATTGGGTTGCTGGTCACCCAATTATTTATAACATTGGTACAAAATTATACAACCGAACACATTCACATTAGCCACGTTCACAGGAAGGGCGAGTCCGCTAGGTGGTGTCACTGTACTCACCAGACTGGAACTCAGTGGTATTACAACAACACTACACTATAAATATTACATATTTCCATACACGAATAGATTTGTCTTTTGGATTAGACAATGAACCAATCAAAAAGTAATAGGATAACATAACGCAAGTCATTATATTAAGCATAATTTGTTTTACATGGCTTAATACGTAGGCACAAGAACTGTATATGCTATTCATAATCTCAGATGAAGCTTGTATTGTTTCTTTTGATCTATAAATCAAGACTTTTTGTGCTCAAAATAGTCAATCTCGATCTTTTATCTCAGCAAGTATATGTCATTAACTACTTCTTAGAAGTCACTTTAATGGGATACGAGAGATATGCATTAACATTGATAACGGTATATGTTGTCTTTCATTATTAAAGGGAATGTACAACGAATTTAAGCAATAAGCAGTTTGTTGAGGTTTTTTATAATTGAAATGACTAAACTCTCTTAATTGTTGTTCCTCGTAGTAAATCTAAATTAACAATGTCGTACTTCATGTTTGAATCTGTGTGACTCTGGTGTGCTTGCCGTCATAAATTTTATAAAACGAGAATTTGATATACCAATAAATTATCCGATGAAAAACTTATATTTAATCTTCAACATTGAAGATTTATTGGTCGATATGTTGATGCAGTAAAGCGGTATTGGTATGTCGTAAAACTACCATAGTCTAATTCATCGCCATGTATTTCCTAAGATAAAAAGTGAACTATCACAATGCTAATACCTTTTATCTTTAACCAATGTTATTATTATTAGTTTTTGCAGTGTCATTTGACACAGTCGTTCGGTGAACCAATGGTATTCGATCGTACATTATTTTGAAAAGACACAGCAGCTTCTATGCATGGTCCCCTTACTTGCAAATCAGAGTATTTCTTCCGGCGTCTCTGTCCATATCATCTGTGAATTCGCTTGTGCGATTGAATATCTCAGGCATCACTTCGTCCAAGCAGTCTGCGTGTTTGCGCAACGCTGTAAATATCACATTCATCATATGTATTGTAATTTAACAAGATTTAACAAGATTTAGCAAAAATTTCATCCAAAGCAAAAGACCCAGGTGTCAAGTGGACAAGGAAGCCATTGGCATAACGAGAGACCAACTTGTTTCATCCGTGTGTAACCAGCCCTTCTGGGATATTTGTTAATTTTAATTTTAAACATATTTACGCTGCTAGTATTTACATAATATGTTTATCATTTGTTCAATTTATTTATTGCTCTTTGTGAGAATGGGTGCTTTCCGATAAACTGATCCCTATAGAATTGTAAGCATATTTTAATATATATTATTGTAGAAGTGTGAGCCTCCAAACCTAGGACAGCAACAAACCAGCAACTTTACGATATATACGATATTACGATATGCATATATATATATATATATATATATATATATATATATATATATATATATATATATATATATATATATATATATATATATATATATATATATATGCACGTCTACTTTCACTGTAGCTTGGATGTATCGGTATGCACTGCATGAAGTCATTGGCATTTCTATTACCATCAAAATTCCTCTTCTGACAGGAATACTTGTAACTGCCCTCAATCATTTCGATGAGGAGCTTCAGCGCCGGTTTGCATGTAGGCTTCATAGGTTCAATGCAGATCTTAAACTTGCGGACGTTTCTACGTAAAATACAACATTTTAGCTAATTAATTAATATTTCACATGTTAAACGCTGACACCGAACAATGACAGTAGTGGGACGCGCTACCTCAGCGGGTTGTTTCAAAACTTGAGCAATTTTGTTCACCCTACTTTCTCTCAGTTCACTAAACTGTATAAATTAGTACTTGGCAATATACATTGATGTAATTATCAGAACGAACAGCTTTTGCGCAGCAATTGTAGCATGGCTGGAAGATTCTATGTCAGTTGAACTGGTGTTTAAGTAAACAGGACAACGAATGTTGGAAGGGAGCGATATAAATTTGGGTGGGAATGCGTGCGTGCGAGCGAGCGTGCGTGCGTGCGTGCGTGCGTGCGTGCGTGCGTGCGTGCGTGCGTGCGTGCGTGCGTGCGTGCGCGCGTGTGTTCATATTTCGAGAATAAAATATATATAACACATTGACATTATAAATATTCACGAAGTTGTGCAGCAAGAGATGATCTACTGAAAAGAGTAAACCTCACCTGCATTCCGTTGTCACCTTTGTAATTAGATCAGTTCCATTGTCCAATCTGGACATCATCTGTATGTATTAGAAGAAAACAACTGCGATTATGACACTCATCAGATAATTATGAAAAATGCACAAAGCCTGCATACGTATAAATATCAAATGTGTTAGCCATGACAAGACTACTAAGTACGTTGCATGCAGAAGATGACGTTTTCAGAAAGTGATATTATGATTAAATCTAATGTTGAATGAAACTGTCAGTTTCACCATATAAAACACATAGAGCCAAATACGCATGGTTACACAAGTACATTTTGAGTTTGTATTCAGTAAGAGGTATTTTCAAAATGTGACATAATTTTCATCATAATTAGAAACACACGTAGAATATTTAAATTGCTTTCTCTAACTAAATACTCATAGCTAGGTATATTTTACCGAGGTTGTATTCCGCAATAGTTCTCTTTAAAATGTGACATAATTTTCATCAAAATTCGAAGCACAAAGAATATTCTCTCTCTCTCTCTCTCTCTCTCACACACACACACACACACACACACACACACACACACACACACACACACACACACACACACACACACACACACACACACACACACACACACACACACACACTCTCTCTCTCTCTCTTTCTCTCTCTCTCTCCTCTCCTCTCTCGTCTCTCTCGTCTCTCGTCTCTCCCCCTCCCTCTCCCTCCCCCCCCTCTCTCTCTCTCTCTCTCTCTCTCTCTCTCTTACGTCCAGACAGGAGTTCACTTTATCTTCGGTGCACATGTTCAACCCGTACGCTGTAACACAACAATGCTGAATTGCAAAGGCAGCAAACTGGATTAATGAAAGTCCCTGTTCAGTGATGTAAAGCTATGAAGGTCAATGATAAGTGTTTGCATTCAACTTAATCCTAGTTTTCTACACATGTTCACTTACTTACATTTATTAACTGGAATTCAGCATTGGATGGCCTATGTTCAATGTTTGGCACAATTTGGTCCGACTTGGGAATTAATCAAAAGATGGAAGATTTAAGATTTAACAAGATTGTTATCCAAAACCAAAACCCTAGATGGCAAATAAACAAAGAAGCCACTAGCTTATCGGGAGACCAAGCGATTATGCATCTATTTGTAACCCGCCTTTACGACATATCTGTCAAGTTTGATTTCAAACGTAATTATTTCCCAACACGTTTCTATATAAGTTCAGTTAAATAAGTTCTTCTCTTACCTGACGCCGCAAACAGCACCATCATCGCACACAGGGTCAGTCGCGGGATTTGCCATGATTGCATCATTCTGAAATCAAAGGACACGTTAAACAAAGCTAAACTAGGATACATACATATATATATATATATATATATATATATATATATATATATATATATATATATATATATATATATATATATATATATATATGTGTGTATGTGTGTGTGTGTGTGTGTGTGTATATATATCATTATATGTATATATACATATATGTATATATATATATATATATATATATATATATATATATATATATATATATATATATATATATATATATATATATATATATATATATATATATATATATATATATATATATATGTATATATATATATATATATATATGTATATATATATATATATGTATATATATATATATATATATATATATTCCGGTATGGGCGCGACTCGGTTGCTTGACCCTTGCGTGCTGAGCTCTACCTTGTTTTGCTGTCTACCTGTTGTTACTAACTTTTATCTATGATATCGTCTCTTTGGATGTATTTTCTTCCGTTCACGGACTTGGTGACCCGTCGTTCAAATTCCAACATGGCGCCGCCCTCGCGCTCTACTACAGCCGCGAGCTCCTGCTTGGACTACGCGACTCAGTCTCTACAGGTTCGTCAGTAATTGACATTTCCACTATTCAATATATATATATATATATATATATATATATATATATATATATATATATATATATATATACCTGAATGTATTCGGGGCAAGAACACACGAATATTAAATACAACTGTGCATACAGAGAAGCGTGTCTACTAACTCTGCGAAACTTGGCTTAACAGCAGCATTCCTGATAGTGAGGTATATTTGGATGGATACGAGTTGTTGAGAGCAGACAGGACATGCGAATCAGGCAAAACAGAGGTGGAGGTGTGTACCTTTATATCAACAAGAAGTGGTGCACAAACTACACAGTTTGTGACCAAGTGTGTACCCCAGATGTTGAATTACTCACGCTTTCTCTGAGGTAATTCTACCTGTCCAGGGAATTCATTAATATTATCATGTGCAGTGGATATGTCCCGTCTAAAGCGAACTATAAGTCCGCCGCCAACGTCATAGCGGGGTCGGTGTCCAGACTCCAGACAAAACACCCCGATGCGCCCGTGATCACAGTTGGCGACTTTAACACATGCACCCTGAATGGTGTACTGCCTTCATTTCAACAGCACGTGACCTGCCCCACCCGTCACAACAAAACAATCGACTTGTGCTATAGCTCAGTGGATGACGCATACATCTCGCAGTGTCTTCCTCCAATGGGGCTGGAACATCACAACATCCTACATCTCCTGTCCAAGTACCGTCAAAAACTCAAACGTGTTCCACCTGTCAAAACACATGTCAAGGTATGGTTTACAGACGCAGTAGAACAGCAGAAAGGTTGCTATGCCTGCATAGATTGGGATGTCTTCTTTGAGGGCACTCATGACATATATGAGGGTGCTGACATTCTCACTGACTACGTGAAGTTCTGTCAAGACTCATCCCAGAAAAGACTGTCACTGTGTATCCTAACACAAAACACTGCATCACACAGAGTGTAAAGAAGGCGGTGATCAACAAACAGAAAGCCTTCGAATCTCGAGATGGGGCTGCCATCCAGGAGGCCAACGCAGTGCTCAGGGCAGAAATTGGCCTTTTCGAGACAAAGTAGAAAAGCAGTATCAGACCATGAACACTCGTGAAGCTTTCAGACATCTCAAAGTGGTGGCCGGTGATGCCAACCAAAGTACAACATCTAACACATGCCTGATATTACAGATCTAAGCAAATTCTACACTCCCTTCGACGCAAGGACTTTACATCCGAGTGCACAGAGCTTCTGGCAACCACCCCCCTCACCCTTCCCCGGAAGACATCATCATCTCCGAAGACGACGTGACACGCCAGTTCAAGAGAATCAGCATAAAGAAAATTCCGGGCCTGAAAACATTTCATGCCACTTTCTCCGTACATGTGCCGAGGAATTGGCGCCTATGTTCTCAAAACTGTTCAAGGAATCTGTAGACATTGGCATCATTCCCAACCTCTGGAAAACCAGCACCGTCATTCCTGTACCTAAAATCCCCTCGCCTCAGGAGCTCAACCACTACAGGCCCTTTGCTCTCATTTCTCTTCCCATGAAAACTCTGGAGAAGTTAGTCATGACCAATCTCTCTCCACACATTCAGGAGAAACTGGATCCCATGCAACTACATCCGCATCCTCTTCATATATTTTAGTTCGTCCTTTAGTACCATACAGCGCCACAAGATGATTGAAAAGCTTCTAGCCCTGCAAATTCCCCCCAACTTTATTCACTGGATGCATAAATTTCTCAGCAACAGGCTCCAACATGTGATGGCTGGCATCAACATCTCCCCCAACATCATCACGAATACCGGAGCGCCCCAATGGTGTTCGGGAGTTCAATTATCTACTCCCTGCACACCAACGACATCAGAGGCGAATGTGACTCTAATGTCTTAATTAAATACTCGGACGACGCAGCAGTAGTGGCGTTCTTGGACGGAACACACTCGTTCTTGGACGGATCACACTCGTTCCTCGCTTATGAGAACACTGTCTCTATGATCTCAGTGTGGTGCAAGGATATTTTCCTAGAACTGAATGCGTGCAAGACAAAAGAACTCTGCATTGATTTCCGCACCAGCGGCCAGTTTGGTGGACCACTATGTATTGGTGGTGAGGCTGTGGAGGTAACGGACACCTTTAAATATCTTGGTATAACACTTGATAGCAAGCTGACGTTTGGTCACCATGTTCAAAGTGTGTACAACAAGTGCCAGCAAAGACTGTACCTGTTAAGAAAACTAAGATCGTTTCATGTTGACCGCAAACTTATACTATTGTTGTACAGGGGTATTATAGAGTCAGTGTTGACATATTGTAGTATCTGTTTTTTTTTCACTGCTGTGTCTGTCTCAAACAAAAATATACTCCTCCGCATCTGCAAAACTGTTTCCAAGATCATAGGCCTCCCCACACAGCCTGTCTCTCAGCTGACTGAACGCGCGATGGTCAGAAAAGCACATGCAGTTGCCAATGACCCGCCCACCCAGTGAATACCGAATTTGACCTTCTTCCGTCTCAGAGACGATACCGGTGTTCAAAATGCAGAGAAAAACAGGTTAAAACAGTTTCGTTCCCCGGGCGATAAGTCGTCTCAACAAACTCTGATTTAAGTGTTTGTCACGTGCAAGCCGATCGCTGAACAGTGTATATATGTGTGTTTATTTAGTTGAATATCTTAAGAATTGATTCTTATTACCCAAGATACAGCAATTTAATAATAACGTTTGTGATCACATGTCTTAAATTGCACTAACTTATGTATGTAAAGGCAGTATTATTATATTGTATGGACTACTTTCATGTAAGTACTACTGCTATTACTTAACTCATTTCATGTATATATTACTTTTATTAACCATGTTTACCTAACATTTTATCCTCTTTACATATGATGCTCAGCAGAAGACAATTATCCGATGTTTTATTGGACAATAAACTCGTGTCGTATCGTATCGTATATATATATATATATATATATACATATATATATATATATATATATATATATATATATATATATATATATATATATATATATATATATATATATATATATATATATATATATATATATATATATATATATATATATATTAGGTCCCAGCCTGTGAAATCCGCATGCACATCTGTTCCCCTAGCTGGCGACAATAATTCTGAATAGTATTGTTGCCTGTGGATTTTCATTTAACAAGTTTTAACGAGATTCCAACATTTTTATTATATATGTATAGCCAGCCCTTAACAGATATCTGTCAATTTTATGTTTAAACATATCCACACAACAAGCATTAACACAATCACTTGACAGTTTGTTCCATTCATTTTACCACCTTTATGAGAACGAATACTTTCTCGTGTCCAACCTACACTGCTCCTTAACTAATGCCGCTCTGGTTCTACTGCTTTCTTATTTTAGTAACATATTCCTACCAATATCATCCTCCTCTACCATTCACTATTTCAAGTACTTCTGTTTGGTCTCCTCTTAGTCTCCTAGTCTTCTGCTTGTTTTGATATTGATTTATGACTGACATATGTCATAGATGCATTACTTCGATAAGTCACTGTCCAGAACAGTCTACCTTGTTCAAAGGAGCAGTGCAAGCAGGGGTCTGTAACATAGCAATTGGTGTCCGGGTCAATGCATTCAACTATCAAACTACACATGCATGTTAATTATGCAGACTATACAGGTATTAACATATTGACTGATAAACGGGTGGATTATGCAAACCGCAACTAGCTTTTGCTCACCGTAATCTCATTTTCAAAAGTATATAAGAACTTACTTGCTAAGTGCACAACTGTCCGTGAAAATCTGCTCTAGATGTCCTGTTCTGTGCCGTTGCGCCCAGTGCTCGCCGAATGCAGTGGTGATGGACCTCGTCTGACAGCAACCGTTTAAATTAAGGTAACAAGTGCGCAGAACTGAGGTTCCTCCGTTCTGCGCAATCACGCGACATCGTGATCTATGGATGGAACATCGCATGATGTTCACAAAAAGTGTTTATACTACTCTAAATGCTTCCTTCATCACTTGATTACGTCAGCCTTGACTGCTAGCAACTCAACAACAACAAACAGAATAAAAACGTTTCAGCAAGGTTATCTGCCAAGGGTACTCATGTAGTCAGAAGTTCCTGGTGGCGAGGATGGTCTTCTCCGATCTTGATATTTTGTAGTCTGTCCATCCTGGACAGACTACACCTCTAACAGCACGCAGGCAGCGCATCTCAAAAACCTCAAGAGATTGTATCGCGTGTCATCGTAGCGTCCAACCCTCCGCGCCATAGATTGTTATTGGCAGTATAAGCGCTCCATTATAATCTGGCTTCCAAAAACCACGCATCTTATGCATTTATATATATATATATATATATATATATATATATATATATATATATATATATATATATATATATATATATATATATATATATATATATATATATATATATATATATATATATATATATATATATATATATATATATATATATATATATATATAAATACACACACACACATATACATACAATACATGCAGGATGTCTAAATGAGGTGTACACCGCGGAAAACTGACTATTAGAAGCGTCCCTGGCATATACTAGCTACGATGTTTGCCATGCATAGCTTCGATTTTTATAATACGAAGTTCCGTAATCTGCTTTCGCTGGAGTTGGCGATTCTTCATTTGGATACGGGGCGTCATGTGACTTTTCCATTGTTCTTATATAATATTTTATCCTTTTGTAAATAGGCTGCCCTCCAAACTAGATCGGCTTTCCAGTGTTTTCTATAATGCCTCTGCTTCTCGCCGGCTTTATAACAATATATCATATTAATTTTAATTGAATTATCTCTGTGATAAGCTATGCTAATGTATACATATATACATTATCTAAAACATTATATTTATTCTTTGCACGTGCATAATATAAACTCTTATTTTATATTACCTACCAATTTTTATTATAGTTTTTCTTCATGTTATAATTTCAATTGTAGCTGAAATAAGTCCGTCGTTGTAGTTTTTCCATTATGTTCATAGACATTCCGGTGACATTAATTAGGTACAAATAAAATGAATTTGTGTGCAATTTTATAGTTGCCTTTTTACAAAGCCATCTTTATTTAGCACAGAATCTATATGTTTGTGTCGCAAGCGAAGGTCTCTATTAATAAAACCAGTGATACACGTTCAGTGACTGGTCAACAGCTGAGCATTAATTAATGAGATTTCCTGTTGGAAAACGGTGTTTATGCGTCTTGAAGATAAGCTTCACTTTACTTTTTAAATAAAACTTGTCTTCCAAATGCTTTGGACATTCAATTCGCGGTCTGTGGCCCCTGGACCCCAGTTGGGAAAAATTCGCAAGCCCAAGAACCCTCCACGGGTTGGTAGCTATGTATCTATATTATACCATGATTAACTGGTACTAGCGGCATGGAACCTGATGTTGCCATGGATCTTCTTCAATGTGGTGATGGTCTTCAACTCGGTTGTTGCCATTTCCCATCATGTGGTGTGGCCAACAGATAGGTCAACTTGCTGTCAGATTCTGCATTGCCACAGGACACGCAATCAGTGGCACTGCGTATGTGCCTGCCTGTCCAAACTGCTAAGTCAACTGGTTGCATTGAGCCCTCGCCAACATCATTGCAGGTCCCTTTTCCATTAACGGATTCAAAGTACATATGTGCAAAGCATGCCACAGCCAAATAATGGCATGTCAAGACTGGTACGCAGTAGACCTGGTGGCTCCTGTGTTGGGAGACTATGCAGTGAGTCGGTGAAGTAGAACACAGTCGTGGTTCCCGGTAAATTATTCTGGGTGAAGGAGAACACTGTGAGTGCTGAGTGAGACCGAACATCAGATATCAAGACGCGCGCCTTGTGTGTCCCCAGTGTCCTTGAAGTTGACATCTGCTGGGTGGACGATGATTTGCTTCTTGGTGAAATAAGCTGATTGGAACTTCTTCTTATATGGATGATGACCAGTTGTTAATGTAATCCATTTTAATGATTGGGTGGCTATGTGGTAGATTCTCTTCTATGAAGTGTATGTGTTCATACTGGTTCTTTATCATCAGTCTGTTGCCAGGGAAGTCATCCTGAGTGGTGAGCAGCAGGTCCGTTTTCAAGCTGGGTATAGCCCCAAAACAAACTACACTCACTTATTTGCTAGTTAAATACTCGTGTACAAATGTTTATAAACGCGCATGATTAGGCATAGACTACGATTGAATTACTTCAACGGAGACGATGCATAACCTCCGTAACATTGACAGTGCCTCATTGTTACTATAGACCTATAGTATTACATTATATTATTGTTAGTGCTAACCCGTGTAATGATGACTGCATGGTATTTGATGAAATAACATAAAACAATGAGGCTTATAACAAAATCTTTAGTAATTTTGAAAGAAAAATCAAGTATTTTTATTTCAAGACTTGTGCTCATCCAGCTTGTTTATAAAACAGATCCCGACAATTAAGAATATTATTCCACACTGAAATGATTGGGGGCTGTTGTGGTCATTAAGAGCGACTATCGGGGAAAGTTCTACTGTTGCGACAGTGTCGCAATACCTGTATACCTATTACAACACTATTGCGATAGTTTTGTAATTATCGCGAAAGTATTGTGACATTATCACGGATTAGCGAATAGCCAGGAAGACACCGTAAATGACGTTGCTCTAATAGACGATTGTTAGTGCTATGTTGATAAATAAACACAACTATCAAATGTAGTTGAACAAACTTTATGTTTATTTGTGTTATTACAATAACACAAGTAGCCATGCTGAATTATTTTGTCATTACTACGATAGTTCAGTGTATCATCGACCACAACTAGCGATAGTTATATTTATGTCACATCAACTATTACGATGCGTCGATTGTTCGATGTACTGTTACACCCCTATGCCTTACTGGCCATCTGATTTTTCTAAAGTGACGCGTAATGCCAATGGCAATGGTGGTAATTAACGTAGATTACTCTCAACATTCTAACCACAATTGCGCTGTATTGTATAGCGGTGGAATATCAATTAAGACACTAATCGATCAAGTGCCATAGCATGAATGAAGCATAGTGTACTTTAATCAAGATATGGGATCCGGAATAATTCTAAAATGAGACGAGCGAAAACATTTAAGTAAGGCAGGACAATTAAGCACGAGTCGTTACGGGTACGAGTTGAAATATTGTGATTTTGAGTTTCGATATTAATTTGTAAAACGACAGGGAGTTGCTGTTTTACCTAACACGTATTATACATCTTTGCGGGTATAGCGTTAGCCAATAGTTCTACGTGCAAAGAATCTTGGCCGACCAGTAACAACACCAAGGTGAACTGATGGTCTACTGACCATTAATTTTTAACATTTCTTTCAGCGTTCACGATATCAATTTAGGATTCAGACCACCATTTCCGGCACGGGCAACTGAATCAACTTGGGCCTTTAGACTTTATAACTAATATATACTAGTATATATTAGTTATAAAGCCTAAAGGCCCAGTTGCCCGTGATTTCCGGTACCTTAGTAAAGAGTCTCCTGCATACCGAATTATGCGATGTTTGCTTTACAAGGGGCATTGCACTAACTTCAAGCTTCCAACAATAGTCTCACTGATAGCTTTCAACATACACAGACACTGACACTGTATTTACAATTTTTAGAACGCTGTATTTTGGTTTGGGTACTGGTCAAAACGGCGACAACCGAAACGGCGACAATTCGAGTCAAAACGGCGACACCCATTGGTCAAAACGGCGACACCCATTGGTCGAAACGGCGACAAACATTTGTCAAAACGGCGACATATATTGGCGCCATATTTATGGCAGGGTAAAGGTCAGAACAGCGACAAACCAAAACGGCGTCAAATAAATAATCATTGTAAAATAAATAATAATTAATGGTGCATATACCCGATGTGGATAACCCCCGGTGTGACGTACACTTGGTTAAATTAAATAAGTATCCAATTAAATTATGTTATAAGTGACACAAATAAATAATAATCGTGTATAGATATGGCATTTGTCTCCGTTTCGATTGTCGTCGGTTTTTTGTTCTGTTGCTCGTTAGTAAAAAATATAATTCAAAGCACAAATAACGCACATTACAATTCCTGCATGTTGGATATTTATTACGCAAAATCAATAAGCACTAGAATGAAGTTTACAAAATGTCAGTGTATTACGTTTTGCGCAAACATGCATGCATAAAACAAACGTCAATAACTTGCACAGCAGAAGGTCAAAAAGGTTTTGTGATTATTATTCATTTTGCAATAAAACTCAATTTATAATACTTGAAAATATACATTTTATGAGGCTATGCCATTTCTCTTTAGCATCCTATCCAACTGTTAGACTTTATGCTGACTTACTGGCATGACAAAATTTGCAGTACAATGGTTTTATACTGTATATTGTAAAATGTTATTTTTTTCATAGTTAATTGCGTATTTTCAAATATATAAGAAGGTGTAAGATCACAGTAGTAACATGTTTTGTATATATATTATTGCAATGTTAGAAACTATTAATACATATCACTGTCACAATGTCCGTCCTTTGAATTATTTTAACTGTAACGTTAACGAGCACGAACAACTTGTGGTAATAATCGAATGATAAGCAGCCCAAAAGTTCACATTTCACTATGGATCTATATGTCATTGTCATGATGCTTTCAGTTTCAATTGATGATATCATGAGTTGTTGGCTGTAAATCAAATATGCAAGGTAAAACTGTACCATATGCATCGTTGCGGTGTGAAATACATTAGGTTTTAGTCGACATCGACAAGCGTTACGGTCTGTAGTTATGTTGGTTTCGCGGTCTTTGTCCATGACGACAAATCGGTATTTAAACACTAATTGAACTCGTACAACTTCCACACTGTAAATTGTATATGAAATGCGATATTATAGTGGTCACCAGATGGATTACTACGCTAGGGAACTAAGCAGAGTCAACTAAGCAGGTGGCTTCGTGGCGTTCACTGACAAATGTAAAATTTCATTGTTTATCTTCCCCATTTTGACCATTGGTTGTCGTCGTTTTGACTTAAGACTTGTCACTGTTTTGACGACAACTGTCTCCGTTTTGGATTGTTGCCGTTTTGGTTGTCGCTGTTTTGGATCTGTCACTGTTCTGACCTGTATCCTTCGGTTTCATTGACATTGTAGTTATAATTTACTATAACACGTTTAAATCTTTGAATGGATAGATGATCCGGTTTCTTGGTTATTAATATTAATCATAATTACCTCTCAAGAAACTTGCAGTTTGTCTTTTGATGTGACAGCCCTGTTCACGAGTATCCCTGTGACAGGCGGTATCAGTGATAAAGGACCGACTAAACCAGGATACAACACTGAAAGACAGATGTGAACTATCAGTAAATCAGATCATCACACTGTTAGAAATCTGTCTGAACACCACATATTTCATTTATGATGGAGTATTCTACAAACAGAAGAAGGGAGCAGCCATGGGTTCACCGGTCTCTCCGATAGTGGCAAACCTATACATGGAACATTTTGAGGAAAGAGCCATCAGAGAAGCACCTCATCCTCCAGACATCTGGTTGAGGTATGTAGATGACACATTCACAGTATTACAAGAGAGCGAAGTAGAACATTTCACACACCATCTGAATTCAATGGACGAGAACATTAAGTTCACGGTAGAACCAGAACAGGACAATACGTTAACCTTTCTAGACACGTGTGTATGCCTGAATGATGATGGATCAACCAAGGTCAAGATATATCAGAAAGCAACCCACACGGACCAATATTTGAACTGGGATTCTAATCACCACCTAGAACACAAACGCTCAGTAGTCAGGACACTCCTCCAAAGGGCAGAAAACCTGATAACGGACGGAGAAGACAAGAACACAGGTGGACCACATCAAGAAAGTGCTGAAAGCAAACGGTTACAAAACTTGGATGTTTAACACCACGCAACCAACGAGAAGGAAGGAGAACACTACCACAGAAACCAGCAGAAGACAACATGCCATAGGTCTGCCCTACATTAGTAAACTATCAGAACAAGTAGCAAGGATTTTCAAGTCCTATAACATCCCGGTTTACCACAAACCTATCAACACCCTGAGGTCACTGTTGGTACACCCAAAAGACAGAACAGCAAAGGCAGCAAAGTGTGGGGTAGTATATGACATACAATGCCCAGAATGTGACCAACACTATATAGGAGAAACAGCCAGAACACTTGGCACAAGAATCAAAGAACATCTATCTTGTCGCCAACCCCTATCAGCTATATGTGAACACAAACTGAACACAGGTCATCAGTGCTCTATGAAGGACGTCAATATTCTAGACCATGAGGAGAACTGGCACAGGAGAAAAATAAAGGAGGCGATTAACATCCACAGAAACAAACCTACGCTGAACCGAGACGTCGGCCAGGAGCTCCCACCAGTCCTACTCCAGCTTGTGTTACATGACATTGGTCATGTGACACATCCGTAACTTCAGTCTGCTGAAGAAGACTGCGAGATGCAGTCGAAATATCCAAAACAAACTGCAAGTTTCTTGAGAGGTAATTATGATTAATACGTTTAAATCTGTATTTAAATATGTATTTGTCAGTTGTTAATTTTATGAGCATGCATAACATAGGCCTACGTATGGGAACTTAACATTAGTTGTCTGTGTTATAGTCTCCTCGTGATTGTGAAAATTAACCAGCCCAGCATCGAAAAGCAATTCAAGCAAATGCAACCGGTCGTCACTGGTTGGATTGGTAATGACAGGCATTTCCTTGAATTGCTCTTTGACATCGGACTGGTTCCCAAAAACATGAATGCCAAGACAGCAAACAAAGTACAAATGATTCATTGTGTTGAATATGTGCCATGGGTAGCTACTTTACTATTACTACTGCTGGCTTGTGAGGACGGCTGTACACAAAGCAGGAACTCTTGTTATTAGTACAAAATAATCTTAGTCTTGTGTTGTAACTTGTGACTTCATGCGCAAACTTTTAATAATAGGCACCCAGGCAATGATCACTTTTACTCTTAGTACATGAACAGAAGGTCAGCTTGCTTTATTGTACTGAGAAAGGCTGACTAGTCAGATGAAACCATGTAAAGACATGTGTGCTAAAGTATTTTTACAGTGTAGTGTGTGTACATCTATTCACCTTTTGAGTAGTGATGATTTACATACATGTAATTTATTATGGGTTTTCTTCAGTTCAGGGGAACTGGCCTTACTCGAGTGACTCATCACAGCAGGTGGGGACACAACAATGAAGGTGAACGACAAACACCTGATCGCCTTTGCGACTGGCTCTGCGCCCATTGACAAGCAGGGATACATGTTGAAGCGGGGCGACATAAACAAAGCCTTCCAGAAACGCTGGTTCATCTTGAAAGGCAACCTGTTGTTTTACTTCGAGCGAAAAGGAGACAAAGAACCAATTGGTGTGATTGTGCTGGAGGGTTGCACAGTGGAACTGGCAGAAAATGTTGATGCATTTTCATTCGAGCTCGTCTTCCCGGGGTCTGGGTGTCGAACTTATGTGTTTGCAACGGACACTCAGGAGGCAATGGAGGATTGGATGAAGTCTATCACGTGTGCTGGCTACGAATACATGAAGTTGATGGTGGCCGAACTCCAGCGTCACCTGGATGAACTTAACATGACTAAATTAAAGCTATCCAATCCTGCGACATCACCACAGAATACGAGGTCGATGACACAAACTCTTTCTTCAGATCCATGGCCCACAGCAGCGCCATCTAGTGGCAGACAGACAAGCAAACTCGTTGATATTGCACCACCAGCAGAAGAAACAAAAACCCGTCGTTACAATCCATTTGACGTGACTGATGCTACAGTTGACATGTTTGGTGCCCAGCCATTTTGTTCAGAAGAAGCTGCTAACAATTCCCGAACATTTTATGAAATGCATGCTGAATATGGGATGTACATCGAGCAGAAAATGAGAGAGCACAGTTTGGCAGTGAATAAGCAGGTCACATGAATGGGTCAATCATACTGCAATGATGTATTTTCTTTCCATTTGAGCCAAAGTTGTATATGTAGCGAAATATATGCCTTTCACAGGATTCACATTCATTGCAGAATTCATCTTGTACTCAATCTTTGATCATTTATTTGTAAGTAAACAAAAAAAAATTTATTTTGTATAAATCCTTCCTAACTTGCCTGTTATGCAGCACTGAATTATATATTGACTTAAATTTTTTTGGGGATCTGATTTTTTTTAGCGATACAGTACTGCATTTGCACTAGCTATGTATTTATTTTTGTGGAATTAAGGCAAATTTACTTTTGTGCACATTAAAACGTTTCGCAACATTTAAATTCTATGTGAATGCTATAAACATTTTGCAGATTTATAGCTTCCTTTTCCTAAGGTGGGTTATTAAGCTTGGTTCATCATGATGAACTTGCTTAAAGGTTCCTCAAGTCAATTTTTTTGCTCGTTTAGTTGGTGTCAGAAGGAACAGGTCTGCCGGGGGTAAACTGTATATCTATGTAAAACAACTTACCTTTACGTGTTGGTATTATTAGCAGGCACTTCCCATAGACGAGTCAGTGCTTTGTGGTGTTGTATGTAGGAAATCAATAAAAATACGTAATCATTTGGGCTGTTAGAGCCAAGTCTGGAAGGATAACTACAGACAGTGTAGGTTCCCCAATTTCTCTATTGAACTTCTCTTCAGCATGCTTTTATAAATAGCTGTCATCCATAACGGTTGCTGTTATCTATAAGGCTTGTCTTGTGTTGTGGAATAAAAGCTGTCATTCAGTAGTATTCACCTCTGACTAACTGTATGATAAAATAAATTTAGATTTTGCTCACATGAAAATTGGTGAACCTGTGTAAAATTTACATATTTATAAAGGGATGTAGCAGTAATACGGTATATGTAATTAGCTGACAAGACAATAAGATTGACACTATGTGTACCAGTTACTTCATCTCTTCACAAATGACCAAGAGACGGTTTAGCAAAAGTGATGGAAGAAGCAACGAACAGAAGTCTATTGAAAATGTATTTATTGTACAAACATTACATCTGCTGTTGAACCACTGGCAGCTAGAAAAGATTACGTGTAGAGTAGAGATGGGGTAGATGGCTACAAATGTTTGTCTACCATAGACTCTTAGTGTGACAAGGCAGTCTATTATTGGTACTAGTCGTGAACAGCCTTCCTTGGACACTCGAAGCGTAGACTGAAAATAACTGAAATACAACACTTGTGTTGAAGTGCTGATATAACTGTACCTGAAGTGAAGATTGTCAACACATTTCTGCACGTGCGCTCAAGTGAAGTTTGACAACATTCTTCTGTATAGGTGCTCAAGTGATACTTGTCAACACACTTCTACATGTGCACTCAAGTGAAGCTTGTCAACACACTTCTGCATGTGCACTCAAGTGATTCTTGTCAACACACTTGCATTTGTGCTCAAGTGAAGCTTGTCAACACACCTGCATATGTGCTCAGGTGAAGCTTGTCAACACACCTGCATATGTGCTCAGGTGAAGTCACTAACATTAAAGATACCTCCACAATTTGATTTTATGCCCATCTCATTTCAAATTCATTTACAAATAAATCAACCCCATCTAGTATCGGACTACGACACGCCAGCTCGTTGGTGCAAATGTGTTATTTAGTTTTGTTTAAATCGGACAACTATTCAATTCATTTTGGTTTAGCTGAACAAAATTTGTGAAAAAAGGATGACATGGCTATGAGTAGCCCGCCTCTATATACCATGATATACTTAGCTTTAGACATTTTTGCAAGTTGCTTAATCTAACTATCAAAGTCAATTCTTTTGTTGATTTCAACAAAAACAAACACTTTATTAAACCGACTGCACATATTTAAAAGATTCACATACTTTTGAACATAAATGAACCTGATTTGTAATGTGCTCAATGAATTGTGGAGGCAGCTTTAACTGCATCTCTGTTACCAACACACAACTGCATCTATGTTACACCAACAAATCGCTGCATCTGTGTTACACCAACACATCACTGCATCTGTGTTACACCAACACACCACTGCATCTGTATTACACCAGCACATCACTGCATCTGTGTTACACCAACACATCACTGCATCTGTGTTACACCAACACACCACTGCATCTGTGCTACACCAACACATCACTGCATCTGTGTTACACCAGCACACCACTGCATCTGTGTTACACCAACGCATCTGTTACACCAACACATCACTGCATCTGTGTTACACCAACACATCACTGCATCTGTGTTGAGGTGTAGCTTGACAGACAGCACCAATGCAACATTGAACCTGTGTTGAATTGTACCTTGACAACACCAACACACCATTGCACTTGTGTTTAAGTGTAGCTTGACAACACCAACTGATCAGTGTATCTGTGTGGTGTCATTGCTCAGAGTTACTCCTCATCAATATACAATACTTTCTGCCAATATGTTCAAGATTCCCTGAGATGTAGTGAAATAAATACAATTGGGAAAATGTTTTAAAAGAGAAGGTGGAGGATGTGGAAGTGATGTGTTAGTACAGTGAAAACTGCATGATATATAAATACATTTTGATGACACAATAATTAATTAATTGTTTAAAATATGTGACTTGATGATAAACGGGTGTAGAAAATCTACAGTAAGCACCATAAGAGAGCACAGCACACTTGACATGGATGTACCTAAATCTTAGTAAACATTACTATGTATAATACTCAACAATTTGCATACTTGGCCGTTACAACAGTCTGATAAAAACAGTTAGACAAGAGTTTTGTTATTGTTAATACAAAAAAATTGTTCTTCCATGATAATTTCACATTTTTCATATTACAAGTGTACAACTAGTGTACCTTTCTGACAATTTCACAAATCATGCAGTATGTCACAATGCAAGCTTGCATTGTTACACATACTTGGTTAGCAATAGTTACCTGACTGGGCAATACAGAACCCACTTCTATGACAATTCACAACATATTACATTACGTTCTTATGAAGAACTAAAGCAACAATGATTGTCTAAACACACAACAAGCCTACTACAAATAGGTTTGGAAAAAATTGCACTTGTAGTGACTAGTGACTAAAAACCATAGTAGGTATATTAAAATATGTTTATAAAAATTACATTTATTTTGATTTTCGCTATAGTCTATACATAAATGCAAGATGAAAGCCTTGAGGAAACACACCACAAGGAAAGGAAAACACGTTACACAGTCCTTCACAAATACCTGTAATTACAAATCAGCAAGTAACTACATCATTGGGAGGTCACACAGTAGACACTGGCAGTGTATGTAGCAACACAAGCACAGAGCACAACTGAAACTACTGGACAATACTATAGCAATTAACTTTTGTTGTTTATTTGTAGTTATATACATTGTAATTATTTTGGTGTATTCACACAACATATTGCAACATTTATCTTGACATCATGGCCACCAAAGGTCATCATTTTCCCTTCAAAACATGCTACTCTATAGGCCAAAAAGACGGGGTTTTGTCCAGAGGGGGATATGTCCGGTCACTGCTACTCTATGAGGACAACCCAAGAGTGAGCATGTCAAAGCAGGTCTGACAGACACGCACTGGCTTGGTGATGTTGTACTTAATGATTGGCATCTGTCTGTCAGAACATTTGGCACATAGCAAACGTCCGCAGTGACGACTGAAACAACAATAGACAGTATTCACCACATGTACAACACCTATAGACTAAGAATAAAACTAGTTGTGGGTCATGTTAGTGACATTATTGCGATGTTTGCAACGTCATTGTGATATGTTTGTGACGTCATTGCGATATGCTTGTGATGTCATTGCGATATGTTTGTGACATCATTGCGATATGTTTGTGATGTCATTGCGATATGTTTGTGACGTCATTGCGATATGTTTGTGATGTCATTGCGATATGTTTGTGATGTCACTGCGATATGTTTGTGATGTCATTGCGATATGTTTGCGATGTCATTGCGATATATATATAGTGTCATTGCAATATGTTTGTGACGTCATTGCAATGTTTGTGACGTCAATGTGATATGTTTGTGACGTTATTGCGATGTTTGTGATGTTATTGCTATATGTTTGTGACGTCAATGCGATATGTTTCTGACATCATTGCGATATGTTTGTGACGTCATTGCAACGTGTTTGCGACATCACGCCAATGCTTGAAACTGGTAGATTTTGAAATGGGTCATAAAATATTTTTAATTAAAATTTCCAAAAGCAGTTGTTTTACTTAGGTAAATGTGAAAGTAGTCAGTTTTATTATTTGCTGTCGTACAATTTATAACCCGTTCGACACCTGTTGGCTAAGAATGAAATCATGGTTGCGGGTCGTCAAAAAATCTACAGCTAATGCATATGCATCACAAATATTTTCTACTATGTCTCATTTAATCAATCGAAATATATGAAAACCTTCCTAGCCCTTTCATCATCAGAAACAACACTATCGGTACACATGGCTAACATTGACCAAATTTATTTGTATTTTGATATAAAAGAGATTCGTTTTATTGAACTTTGTGATGCCTCCAACAATGGCAACCATTACCTTGTAACAATATTAAAGTTCCTTATTCAATTCAATTTTTCGCTCGTTTTAGAATAATTTTGCAAACAAAATCACACCTATCTAGTATCTGCAATGACATGCTAGCTTGTTTGTACAAATGTGTTATTTAGTTTTGATGAAACCATCAGACAAACTAATAACTTATTGTGTACCGGTTCCCGTCAAAAATGGGTGAAAATGGGCAAAAATGGCTCAACCTATTTATATATTCTGTAAAATAAGGCTATTCACACTTCTATGTATATATTCGGTAACATAAGACTATTCACACTTATATATATATATATTTGTAACATAAGGCTATTCACACTTCTGCAAGTTACCCGATCAAGTCTTAGCATAATTATTTGAAACTGGCATTTTATAATTAACATTTCCAGCAAAATGCATCCCTTTTAAACCAAAATTCAATGTGATAATGAAGCAATACAAACTAGATCCAGGGGAATCGGTTAAACATATTCCAAATGTAAACTTGCCCAAATGTAATGTAAACATGCCCAAACTATTTCTTTGAAAAATTAGCGTTTTATTAACACAATCACAGATAAGCAAATCGCCATTCAACACACAACAATGGTTTCAGATTGTTGGTCTACTGTGCCACCAGTTCAGCTTTAAAATAGAATTTGTGTATACTGAAGGGCTGTGTAGACTTACCAATGATTTTTACGTGCATATTGAAGGGCTGTGTAGACTTACCAATGGTGTTTACGTGTATATTGAAAGGCTGTGTAGACTTACCAATGGTGTATACTGAAGGGCTGTGTAGACTTACCAATGATGTTTACATGTATATTGAAGGGCTGTGTAGACTTACCAGTGGTGTTTACGTGTATGTTGAAGGGCTGTGTAGACTTACCAATGGTGTTTACGTGTATACTGAAGGGCTATGTAGACTTACCAATGACGTAGAAGTATATACTGAAGGGCTGTGTAGACTTGCCAATGGCGTTTACGTGTATATTGAAGGGCAGTGTAGACTTACCAATGACGTATACGTGTATACTGAAGGGCTGTGTAGACTTGCCAATGACATTTATGCGTATACTAAAGGGGTGTGTAGACTTACCAATGACGTTTATGCGTATACTGAAGGGCTGTGTAGACTTACCAGTGGTGTTTACATGTATACTAAAGGGCTGTGTAGACTTACCAATGGTGTTTACGCGTATACTGAAGGGCTGTGTAGACTTACCAATGATGTTTACGTGTTTTAATGCCAAATTTGACACCGCATTCCAAGCAGTTATCACCTTCACACCAAGGCGGTTCTCTTGACAACATATCTGCAACAAAACATTCATGTTACTGCAAACACACCCTAGCAGCTCAGATCAACTATCTCACAACAGCTTTTTCTTGCCAGAACTAAGTTCAACCTGGGCAAGCCTGTTTTCTCTATCTGCGCAAAAAAACTGGAACGAACTCTTTATCATCTGAAACTCTATCTTCCACAAAAATTAAAAGAATTTTTTTTCAAAATTGCATTTCCTCCCTAAATCCTCAGCCTCGTCCCTTGCTCCGATGACGACTTCCGTACGTCCCTGTTCACGATATCATGCCTAACAATTCTGGTTTGCTGCTTGGAATGTGCTCACAATACAAATATATCTACAGCAACAACAAAGACTCTAATTTAAAATACAAAATTATATGTTGTACTTCCGTCAATACTCAATCCCATTTATACACGCTTGCCATCTAGCAACCAAAAACATGCTATTCCAGGTACCAACTATTGCTTAAATCTGAACATGGCAAGACTTGACGGTAATGAACACACCAAGTAGTTTTAAAAGTAGCTGCTTTGTGGCGACGGGAGCATTGAAGATAGACACGCCATCTTTGTTGTGGAGTCCCATCATGGCACCGGCCCGTACTACCGCCCGGCACAGGTTGGCATTGCCGTTGAAATACGCCAACATCAACACTGTAAATACACATTGCAACATCAGCACTGTAAATAGCTAATGTCAGCACTGTACATACACATTGTAACAATAACAAATACACATTGTAATTCTAATGTCAGCACTGTAAATACACATTGTAACATCAACACTTATCAACGTTTACTGCCAGATGAACAACATTTATTGTCAAATGGTTAACATTTATTGCCAGATGATCAACATATATTGCTAGATGATGAACATTTATTGTCAAATGACAACATTTACTGCCAGATGATCAACATTTATTGTCAGATGATAAACATTTGCTGTCAAATGATCAACATTTACTGACAGATGATCAACATTTATTGTCAAATGATCAACATTTATTTTCAGATGTTCAGCATTGGTTGACAGATGACCAGCCAAGGAAGTACGTTTTAGATTAAGTAGCACTGAATCAGAAATGGTCTGTAGAGAAAGAAACTGAAACATAGCCCGCAGCAAACTTAATAAGTAAGCTTAAAATGTAAACTGGCAAAGGAAAAGAATGCATCAATAAAGGTGGATTTGTAAGCAATATATTTATTAATTACATAAATTAATATTTACATGTATTTCCATTAATATCTGGCTGGTCAATGGGGTAGTTTGGCATGCATTCAAGAAACAGCTCAAAGATGGCTGCTCCATTTTCGCGGCTGTACTGGCCAAGCAGATGCAGCGGGTTCTGTCCCCTGGTGGCAACAAAAGGAAACACCAAGCATTTACAATACAATACAAAACTTCTACTTGCTAAAATCCTCGAAAAACTTAAGCTCTTCAGCAGTGCACCAAAACAAGAGAGCTTCTAGTCAATTTAAAAACTTAAGCTCTTCAGCAGTGCACCAAAACAAGAGAGCTTCTAGTCAATTTAAAAACTTAAGCTCTTCAGCAGTGCACCAAAACAAGAGAGCTTCTAGTCAATTTAAAAATTCCAGTCATAAACAATTCGATCGGTATGCTGAGCTATGGAGGATAAGCGAGTTTAAACAGGTCAGTTTTAGTTGACAGCAAAATGTTATTATATTTCCTGCTGACTTAGTTAATAGGGAGAGAGTTGGTGCGGCAACTGAGGTGAAGTGTAAAGCACTTTGAACTTGATACCGCGCTGTATAAGAACATAGGCACGTACGTATGTATATCTGACTGATGTTTTGAATCGATACGTGACTCTGTGAAGTACTTTGTGATTGATCTAACCTCAAGTTGACTGCCTCAGCACAAACATCCGACTCCGTCAAGAGAACTTTCACTGTATTCAAGTGGCCGAGCTGTGTTGCTATGTGCAGGGCTGAAACAAAACAATCATCTTAATAAGACTGCCATCCAAGGCAAAAGACCCAGATGGCAAGTGAACAAGGAATCCACTGGCTTATCAAGAGTCCAAAAAAATTTCATCTATGAGTACCCGTCCTTCTGAGATATTTGTCAACTTTGTTTGTAAACATATCCATGTGGTGAGCATTTACACAATATGTAGATAATTTGTTTCATTCATCTATTGTCCTTTGTGAGAATGAGTCCTTTTTGATATCCAATCTACACTGATCCTTTACTAATGTTACCTCATGCCTCCAGTTCTATTATCTTTCTTAAGTGAGAACAAATATTTCTATCAATATTTTCACACACATTCAATATCATTATAACTTTGATTTCCTGTTAACCTCGTTGTTGATAATCCAACTGTTAATACCAATGAACTACCGGAATCAAACAAAGGATCCAAACTGTGAAATCACAATTGGAAGTCCCTCAAAATTATATATTTCAAAAGTAAAAATGCTCGGTTTTGAATATATCGCAATTTTTTTCATAACAATCTTTCCATGCAAACGCAAGTTTTGGGGCACGAGAGAACTGACAATCTCCAGGAAATTGTATATAATATACATCAACGGAAATCTTATAACTACATTATGCTCATTGAAATTTACAGAAACATAGGCCTGATTAAACAAATCAAAATTAATTGACGTAAATAACATACAGAAAAATAATCATAAATAATTTGGCTTTCTCTCGTATATAGATTTAGATCATCTGCGAGTAAGGAACTAAATGGAAAATATTGCTTTGCTTAAAATACTTAATAAAACCTAATCTCTTCAAGTAGGGTGGATTTATACCATTACACATGTTGTCGTCCAGTGCATTACAATCAACGCCATTCTGCAGAAGTACGCTGCCGATGACGGCATGGTCACATGACGCTGCCAGGTGAAGTCCTGTCTGTTTGTGTGTTGTCAAATCATTTACTTGTGCTCCTGCCAGCAACTGAAACAGCAATACCACCAGGCAGTCAGCAACTTAAACAGCAATACCACCAGGCAGCTAGCAGCCGAAACAGCAATACCACCTGGCAGCCAGCAGCTGAAACAGCAATACCACCTGGCAGCCAGCAGCTGAAACAGCAATACCACCAGGCAGCCAGCAGCTGAAACAGCAATACCACCAGACAGTCAGCAACTGAAAAAGCAATACCACCAGACAGCCAGCAGTTGAAACAGCAATACCACCAGGCAGCCAGCAGCTTACCATTTGATCCTGTTGAAGCCAAAGCATGTGTATGTAGCTAGTAGACCAAGTGATCCGAGAGTAGGCGAAGTGGGAGCAGACCCTAATTGGGCAGTAGGCAAACCATACGCAGAATGGGAGTGGGCGGAATGGGAGTGGGCGGAATGGGAGTGGGCGGAATGGGAGTGGGCGGAATGGGACTGGGCGGAATGGGATTAGGCGGAATGGGAGTGGGCGGAATGGGAGTGGGCGGAATGGGACTGGGCGGAATGGGTGCGGGCAGAATGGGTGTGGGCGGAATGGGAGTGGGCGGAATGGGTGTGGGCAGAATGGGTACTAGCTAAATGGGTGCAGGCAGAATGGGAGTGGGCGGAATGGGTGCGGGCAGAATGGGTGTGGGCGGAATGGGTGCGGGCAGAATGGGTGTGGGCGGAATGGGAGTGGGCGGAATTGGTGTGGGCAGAATGGGTGCAGGTGGAATGGGTGCAGGCGGAATGGGAGGAGGCGGAATGGGTGCAGGCGGAATGGGTGCAGGCAGAATGGGTGCTGACGGAATGGGAGCAGGCGGAATGGGAGCAGGCGGAATGGGAGCAGGTGGAATGGGAGCAGGCGGAATGGGTGCAGGCGGAATGGGTGCACGCGGAATGGGTGCAGGCGGAATGGGTGTAGGCGGAATGGGTGGAGGCGGAATGGGCGTAGGTGGAATGGGAGTAGGTGGAATGGGTGGAGGCGGAATGGGTGGAGGCGGAATGGGTGGAGGCAGAATGGGTAGAGGCGGAATGGGTGGAAGCGGAATGGGAGTAGGAAGAATGTGCCTGAATCATGCAAATGAACAAACTGTTAAATAAATAGGTAGAGTGACCAGCCTTTGTGCACTCTCTACACAAGCAGAATTTCCATCAAAGAACTCACCAGATTGCGAACAATGATCTCTGCTCCGACCTTGACTGCAATGTGAAGAGGTGACAACTTGGACGCGTCCTGGATGCAAGAGTTGACATTGGCATGGACGCTCAAAAGAAACAGAACGCTCTCAATGTCTGACTTCTGAATTGCAATGTGCAGGAAATTCCTCCCTCGTGGGTCAAACTGAAACAGTTCAAGCTACATTTCTGATTTTTTGTGTTCCATATTTTATTTGTAAATAACTATACACTGAGATTATGTATACAAATCCTGGTGTAAAATATGTACAATATGGCAGAAGCAGAAGCATTTAAAGTGACCTCTTCATTTTTATTTTTTTTGTTTTGTTTCAAACTCCTTTTGCCAAAAATTTTACTTATCTAGTATTGACAATGACATGTTATCTAATATTGATAATGACATGTTTTTAAGTATCGACAACGGCATGTTATCTAGTATTGACAACGACATGTTATCTAGTATTGACAACAACATGTTATCTAGTATTGACAACAACATGTTATCTAGTATTGACAACAACATGTTAGCTCATTTGTGCAAAATGTGTTATTTAGTTTTTATTTAATTTGCACAAATCATTACATTAATTTTGGTTTGGCTTAAGTAAATTCAACAAAAAGGGCAAAAGAGGCCTGCCTCTATATACTACAACTACACAAAGGCTGTTCACACTTTGCACGTTATTCAATATAACGTGAATTCTTTTCAAGATTTAAAAAAGATGCACTCTTCTATTAAACCAGCTGCACATATTACCTGAACTAATTATGATCTACAAATCTGAACATCAGTGAACATCATTAACAATGGGTGAAATGAAATGCACAGACAGACTTCCATCATTCTATCATCATAATGGATTCAAGATAGGTAAACATTTTTTTGAGTGAAAAAATTCTATTGAGGAGGAACCGTTATATTTACATGTCAGTGACAAAGTGGGACACGAGTTGGGGTTCAACAATGCTTCGAATTTTCGATGTATCACAAAACTCGATTGACAGTGCAGTACTATCGATAGTAAATTGAACTATCGATAGTACATTGGACTATCGATAAAAAAGATACTTGGCTAAATCATTCAGCAGGGCTACTTGTGTCACTGCAGTAACAGAAATAAACAAATTTTGAAACTATTTTGGATAATTTTATTTATTTATCAATTTATTTATTTATTTAACAATCGACGAATAGAGCAGCATCATTCACGGATTCAGCATTTTAAATCAATTACCTCCAGGGCTAAGCAATCGCGCCACCCACCAATTATAGCTTAGGACTGTTTTCCTGGCTATTCGCTATTCCATGATACTATCGCAATACTATCATGATAGTTATGAAACTATCGCAATAATACTGCAATAGTCGTACAGCTATCGTGATATCCCTGATAGTCACCCTAGACACACGGGAAGCCTCCAGGGATAAGTTTGTACATCCCTGCCCCATGAAAAGGAGTTCACCTGCTCGGCTGCCAGCGGTTCTCGGGCAAGAATCTCCTCTGCCGCTTTGTTGTTCTTTGTTGTCATGGCAACAGCGAATGGGGTCAATCCCTGCTTGTCTTGGAGTGAGAGATTGATGGAAGGATGCGACATAAGCAGGGAGATTATCATGTGGTGTTGGTTCTCTATAGCAATGTGTAGTGCAGTCTTGCCCTCCGCATCCTACACAACACGTCCAAACACAAAATCACACTTAGGGGTCGTTCACAACTGTCCACATTTATCCATTCATACAAAGCAAAACCCCACCATCGTCCCTGAATTAGTACTAAAAAATGTTGACAAAATATATCGATGCAACAATGTTATGACACAGTGCAGGTATTTTGCTACAGCACATACAATAATAACCATCCAAATATGTTTACAAACATTTATCTCCAATAATTATGTTCAAGCTTTGTTTTTCCAACAACTCTCTGGTGTCATATTGACAACTGTTTTCCACGAAGTTGTGAATTTCCAAGATGTTGGACTGTGTTACACCACCGAGCCGTGACCGGTTACGCGATTTAAAACAACAGTTGTTCTGTAACAGTTCACTGCGCAGCGCTGCATGACGCAATGGTGGTCATATTTCACATGCAACCAACATTTAAAAAGTTTAATACATTTTTGTAAATGTAAAAAAATAGCCACTAAAACGAAGTTTAATCGTTTTGAGACAATCCCCAAAGAAATAAATAAAAAATCTGCCATAAAGTTATCAGTTATACTGTGTAACTGATAACTTTATGGTAGATTTTGGTTAATATAAACCAATTATGTCTGCTACACCACCGTGAATGCATTAAGCAAAAGTTGAATGACAGCTTAAAGTGGCAGTGTATTTTTTACGCAAACAAAAATCATAATTTACTGCTGTATTATGTTGCGTGCCCATAAGACGCATTCATACGCAAAATTGCAACGTTGTGAGCGTTGTAGTTTTTCTCAAACAATATTTTAAATATCATTTCCTGGTTATTAATGAAAACACAATCTCAACAAATGCTTGTTTTTGTGTTGAAATTTAGGGTCATTTTGATTGGCCCATTATCCCGCGGGGTCACCAAGTCACATACACACATCAGCATTTCCGTTTGTGTCAAAGGCACGATAAACTACGTTAACGCTCACTAAACGCTGATATTTACTGGTTTAAGTACATGATTTAGTTAGATAGATATAATACTGATGTGTACTAGCATTACAGTAGCCAGACAATGTGTTCCGCTTTCATGGCGAACAAATATAGCTGGTTCGAACATTGTAGTGCACGCAGTCTTTACTATGGAAACATTGTCACTTTTCCGGGAACTCAAGGGGATTTCCAAAAGGACTATGTTTTTAAAGGATGGATTGGCGAAATATGATGTTAGTGCTGGGTGATTTTTTGTGGTGTCGACGTTTAGTTCAGTATGTCCTAGTATGTTGAGGAAAAAAAAATCAACTGACACGCTAGCTGCCTCAGCCACCTTAAAACTGTATAAAACCAGAGTTTAATGGACCAATAAATCATCCATTGAAAAACTTTATATTTCACCTTCTAAAGTGAAGATTTATCTTTTAATACAGTAAAGCAGTTTCTACATGTCTTAAAACTAGCATGTTTTAATTCATCGCCAAGTCATGTATTTTCGTAAATGTATTTAGAGATGAAAGATCACGACAGTGATAATTTTTTATATGAATTACATTTTGTATGGATATTATTTTTTTACCAACAAAGATGTCATAAATATTGATAAATTCAGTATTATAATGTCCTTTAATAAACAAACAGTGTGTTCACTTCTTAATGACATAAGCTATATATAGGTAAGTAACAGCTAAGTATGCAAGTTGAATTCTTAATCATCAACTACTGATTATGTATTTAGATTACTTTACTAATACAAATCAAAATATATATTCACCATAACCAAAATAATAAAAAATAAAATAAATCTGTCACGTTACTGATCCATTAATCCATGATTTTACTTACCTGTGCATTGACATTGACATTGTGCTCGACGAGACACTGTACCACCTTGTCAAGCCCCCAGGTGGCCGCCATGTGTAGCGCAGTCTGTCCGTCCCTGCAACAGTCAGGACATTCACATGTCAAGTCGATATCACTCAAACTTCAGGTTGGTATCACTCAAACGTCAGGTCGGTATCACTCAAACTTCAGGTCGGTGTCACTCAAACTGCAGGTCAGTATCACTCAAACTTCAGGTCGGTATCACTAAAATTTCAAGTCGGTATCACTCAAACTTTAGGTCGGCATCACTCAAACTTCAGGTCGGTGTCACTCAAACTGCAGGTCAGTATCACTCAAACTTCAGGTCAGCATCACTCAAACTTCAGGTCGGTATCACTCAAACTTCAGGTCGGCATCACTCAAACTTCAGGTCAGTATCACTCAAACTTCAGGTCGGTGTCACTCAAACTGCAGGTCAGTATCACTCAAACTTCAGGTCGGTATCACTCAAACTTCAGGTCGGTATCACTCAAACTTCAGGTCAGTATCACTCAAACTTCAGGTCAGTATCACTCAAACTTCAGGTCGGTGTCACTCAAACTGCAGGTCAGTATCACTCAAACTTCAGGTCGGTATCACTCAAACTTCAGGTCGGTATCACTCAAACTTCAGATCAGTATCACTCAAACTTCAGGTCAGTATCACTCAAACTTCAGGTCGGCATCACTCAAATTTCAGGTCGGTATCACTCAAACTTCAGGTCGGTGTCACTCAAACTGCAGGTCAGTATCACTCAAACTTCAGGTCGGTATCACTCAAACTTCAGGTCGGTATCACTCAAACTTCAGGTCGGCATCACTCAAACTTCAGGTCAGTATCACTCAAACTTCAGGTCGGTGTCACTCAAACTGCAGGTCAGTATCACTCAAACTTCAGGTCGGTATCACTCAAACTTCAGGTCGGTATCACTCAAACTTCAGGTCAGTATCACTCAAACTTCAGGTCAGTATCACTCAAACTTCAGGTCGGCATCACTCAAATTTCAGGTCGGTATCACTCAAACTTCAGGTCAGTATCACTCAAACTTCAGGTCGGTATCACTCAAACTTCAGGTCGGCATCACTCAAACTTCAGATCGGTATCACTCAAACTTCAGGTCGGTATCACTCAAACTTCAGGTCAGCATCACTCAAACTTCAGGTCGGTGTCACTCAAACTGCAGGTCAGTATCACTCAAACTTCAGGTCAGTATCACTCAAACTTCAGGTCGGCATCACTCAAACTTCAGGTCGGTATCACTCAAACTTCAGGTCGGTATCACTCAAACTTCAGGTCGGTATCACTCAAACTTCAGGTCGGCATCACTCAAACTTCAGGTCGGTAAACTCAAACTACAGGTCGGTATCACTCAAACTTCAGCTGTTCATAATGAGCCTTTTGAAATCTCAGGGGCTTTGTAACAAGTTCCAATAATCCAAAATAAATTTCATGTGGTTGGGTGGGTCAACGGTACACTTAGATTATAAAAAAAAATTGGAAAGATATTTTTGTTTTTTCCTGGTTAATATTTTGGCAAATATGAGCTTTTCATTCACTGCATTGTCAATGCATGTACAGCGCCTCCAATTTTATTTGTTTTTGGATAAGGGTGTGGGTGGGAGGGGTCAATCCTATCCAAATTATTATTGGGTTTTTGTAATTACAAAGCCCCTTAGTGAAACATTGTCAGTATTTCTAGTCTTGTGACAAAAGTCTTTATACATTGTTCTGCACCAACTGCTATGAAGTTGAACCTTTCCTCAAATATGGTTATTTTCACCCTCTTTCTGTGCTGTCCAGGACAAGCAGCTGGTCTACTAGTGGAAACAATATTGGCCCTATGCCACTGCAGCTGTTTAGCATGATTATTTTAACAAGTGGTACACAACTGAATTGTATTATACAAATGGTATGTCTGCGGTCTAACGCTGTCAATTTAACAATTTGTGTTAAACCAAATAACCTATTTTAGCTCATCAGATGATGTACCGTATTTGACCTATTAAGCGTACATGCCCTAATTAGCGTACACCCCCTTTTTAATTAGCAGGATCCATAATTAGTTTAATTTAACTGGTGTGAAACAACTAAAAAGTGTCAACATCTGGTGTTAAACAGTTATCACCACTTTTCAGTTGTTCACACTAGTACACCAAATGACACCACTAGTGTTAAACAGTTACCTTATTGTCTAGAGAAAAAGATTTTGGCATATGTAAGAACAGATTCCTTGACATTTTTCCATGGCCCTATTTTTCTCAAACATACTGTAGGCTTGTTAGGTCAAATACGGTACATGTGTTACTTTCCAGCACTGAGATTCTCACCTACCTGGCCTCCCACCTACCTGGCCTCCCACCTACCTGGCCTCTCACCTACCTGGCCTCACACCTACCTGGCCTCCCACCTACCAGGCCTCTCACCTACCCTGCCTCCAACCTCCCTGGCTTCTCACCTACCTAACCTCCCACCTATCCAGCCTCCCACCTACCCAGCCTCCCATCTACCCAGCCTCCCACCTACCCAGCCTCCCACCTACCTGGCCTCATCTTCACCTTCCCCATTGGGTCCTGGGCGTCTTGTACCATCGGTGTCACACAAACTGCAAGCATGACAACATGGTGACAACATGTTGACAACACCAGGCACACTACATTCATGTTGTGTGGATAGTTTCCAGCACGTTCCATTAAAACTCCATCATCAGTTCACTTAAAGGTCATTCCTCAAATCTCAATATTATTTTCCGCCAATCTCTTTTCAGACACATTTTGTAAAAATTTAAACCTATCTAAGCGTTGTTTGTACAAATTTTATATTTAGTGCCAGTGAAAACGTTGGCAAAAACTATTAAAATAATTTTTTACCGGATCCAATTCAAAGTTGACAAGAAAAGGGCAAAACCATTTTAAGCATTGATACGTACATTTTTATAATACAAATGAATAGTTTTCATAAGAAACTAAGCAGCTCTTAAAAAAGACCTATTTATTTGAAATGAATAGGGCGTTTAATGATTGTACAGTAAAAGCAAAATAAAAATATTGACATTACAAAAGCACTCACGAGAATCAACCAGTTACCAAGTGAAATGATGCAGACATAAGAATCACCAACCTGCGAATGAGGAAACATGCGACGGTCTCATTGTTTTCATCTATGGCTCGATGCAACAGGGTTTGTTCACACCCGCACGGCCCGCTGCAGAACACATTTGTGTCACAGCCGTGTTGGACCTACAACACATTAGTGTTTGTTCACACCTGCACGGCCCGCCATATAACACACCTGTGTCACAACCATGTTGAACCTACAACACATTAGTGTTTGCTTACACCCATATAGCCTGCTACAGAACACATTTGTTTCACAACCATGTTGAATCTATAACACACAGATGTTTGTTTACACACACAACCATACAACATATTTATTCATTTATTAGAACTTTCTTAAAAGCTGAAGACATCTGGAGGTTCTATAAAGTTTCTGAAAATGTTCATAAAGAATGAAAGAACAAACGAACAAGTCATTTGATCAGACAATGGTATCCACCCCACAAATACCAACAAATACCCACCTTCTACATACGTCACTAGAGAACAACCACTCGAAATGCCCCCACCCCCTCCACTGCCCCCCCCCCATTCACCCACCAGTAGTGATGCAATATCCTCCTGTCCGGTGTCAAGAGCTTGCCACAAAGGACAGTCTCCATTGTCATCCGTCTCGTTTACTGCGGCTCCTTGCTTACACAGCTGGTCTACAACGGCCACCAGGTGGCGCTTGATAGCTAACTCAAGGCACGTTTGGTTGTCCTTTGTCCTGGCGGCACAATGACGCAGTGACACAATGGCGCAGTGACAGTCAACAATGTGAACATACACAAACAAACATGTTTATTTACTTTCAACTTCCTCCAAGTTTATCTTTATATATTATATCAATTCCACTAAAAACTTTAATAGACAATATTCACAACACGTACGACACCTTTCGGCTAAGAATAAAACTACAGTTGTGGGTCATGTTTGTGACGTCATTGCAAAATGTTTGTGACATCACTGGCATATGTTTGTTACGTCAATACGATATGTTTGTGACGTCATTGCGATGTTTGTTTGCGATTTGTAACTGCAATGCCTAAAATTGGTAGATTCCAAAATGTTTTTAAATTTATATATTTTTTTATTTCCAAAAGCAGTTGTTTTACCTAGGTAAATGCATATGTAGTCAGTTTGATTTATTATCTGCTGTCATACAACAGACATTATTTATAACACATACAACACATATTGGCTAAGAATGACACCACAGTTGTGGGACGTCAAAAAATGTAGTGCTAATGCGCACACGTCATGAATGTTGTCTATTCTGCACAATAAGCCAACGAGATGCTTCATGCTCCCAGGTTCACCAGTGAGACATTATGAGACATTACTCAGAAAGTATCTGCTTAATGAAACAATGCAGAATTGGCAAGGCAATCATACCCTCAACTCACAATGCAGCCAACATCTATCCTCCCAAGGAGCTAGTTGACAACTGCTGTTCCATCCAGAAATTCTACCTTAGGAGAAATATAACACATAAGGACAAAGAGCTAATTATACCTTGGTATAAAGCAATAGATAGGCCTCATGTGTACATGTTTGGAGACCATATCATAGGAAGGATACAGACACCCTAGAATGAATACAGAGAAGGGCAACCATAATGATTCCAGAACTGAGTGACTTGATATGAAGAACGCCTAAAAGAATATAGTTTAAAAAAATACTGTTGGACTCTTGATAAGCCAATGGCTTCCTTGTCCACTCGCCACCTGGGCCTTTTGCCTTGGATGGCAATCCTGTTAAATCTTCTTGCTAAATCTTGTTAAATCTACCTGATGATGCAGTCAGCTTTGTGTTCTAATAAGAACATTGTACACTACCTGATGTTGCAGTCAGCTTTGTGTTCTAATAAGAACATTGTACAATACCTTATGTTGCAGTCAGCTTTGTGTTCTAATAAGAACATTGTACACTACCTTATGTTGCAATCAGCTTTGTGTTCGAGCAGGAACATTGCACTATTACTGTCTTGCAGCATCACCGCCTCATGAAGTAACGTCTGGCCGTTGCTGTTGTAGTCGTTCACAGTGGCTCCCCCTGCCAGCAGTTGCTTGGCGATGTCATGGAAGCCTTGCCACAACGACAGTGCTAGTGGAGTCTGGTCGCCTGAATCCTTCACACTGAAGTTAGGGATTATCTGAAGACTGTTGCCATGACGACTGACTTCAGCTGAAACAACGCACATCTGTCAGAGAAGCAGGATACATATACTGTATTTGACAGCGCTATCGCCCATACCCGTATTATCACCCACCCCCATTTCAATGAAATTTGGGGTTAACTACCCACCTGCTCGCATTACCACCCCCCCCCCTCTCGGCCACACAGAATAATATCAACATGTGAATGATAACCATGCAGAAATGCCACAAAACGGGCAGCAAATAAGATGTCGAATATTCTTTACAATGCGTTGAATAGCTCTGAAACTCGCTAATTTCGTCAAGTAGTCTTCTTTTTATATGCTGTAACTGTGTCCATCTAATTACTAATAGACCATTTAATAACCAACTCCTCCAACTGTAAGCCTTCAAAAGAGACGAGATTCGTTCGAAGGCAGCGGGGCTGATCAACCATCAACGAAGTGATGGCTTTTTCGAAGCGTCCATAAAACTACAATGTTGCAATATGCGACAGATGAAAGTTGTTCATAAATCAAATTATTGGCTAAAGCTTTTGAATTTCTGCTATGACCGTGAGGCATTGACGGGTTGATTCGGAACGACACCTGCCACATGTATTATTACCAACTTGGATGAACAGTTTGGGCCGGTTTCACAAAGTTTGTGTATCGTACAAAGGAACTAAGCTGGATGCTTGACTAAGAACACTGAACAGTCATACACAACACGAAGCAAACAATTATACGTATCTTCGTCAAACGTCCGTAAAAGTTTGTATTAGTTCCTTCGTGTGGTACGGATGCTTTGTGAAACCAGCCCCTGGTTGGTGCCTAGTCACGATCGTACATCCCCTGTCAGTTTACGTTGTTTCTGTAATTACTTAATGTGGGGGGGGCGGTAATGCGAAACCCTATTATCGACCATACCCACATTAGCGCCCATCCCCCAATTTTTAAATATGGGTGATAGCATGGTCAAATATAGTAATATTGCTATGAAGTCAAATTGTTCTACATCGGCAACTGACTTCGGTGTGTGGTTGCTACATCACAAAGATTGCCAGTTTTAATATGGGCCGAACTAATCCTCAGACCCCCCTCCTTGAATTAGTATTTTAAAATGTTGATAATTTTCCAGAATAAAAAACATATCAATGTAACAATGTCGCATGGTGAACGGTTACGCAATTTAACAAAATAGGGGAGTTCTGCAACAGTTCACAGCATGGCCCTGCGTGATGCAACGGTGGTCATATTTTTGCATGCGAACGACGTTTATTTTAGTTAGCACGTGGGCCTTGACCTTCTTTAGTATGCCTTGTACGAACAGATAAATGTTGACAATTGTAACGGCCCCATATCTTATGCATGTTCATTGTTGCAAAGTTCTTAAATCAACAGTATTACTTATAATTTGTGACATCCTGTGTCGATGCTTCAGTAGTTGTTATTTCAAGACCAGTGTAACTTTGTTTGCTCTCTACATCTCATGTTGATGTTTCAACAGGCGTTATTTGTTACTGCCTCAGCTAATACGTGTCCAACTTTCAGCTGTTTGTTTCACAAGCATAGAAACACAGAATGTTTAGTATCGAGAGAACCCAGGTTCGAATCTTCTTACTGCCATTTCAAAGATTGGGCAATTTCTTTCACTCCACACTGCCTCAGTTCACTCAGCCATATAAATGAGTACCTGGCTACAGACAGTGGTGGATATGTCAACAAATAGTCTTTGTGCAGTAACTGCAGCAAGGCTGAATGCTTCCAAGAGAAGTCGAGTTGGTGTTGGAATGAACAGGTCTGCGAAGGGGTGAAGTGTAATGCACTTTCTACAGTCTTACAGCAGGGACGCAAGCAAACACCCGAATGGTGGTCAATGTCCGGTACTTTTGCAGTCCGGCCGGTTGTGTCTGTCAGGTCACCAGCCCATTTGGCTGGTGGCTTTTATAACTATCGTAATTTTGACCACTTCATACCACTTTTTATTTTCAATTAATCTCATCCTGAATTCTGACATAGCAACTGAACCTCTCTGTTGATGACCGCGTCAGCGATGTTTTTGTCCAAGCTTTTATCAGGACTGGTAAAATATCGGTCGGGCTGGCAGATTTAGAAACTTATAGGACAGGGGTGACGACTTGGACAGTGGTGACAACTAGGACAGGGGTGACAACTAGGACAGGGGTGACAACTAGGACAGGGGTGACAACTAGGACAGGGGTGACAACTAAGACGGGGTGAAAACTAACATATTTGTCCACCAGCCAAATCGGGCTGGTGGACAAATATGTTAGTTATCACACCTGTCCTATGGACTGGATACCGATAAATAAAAGAATGTTCCTTTTGCAATGGATAACTATGATTAATGCTATTCAGAACTGTTCAGTGTGTTTTTACACAGAGCAACACCATCAATGGAATCATCATAAACCTCCCAGACAATTGGTATGTACAGAGAAAGGACACCTGAAAAACACACCACACATTCCTATTTCTCTCTATTATACATATCACAATTATACCACAATTAGCTGTACGTTTGTGTCTATTCTAGAGATACCAACCTTTATAGTTTAAAAAGACTTGAACGACATCTCTATGTCGATTTGCTATAGCGACATGTAGCGGAGTCTGTCTGTAGACAGGTGCTTCAGTGCTGCCATCTTCTGGGGGGTCTGTCACCAATGGCAGAGATGTGACAGTGTTAGGGTTAGCGCCCTTGAGAAGCATGGCTAGGACCAACTGCTCCAACCCTTGCTGACAGGCGGCATGGAGGGGCGTCTCACCCTACAACATCAAAGGTCAATATTTATAACAGAGTAGTTTTGACTCTGTGTAGCTGTCTGTTCCTCACATTTCCATCAGTTTCACACGTAGGGGGTTGACATTTTGCAGACAGGCCCAGGGGCCCAAGAAGGATGGTTCATAAAAAATTATTTTATTACGTATGTGGATGTTTGACGTAGATTACGTAACTCAGAACAACAGGAGTACGTAGATACGTACAGTAGTTAGCAAAGCTACGCGTGTTTTCTAGGGTTATTCCGAGTTACGTGATCTGCGTGAAAGAGTGCAAACACTAGAGCAAGGAGTCACAAGCTGTAACAGTGGCTGTCTTTTCTCCCGTGCAACGCCGGGCAGCTCGGCTAATAACAATAAAATTAAACTTCTCTTCTCGCACGTAAATCCTCAGAAGCAAGAACTGGTCAATCTCAAAATCAATATATTAGTTTTCCAACTGATCTAACGTTAACTGTGAGTGAATTCCAGAGTTGCTGCGGCAACCGAGAAAGCCCTAGTTCCAATATCTGTTTCAAATCTGGGAACACAAATTAGATCAGAACTGGATGATTGAAGCTTTTAAGAGGCTTTCTTGCAGGAGTGAGCGGTGAATGTAAATATGCCGACTGCTTAGATGAAAGTGCCTGATAACCTGTGTCATTGTCTGTAGGAAGAACACAAACAAGATTCATATAATATTTGCATGCACGTCCAACCCATGACTACAGCAAAATAACCTCTCAACAATGCAACATGTTAACACAGAGGATCCGAGGTCACTTTGGGTGATGGGTCAGAGGTCACCTGGGATGAAGTTTTACAAGACTTGATTTGAATTTCACAAGATCTGACAATTGTCAAAGCTTGAATAACTGCCTATTGCTACACACAACATCTAACTAACCATCCATTTTATACAGTAACAAATGCAGCGAATGTTTGTTGTGGTAATCACAATGCTGCTCATCATATACACGGTGATAAAATGTTGACTGTTTAACAAACAATTCTGCTGAAGATTCTCGGAATGTTTGAACGGCGAAATTGGGAGCCAAAATGTGGAGAGCTGATAAGTGTTCAATACCGAAGAAATTGATTCATATAATAACAACCTTACATTTGAAATATTGTAAATTAGATATTTTATTTTTAATTAAATACATTGTCGACAAAAATCTGTGTTTTCATTATATTACAAGTAAATTATGCAACTTATTACAAACATAAGGTTGTTATTGCATGGGAAGTACTGCTGAATACGGCAGCATAAACACAATTAACATGACTTTAATATTACTAGAGATAGGCGGATTACAAAAAATTGCATTTTTTGTAAATGGCCATCAAAGATTGAATAATGGTATTTATTGCTTAGTAGAGGCACACTTTATCCACAAATAAAAGTGATTTAGAGATATGTAACTGTCTTAAATGTGATCTATTTGATAGTAAATACACAAAGCTGTCAGAATATGGTAGAAACACATTTTGAGTAATTGAAAAAATCTTTTCAGGTAGTGTGTGTCTGCCCTTAATCACCTGGCAGAAATGTCTCATGGAATCTTGGATGTGTGCCTGTATGACAGTGTATGGTGATACTGTCCCTATACTCTTCCTTTTGGAGGTAGATTTATACCTATATGTATGATCAATATGTACACACTGCTTGAGAAGAACACACCTTATGGTTGGCTGCGTTAATGTTGGCATCTCGCTGCACGAGAAACAAGGCCGCAGACTCATTTCCAGTTCCTGCCACCAGGTGGAGCAGTGTATCACCTGCAACAGAACAACATGGTCAGGTGTGTGGCACTCAAGTCACAGAGACAATGAATTTTTGTAACAGATTAGGATTAGTGTAATAGTATTAAAAGCTGTAGCAATAATATAGTAATAGCAATAGAGCACTTGTAATAGAAACCACGTCTGCAATACGTTGTTGTCAAAATACTTCTAAAAACAATATGTTTAGCGTAATCTAACAAACCTACCTGTGTCTGCATTGACAGTGTTTGTTGAACCTCCACGTTTCACTATTTGCCCAGCGAAACTGTCATCATCATATGTGCCAGTAGGTGTCTCTGCCTGTAGTGCGAGCCAAAGGGCTGTGTGACTGGTGCCGTTTGACAGGTCTAAGTTGATGTCTTTGTTGGCAAGTAGGACCTTGAAAACGGCAGGGCTGTCTGAGAGCACAGCTTGGTGGATCGGGGTGCTGCAGACAAAAACCATGTGACCAAACAAGCCTACAGTACGCTTGAAAAAAAATTGGGCCATGGTAAAATGTCAAGGAATCTGTTCTTATAAACATAAACCAAAATTTGCTTTCTAGACAATAAGGTAACTGTTTAACACTAGTGGTGTCATTTGGTGACCAGTGTAGAACAACTGAAAAGTTGTGCCAATTGTTTAACACCAGATGTCGATGCTTTTCAGTTGTTCCACACTAGTAAAATAACAATAATTATGGATCCTGCTGATCAAAAAGGGGGTTGAACGCTAATTAGGGCATGCACGCTTAATAGATCAAATATGGTACATACATACACATTAATGTTGTGCAATATTACCAGAACATCAAGGTATTTTTTCTGCACGATACATATCGCAATATGCTTTCGACATACCAGTATATACTATATATTTTTGCATTTCCAACTTAATGAGTAATTAAGAGTTTTGACTGAGCCAGATCTAGTCACTCGTCTTTATTAATATTAACTGCTCATGGCTCAGGTTGGAGCAATTTATTGTCAGAGTTTAAATTCATGTGTACTGGACAGGATGGCTTTGTGTGTTTAATTATTTATTTAATGCAACGCATATAATTAAACAGTCTTTGTATTTTCCATATTAACAAAACCGGTTAACTATATTTAAAATCACAAAAAGTTACTTCTACATTTATTATTTAATATAAATATCAGGCAGGCATGTTAAAATAAAACAGGTCTGGATGTATCTGGAGGCTAAGCCACCTTACATCATAACCAAAATAACCACAACATATTGCAATATGTATCGTGGTATGGTCCTCTATATCGCAATACAGAATGTTTGGCGATACCCAACCCTAATACACATGTTTAAGTTGCTTGCGCTTCTTCAATTTACATATCCTCTTCAGGACGTCACAACCCTCTTCTTATGAAATCAATGTCTATCTCCAGCTAGTCTGCCCACTGTTGTCCGAAGACATCTTTGACGTCTTTCTCCCACCTTTCCTTCTTGCTTGGTCAACCAGGTTCACAACTTGGTCAACCAGGTTCACAACTTGGTCAACCAGGTTCACAACTTGGTCAACCAGGTTCACAACTTGGTCAACCAGTTTCACAACTTGGTCAACCTTGGGACTGTTCTCATATAGCGTGATATCCAGTCCTTGGGACTGTTCTTATATAGCGCGATATCCAGTCCTTGGAACTGTTCTCATATAGCGCGATATCCAGTCCTTGGGACTGTTCTCATATAGCGCGATATCCAGTCCTTGGGACTGTTCTCATATAGCGCGATATCCAGTCCTTGGTACTCATTCTTACAGCTGTGTGAACTGTGGCAATGAACGAAATTGCCAAAGCTTTGAAATGGCAGATGTTCCAACCACTACGCTACTGCGCCCCACACAAAGGACACTCTAGAGTCTAAAACATGCTTAAACTATTGGAAGTGAGAAAATAGGGGGATGATGCTACAAAGTTTGGGTGCGTTTTATACATGGTAATATAGAAATTCTGTCAGATTTGGGAAAAAAAGTCAGGGTGCATATTATACTTGGGGTATGTGTTATACATGGAAAATTACGGTAATCCCTCATGTAAACTGGCCTCTGAGGGTTTCCTGCCCCATCGTAGGGCAGACATCAACAGTTATACAATACACTACTCACTTTCCTTGCGCGTCTTGTGCATTCACGTGTGCTGCATGTTGTAGCAGGCACTGTGCGATGTGTGACATGCATGTCCGGTCCTCCTCCGTCGTTCCTGGTTCGCACCCAGCCGTCATGTGCAATGCAGTGCAATCATCTGCACTTGTCGTCACATTTACATTGGCTCCATTTTCTATTAGAAACTTTGCAGAAAATTCATCACCTGTAGCAAAAGAATACTTCATTGTAGTGCGACAGATCATTAAACACATCTATAATATTAAGTTATTTGTGACTGTCAGTATGGCTGTCTGTTCCCTCAGGGGTGGGGATATTACGAAGGAAACTACTTTATTGTCTGCATCAACCAACATAATTATATACATAGGAAATCAAGATGTAGACATACATGACATATGTGAACACAGCCAAAACCCCACTTCATATCTCTGTAGTTCAGGATCTTATAATGGTCCCATTCTCAATTTCTTAATGAAATTAGTTGATACAATGACCTTGCGTAATTATGAAATTTATAAAAATAGGGGTTTACTCATCTTGGGTATATAAGGCCATAGGTCAAGGTTGGTGACCATAACAAAAAAAATTTCTCAACTGCCATATGATCTATCGTAACACGAATATTTTTTCCATTTTTTTCCATTAATATGCAATAACTCTAAAACTATTTCACTCACAAATCACAAATTTGGCATCAGTAAATTTAAGTAGAATCGGAGGGGATCGATACCATGTTGGCCTTTTTTGGTTGAGTTCATATGGAATGACCCATCAATATGATGTGGCAGGTCTGAGATGGCATTGCATGTAGCAAGGGCTTCATTCAGTGCATTTGAGTTACCTCTCTTTATGGCTTGGTGAAGTAAGCACAATCCAGATCGGTCCTTTCTGTTCACATCAACTTTATGTTTGACTAGAGTCTGTGCAATGCCTTCAAGGCACTGCTGCAGTGCAAGGTCAAGTGGCAGTCTGCCTTCAGTGTCAATTTCGTTCAACTTGCCTGGAAGCTGGATCAGCAAAAGGAAGAACGTTAGGTTCATCAAGCGATCTTCATTAATTTTCTTAAAATAAAAAACCATTAAAAGTGGACTACTGCACTGGTACTGAAATTGGTTCCTTTTTACCAACCCTGAAAACATTGTGATTTCTGTGAAACAACTAATGGCCTGTTTACTTGTGCTACCATTTGCCCAACTGGTTGGCCGTCACAGATGACACGTGGTATTGCAGGGCAAGAATCGGTCGTGTAAACACCCTCAAGAGAACTATTAGCGAGGCCTATTTGTGGCTACGATTGTGTTGGTCAAATTAGGGCTGGGTCGGCTGTGATTTTGCAGCATTAGCCAATCAGCACTAGCTGCAGGTGCACCCGTTTTGACCTTTCATCAAAGCTCAAATCGGGAGTTGCGCAAGTCAAGATTTAGGTCAGTGTCTAGAGTCGACATATTGCTTCTGTAAATGTACACAGAATTTAGCTGTGCATTGTCACCCGACCTATCAGGGCATAAGTCATGCTGTAGCAGGATTGCTATATTGTACCAAGTCTTGGATGAGTTTGCCAAATATGATGGCAATTGTTTTTGCGACAGTCCCGGTAGCTTAGATACAAAACTTGATCTACTTCATACAACGCAACCCAGTGCAGTTCACATAATTCTGGCACGTTATAATCACAATTTTGCTAGGAAATGTTGTGCAAATGAAAAAGTTATATAATTTAGTTTATGGTTTTTTTTCTAATATACCTTCATGAAATTGTTTGATGTCATGGCATGTTTTGTTAAAAGTCATAACGTGATTACAAATCATATTTTGTTAAAATTATACTTCATTACAAATCCTACCCAGCTACAAATCTTAAATTCATGCTTTTCTAAACACCATATTTTGTCAAAGATCATTCTTTGCTAAAGATATACTTTGTTGAATGTCATACATTGTTTAAAAAATCACCTAAAGGGCAAGTGATCATCATTAAATGTCCCACCTCAACTCGATTTTCTTGTTTGCATCATTTCAGACCCTTTTCATAAAAACTAAACCTACCTACTATCCACCAAGACATGCTGGCTCATTTGCACCAATTTCTTATTCAGTTTTGGTGAAATCATTGAACAAATTATTTCTGACCGCATCCGGTCACAATTCGGCTAAAAAGGGGAAATGTTCTATATACTGTTAATGATTGAAGTCAATTCTTTTGATGATTTTAACAAAAGTATGCACTGTTTTATTAAAATAAGTGCAATTATTCACACACAATAAATCTGAACATCAGTGAGCCTGATTCACAATGGGCTAAGACAACTTAGGATGGAGTTTTAATCCTACAAGATGCTATCCAATTCACCTCCGCATCGTGTTCCACAAGATATAAGAACACCGCATCTTCTCGTTTAGTTCTGATGGCTGTGTGCAGAGGGTAGCCCGACTTGGACTTGAACATCTTGTACACAAGTGGTGCTGACATACACTCAAAGTCTTCGCTCGTGAAGTTGTCCTGGCAAGGGGCAAATAACATAATGTATTAAATTCTCATTCTCTCAATTTAAATTCTCATTCTCTCAATTTCACTCATCTTGACAACTCTGCTGTCCAATGGAAGAATTTAGCATGTTACATTAAAAAACCTTAATTGTGGGGTAACATAGCTGCAAATTTGCTTTCTATTACAATGTCAGAACTTAGCAAGTGCAGATTCAAAGTACCAAGTTAATAAAAAATTATTTAAACCACCATAAAATTATCAATTAATTCAATAGGTTGTATTTATTTTATTTATTTATCTATCATCATAATAATGGCAAACTGATGTAATAGGATATCAAGTTAGTAGATTGGGGTATGCTGTAACTAATCCAAGAGTGTTCTTGTCTGTGAAGGTTTTTCATGTTTTTCTCAAAACTTATAAAATGTGACAGTTATTCCATAGGATGGCAGAAGTATTAAAAAAGAACAATAGGCATTAGTGATCAGACTTTTTTTTTATTTGCTTGTTATATTTGGAAACTGATATTCGTTTGTCCTTGGGATACCCATAATTTACTTATTATTAAAAAAAAAAAAATTATAAGTACAGTTCCGCCTTGTTATTACGTGCCCCGTTATTATGCGGATTCGGATATAACGCGGTAGGTCATGGACCCCGATTTTCTGTCGCCAGGAAAAATGCCAAATGGGCCTGCTTAAACCTACTTGATGATACTTTGACAATTCTCAAGAAACATTAGGCGAACAATGTCAATGAACGAGAATCAACGTGTTGTTTGTTTTGCGCTGCCGCCGACATCAATCACTGTTGCTGGCTTCGCTTCGACGGTTTGTAAATTGCAATCGAGATTCACAAATACGCCTCGCATAAGAATCAAATAAACAGTTTTAAATGCATTTAGTATGCAATACCTACATAACAGTTGGGTGAAATGACATGCTTCCATTACATCATAAATTTAATCGTTTTCGCAATGCGAAACCAACAAGCCAAATTCCTAAACTAAGGCTCTACCATTGCGCGAAAATACGAATGAAATGATGAATCTATGTTAGGTAGGTAGGTAAAGTCATCCCCCAGGCATTACGCCTTAGGAAGCCATGAAGGCTTATATGGCCAGTGCTTAAACCTGGTTTCTGTAGTGGGAAGCAACTTAGAGTGGAGTTATACTGACTCTCCTCCAAACAGTGTTTGTACTCATTTGCAGCTGAGTAGACTGAGGCAAAGTAGGGTGGTCTTGAACTCACAACCCTCGAATTTAGAGTCCAACACGTTAACCACTAGGCCACGGCTGCTCCCCGGACAATAACAAGTCATGGACCCCGACCACCGTGTTATAACGAGGCTCGACTGTAGGTATATTTCTATAATCATAACAGCTGACCTATTTAACAATAAACAATTTTTTGTACAGATTAGGTACCCGGTAATGTGTTTCTATCATGAGCAACTTTCTGGTATAACAACTATTATACTATTAACAAAATTAAACAGGACACAACATCAAGTTTTGATTGCATGCATCAATATTCAGTGTGGCTGTCAATTATTTTTGTGTACCACAAGTTTCCAAGAAGCTGAGAGTGTAATTATATTAGTATGTTTCCCCACATGTTTTGTCAAATATGCAGAAGTCTTGACTTTAAAGGAAATGCACAACAATTTTCATAGGTTAACTGAACGATTGTTTTAAGGGAGAATGCAACACTGAATGAATAGCATTTTGGTTGGTTAAAAATATTAACCATACAAAACCTGTTACCATCATGATCTTTCATTTCTTAAAATTGTTTAAATGCATGATTTGGCTATGAAATTAAACAAGCGTTTTATGACATCTATAGTCATCATATGTTTTACATATATAGTCATCATAATGTTTGACATCTATAGTCATCATCATATGTTTGACATCAATAGTCATCAGCTGTTACTGACATACCAATAAATCTTTACTTTAAAACTTTAAAGGTGAAACAAAAAAAATTTCATTGGATCATTTATTGGTTCATCAAATTCTAATTTTATACAATTTCTGACAGTAACAATACTTCTGCAATAAAGACAAAACATGAATTATGGTGTTGTTAATTTTTATATACTTTGTGATGAAAAAGTTCAGATAATCAGGGTATTTAATTACATGAACCCCAATTAGCTGTGTATCAAATAGGCCCAATGAAACTTGTTCTACATGCCATTCAACGTGCTCAAGGTTGTGATAAGACACTGACCCAGTGAACGGAGATAAGATCACAACAATGTTGTCTCAGAGAGGCTGCGTTCACCTCGTCCGCAGCCTGGTAGAAGTGGATACAGTTACTGACAGTCACTGACGACATGAGGGCGTGCTCGCACCTATCAGGTCAAGCACACACCACAGTTAATGGCATTAGTTGGCTCTGCACTAAGGAGTCATTACCTAAGATTTCAAAGTCCAAAAACCATATAGTGTGTAGTATTTGTAGACCCCCCACTACATGGTATGGGACATAAGATAATTAATATATTGTCAATCAAAAAGCAGGCTTGAGCAGTTTTTTGCTCTCTTGTAAAGCCAAAATTGCAAACTGATTTTGACAGATTGGAGACAGACGGGGGAACTGTGACTCGGATTTGTGCTTTCCACTGTAATGCCACTCATTATCACCCAACACCGTCAGTTCGGCCACTGGGAGATCGGGATGTAAATAAGCAAATCGGTTCGTGAAATGTTCGTAGTTATTTGAAGGGGAGTAGAACTACCTAAGCTGGACAATGTTGCCAAACAGATTCAACTGATAAGACCTGGCTATCAGTGTAGTTACCCACCAAAATGTGAATTAATATCCATTTCACTCCTTAGGTGGCACCACTGCTGCTAGGACGCCCAAACAACCACCAACCAATACGTAGTGCTGTGCCTTTTTGGACTTTGAGAACTTTTGCAATGATCCCTAGGTATCTTGACAAAAACGAACATCTGTGTCACAATACGTGTAAAACAAAACTAACAAATCACTCACCTAAATCAATTTGATATATATAGACAAGCAATAAATCGTTGACCTGATCTTGTCAGACACAAAGCACTGTACACCTGTAGTTAACAATTATGCAGTTAGGTTGCCTCACTTTAAACACAACCTGTATTCTCAAAGAAGTTACAACATTCTCTGTAAAATGCCTAGAATAAAATTCCTATGAAGTTTTGTAACCTTCCATTCCTAAAGGAATGTCATGGTTAAGACATGTTGCATCTGGTTTATAAAAACATCACCATTTCTATTTAATACAGTGATAGCTAAAAGATGCAATGCTTTGCAAACATAAATCTTCTATATTTGCAAATTATCTAACTGTGCAATAGTGCGATTATTTAAATATATTTAAGTAAAGATAGTGTAATGGATTTTATATTTTAAAAGTAAAAGAAAAGTAATTTAACGGTAAAATGAATTTTCATAGTAAAATCATGCTAAATAGTATAATTCTAAATCTAACATCTTGACCATCTAACTGTTTAATTAATTTGATTTAACCATAATTTTTTTTTATATAATTTGATCATTATCTGTTTACAAATATCGACCTTGCCATTCAGCAAGCAATGCAAACATGATATTCGAGTCGAAACATTCAAATTAAACAAATAACGGTCAAACTACATTAACAAACTGTGATTCGCTAAAACGTATTTGGGCAGTCCAGGTGCTAGATTAGATAACATTTATATTGTATGCAGTGTTTCCCCTGGGTAAAATGACGTGAGGTGGTTGGGTGCCCGTCAGGGGTGGACAGGGCGTGCGCCCTTATTTTTTCTAACACCATCTTAAAAATGGTGCATTCTGGAGCATTTTGAAGGGTGTGTCAACTTTTCTCTTGAAGTTAGAAGGGGACAGAAATAAAAATATGTGTGATGGTTTTAGCTTAACTTGGGACCACATTGGAAATAATAACATTAGAAAAAACAGCAAGGTGGTCCTCCTTGCTTGTCATAAACCACATTGAAACACTGGTCTACCATATATAGCAAAAGAAATACAACAGGATACCTGTTGACCAATGCAGTGAGTTGATATGTGGTGGCTGCCTTCATCAGTTTGAGCAGGAAGGAGTCATCTTCAGCAATGTTCAGGTCGTCAGTGTACAGCCACTGCAGCAAGGCTTGGCCAATGTCGGCTGTTATATCTACAGTTAAAGGTCCTTCCCAAATATCATGTTTTCGATCATCGCATTTTAGAATCATTTTGCAAAAAATCAAACATATCTAATGCCCCCAAAACATGCTAGTTTGTTTGTGTAAATGCGTTAGTTAGTTCTGATGAAATAATCGGGCAAACTACTAAATAATTTTTATTGGATTCCGTCATAATTCTGCGAAAAAAAACCAGCACGAGTGGCCCAGCTCTGTATAGTATGAGAAAAGGCTATTCACACTTTTGAAAGTTACCTGATCTAACGATAGAAGTCAATTCTTTCAAAGATTTTAACAAAACTATGCTCTTGTTAATTAAAACGTGTGTGCATATTACTTTAACTATTCACACAATACAAATTTGAACATCAACGAACAGGATTCATGATTGGCTAAATCAGTTGTGGAGGGAGTTTTGAAGTATAAACCACTACAGGACATGTAAACGAAACATCAGTCATGTCGACATATCTAAAGTTCCTCCTCAATTTGTTTTATTTTTTTTTCAAATTAATTTTGCAATAAATCAAACCTACCCAGCAACCACTGCAACTTGCTGGCTCGTTTGTGCAGTTTTTGTATGTAGTTTTTTTGTGAAATCATCAGACAAACTATTAAATTACTTAATGTTTGGTCAAACATTAATTTAATTGAAAATGGAACTGCTGAAAAATCACAATTTCACCCTTGCACCCTTTGAAATTACGTAACTTTGTCATGCGATCGGCAAGATGATGGAAGTCATGCCCATGATTGGCATTGACAAGCATTGCGATAGGCTAAATTAGTTGAGGATGGAGTTTTAAAGAATTGTTGAATGTTCTAAAAGGATTTTAATTTCACTTAAAATGTTACTAAAAGTTTAAAACGGAGTTATATCCAATACAAAAACACAATATTAAACTTCCAAAATGTTGATAGCCTTTGATTGTATTTAAGCTTAAATTTGAAAACTGAATTGATAATGCAAGGCTTACCTGACAGAAACATCTCTGAGACTTGTGACAAATCTTTGACACCCCAGGTGTCACTACGAGCTGCGAGCACAAACTTGTGTGCTTTGATGATCTCGCCATTATCCAGTTTCACTGTAAGGTCACTGTAAAAACACATATAAATTGCAACACATATGAATAAATATGCCTGTGTATATTTATATGAATAGGCAATAATGATGATGACTCATACTAACGGAAAAAAATAACCTTTAATAACTTAAGCATGAGTTAAGATGATGATAACCAGGCAAAATTATAATTTTCTTTTTGACATTGTCTGACATTGTCTTGGTCAGCAGACTGGCTTCGCAATGGGACATGACAAAGTCCGCAGAGAAGGGTCACGAGACTCAGTCGAAATATTTGGAGATGACACCAAGTTCCTTGAGAGAAACAATGTCAAATTTAACAAGCCAAGAAAACATTATTACTTCAGTTTAAAAAAAAATTGCAAATCATTTACAGCATAGATGTTACCTGTAGAGTTCATTGTTGTAAAGATGTGATACAGTCTTGAGTAAGCGTGATACAAAATTGTCTTCTTTCGTTGATCCCGCAGCAGCCAGTGCCACCTGGTATTTCTTGTTGACATCAGCAAGTTGTTTCTGCAGCTTCACGTACTCTTCCCGCAACAAACCCAGGTGAGTTTGCAGCTTCGATATATCTGCACATGAAGGACAGAAACATGAATTCGACCGTAGAATATCAATAAACATTTAATGTAAATTCTTTTTGTAGGTACATCAATTTTCATCACAAACAAAAAAGAAAGAAATGTTCTTTAGTAATTGTTACATAACCACATCAAAGACCATGATATCACTAGATCCCCTTCCATGGTTTTGGGGGTATGCGCCTAAGAGATAACAAAAAACTAACCACGCGCAGCTAAAATCATGAATATCATGCCAGTGGTTTACTCAAAATGTGCTCTAAAAGTGAGAAATTCTGGTCATTTCTCTGGTTAACCGAGGATTAACATGTTAGCCAGCGCGACTGATAAGTGCATTTGCAGCTCTATGAAGATCGAGTAACCTAGATTACTTGTGGCCGGCATACACAGCACCAACGCAGTCTCAAACAAACGTTTTGTCTTAAAGAGGACTAGTTTAGTAAACAAAGGCCAAAATATGTTACATAACTTGAGTTTGGACGCAAACAGCATGTTCATATCCTATTGGCAAATATAGGAATAGGTGTATACAAATATATTTCCATTTGGCGAGCGAATTTTGCTAGACTACCTGCACTCGTGACATAGGGTTATCTAACAGTTTGGCGTGGCCCACGAAATTAAGATGCGGTATGTTCAAGGTTTTCCTAGTAAACTTGCAAATGGTTGTTTTACTAGTAACACTTACAGATGCACAGGCCCAAAACCATGACTTTTGTTTCCCTTTAATAAACTGATTATGATGCATTTCCAAGGTACCTTGAAGGCAATTTTTTTACAAACTCACTAGTATATAATATAGACAAGGTGGGTTTATCAATATATGTATCTGCCAATGTGATATAATGACTGAAGATCATTACCACACATACACATTGATATTCAAATGAGCTCACAATTTTCGTTGGGATGAGTTGACGTTGGGATGAGTTAGTGGTGGGATGAGTTGAGAGTGGGATGAGCTGACGGTGGGATGAGTTGAGGGTGGGATGAGTTGAGAGTGGGATGAGTTGATGGTGGGATGAGTTGAGGGTGAGATGAGTTGATGGTGGGATGAGTTGACGATGGGATGAGTTGACTGTGGGATGAGTTGACTGTGGGATGAGTTGACAGAGGGATGAGTTGACAGAGGGAAGAGTTGGTGGTGGGATGAGTTAAGAGTAGGATGAGTTGAGAGTGGGATGACTTGACACTGAGATGACAATGGGATGATCACGTAAGTATCCCAGAGTTTTGTCCAGTCTGAGTATATATGTTGACAAGTTTTAATTATTTTTTTGTAATTCAGAAAGGACGAGTAGGTAGATGAAGTTACAGCAAATTATTAATATCCCTCCAGCTTTGCTTTGTCTGCAACACTAAGGAGGGCGTGTGGCAGGAACTGGGTCCTAAAAACTGGTGGGAAGTGGGCCTCAAAAATAGGTGGGAGGTGAGCCCCCAAAACAAGTGGGAGCTGGGAGATCGAGACCCCTGCACACCCCTCGCTAAAGCAAGTAAAACAGCAGACGGGTGGAAACCGGATTGTGCTACATTTTAAAAAGCTGGTCATGATGACAGCTCAATTAAAACTAAACCTTGATTAATGGTGATGTGGTGAACTTAATATGAAGGAAACATTGCACTGGGTAACCTCACTTTCACAGTGACAGTGTGACGCTTTGCGTCGGAAGGCAAAAAATATCGAGCCAATGCCAATGGCAATGAAAAAAGGATGGTCAAAACTGCAAAAGCAAAGATGCCGATCTTATATTTTATGCCGCATTTCTGTTAATAACGCGCTAAAATTGACAGCCCGGGAAAGCAATCTCAACGACATCCAAGTACAACGCACCAGCTAGTCTCTTTATTTTGTATATGCCATGTTACAGCTGTAATTTCGGTTTCAATGCAAGTTAAACTAACAATCGACACTTACCGTCCGACATCTTCGGCAAGTCACATGACTTTGATTTGGGAGAGATCGCTAAATTGTATTTGTGATGTAAGTCTCAATTAAATAAATTAATGTAAGCCAAGCGCTTAGCTGTTTTATTTCGTAGCAACTCTGGCACATAATATTATGCATAACGGCAGGAACGTTTATGGTGAATACTCTTGTTCTATATGCGTTATTTACCGGGTCAAGAACGCATATAACGACCGGACCGCCCGACAGCCACACATATGTGGCAATTTGTGATTGCAATAATTGATAATTCTGCAAAATATCGACACCATAAAATATATCTGATGACCATTGGAAAGCGACATGTGCGAAATGTTGCTTTCTTTAGGTAAAAAACAAAATTGGTAGGCGGTCCGATGAGATTCCGTAACTGTAATATTATTACTGCACCTGGTCACACTTCACAGAGGGACAGCCTAAAAGTTGGAAAATGAGAACGCCACGGTTCATGGTTATCTCGGTCATACAGGTCCGCCTTTTCAAATGCCCCCTCCCAGTCCTTGTGGGAAAGGGTACCTAAAAAGCGGGCAAGCAAAGGGCGGACAGAGCGGGCACTAATTAACAGCCATGCTTTTTCGTACGTGCGTACGTGTGTACAATGTGATTTCTTTCATCAGTATTTTAACATTTAAAATTAAGCGGGAGTATGGAGATATTATGCACCTTGTTTATTCTTGCCTACCTAGTCTCGTTTATCCGACTCTTGGTCACCTTCGTGAATTCGCCGAGAAGCTAGAGAGTCTGGCCGCAAAGTCATGGTTTCATTGTTACCCATATAGCCAAGGTAAATCGCCATACATTTTTTTCTATCTGGCTGTTGCTGTTGTAAGGTGAAGTTCTCGCTCGGCTAAAAGGTAAATATTTTCATGAAACGCGAAACCTTACAAAAACGCCATAACAAAGCAATAAACACGTCTTTCGTGTTTATCACTAAAATTACCTGACAATAACCATGTAAAAGTGTGAAATTATTACCTTTTTGTCAGAATGCATGTGCTTGTCAACATTAGTATATAACTGGATGTTGTTGTGAGCGAGATTACCAAACAGGATTCTCGTATATCTATATATAAGGTCACGCTAAGAATTGCCGTCTGCTGGCCATAGAGTTACATCATTAATCATCCCCCTATAAACTACTAACTTACTAACATGTGCTTTATTTATGTCTGTGCTGCTGGTCCACTCTGGCCTCATTCTACACGAAATTGCGCTTGACCATGTGACCCAAAGGCAACATCACGTGCACAGTATGGCGGCTAATTGTGAAATGTTTTCTATGTCACCGATAGAAGTACTTATAAATAATTATTTGGAGCACATTTCTTTAGTTTCTTTAAGCCCAAGTGTTGGTTGTATGTCACATAACACACATGTGAAACGGTTAGTGCGTATCGGTTTTAAAACTTAAGTTATTAGTTCCGTAGCCATTTTGGCTACGGAAAGCCCAAATCGGCGCTTACGTAAATCCTGCTGCGGACGCCCGCCCCAGAGACCAAGAGTGGGGCGGACGAGCCTGCCTATGTTACCCACTGTCACCACTCCATTTTGTGTAGGGGCAAATAACTGAAACTCTTTGGTAGGGGTTCCCGTGAAGCGCCAGCAGCCAATCAGCGTCGTTGTCGAGATGCTACACTAAAAATGTTTTGTCTTAAAGGTGTATCAATATAATCAAAGTTTAAAGTTAATTCGAATTGCATCGTATAAACTGATAACAGTTCACTCTTATTTGATGAGAGTCACGTGACCTGGATATGGCAACGGGCACCTCCAACCTCCAGTTATGCATTCATTGGAACTCGTATGATACCGGAACTCGTAAAATGTAGGTGCGGTAGCCCGCGAGGTAACGTGTGGACAGGTGCGGTAACCTTTAACGAGAGCACAACATGGCAAGTTTGGTGCGTGAGGTAAACTAATACGATGTGGTTCCTGTCATTTATTGTAATTCCTATTATTTTGACAGTGAGTAAAGAATACTAATTTTGTGGAGCATAGACGTCGTCACAAATTGCAATTGTCAGCTAATATGATTTGCAGTGAAACTTGACAGAACGGAATACAGTGCTCGGATTTTTGTGTTCAGTGTTGTGAATTTTCAAAAACAGAAATTGTTACATGGCCCTGTCATGGGGAATTCCCACGAAGCCGCGGCGCAGATCACAGTCCTGTATAACCACGGCGCAACACAGCAGATGGCCGAGTCATGCTGTGTTTAATTCGTAATAGTTAGTTATATTATAATAGTGTGTATTTAATATAGCCTAGATCCCTAAACATAGTCATAGATCATGTTCACGGACACTGACAGTGACACTGGAGTTAGCCAGTTAGTAGTACCGGGTACTGACATTGGGGGCGCATGTCACTGGGTATGTCCTAGGCAGCATTCGCTGTCTCATTCTACTCTTACAAAGATTTGAGGCGGCAGACAAGGCCATGGAAAATGTTAGAGTGGATTTGGGACTTTATGAGCCAAAATCAGTTTCGAACCAAATAACTTAAGATTTAAAAATTACACGCACTAACCGTTTCACATGTGTTCATAATCAATCATCGGTTTGGCCAAACTGATTGATGATCGATTATATAATTGGTTTGTGGGCGACCATTGTCGGAATTAAACAAAACAAATTTGATGTTGCCACCAGATAAATGTATGTCCAATAGGGAAACTGTAGCCATACATATCAGCTAAAAAAATAAAGTTTGAAATATGTTAAAAACTTATTTTTTATGATTTCTGCTGGCACCAAACAAGACGAGTGATTCAGGCTCATCACCCTGATTCGTTTAACACAGCTGAGCCAGCGGCGACCAGCAGCTGTGTGAATTCTTGCCGGCAACTTGCTGAAAATTCACCTCAAAAAAGCCCACATAGTCATTTTAACTAGTGTATAATAACCTGATTCAGTAATACTGGCCAGCAGTTTGCTTAAATATTGATGTGGAAACTTGAACTAATACAGACTACAAGTACAACATTGCAAAACGAAACAGCAACTGAACCAAACTAAAATCGAACTCGGGGCCGATAACGCATGTTTCAAATTGCAATTATCACTCGCTGAATTAAATTAGTTAATTGATATAATTATAAGCATGTAAGGCCAATCACTTAGCCTTCCGTCGATACTAGTACAAATAGTTTGTCAGCATCTTTGACTTGACATGCCTGATTTAGTTGATGCTATGACTAGTCTCGATTATTCAGGCTCTGTGATGTGGCGCCTCTGTTTGCCGACAAGATTTCCATCTGATATTCGTAAAAATGTTCATCAAATTGGTATATATATATATATATATATATATATATATATATATATATATATGAATTACAATTTTCTTCAACCACAACTATTTTTATTACTTACTCAATGTTTCAACTGCCATCGACAGCCTTCATCAGGAATTCTGGGATGGCAAGTTCTTCCTCTGCTCGCCAGTTGTCTTGGCAAGCAGGTCGTCCCATATGTGACTCAAATGTCTCACCAGGTATGGTCACACTCCCATATGTCAAAGGAGTAACAGAACCTATACAGCAGATTTTAAAACACCACGCGGTCGCTACATCGGTTAGACCTCATCAAAACATCAGGAGAATACTAGTGCATCCAAAGGACAAAGTGGAAGATATTAAGTAAAAAGACAGACTGTGTATACCAGATCTCTTTTAAGAGCTGTAACCACACATATATTGGCGAAACGGAGAACATTTGGAACAAGACTAGAAGAACACAGGAGGTTTCAAAGGAGGTTGAAAACATCACAACCAGACGATTTACCAGGGAACAGAAGAGCGTGTCAACGGTGATAGAGCATAAATTTGCAATAACCGACCATGCAGACAGAAACAGTTGCATCATAGACTGGGAGGGTGCAAAAGTTATTGACAGAGAGTGTAAAAGAAATGCAAGATGGATCAAAGAGGCTATATGGATCCAAAAGACAACATGTAGTCATGAATCGAGACGAGGGGGGATATAGATTGAGTCACGTATGGGACGGCCTGCTTGCCAAGACAACTGGCGAGCAGAGGAAGAACTTGCCATCCCAGAATTCCTGATGAAGACTGCCAATGGCAGTCAAAATGTTGAGTAAGTAATCAAAATAGTTGTAGTTGAAGAAAAGCATAATTCCATAGCGTCGAGACAACTCCACCTCGGGAACGGGAATGAAATTGTGCATGATTTTTTATACAAACAAAAATACTCTATCTCACAAGTTTGTAATTGATCATAGTGAAAGTGAAACGGTCCCCAGGAACTGTACCAAATCTGATATCAGAACTTAGCTGGTTGCCGCTGCAAGACTGGTGAAACAAGACTGGTGAAACAAGACTGGTGAAACAATTGCCTAACTGACTTTACTTCATAAAATAAAAAATTACTTTGTAGACATACCCAGTGACCGGTACCGAACTCCAGTGATAATTTACATGAAACAGTCACTCAGCAAAAGCTCATTGCAACCACATCTAATATCTTCCACTCCCCCCCACACATGCTTGGTGTATTTCGAAGCCTTGATGCTTTACAATACTCGATATAAATGGAATGCTATATGCCAGTTAACCAATGAAACATTTTATATACGGCTTTATACAGAATTTAAAGTCAAAATTCAGATATAATAATAAGGTCTGTACACACTGCATGAATTTGAAGGATGACCAGGTAGACTTACGTGCATTGGTTTCTAGGTGACGGCTGATGACAGCAGTGACACCGATACAGACTCCAGTGACATCAGCGAACCTAAGACGAAGCGTAAACGAGCCACCAGGGGTCTGTATGATGAGGAGATATCTGACGAGAAAGTCGCACATACATTACAGCAAGAGCACGAGGAGAAAACATCAGGCATCTATCTAGTGGACACCCAGTGGCAGCATGAGATTCTGTCCCTTGATTCGGGATCAGGTGAGATTGGAGCTTTGTCAGTTGGACTTTTGTCACAACTGCTATGGTGAATTCTACTAGTTGTCTTAACGCGAACATCCCATCAGTCGACACTCTTCCTTTTCTGAACCACTGTTGTTTACCTAATTCCTGTTCTACTCTCTTCCATATCCTGACAACCAAAATCCTGCGTAGTAGCTTCATAACATGATCTAGGCGTGGCGCAATGGCTGTTTGGTAAACGTCAGACTATCAGTCAAGGGGACGGGTTTGAATCCACTTTCAAGTGCAATTTAATTCACCCCACTTTCCCTGTGTCTTTTGGAAGAGACACTAAAAGCCGTTGGTCCCTTCTATCTGGTGTCTATGCCAGGGGAAGTAAAATATCACACACTGAGTAAATATGTAACTTGATGTAGACTCCATCTCTCATGAACCACTACAGAAGCGTCTCCATGATGCGGCTCAGTAAGTTCTGCTAACCACTCCACAAGAGGACACAGTTGAATGAATCATCAGTATGACTTATTTGAAATGTAATGTCAACTTTCCAAAGGGAGGGGTTCTTTTTGGACATCTTGGCATTACGGCATGTAATTCATATTTCCTACAGAATCGTAAACAACTAGACTTTATATTTGTCTATGAATCACTGTAATATACACATTAAAAAAAATAAAATGTGTAGTATTTTAAAGGGGCAAAATATTTTGGTGGCAGTTAAAGATGCATTGTTGGCAACATTTCAGTATTGTCAGCCACTTATTTAATTTTATTGTATGTCTTTACCTGCATGAATTTGGTGTAGATTTCGCTGATTAGCTTGGTTACAGGGCTGTCATTATTGTGGAAACATCTAGACATGGATGGTGACTTGAAATTAAAGTGATTTAATTAATCATTTGCTTACAGATATTGACGAAGAGGTGGGGGATGTATTTCAACCTCACACAAAGGGGAGGAGGGTCACAGCTAAGACAGCGTCAGTGTCAGTCGTACCTAGCATTCTTGACCTGACCGACAGTGACATTGACTGTGCTGTTGTAACAACAACGTATGTCAAGTCTTACATTGCGCATACCTTTCTTAACAAGGTTTTTTAATATAATTGTAATGTATATATTGAAGTAAATTGAGATCAGGCTTCGCACAGATCCCCGAATGTTCTTGAATTTGATTTTGTGACTTGAGTACCCTTAAATGTTCTTGAATTCATGGCAGTGTTCTTGAATGTTCTTGAAAACATTCTGGGCTAGCTCTGATGTTGTAAACTGTTTAGCCATTTTGGTTAATGCCCCCAATTTTTTTTTAATCAAATACAAATTGCTTTGGCCACTTTTTTTAATGTGCATCAAGAAAACAGATGCTCGTGTATTCTGCAGGCTTCTCAACGACAATGCTGGGGGCCAAATTGGCTCAAATGGGTAACTTTTGTTTAGCCAAATCCGATGCCGTGTGGGCTATGGCCCAAATGGCAACCGGCAGCGCTAGCCTAGATATTTTATGTGTTGTTATGTGAATACATCAACTATCAATGATTGCATGTCTTGTACTTGTGATAAACTAAATTATTTTTAATAAGTTTTTAATTTGCCATCGAGAATTTCCCAGAGAAGACCGCTACAATGCTATAATTAATAACAAAATTGTTCGGCCTTAATTGCCAGATGTCACCAAATGCGAACATGTACCAATCAAATGAGCTCTTCCTCCAATGGCCTGGGAGGCAGCCGCCAGCACACATGATGTTTATTTTATTTTGTTTTCGTTACAAATTTTTTCAATTTATTATTGATAATCGCCAAGTCAGGAGCTGAGAGCTATAGTAATGTGAGACATGAGTGGTTATTGGACGATATTGTCACAATAAATATAAAAGTTGGGTTGCGAAAAGGGGTCAGTGACAAATTCACTAGCTTTTAGTCAGTTAGATTTTCTCTGTGTGCTGATTGATGTACGAGTTTCTGCATGTGCTGATTGATGTACGAGTGACACAAAATCTATTGACTGAGCATTGGAAATAAACATTTAATATTTTAAAGTTGTTTCTGAAATAACATTCAGACACTCCGGAAAATGTTCTTGAACCCTGAATGAGATAAATACAACTATGGTATAAGGGACTATTCACAATTGTCGACATTTACCTATTTCATACAAAGCGTACTGGGGGGGCAAGACCAACATACTAAATTTTTTAATGTCAGTCGCATGCAAAATATATTGCTCTAATACAGTCTGACATCTTGAAAATTCAAAACTTCTTGTAAAACAATTATCAGTACAACACCATGGAGTTGTTGGAGAAACACAAAGATCTAGCATAATTATTGGAGATAAATGTTTGTAAACATATTTGGTGTGTGTCCTATATGCATGCGCTATGTCATTATAACGTTGTTACATCGATATAGGTTTCAATGTGGAAAATTATCAACATTTGTTAAATACTATTTCGGGGAGGTGGGTATAAAAATTAGTACACTTTGTATGAATAGGTAAATGTGACAATTGTGAACTGCACTTTGGTAGATATAATAATAAGAATATGAGAATGCGTGCTCTTGCTCTCACAATAATAAACCGTATTTGAAAATGACTGCCAATTCCTTCTCATTAGCCGTACTGACTGGTGGGTTGTTCTACCCTATATGACAATGTGCCTTGTTCTCAGAGAGACTCGTGCATTGTCCCCATCTCCGCCCCCCACTTTGAGCTGCCCTGCACGACGACGACGCAAACAAAACAAAGGGATAAAAGATGCATTCAGGTAAACTGACCGACTAATACACTGACTGACACATGCTGACCGACACACCGACCAACACACACTGACCAACACACCAACCAACACCCTGACTGACACACCAACCAATGTACTGACTGACACACTGACCACACACTGACCGGAACACCGACCACACACTGACCGACACACCAACCCACACACTGACCGACGCACATTGCATACACTAACTGATACACATTTAATTGAACACTTAATGTCTCTAATTGAAATTTTTTTTCTCCATATTATTAGAGATCTTTCAAGTAATTCTTCATCACTTCATTTAAAAGCAAGACCAATCAAATTCCTGAAGAAAACATTTTATTTGTGATAATTCTGTCGTTTGTCAGATCATGCTAACATCTATGAAATGTTTGATAAACAATAAAAGCTGCAATATCGCTCGTGTTCTATTTGACATTTGCTGTTTTACCCAGGAACCTTGAAAGGCTGAAGACTATTGCGGATTTGCCAGATGTGTTTGTCGTGTCGCCTCGGAAGTCACTCGAACCTAACACTTCGTTTGTGAAAGAACTCATTGTCAAGATACGAAGTCGGTCTGGAATACAACGTTTCACTATGAAATATGTAATTGTCCCTTTTTATTTCCAACTATTAATGTAAGATTTTATGATAAATTAGCTTGACATGATTTCAATGTTTGTACTGGGTATGAATTCAGGGCTGGGCACCAGTGTCATTACATAATTTGTAATTAATTAAATTAATCAATTAAAGTGTAATTGTAGCTGATTATTTTACAACAATGCAATTTAGTTTTTGTGACGCTTTGTTCTTGATAACTGTAGTTTCACCCCACCCAGCTATAAATGTATAATATTATGAGTTGTTATCAAAAGGTCGTCGTAACAAGTGTCGCAAACTGGTAAACTTGGAAGATTTTTTTAATCAGTTTGGATGTGTAGTTCCATCGTTACTCTACATGAAAGTTAAACTGAAAACGTTGTTGAAGACAGTACAAAGTTACATGTATTAGGAATTTGCATTTTTTTAATGCCTGGAGCTTTATTAGCTATTTAAAAAAATTATCAGTCAGACTTTGTCACAGTAACATGTATCACTAGGGCATCAATTTCCATTTACTTTTTTAAATGTTCTCTTTTGTTCATGTTGAACAAATGCAAGCTAAGCATCATTGTGCCTTTGAACAAATGCAAACTAAACATCATTGTGCTTATTAAAGTTTTTCTTGAATGTGTGGTGCTTTTTGTAGGAATGTTTCAATGGCACCAGGAATTGCACATTACTATGACAAAGTTTTCAAAAATAGCAACATATATTTTTCTATCTCAAAGTATCATGTTTTTATTTTTATTGCTATAATATATTTATGAAAAACGTTATTGCATCGCCAAATTGTGTATTTTTAGAGATAAAAATCACGATATTATTTTTAACCAACCGAAATTTTATAAATACTAATACATTGTAAATAAAATAGTGTCACAATATCCCATAAAACATACAATGAAAATGGTTGTACATTTAATATAACATCTGAAATGCTCTTGAAGACTGAGAGTTTCCACAACATTATCCGTGCGATGGCGTTGCATGAATACGTGAAAGAGAACCAAGTGACTCTGATTCTGAATGATATAAGCATCAAGCCATACGACACACCCACTTCCATCGACCTCACAGTCGCTGACATCATAGGTAAGCATATTACAATGTAGGGTGAGATTGCATTGTGGTACTCATTTATACAGCTGAATACCTGGCTACAAACATAGTTGGATATATGAATGAATAGTCTTCACGCAGTAATTGCAGTGTGGCTGAATGCTTCCCAGATAAGTCGTGATGGCCTTGGAATGAATAGGTCTGTCAGGGGGTGAAGTGGAAAGTGCTTTGAGCAGTCCCAAGGACTGGATAAAGCGCTATATAAGAACGTACATTTACCCTACTATATAGGCAGTGGTGATCACAGTAAATTAATGGCTGAATAAACCTAATATATTTATATGCTTTCACAATATTATGTAACCACTGTGTGCAAAATGCTGTGAAGTAATTCCTCATGAATGTTACCTGTTACCTGACTTCTTATTAATAAAATAATAAAATTTCTATAGTACCTAAATCTGAATCCGAGCGCATCAAGCCATAATCATTAAGCATGATATCATGATTCAGGGTGCACAAAGGACATATTTTGGAGAAAAGGACTGCTGTTGTGTAGATAGAGCACAATTAGGCAATACACCCGCCCAATCTTCCAGTTTACTATAGTACTGGGGTGAGCTTCTCGCTTGCCAAAAACGTATGTTTTCGGACCAACTTGGAACCTTACAAAATGCGATAGACAAAGCACAAAACAAGTATTTCATGTCCGTATACATTCTTATGTGTATATCACTAAAGTTACTTGACAATAACCATGCATAAATATAAAATTATGACATTTTCATGATGAAAACCGTGCGTTGTGCATGGGTTGATTTACACAATTTTCGCCCGCTAGCAACGATGAACGTACCCATAATCATTTATTTGAAGTCTATTACTTCTGCTTCTTGACGCCAATGTACTGATGGTATGTCACGGAATACACATGTGAAACGGTTAGAGCGTGTCCGTTTTACTGAAGTTATTTTCTTATGACACAGATCTGTAGCAGAACGGCCGAATCGATTTGTTAGTTAGCAAAATTGTGCCCCTACATAGTATACTACTGGGGTAGTTGACTCTGCCTAGAGCACAATATGTAAGAGTTATTATTTGTCCGTTGTAGAGTGTCACATCCTGAGACCCGAGGACGTTGACAGGTGTGACAGTGTCAAGACATACCTGGATCCGTCTGAGCCGGATGTGCTGAGTCTGCGGCTCCAGAGCAAGGATACCCGTCTCCGTAGCAACTTCCTCATCAGGAAGGTCAGTGTCACAAAATCTTTAGTTCTCACAGTAGAGCCCACCCAAAACAACATGTGGCGCCTCTGGTGTAACACTAGTATAAAGGTGAAATCGCTTGCGATTGTCAATGGAAGTACAACACATAATTCCCATGAATCTTGGCATGCGCTGAAACAATCGCGTATCCATGCCAACGCATGCTCAATCTTGATTGAAGTTATTGAAATGTCAGTTCAGCCAATTTTTGTGTTCCGTTGTGATTTTTTTTAAATATCAGTAAGCGTTATTGTTGATACAATGTATTCTTTGCTATAGCTGTAACTATTTGCATTTTTGTCGTTGTCGTGGAAACATCATTGTTCCGACTCTAATTAAAAGTACATCTTGTGTTGTACTTCCATCACTCGATCCCATGATGTATTGCGTTTAAACATGCATGCTATTCTAGGTACCGACTACTTACCTTGTCACAAGCTCACAGCGGTCAGTATTTGGTCAGTAGGTACAGTCTTTAATTGGATCTGGCATTTTTAAGGCCTTTAAAATGGGATGTTTTAAAAAAAATTCTTTAAAGGGTTTTGCATTTGATTTCACCCAACTAGGCCTAGGCTATAATTTGACAAAGGTGGAATGGACTGTGTATCGCCGATTTGATAAACCGTATTCAACTTATTAAGTGTACATGCCCTAATTAGCGTTCACCGCCTTTTTTAATCAGCAGTATCCATAATTACTGTAATTTGACTAGTGTTGAACAACTGAAGTGTCGCCATCTGGTGTTAAACAGATGGCACCACTTGTGTTTAACATTTACCTTGTTGTCTAGAGAAACAACTTTTGATGTACGCTTATAAAAACAGTTTCCTTGACATTTTTCCACGGCCAAATTGTTTTTCAAGCCTACTGTACACTTATTGGGTTGAATACAGTAAGTGTGTTAAGGGTGGGCATTACATTAGTCTAAGTGTGTTAAGGGTGGGCATTAACCATGTTATACATTAGTCTAAGTGTGTCATTACTCTAAGTGTGTTAAGGGTGGGCATTAACCATGTCATACATTAGTCTAAGTGTGTCATTACTTTAAGGGTGGGCATAAAACATGTCATACATTAGTCTAATTTGTTGGAAATTCCTTTTGCATGTTAGGTCTAGTAGTGCTACTGTTGGTTTCCAATAAATGTTATGTTTGTAGTAGTTAGATTGCTCATTATTAGAGCAGCGTCATTATGGATTCAACATTTTTAATCAACTATCTCCAAGGCTACGCGATAGCGCCACCCATCAATTATGGTTTGGGACTGTTTTCTTGGCTGTTCACTATATGCCGTGATACTATCGCAATAGTTATGAAACTATCGCAAAAGTATTGCAATAGTTATACGACTATCGCGATACTATTGCAATAATAAAAACATCCCTGATAGTCGCCCCTAGTTATATGTGGGGCTTGGTGTACGGTTAAAATGTCAGCCTCTCGAGAGAACCCGGGTTCAAATCCTCTTGCTCCCGTTTCAGAGCTTTGGCAATTTCGTTCACCCCACATTCCCACAGCTGTATAAATGAGTACCTTGCTACAGACAGAGGTGGCAGTATGAACAAGTAGTCTTCGCGCAGTAATTGCAATGTGGCCGAATGCTTCCCAGAGAAGTCGAGATGCATGGTGTTGGAATGAACAAGTCTGTGAAGGGGTGAAGTATAAAGGGGTGAAGTATAAAGGGGTGAAGTATAAAGGGGTGAAGTATAAAGCACTTTGAACAGTCCCAAGAACTAGATACTGCGCTGTATAAGAACATACCTTTTTTATATATATATATATTCATTATAGTTAGATTATTCATTACCATTTCAGACTGAGAAAATGGATCGACTGATGAACGAATACGCCAAAGAACGACACACATCTCTCGACAAGTTGGCGTTCTTTTTTGACGGGGAGAAGATCTCACCGTCCGACACCCCCGATGACCTTGACCTCGAAGACAGTTTCTGTGTCGATGTCACAGGCGTATGACAGTAGTGCTGGGTGTGTAAATGCAGTTTCAATGTGTCGACATCTCCAGTATGATAACTAGGTCATGAGGGGTGACACAACATTGGGGGATAAGCTCGGCTCAGTCATGAAAATTTCAGGGTACTCTTCAGTCGGGCAAATTTAGAAATCTTCACTGAAGTTGGAATTTTTTGGAGGATTTCTTTTCCTGTGAGCAGCAATAATGTTAGTATATTAAATGGTGGTGTTGTCATACCATCGAAAGTCAGGAAATGATAATCTTTTGTTTTAACCGTGGCAGTATATTGTATATGTTTAATCATTTAGCACAGACTGTGTCATGAATGGAACAGTTGTATCTGTATGGTTGCATCTGAACATGACCGACTCGCAATAAGGGGCTGTTTAACAAAAAATTATCACCACCACATTAAAAACATTTCCTGCTAAAGGTGAAATTATTGAAAACGCTTAAAAGTATTAATTTGATGTTCATTAAATTGATTTATGAGCATCCTAGTGAAGTATATGCAGGATCATGGGAGTTCATCCTAGTGAAGTATATGCAGGATCATGGGAGTTCATCCTAGTGAAGTGTATGCACGATTGCTAGCAATGACACAATTGCTAGCAATGACACCAGGTCATGGGAGTTCATCCTAGTGAAGTGTATGCAGGATTGCTAGCAATGACACCAGGTCATGGGAGTTCATCCTAGTGAAGTGTATGCAGGATTGCTAGCAATGACACCAGGTCATGTGAGTTCATCCTAGTGAAGTGTATGCAGGATTGCTAGCAATGACACCAGGTCATGGGAGTTCATCCTAGTGAAGTGTATGCAGGATTGCTAGCAATGACACCAGGTCATGGGAGTTCATCCTAGTGAAGTGTATGCAGGATTGCTAGCAATGGCACCAGGTCATGGGAGTTCATTGAAGCCAGATACGTCTGACAGAACATATATTGACATGATGGTTTTTGGTGTAGAAACTGAGAAAGGTGCTAAAATGTGGCAATTGGTGCATCATTGTAAAAAATTACCACCCGTTTTCTTTCACAAGGTGCCACAACATAAATTGTTCATGCCGAAAAAGCAAAGAAAGACATTAAAAAAAAATATATTTGCTAGTATATTTATTTATTCTTATCTAATAGTCTTGACCATTTTTTTAGCATCATTGACAACTTGTTCAACAAACACAGTAAGGTTGCCAATTAGTTAATTATACAAAGATGCCTGTTAGTTCAGTAAAGACATATATAGAGTACATAACAGATAAGAAAGTTCTAGGCCAAGCCAATTCTTGAAACTTGCCCCACTGAGGCACAGAAAGAAAAGGGCTATGCTGAACATTTTTGTTTCTGGCAAGTTTGTGTTTAGAAAGTGCCATGGGCCAAATCACTAATGTATTGTCTCAGCATAGCACGATGTTCCTTGCTGTATGTATTAGAATGTCTTTATAATGTTTTGTACAAAAAACTTTTTTATTAAAAGCATTACTCATATTACTCATTGTTTCTTCAATGCTGTGAACTTGTTGTGGTCCAAACTGGCCTCTAAGTATGGCCTGGGAAGGTCATGTAGTGTCGACCCATAAGGCCTCAATATAGCGCATGCCATGTGTGGCCCAACCAGGCCTCTCAGTACGGCCCAGGAATGCCATGTAGTGTGGCTCAACCAGGCTTCTAGTGTGGCCTACCCAGGCCTCTCAGTATGGCCCGGGAAGACCAGCTTTCCTTCCTACACACGACTACAATTCACCTGATACTGGGCAAGGAAGCATCAAGTCCAACTACGGACCCTGCTAGGCCCTGGTGTGAGCCAGCGAGGCCATACAGTGTGACCTAGACAGTGACAGTCTGATAGCTGAAGGTCCACTTTCACCAGGCAGGAGCAGTGTTGGCCAAACGTCGCATTCGTCTGAAAACACAGTTCTTCATTGAGCATGTGTTCTACTAATTGACAATATTCTAATTATATCCAGCACTCGGCAACGTTCCATTAACTGATTAGTCTGTATGTTGTGGTTACTATAATTGTATGGTATTTTGAGGTCTCCTTCAACTAGCCAACCTTTTTCAGAACTCCAATGTTGAGAGCAAGGTTTTTACACCAAAACATACCCATGCCTGGTTCGGGTTTTGAACTCGGAACTCTGTCATGTAAAGTGGATGTGCTAACCACTTCACTACCGCACCTCTCTTTTCGCGATGCACGTGCATTAGCATTATATTTTTTTATGTCCTACAACCGTGGTTTCATTCTTAACCAACAGGTGTCGTATGTGTGATAAATAATGTCTATTGTACGACAGTAGATAATAAAACTGACTAGACATGCATTTACCTTAGTAAAACAACTGCTTTTGGAAAGTATAACTAAAAAATATTTTAAAATGACCAACTTCAAAATCTACTGGGTCAGTTTCAGACATTGCAGTGATGTCACAAACGTGACAATGATGTCACAAACATATCGCAATGATGTCACAAACATATCACAATGATGTCACAAACATATTGCAATGACGTCACAAACATATCGCAATGACATCACAAACATCGCAATGACGTCACAAACATATCGCTATGACATCACAAATATCGCAGTAACATCACAAGCATATCGCAATGACGTCACAAACATATCGCAATGACGTCACAAACATATCGCAATGACGTCACAAACATATCGCAATGACGTCACAAACATGGCAATAACATCATAAACATATCGCAATGACGTCACAAACATATCGCAATGACGTCACAAACATAATATTATCGCAATACGTCACAAACATTGCAATGACGTCACAAACATCACAATGACGTCACAAACATATTGCAATGACGACCTGCAACCATAGCTTTACTCTTAGCTGATGTGTCATACGCGTTGTGAATATTGTCTACAACAGGAGCACACGTGGTAGAGCTTCTGAATTGGTCAAGTAGCTCATTTATGGTAATAGCCTATGCGAAACTTTACACACAGCTAATTCTACAATTATAAATTGTTTTAAATTGTCTTTCATGGCTTCTCTAGAATGAATAAAAATTTGTGCAAAGATAAACGTAACCTAAAATCATAATCCTACTAACATTTTAAACTATCCATAGGATGTGATGTTTACAACTGAACATTACCACAAAGCATTGTTGTGTTAATGTATGAAATGAGGTGTACAGAAAAGAAATTGATAGAATGCTAGCAAAGTGTAGAGAATGATGGTTAGCAGCGAGTGATATTATACAGACGTGAGGAAGGTAAATGAAAGTGACAAGCTGAACATATTTCTATTCAAGTGTTTAAGATGATATTAAATGATGGTTGTACATAGTGCGAAATGAAGACTCATTATGTCTATAATTGAAATCAAATTAAAGAAGATCATCACAGAAGTCAGGATAAGATGGAATTGGATTGGGCAGGTCCTGCGATGAAGACAGTAACTGTCTGACGGCTCTAAAAGAACGTCTGAAGACAGATGGAGAGTGTCCCAAAGAATACGTGACAAAAAAATGTTAAAAAAGAGCAAAGAGAACTGGGGTGCAAACTTTGGAATGAAGCCAAAAAGGGGGCTAAAGTGCAAAGTGCTTTGTCTTACTCAGGATGTAGAGGACCAGGTTTTCATGTATTATCCCACAGATTATGGTCCAAAGAGGGTAGGTAGGTAAGAATTGTGTGACGGTTGATAGTTTTATTTGATACACACCTGGTGTTTCTGTCCTGGTCGCGAATCTTTTTTTCCATCTCGGCATCAGTGAGGGTCTCGAGGAACGGGCACCACTGGTCAGCCTCGTTCTGACTCCTGATGGCCACTTCTACGGTTGGCAGAGGGGCCTCACTGTCAATACAGACGGTAGAAGACTTGAAGAATTGTACACACTATTGACAACAGCACTGTTGATAATAACACTGTTGTAGACAACACTGCTGATAATAACACTGTTGTAGACAACACTGTTGATAATAACACTGTTGTAGACAACACTGCTGATAATAACACTGTTGTAGACAACACTGTTGATAATAACACTGTTGTAGACAACACTGCTGATAATAACACTGTTGTAGACAACACTGTTGATAATTCCCATTTTATATAATTTCTGACTAATTATAATTCAACAAAAAAGATTAAAACGTGAAGTACAACATTCTTAATTTTAATAGATGTACTTTGAGATCGAAAAATTAAGGGAATTTTTATTACACAAACCCTGTATCAGTTGACCAATGAAAATCATTGTACGTTTAAGCATTCAAGTGACAAACAAAAATACCCATCCTCAAGACGGGATAGTGACTATCACAATTATTGTGACTGTCACAATAAGTGACTGTCACAATAATTATATTAAAAGCATCCATCTATGCCTTGGTACTTGGTGCTGCCTGTCAATATCTCTCGAAATTGCAACGTACTACCGGCAGTTATAATAATGTCTAATGTTGTCTTGCCCTTGTGTTACGTAACGTTAGACAATCAAAGAAAAGACGCATGACGTTGTCAACAATTGTATGAAATAACTACAAAGGGTAATACGATTATTTGTAGAAAGGGTGATAGTGGGTTAAATTTAAAAAAAATAAAACAGACCATGGGATCATAAACGATCCCCCTGCAAGTTTGGCGCCCGAGATGCAAAGCATTTAGGAGGAGTAGCATAACATACATACATTATGTATGATACATGCATACATACATACATACAAATATATATATATACACTTGCTGGATTATAGTAAGATTACCTGAATGCGTATGTCCGCTGGTGCCAGCTCAGCTGTCCCCTGATGCTGTAAGCTATTGATGTGACAAACTCGCCGCCAAGACCTGACACACACAAACACTCACTGGTGAGTACTCTAGCTACGGGAACAAACTCGCCGCCAAGACCTGACACACACAAACACTCACTGGTGAGTACTCTAGCTACGGGAACAATCTCGCCGCCAAGACCTGACGCACACAAACACTCACTGGTGAGTACTCTAGCTACGGGAACAATCTTACACCTGCCAAATTGTCACTGTCATCGTTATGAAGAAACTGCGTTTTTTTACACATTTAAAACCCTACAAAACTGCCTACTTCAATATTTTACTGTAGAATGTTCTTCCAGGTGTAGTCTGATTATTAAAAAAATTGTACTATAATATAAATTACATCTGTTCCAACATCGTGACTGCCCAAATATGTTTTAATGAGCCACAATTTTTAAATATAATTTCACCATTATCTGTTCATAAAAATCGACCTTGCAATTTGGCGTGCAAGGTAAACATGATACTCGTGTAGAAATATTCAAATTAACCAGATAACAGTGAAATTATTATGACAACATTGTGGTTCAGTATAGCTTTAAATTAACTACAAAGACAGCAGAATGGAACAATGCACAATGCTTAATATGAATGGTTTACATAAGAATTAAGACGTGTTAACATGAAGTGAACATGACAAAGATACGAACCTAACTCTGCACACAGTTTGGTGGCAAACTCCTCTGGACTGTTGTCCAACTCGGACATGTCCCACTCAAACTGATCAACCAGAGAGATGTTGCCAACGTGGACATTCAGCTGAAACACATCAATGTTGCATACAGAAATGGTGTCAACGCTGATATAACAACAACATATGTGTTGTTACATATATTCTGTTTGATGACCTCTGTGAACTCTTTATCTTAATGAAACAGGCCCCAGGAGATTGAGCTGGCTGACATTTCAGTTTGTCAATGTTTTACTTTGAGCCATGATTTCTGCATGTCCATATAACAAATGTAGAGCTCTACAGCAGAATGGGTAAAGTCATAGACAGGGTTGAAAAAAATAATGATTTAAAAAAAAGGATTGTTTTTATTTGAATAATATTTTTTTATTTATTTTTTTATTTTTTTGTAAATCTGGTATACACAATGTCATAAAATATTTGACTATCAGGCTATCTGGTGTCAATACAGCTATACAAGTGTGCGCACTTTGTGCTTTTGTATTAAAAAACACACAAAACTTTGTTGATCTCGATGCTTGTAAACAATTATTTGTGTTAAATTCATATAAATCCGCGATTCAAAAAATCGGAAGTCAAATAAAAAATAAATCATAAATTAATGATTTGGAGTGATTTAAATCATGATTTAAATCAATGATTTAAATCAAATGATTTAAATCAAATGATTTAAATCAAACAACCCTGGTCATAGACAGAATATGAGAAAGGAGGGTGAGATTTGTTGGGCACTGCTAGTCTGCTACAGACACAGTGAAGACATGTCATCAACGACTGTCCTATGGCAGCCAGCTCATGGAAGAGCAAGATAAGGCAGACCAACTGTTACATTGATTGACTGTCTAAGAGAAGATGTGGAATTGGAGCCTGGAGAATTTCAAATGGAAAGAACAAATATGTCTGGAGACAGATGGTTGGAGCTAGCAGAGTTCGACCCCAATGGCCAACACGATGATGAGCTATGATTTCACTGGAAATTTCATATGTTATTTAAAAACACCCAGGTAAAATGTCTACGTTTACGCCATCACCATGATACTTTTACGGTTAACAAGTGAATGTATTAAGAGCAACTATATAAACATCATTATGCAAGTATGTAACACTTGAGGAATATATGATATGCCTAAGAAGAGTGGCATGTTTACTCGAGTGACGTGTTGGCTGGCAACAGGCCGGGAGAAAGGTCTGTGTTGCATAGGAAATGAACCTTGAGTATGATGCGCTGGTCAAACTGTTCTGGTTCGGTCATCTCGCCAGGGAATGCCTCGATCTGCTGGCGTATTGCTGCGGCAATGGCCTGCACAAAGTGGATTGGGTTGAGATCCATGTCCGCACAGAGGATCTCTGCAAACTGCTCTGGACTGATCTGTTGCTCTGTAAACATTGCTCACAATTACCACTGACAAACTATTCCAGAATTGCACCATTATTCTAAAACAATTATCATTATAGTAAACTATCTCTACAATTAGTATCATTATTATTCTCATATTTTAAATGACATTTAAAAACCAACTAGTGAATATATCAAACAAGCAAACAGTTCAATAATGATAATTGTAATATATTTTATTTGATATAGAGCCAGATACAATACAATTTTATGTATATTACATTAAATATAAAGTAATAATGAAATTATCTAAACATTTTGTTGATTTGCCTGTGAACAACACAACATAAACTTACCATTTTTATTCCACGTGAAGCAGTCCCTAAGTTTCTGGCCTTCAAACTCCATGTCCAGTCGTATTGGGACAAGAACCTCCGATTGCCGGGCATTCTCGTGCAGCACCGCAGGACCAAGATCATCATAGCTGGCAACAACAACATCCAAAAGATCATCATAGCTGGCAACAACAACATCCAATAGATCATCATAGAACATCCAATATAATCCATACAAATACTACTTGTGTACTAAACAGTCAGAAGTAAAGCAGGTCATCAATTTCATGTGAATTATTATAGCTTTATTTCCAGCAAATTACAAATGTGAAACACTATATTCAAGCAATTAGCTTCATTAAGTTTTATTTTGTCAGCCTTTTTAAAAGCGCATTCTGAATAAGTGGGAAAACAGATTAAGAAACAATACATACATAATGTACATAAATTAAATTATTATTATTATAGCTACGCTCTGCTTTACAGTTACCAAGTTTCCATCAGCTTCACCTCAGACCCCAGCCGTGAAATAGTTATGGCCATCTTAGCTGCTTATTATTGCCTTCACTTTAACAGAAAACTAATAGAAATCACGACAGGTTCCCCAATAATTTAATTCACACACACGCACGCACGCACGCACGCACGCACGCACGCACACACACAGGATTTCAATGGATCTGCATAGATCTTGAAATCTTTTTGGTAGTCCACCAATTCCAATGATTATGTTGTCACATGCAGTCGATGCTGATGTACACAGAGGTGGCTCCGAAGACCAAATCTTGATGTGCAGAGACTGGGAGCACTAGATCTTGAGGAGCCCCAAAATCGCAACAAAAAATACAGGATTCTGCCAATTCAAACAGGAATTTTACCCCCGTCTTACAAATGATTTAGCTTCCTTCAGTTCAGAAGCCCATAAATTGACGTGATCTGGACACATAAAAAGTGGCCTTCCACTGGCAATAACCACCAGGTAAGGCACGCTTGAGGGTAAATGAAGAGGAACGCCACAAAGAAGATGGAGGGACAACATAAAGGGGTGGATGAAGCCAGGGTGGAAGGAACTGAACATTTAAGATTGTGTAGAGTGGAAAAAACATGTGCAATTAAAGATGTATTCTGCAAAAATAGAGAAAATGTTTAGAGAAAGAGAGAGTTTAGATATGTAGTAGAATCTGCTGTATCTTACATTGTAACATCTCTACCTACCAGAGGGGGAAGGATCGTGGTTGGTTGCCACGGATACGGTTCCTGTTGATTGGTGTTGAGCAGGGTACAGCATCAAGGTGATGGGAGCTACTGGGAATAGTGGGAACCCAGTTGATTCGCTTTGCCTTGTTATCCCTGAAACAATCAACAACAAGAATTACAGTGATAATTATAGATAATAATAACCTTTATTTATATAGTGTGTATATCCGGAAATAAGATCTGTTCAGAGGTGCCTAAAATACAACATCGATAAAATAATTATTATAATAAAATTTGTAAATAAATATAATAGTGATGCTTACATATACGTAAGAGTTATATGTGTAAATTACATTATACCCAAATTTAAATTTAAAACTGGTCATATAAAAACAAACACCCGGTTTAAAATCAATCAAGTAATAAAAATAAAATGCAATAAGAGATGTCAGTGTTAATATATAACTATAAAATGTAATAAGTAATCGGTGAATGCATTCTTAAAAATTTTTCTTTAGTCGGCACTTAATTAAACAGTTCCAGTGAGTCTGTGACATGGATAGAGTTTGGTAGTTCATGTTATTTGATAGGTCGTTCCATAAGCATGTTGCCATCATGGAGAAAGCACAATTCTATATAATTTTGGCAATTAGGCAATTCTATATAATTTTGAAGCACCTTTAAAAATAGGAACTGGAATTATTAAACTATTAATAGATGATGATGAAGATCATATCAATGAGGAGTCACCAGAATCCTGCTATCAGAACCATCTTAAGGTATCTTAAGGTAGGGTTGCAGACTTGCAGTGTTTTCCCAGTAGCCACAAATTCGAGAACTTGAAAGAAGTTGTAATAAATTCTGAATTGCGTGAACAGTGAACATTGTAAGTCTTACCTGTTTGCCACGGACTCTGCACTGAGAACTACAGCCTTGTATTTGTCATCATTGCCTCTAAACACTTCCTCAACCTCTGTCGCCCTCAGCAGTGTGATGTTAGTGGCCAATGTATGCTGGGCAAACCCCACTGTATGGAGACATACACAAGAGTAAACAGACTGGCTTCACTCTAGCAGTATGGTCTAATGGCCATGGTTGCATTTGATTGTGATTTTAATCAACTGAAATCATTATGAAATAATTACGCAAAAATTTTATTTTCTAACATAACCCAGCCCTGGTTAAAACTATTTGTCATTTATACTACCAGTGTTTGTTCAAATGATGGCTTGCAGAATCAAATAATTGTCAAACTAGCCATTAATAAATTATCTTTATGAACTTTGTATCATCACACATCTATGGCTAGCTAATGATACACCACTAATCTGAAGATAGATGTTTGATGAATTGATCTCCTTAACTTAAGTAAACCATTATATGATATTATATGATATTATATGATATTATATGATATTATATGATATCAATTCAGTAAAATACTATTACTAACATGGTGAGAGAGTAGAGAGACAAGAGTTGCTACAACAACACAACTTATTTCAATGAAGAAAAGTGTTGCTGTATTTAACTGTTATGATGAGATTCATGACCATATACCATTTGCACATACTCATTTGAACCTGAAATATGGGGTGCCTACTATGGAGATTTCCATCAATACTATAAAATGCATGTGCGGTACGTTATGCAATTCATGTACCCCATGCTTACATTTCATTCTTACATTCCGTGTACCCCATACTTACATTCCGTGTACCCAATACTTACATTTCGTGTACCCCATACTTACATTCCGTGTACCCCATACTTACATTCCGTGTACCCCATACTTACATTCCGTGTACCCCATATTTACATTTCGTGTACCCCATACTTACATTTCGTGTACCCCATACTTACATTTCGTGTACCCCATACTTACATTTCGTGTACCCCATACTTACATTTAATGTACCCCATACTTACATTTCGTGTACCCCATACTTACATTTCGTGTACCCCATACTTACATTTCGTGTACCCCATACTTACATTTCGTGTACCCCATACTTACATTTCGTGTACCCCATACTTACATTTCGTGTACCCCATACTTACATTTCGTGTACCCCATACTTACATTTAATGTACCCCATACTTACATTTAATGTACCCCATACTTAAATTTCATGTACCCCATACTTACATTTCATGTACCCCATACTTACATTTCATGTACCCCATACTTACATTTCATGTACCCCATACTTACATTTCATGTACCCCATACTTACATTTCGTGTACCCCATACTTACATTTCGTGTACCCCATACTTACATTTCGTGTACCCCATACTTACATTTCGTGTACCCCATACTTACATTTAATGTACCCCATACTTACATTTAATGTACCCCATACTTACATTTCATGTACCCCATACTTACATGTCTTACCCAGTTTCTTCCTCTCCTCAATTGTCATCAGGCGCCGCCACAGCGATGGGTATCGTTTGTAGAGAGAGCCTCTAAACATACGCAAATAGCTGCCAACCTACAAACACATAAACTGCATTATATATAGCAAAAAACAACAACAAACAGCTGACAGTTTATACTTCTCTTATTCTCTACACAACTGGCAGAACACCTTATCGAGACAATCAAAAGTTTTAAAATTACATAAGTATTTGTTCCTAAATAATAAGTACGAAGTGGCTAGCACTCTGGACCCATAGACACAACTTTACGGTTGTTGGTCCGGCCTCATTCAGCTTTGTATGTGCAGTAAGCGAGTGCGTGCATTCCCGGCAGCGTATAATGTGCGAATGCAGATGGTAAACACATCATTCATAAACCATGTGCTAAACATCATAATATTATCTGATACGCTCAAATTTGACATAGCAATGATACATCATTATTTGAAAACTAGAGCTAGGTAGGTCCCTTCTCTTCTTCCAATGATCTCATTGAGATCTCAAAAATATTACAGACATCTTTAGTTTAGGCAGGCAGTTATATCTTCACACTTCGATGATTAACAATGAGACGGTTACCATTTTACACATAGTTGCGCTTGAACGCACATAATTGTTTAATTAGGCAGCAATGAAGTTCTAATACGGCAATAAATATATTCCTCGACTTTTCGAAGACCAAGGCATAGGCCTATTTTTGACTGCTGCAATGACTTAGTTATAGGCCCATACCATACCAGTGCCGGAACTTTAGCTGCTGCTATGGCGGGTTCTCATTGTGCATGTGCACTTGAAGTTCTGGACCACTAGTTCTTTTGCACTATGTCCGGGTATGGACCTATAGCAGGCCTGCTGAATTAAACAAATTCTACTAGCCCACCAGGCTAGTGGATTATGAAATCTACTAGCCCACAGGAATTTTCACTAGCCTGAGTACTGTCATTCAATAATACAAAAACGACTGTTTTTACCAGAAAATGTTTTATTTGTCTGCTTTTGAATCCAAAGAGTTTCAACTGAATATAAACAAATTTGGAAAAGAAACTCCACAAAACAAAAAAAATCTAGAAAATACATGTAATACTTGGTTTTCATCCTGACTAGACTAGATCACTGACTAGAGTTGAAGATAATACTTGGCCTCTCTCAGTATTATCTTGGCACTTCAATGAATATAAAAAAATCTTGCAAAAGTCAACAGTAGTGATAGCAATGTGGTGCCACCCTGCGGCTAAAAGCACACATTATGAATTACTTCTAAGAATTCTGCAATGTGGCGCCAGCCTCGTTTCAACTTCAAAACAAGAAACATGGTGGCAGTACATCGAGCACTGCAGACAACACAACGCTCAGCAGTCGGAGTGTTTGAAACATAAAGCCTTTAAGCAATATTTTGATTGCAGACGGTAAAATTTTTATTCACCCGACGGACCAGTGATTTCAGATTTTTATTCACCCGACAGCATTTTTAAGTTGCCTTGGGCAAATGGGCAACTTGATTCCCAAAGCCCAGCAACAGTCTAATAAGTATTTTTTTTTTTACAAAAATTACACAAAATATATTAAACTAACAAAAATAACTTGTGTTTTCTGCTAGTTGTGTAATAGTGTATGTACTAAAGATGGTTCTACTAGAATAATAATATTTTTGTTCAATAATTAATGACACTGATTATCAATTTGCCAATATTTGATTTACCCACAAAGGCAAAGCCCTATAGTATAGAGCGACCAATGTCATGCCGCCGAAGAAACCAACATTTGTCGCCAAAGTTACCAACTATTTCGCCGAAGCCTCGAAGAATTTTGCTGCCGAAGCGGTAACGCCACCGAGGCGACCCGGAACCGCCTGAGCAAGTAGGCAAGGCGCACGCAATACAAAACTCAATTGCCAGCCAAAATAACATATTATCGCCCAGTGTTATCCTGCCTTTTTCAAATAACTGTATTTTTTTCCATGTTTATCATTATTATACCTCAGATCCGATGTAATAATATTCGCCATTCTCTTCAATTTGAAACGGCTTCGGAGTTTCTCCAAATGTACGTCCAGAAAATGTCTTTTCGGTTTGAGACATTTTCCTTTTCTTTGTTTTTGACAAAACCGAAGTTGCCGACAGCAACAATTGGGCAACATCAAGTCTACATGACCGCCCGAGTATTACGCTAGTATTATTATTTATTTTCGGCTGTATGGTTCCATGTGGTGATCCCTGGATTTTTGGTTTATTAAATTAGGGTCTTATCGAGCAGATTGTTTACAAGTTGTGCCAAATATTTCAACTTGTATATTTGTTGGCGAATTATATATAATTGTTATCATATTGCTGTCCACTCGAAAGTGGACATTTTGGCAAATGTAAAGATTTCAAGTGGAAATTAGATGGCGACCCATGTTATCACATATGTTCTCCCCCCCATCCTCTCGATCCAGGGACTGCTGAGTGCATAATTAATAACTCTAGCTGACACACGCTCGCACGCACGCACGCACGCACGCACGCACGCACGAATGCACGCACATATGGACCTATGGAAACGTACGTATATATACTTGTCGGTGCATGCATGGCTGTGTTAAACAGTAATATTACGTGCAGGTCTTATTTAGGCCTACACACGGGCACTTAGCGTTAATTAATTGGTTGTGGATCCGTCGTCGCTGGTTGGAAGTGTAAGAATAGGCATTTTGTTTAATTGCATGGTGTTTAAAGTTGAGCGCGACGCGCCTGGTTTCTATAGCTGCAATCAGCCTGCACGTGGAACGAAGTAGAACATTATTATTCAGTGCACATCCATGCATTGCGTGGAATAAATGCCAGGGGTAGTGTACTATATAGTACTACCACCCTGGCTCGCGATGATGCCCCCTAAAAAACTGCAGACGCCTTTGAAGTGGAGTGCTTCAAGCATGATATTGCCCCGTGTGTCGATCTTGTAAACGCAGCCTTAGCTGCATGTCTGAGACAACACGTACTGTAACTTTAGCCGCTCCGTTATATATATGATCCCCAGGCTGTGCTACTCCATAAAATATTATCACGTCGCAAAACTCGTTTTGGAATAAACCAAACATAGTGAAGTTTCACCATAACCAAAGAACTTAACTGAATATAATAAGCATATCAGGCCGGGAAAAAAAACATCAAAACTAGCAGACGACATCAAACATTAATGTTGCTTATAAACTTTAAATGCAATTAACCATCGGAAGATGCATACAGTATATATTTCCTTGCCGAATTCCCTTTCAATATAATGTTATAATTACAACTGATTGAGCTCAATAGAATATACACGAAATGTGTATTATCGGCAATCATGTCAATTGAACTTTTGTGACGTATGTTAGTTATTAATGCCGATAATGGGGTTTTAGCTTAACAATCCCATATGCATCAGTTGCAATGTTCTCAGATATAGTAATATTTTATACTATATTAGTTTGTGAATATCATGATTGTTTTGGAAACGTCTATTGTCAGTTTAGGTTACCATAGTTAAACGAACTTGATATCGGACGGAACTATTCAGTCGTAACACGTTCGTAGCGTAACTGCGCATGCGCCAAAGTCGGGAACCTAAAGCCATCTTTGTTGTATTGTGTCGTCCTGAATTTTGAGATAAGTTTGCTTTCATGTCGCAGAATCAGGGCGTTTTACTTCTCCGTAGACAACTCGCAGGTATGTATACATCAATCCCCCACTAATTGGGCTTACGTTTATATAAACGGGGTGTAACTACGGAAAGTTAGTGGCCGCCAACCAGCTGGTCAACACGGTGGGTCACGGCCTTGGCTTGGGCTTCGTTCGCTGTTGTGTTTAGGCTTAGCGTGAATTGGGCTGGGTTCGCTTAGCCTTTGGTTATCTTGGCGCTGACAGGACCGTTTGAAGCTGGTCTGTCAGCTTTAGTCAGGACAAACACAGATTCTTAGCGCTAAATATACCAAACCTAGGTACCCAAACTTATATTAATAAACTATAGTATCGGTCACTAAAAGCATGGCCGAACGTTTTTTAATGCATTCCCGTACTAGTAGTACAATTCTTTGTATTTTAATAAAACTATGAATATAGACTTATTCAAGTTACTGGTTTATAGAGGAAACCTAAATTCCACCATCATGATGCACTTAAGATATGTTATGACTAGTGCATTACTGACAAATATTTTAGAGACTACATATACTTACTTAAGTTTACTTAGGTTCTTCCTGACCATAGGCGGTGGCCTCGGTGGTCAGATCTTCAACTTTCCCTTGGAATGCTCTACAACTTCCTGGCAAGGCAGCTTTGTAGTTGTAGAGAAACTCCTCAGTACTCAAATGTCTATGTAGACAGTTTTTAAATGAGTTGACACTTGGGGCAGTTACAACTACTTCCGGTAGATCATTCCATAATCTGGTAACTCTAAGTGAGAAGCTTTCTTTTCTAACATTTGTACAAGCACATTCTATAAACAATTTCAAACTATGACCCCTTGTATCACTCTTTGTGCAGCTTGACAATGGTAGATACATCACTGTCATATACCACAGTTTAACTTTGGAACTTCATTGCATAGATGCTAGCGATCTGTCAACTAAGACTTTTTCAATCTTCTTCTTCAGGTTACAAGTTTTCCCTCTCTGCAAACTTATCAATATGCTGTATCCTGTAACCATGAAATAACCAGTCTGAATCTGGGGGTCTGGTTGGCCCCTGAAATTTTTTGAAAAAATATTGGTGCGTCTCGAATGTACAACAATACATGTGCATTACTTAATTTTACGAATCGCACTAAGGCATTACCGGTGATGTTTTTATTTTATGAGAGTAAAAAATTTGCCATACGTAAGGCAAACAAACCGATTCGTGAGCCGCCATTGAAACTGACACGAGAGCTGAGAAAACTTAAGCATGATTGGTCAACAGTTAATTAGGTCATCTCATGCCAGTAGACGATAAAAGCAACCAGTCAGTGGCCGCAATGTTTTTTAGCGACTAGCCAAGCAAGATTTTCTGAAGGCGCTATTAATGTTATTGTTTCATTGGGGAAAAACGTATAATGTGATTGAACAGTTGCCTGAATATATCATGAAATGTGATATGCCAGGCAGCTAGAGAAGACAGAGATAACAGTAACTGTGCAGTAACTGGATGGTTGCTTTGCAATGGCTGAGCATACTACAGATGGGAAGAAAGATTATTGGGAAGAAACACCCAAGCCAAGGGCAAAGCATTATGTCCATTGTAGGCAGGTGTCCGTTATGGAGAATTTAATGAAGTGGATACCCACAGGGTGGTGGTGTTATATTATGAATGGGCAAGTTGTCATTTGCTAGTTAGTATTGTTGCGAACAGTTCAAATATATGATTGATAAAACAATGCAGGATCTGTCATTAATACAGTCGCACCTCGTTATTACGCGCACCATTATTATGCGGATTCGGATATAACGCGGTCGGTCGTGGACCCCGATTTTCTGCCGCCAGGGGAAAATGCCAAATGGGCCTGATTAAACCTACTTAGAATTGCTTTGACAATTCTCAAGAAACATTACGCAAACAATGTCAATGAACGAGTATCAACGTGTTGTTTGTTTTGCGCTGTCGCCGACATCAATCACTGTCGCTGGCTTTACTTCGACGGTTTGTACATTGCAATCGAGATTCACAAATACGTCTTGCGTAAGAATCAGATCAACAGTTTTTAATGCATTTAGTATGCAATACCAACATAACACTTGGGTGAAATGACATGCTTCCAGTACATTGTAAATTTAATCGTGTTCGCGACGTGAAACCAACATGCCAAATTCCTAACCTAAGGCTCTACCGGTGCGCGAAGATACAAATTCGTCATCCTTATATGAAATGATGAATCGATGTTAAGTGGTGCGTAATAAACTTATGCTTCGGTCGTGATCAGTTGAAAGACTGTGTTTTATCAGCTTACATACTACGTTTGTCAAATCATAAACGTTTTTGGCTGCTCAGATCAAGGTTATTATTTTCGATTCGTAGGCCTATTGGTCCAGTACATCATCATCGTAGTAGATCTATTCCATAACGGTATACGTACATGTGTTTTATTCAGTTCAAGAATCAACAGGGTGTGACATTTAAAAATAATACACGTTGATGGTAGTATAAGTTCAATAAACTGCACTTGGTGCAGCGGGCAGCGATCACTGTTGTTTAGTAGCTCCCTGGTGGCAGATATGGGAAAACCTAACGCGCCTCGCGTACAGCTCGGTCCAAAGTAGTGGACCCCGACCACCGCGTTATAACGAGGCTCGACTGTATATTAGTGGGCCATAACTGTTGGTGAAAATGTCATTAATCACACAACGTCACAGCATTCCACTGCATGTAAATCAGGCGGCATGTAGGGCCATGATTGGTCCCATGTAATCACCGTTTCTTTGACCCCTATACAAACAAATGATTAATCCGCCGAGTGACATAGTTGAAAATGTACGCAGTCAGCAGTCAACTTCTACTGAAATTAATCAATTCAAGACAAGCACATAATAGCCACCCCAACTACCTTAAAAACAAAGCATGGTCATGGTTAGAGAAAGACAACCTGAAACGGCTTTGATGTACGTACATACGTATGTATTATAGCTACTTTGACGTATTTTATTCTCCTGGTATCAGTATATGAAATTACAGGTGTGGAATGGTAATTACTGTACAGTGGCACAGACTTCATAAATGAAAAAAATTTTAAATGTGTAACAAAATGACCCCTCTCTTCCACAAGGAATTTTATGACCTGTGTGAGATAGATTTCATATCCCCATCGGATATGTAGCCCTGCGTATGTACTCTATAATGGAATATATACCATTCCATGAGAGTATGAATTCTGTCTCGCGCTGTGCCACTGTTGAGATATAATTCTCTGTGAGAATTTTCTATTTGTAATATAATGCCATTCAACTTATGTCATTGACAATTATATATAATAATCATAGATGATGAAATCAGAATTTATGACATTGAATCATACTTGGGGTGAATTACAGATATCTTGTTTTGTCTGTTAGCAATAACAGTCAGATTCTGCTGTCTACATAACCTTGCAAAAAGTACAACTCAGAAGTTCTTAATTCCACAATGAGCAGCGGAGAAGTACTATGCTAGTCTAGCACTGGGCTGAAAATCTGTTTAAATTGCAAATTTGGCTAAAGGTCAAAATTTTCTTTAGCCATATGACAATTTTTTACTTATTTTTGCATTGCTAATTTTGCTTGATCATGCAACATTAGGTACTTGTGCAGGTACGGTGCACAAGTGTCATACTCACATGCTTGCCATGATAAGGCGTAGGCGAAAAAATTGTGTGTTTCCGGTAATCTGACCCTACCTAGAAAAACGGGCTGACCCTAATCTTTTTATTTGATATTTCAATCAATGTTTGTTTCGTTACATTTTCGTTAAAACTAATAAAACAACCCGCGAGTAATTCAACCTGCATATTCGATGACAATGTGTGCACTACCGAACTTGTTTGGGTCCACACGCGTGATTTGCGGGATCGGAAATATTTCACCCAATGAGCGATCTTGTTTACATGCTGAATCACGTTGGCTAGGGATGGCAAGTCTCTAGACTGCGTAATAAAACGCCATTGCTTATTCCACAATGGAAATCCTATACGTACATTTTTTATGCTGTGAAACGAAACGATTGACAGCATTGCTAAAGAGTATGGCTGCAGCGATGGATCGTGTGAAATCGCCATGGCGGAACAGCAGGAAGGACCGTGGACTACCGTGTCGCACACGGACGCGTTTACCTCGCAGACGCCAGTCATAAACGTAGTTACGGCGTATAGATGTAAATTCATCATGATAATCATGAACGCCGGATCCTGCCAATACCGGCCCTAGCATTGAGGCTTAGGCACAAAGGAATGCGTTTCATGTGCTGATGGCAGGCACTGGCAGCTCAAGTACCAGGCCCGAAAATCCCTGCTGTATGTCAAAACCTCCTGGACCTGGTCCTTGAACTTGTACTTGTCAACTTTGTGAGTTCGTCTTCACTGACACTGTCACTGACTTTAGTCTGGATTATAAATGTAAATGAGATTTTGAGCTGGCAGATCCATTTAGTATTATATTTTTGTGATATAGCCTTATTATAGCTGACGCGTTGAGAAATTGAAATGTGAAAACAGTTTCAAAATCGGTGTCAGATTTTCGAGATAGGATATTTTTGAAGAAGTTGAATTCAACACGTTACGCAGATTATCATTACTATGTCTTCAACAGCATATCAGGTTCACCTTTAATATTTATTTATTTAATTTTTTACTATTTAAATAAACTAAGTTAAAGGCGCGGTTGTAATATTAAAAGCTTGCCTTTGATTAATTAAACGCGCGTATGTAAAGTTAAAGGCATGCTTCTAATTAATTAAGTATGTGTACGTAAAGTTAAAGGCATGCCTTTAAATAATTAAGTATGCATATTTAATTGTAACCAATCGGAACCAGCGAAGTGCATTGATATAATTTTATTTCGTTTTTGTTTATGGCAGTTGGAACATTTCTGGCCAACGGGTGTTGCGTCACATTGTAATTTTTTTAAGATTTAGTTTAAAAGTATTCTTTGTTTTAATTAAACTGACTTTATTATGTGATATCTACATTGAACACTGACTATTGCCATTGGTGCAGACGCTTTGTTTTTATTTTGGTGTAACAAATTGTGTACATAAGCGGTGTCGTGTTGTAAGCTTGCTGTAGTGTTAAAAAAAATTTAATAAAAAAAAATGTTTCCCTACCTACCCTACCTAACTTTTTTGGGCCCGTTACCTGAAACACAAAATTTTTTTGTTTAGGCCTAAACAGCTGCTGTTCGTTTCAGTAAAAATATGGAACTCTGGTAGTCTGCAGAGCTTCCTATTTTACAAGATCATACATTTTTGGTTTGCTGCAGTCCTTTTCGGAAACGAATATATTAGTTAGTTCACATGCATACAAAGCATTCATCTAAAAACTTGCTTTTCGTACAAAAGCCACATATATCATATGAAACAATCCGCTGCATCACAACTAGAACTAAAACATTTTCTTTATGAGACAGCAGGACTAGTAAACAGAAAAGTTTACACTAGTAAACAGAAAAGTTTACACTAGTAAATAGAAAAATTTACACTAGTAAATAGACAAGTTTACACTAGTACACAGAAAAGTTTACACTAGTCTACCAAGTCTACCAAGTCTACCAAACATTACAAACATTGTCAACTTGTCCATGTCAACAGGAATTGTGCCGACAAAAATGAAAGCTGCGCTTGTGACGCCTTTGCTAAAGAAGCCTTCATTGGACAAAGATGTCATGAAAAACTTTCGACCTGTCTCTAATCTGTCCTTTATCTCTAAGTTGACAGAGAGGGTAGTGCTGAACAGGCTTGTTGACCACGTCTCGCGCAACAATCTGCAGGAAAAATTCCAATCTGCCTATAAACCGAATCACAGTACTGAAACTGCATTGATGCGAATCCAGAATGATATCTTGATGACCCTGGACAACAAGAGGGGTGTCTTGCTGTTCCTACTTGATCTGACAGCGGCGTTTGACACTGTAGATCATACACTACTGTTGGCTTGCATGAGAAGCGCGGGTGTCATCGGCGTTGCACACAAGTGGTTTGAGTCATACCTGACTTCGAGGACTCAGACTGTCTGCCTAGGCCAGACCCAGTCTGACCCGTCGGAGCTGCTGCAGGGAGTGCCACAGGGATCTGTTCTTGGCCCAGTTTTGTTTACACTCTACACGGGACCCATTGGGCAGATAGTTAGGCGGCATCGACTTGACTTCCACCTCTTTGCTGATGATTCTCAACTGTATGTCTCATTTAAGATCAAGGACACCAATGATGAGATGGCTGCACTGGCACACGTCCAAGCATGTGTGGGAGAACTAAAAGCATGGATGACTTATCATCATCTTCAGCTGAATGATGATAAGACTGAAGTGCTTGTGATCACTACACCGAGCTCGGCTAGCAAGCACAGTCTGACTGATGTCGTCATCGGTGACAGCATCCTCCAGCCTACTGCCGTCGCTCGCAACATTGGAGTGATGTTTGACAGCAAGCTCAGCATGAAATCTCGAAGTGTCGAAACTGTGCAAGGTAGCATACTTTCACCTACATCAGATTCGCTCCATCAGAGATTGCTTGACACAACATGCCACTGAACTCCTGGTTCACTCCCTTGTCATATCGCAACTGGACTATGGAAATGGCCTCCTTTATGGTTTACGTGACCAGTTACTGGACAAGCTGCAGAGAGTCCAGAATGTGGCAGCTCGCATTGTGGTCAGAACCAGTCGCTATGACCACATCACATCCATCTTAGAGACTCTCCATTGGCTTCCTGTCCGGTACCGTATTGAATACAAGGTCTTACTGATGACGTTCAAAGCTCTTCATCTGCTTGCGCCGAGCTACATTGCAGACCTGCTCCAGTTTTACCAACCCTGCAGAACATTGCGATCCTCTTCAGACTCTCTTCTGACTGTACGCAGTGCACATCTCCGCCATTATGGTGATCGTGCCTTCTGCATCGCTGCTCCTCGCCTGTGGAACAGTCTTCCCCATGAGATGCGAAAATGTGACTCTATACACTTTTAAAAGACTCTTAAAAACTATCTTGTTTAAACGCGCTTATTATTCTTAACTGTCAAATTTATTTGACTTTTAGTGCTATGTCCTATGAACTTGGATTTGCTGTTTTTTATGTTTTTATTTATTTATCTATTTATTTATTTTTTAATCGTGACTGTCTTTAACTATGTTTGTGTCAGCACCTTTGAACAGGGTCACCTGGATCCATGGCGCTCTAAAAGTGCTCTAATTATTATTATTATTATAGTCTAGGCTAGAACTGGGCCTAAAATCTGTTTAGCCAATTTGGCTAAAGGTTCAAATTTTCTTTAGCCAAATGAGATTTTCTTTAGCCATTTTTTTAGCAGACACTAAGATGGCAAAACGTCAAAATGCAAAACATGACATAAAATAATATAAGGCCTAGTAAAAAAGAAACTTGTTTCTCGTCCCCGCCCACTTACTATTTTGGTCTACGCCTCCTTTTTTATTTACTATTGAAAAAAGATTATTTTGTAAAAAAAATTCGATTCTGTGAAGAAATCTTTGTCCAAAACTTACTGTATGAAGTACTGTTATATTCTTTCAGTTTACTTGTTATTTATCATACAAGGTGTAGGGATGTATGTGCATTCTACAGAGTCTAAAATAAGATTCGATTGATGATGCTTTGCATTAAATAGTCTACGCAGACTCACATAATTCCAGTCTCAATCAGTATAAATGCCATTCAGTTGTATGCCTGTGATACAAACTAATGAAACCATGGCCAAACCTACACACGACATTCATAAACACATTCAACATTGCATTTGCTTCTTGTTTGTTTCTAGTCAATTTAAGTAGTTTTCCAGTGTAACAGGTATGTGCCATATTAAATTTATGTAAATGTTTCTATTCATCTGCCATTCCCGCTAAAAGGTAATGTATTTGATAATGGAATGGCAGGCTGTATAGTAATATACATCACTGGCATGTTCCATATTGCATAGAAAAAATTACGGCTTGTCTTTTAATCAGCCATGGTGAGCATCTAAGACATGGTGGCCTTCTTCGAAACTAATAGCCAAAAATTCATAAATAGTAAAATAAGGACCTTCCTCTTCCTTTATAAAAAGTCTGGACGAGAAACCAGTTTCTTTTTTTTACTAGGCCTAATATGACAAATAAATATAAACATAATATACATATATTAAACATAAAGTCACAAGAAAACAATACCAATATAAATTAATAGAACAACGTTTAATTATAAATATAAAACAAGAAAATCGATCACACTGCAAATCTCCAACACAGAGAACGTCACCATACAAGTGTCGCCCTAAGTTTCCACCACCAGTACTCTGGTCTCTGCGATAGTGTCCACCCGTTTCACTAATCCAGTGAATCCGGGACGCTGCTCCTTCACTGTCCAGATCTTGAAGGCTTCCTCGTATGAAAGCGTTCTTAACTGTCGGCAGACAGCGCTTCTTGCGTCAACATGGTCCGCATATGGGCGATAATCGCCGACTTCACTTGATCGTTCACAGTCATGAAGTCCATCTGGCGCTTCAGCAGTAATGTCGATCTCCGGTGATATCTCGTGTTTTGCCAAGTCGTCCATCTTGGGCTTGGTGCAGTTCTTCCCAGTAACAAACACGTTCTTTCCTTACACATGCATGCAAACTTTCAGCAAAAGACGTGGCTTTTACTATTGTTTTCTGTCGTTTCTTTCCGAGATCATCGCCCGCCGAGGGACATTTACGAATCATTTTAACTGATAACAAACTGAAAAATTGCGAGGAAGTGAGCTGCCACATTTTACAGGTTATTTATATATATAATATAATTGTAGCTGCCCCGCAGGCTGCCCAGCAGGATGCAAACTTTCGCTGAGAGCAATTAAATCATTGGCTTATCGCCGGGCAATTATAGATTAAGGGGCGCGAAAACAATTCATGGGGTGGTGGGCAGCGAGCAGCTATGATTCATGGGTTCACCGCTGCTTACACGACAATGCGCCCTTAATGTGGCTGTAAAAGGGTTTCGCCAAATTGGCAAAGAGTTTCATCCATGATGCAATTGGCAATCGACAGCGATAGCCTAGCTAGTAAACAGAAAATGTTACTCTAGTAAACGGAAATGTTACTCTAGTAAACGGAAATGTTTACGCTTGTAAACGGAAAGTTTACGCTTATAAACGGAAGCAGTTACACCTGTAAACGGAAATGTTTACATGTGTAAACGGAAATATTTATGCTCGTGAACGGAAATGTTTACATTTGTAAACGGAAATGTTTACACTAGTAAACGGAATGGTTTACACTAGTAAACGGAATGGTTTACACTAGTAAACGGAATGGTTTACACTAGTAAACGGAATGGTTTACACTAGTAAACGGAATGGTTTACACTAGTAAACGGAATGGTTTACACTAGTAAATGGAACAGTTTTCAAGTCCACCTTGGACTTTACTAGTCCACAAAATATTGTTTGCAAAACATCCATTTTAAAAACCATGTTATTGATGCGTGCCCTAATTTTGTGTTACTATAGACATATTTGGTTGCAGGTCAGACCATGTCTGAGTATGGTTTTGTTAGACAAATCATAAGGTTTTAATGCATGCAACTGAAAGACAAAAACTTCACATATTTAATATCTACAGTATTATCAGAAAATAATAACTCGATTAAACCAGTACAGATGCTTGGTTGGGCATTGTTTAAAACAACTCCAACGGAGGCGGGCAGTATGTGATAAACCACCGTACGTCAATAGTAGTGACAACAATAGCAACTCGCCAATTTGGCGAAGAGTTAAAAAATTTTTTCGCCAAATAGCAAACCATTTCGCCTATGGCACAAATGGCAGATGGCAGCGCTAGCCTAACTATGTTCAGAATACATTCACATCCAGTATGTTGTAGCTTACTAATATAAACAACCTTATGCTTACAATTTAATATTTACTACTGAAATGTGTATGTGGGTCAAAGTTCTATAGTGATTCATAATTCTGTTAATAGACTTGTAACCTGTGGGTGGTTTTTTTCCCTGTCACATTAGTAGTCAGCTAACTTTTTGTTTTAGAATATAGTATTATTGACTGTTTTAGAATATAGTATTTTTGACTGTTTTAGACCTAAACAAAAACCCTGTCGAGGGGTTTTCTGCGGGTTTGATTGACGATGAAGATATCTACCGATGGGAAGTGTTGATCATTGGACCACCTGACACATACTAGTAAGTGTGGCACATGATACAGACACTTAAGGCATTCTTTTTACAAGTTAAATCAAGCCTTGTTGACAAAGGTACATACTCGAACAGTAATGGACTAAGGGTTGTAATCAATCAGCTTTTCTCTGGATCGGTGTGTTGTACCAAAGCGACATATTTCAGTTTTGTGTTTCATTCTCCTTAATATTTACATTGTGACAGAATGTTGCATTCGATGAAATATTCAGTTTACATAAAGAAGCAACCAACTAAATAAAGTTGGTGCATAATGCCACATAGAGTATCTTCCACCATTTTGTATGACCTCTAACTGTGGTCTTTACCATCTTTCAAATACAAGTAAAAGTGCTGGTTATTTAAAAAATCCAAGCACAATAACTTGAATAACACAAATGGAGTAACTGCACTCAGTCATCTTAATCGTCTCAGATTCATCTGTAATCATCCAAAAAAAAATTTTTAATTGTACTTCTACTCAAATCACAATTAAACATTCATTATGTTTGTGCTGCTGTCCAGGTCCCAACTACAATGTTTAGTGCTGCTGTCCAGGTCCCAACTACAATCAGGGTTAGAATTTAGCCTAAAATTAGTGGGGGCCAGCAGGGCCCCTACTTTCCAAAATCTAGGGGCCCTTCAGCAAAAGTGGGGGCCAAGAAATAGTTGCATGAAAAAGCCATAATGTAAGTTTGTTCAACAAAATTGTTTATTTTGTACACAATGCATGTGCAGCGAATGTGGCTTGCGGCAGCCTGATTAATAATTATCATACACGTAAAAGCAGGTCTGTAGCTAAGATCAAGACCTGACATTCCTTGCATATCACACATCCTCATAAATGATGTGTATGGCTGCCTGTTCTTCACAAGAGCATGCGCTGTAACGAATAACTTCTTCAGACGTGCAGCATTTGTAGCATCAATGCTTTGCAGTGCTTGTTCTGCTTTAGATGTCCCTAGACATAAAAAATATTATAGAAAAAATCAGCAATTTATTTAATTGCAAGCATATTAAAATTACGTTTTTGAAATAATTTTAGTCAAAGCATCCCTGAACTGAATTATATATATATATATATATATATATATATATATATATATATATATATTAAACTATGTGTCGTATGAAACTGGAATGTACACAACTAGATTGAGGTTATAATTCCTTGCTAAAAAGGTTTATCTGCAGCAGATATGGAAAATTAATAACTATCATTCTTTTTAAAAGTATATGTTCTATGCAGACATGCTGTTTGGGGTTGAAACCTTATAATTAATATTACATTAACTTTTTGATCTTGGGCCGATCTCTCAGACTACAAAATATACATCAGGCATTATCCGCTAGGTGTCGGCAGTTACATCTACATAGCATTTTTTCGTAAATGTTTTGAAAAATTCTTTTACCTTTAAAACGTTTTGATTTAGTTTTGTTGTCTTCTTCTGTTGTCTGCCTTTTCAAAATGTTGTCCCCGCTAGTTATATACTTGAGAATATTGGCCATTATGATCGAAGAAATCAAATACGTTTTCCCGCAATTTTCTGCTGTCCAGGTCCCAACTACAACGTTTAGTGCTGCTGTCCAGGTCCCAACTACAATGTTTAGGGCTGCTGTCCAGGTCCCAACTACAATGTTTAGTGCTGCTGTCCAGGTCCCAACTACAACGTTTAGTGCTGCTGTCCAGGTCCCAACTACAACGTTTAGTGCTGCTGTCCAGGTCCCAACTACAACGTTTAGTGCTGCTGTCCAGGTCTCAACTACAACGTTTAGTGCTGCTGTCCAGGTCCCAACTACAACGTTTAGTGCTGCTGTCCAGGTCCCAACTACAACGTTTAGTGCTGCTGTCCAGGTCCCAACTACAACGTTTAGTGCTGCTGTCCAGGTCCCAACTACAACGTTTAGTGCTGCTGTCCAGGTCCCAACTACAATGTTTAGGGCTGCTGTCCAGGTCCCAACTACAATGTTTAGTGCTGCTGTCCAGGTCCCAACTACAATGTTTAGTGCTGCTGTCCAGGTCCCAACTACAATGTTTAGTGCTGCTGTCCAGGTCCCAACTACAATGTTTAGTGCTGCTGTCCAGGTCCCAACTACAATACAATGCATGTGCAGTTACTGTATTTTAATATTGTATTTGATTTTTTTATATAACATTGTTGACAATAATAATATGACTGTTTTTTATTTCAGTTTGTCAATTATGTTCAGTGTAATCATGATTGTAGTCATGATTACATTTTGATATTCACTATGACATGCTGCTTGTTATACTGCAATATATCTCGGCATTATAGTTTATACATGTAGTAAGCCATGATTTTTTAGTTTATTCTTCTTTTCACCAAGAAGAACTAGAAAAAGCAACTTTGAAGCAGGCCAGAAGGACACATCAGATATCTCTGATGGCTAAATTCTTTGTTGTTTTCTGTCATAATGTTGCTAGTACTTGCGACAATTCATTGGCTTTGTGATTGCAGTGAAGGTGGCTTCTTCAAGGCGCATCTCACTTTTCCACAAGACTATCCCCAGAAACCACCCAAAATGAAGTTTATCACAGATATATGGCATCCAAACAGTGAGTATACGGAATCAGTTGCAGCTGAGTGTTGGGTGGAGTCAATGTGGCACAATGTTGTACAATTCACCTGTAACTAAGCAGTATTAGAACAGCTGAAAACAGAATTCAGGGACCTGTACTATTTTGAAATGATCATCATTATGGATTGGTATCTCTAAGAACTGTTCCCATATCCCAAAGTAAAAAAATTATTTTTCTAGTTTTTTACATTTAGTTTTAGATAGTTGTCTTTTCATCAGTTTCATAAACATTGAATCGAGAAACATTTACCGTTTTTGTAGCAACGCATATGATTGGTTCATATGGCAAGTGGAACAAAGTACAAATCCACGTTCCACCAGGGGGTGATAAAAATATAACTATATTTAAATAGCACGTGTTAATCAGTAATCATTATTCTTCTGCTACATTTAAGTAAATTAAAGTAGTGCTTTATTTAGACCCACAACGAAGCAATAACGTAAATTACAGATACAGATACATACATACAATACCATTATAACATCATTAAATAATAAAACATATTTATGTGTATATTTGTAATGTAATATAAAGCAGAGCTATTTGAAATAAGACAAAAGATATTAATTATAGGTCAGGGAGACTCCTAAGACCAGGCTTGGTCGCTATCGATTATTACATTTTAAATAAAAACTAATCTGTTATTTTAATATTAAGGAGTATTTGTAAAGCAGATTTATGGACAGTAAATTACAATTAAAAGTCCCTGTCATTCCTGTTTACGGCAGGCAAGTAGTACATTTACTTATTTATGTTTCTTAAGAATAGTCATCTCAGTCTTACACAAACACAGTGGATGGTCCTTGTGATTAATAACCCCCTTGGTTTTATTACCATAAATTACTCATTCACAGTTATGCCGGGCAGTCAATTTTACAACCATTGCGTTAAGAAATTATTTTATATTCCTTGTTTGTTATGACTAGTTTGTTTTTAAGAAGGCAGAAGAAGTGATGTAAATGACTGACTAAAATACCTTGAAAATGAAAAAATCTTATGACATTCGAAACCAAGCATTACAATAAACATATAATTTATAGATACATAATTTATATTCAAAGCAGAGTACCACACATGGCAGAATGTGCAGTTTCATGAATATTACACATGAAATAATGGTGACCATGACTTTATTGTGTAAGTTTATAGTTTACAGCATTTACATATATGCACAATTGATCAAAACTTATTATTAGCAAAAATACTGTTCACAAGTGACTGTCACAATAACAATGTTTAAAAAAATTCACAAAAATATCCATATATACCTTGGTACTTAGTGCTGCCAGTCAGTATCTTGATAGCTTCTGACGATCCAACTCTCGATGTATTACTGGCAGTTACAGTAACATCTAGCAATACCTTGCCTTTGTGTTGCATAATGTTGCGAAAAATTTTACATAATAACTACAAAGGGTAATTCGATTGTTCATAAAAGGGGTAATACCGAGGTGAATTTAAAAAAAAAATTTACTGACGATCCAACTGTAGGGTCGTAGATCAACCCCTGAAAGTTTGGTGCCAGAGATGCAAAGCATCTAGAAGTAGCGTAATATACAAACATACATTTGCTTCATTATAATGAGACAGCCACCTCATTGTGATAGTATGCTATGTTTGTGTGTTGCAGTTGACAGTAAGTCAGGTGATGTGTGTATATCAATACTTCATGATCCTGGGGAGGACAAGTTTGGCTATGAGCGCCCTGAGGAGCGTTGGCTACCAATACACACGGTAGAGACCATCCTAGTTAGTGTCATTTCCATGTTAGCCGATCCAAATGACGAGTCGCCTGCAAACCTCGATGCTGCAGTAAGTATAGACATTATTCACAACACCTGATACCTATAGGCTTTGTGGGATGTGTTTGTGACGTCGTTGCGATATGTTTGTGACGTCATTGCCATGTGTTTGTGACATCATTGCGATATGTTTGTGACGTCATTACCATTATATTTGTGACATCATTACCATTATATTTGTGACGTCATTGCGACATGTTTGTGACGTCATTGCGCTATGTTTGTGACATCATTGCAATGTTTGTGACATCATTGTGATATGTTTATGATGTCACCGCAACACCTGAAATGGGTAGATTTCGAAATTGGCCAAGCAAATTTTTTATTATGATTTCCGAAAGCAGTTATTTTACTTAGGTAAATGCTTATGTAGTCAGTTTTATAATCAGCTGTTGGCAAAGAATGAAACCGTGGTTGTGGGACGTAAAAAAATATAGCGCTATTGTGCATGCTTCATGAATATCATCTATTGCTGTTAGTCTTCATAGTACAGGCATTTATGTGAGGTGTTTGAAGGTGCCTATGGAAAACGAACTTTTCCCGTGATAGAATCTTTCAGTAGAGATAACCTTTTTAATTTTTAAATGTAAAACCATGGCACTATTTGTATATGTTTTAAAGGGACAAGTATGTTGAGAAATTGCTGGAAAAAATTGCAGTTATGTTGTATTTGCAACATAAACTCATTTTGATGATGCATCGTATTTTAATCAGCATACATGTAAAATACATTGCCATTTTTCTCAAATATACATTTTCCATATTAATTACTGGATTATCTCACAGAACACCACCTGAGTATGTTGCAGGTTGCTGGAGAGTGTTTAAGATTTGGGGAAATTTGTCAGATAATAGGTAATGAACCCAAATCATGATCAACATTTTGACCAGTCAATGTAGAAAAAAATATTTGTATATTAAAAAAAAATTGCCTTGTGCAGGATCAGGTGTACAAGTTGCAAAACCAATTTTCCATTAATTCTAGCAACCCATTTCAGAAATACCCGGGTACAAAAACATCTTAAAAATCCAAGATGGCCACCATTTACATGGCGATCACATTTTATGGTTTTTATTTATTAACATTCCCTGGGAATTTCGCTCAAGTTTAAAAAATCCAAATTCCAGGTAGAATGCAGTTGTCAGATATTGACCATCAATGAGTATGAACTGTATGACAGCGTAACCTTCATGACATTGACATGACATGTCAATGGATATGCATTGCCAGGCACGTGCTTCCACATCAATATGGCAAAGATTCTGTTAAGAAATCCAACCCACTTCCAGAAATCGAATTGTCTAATTCTCATTTTCATGTACCCTACACTCAAGACCCTCAGTTGTGCAGGCAACAAATAAGGCGTTCTTGAGAATTAAAGCTAATCACTGAACACTGCGCATATATCAAGAAGTAGCCACGCAGTGCCGAGGGAAAATGTTGAAGTTGACGAACCGTCACCAGCTGTCCATGAAGTGGGAGAAGTGATGGTCAAGGTGAAGAACCTTGACACTCGGCTGGTGGGTCCGCCCTACCTAGACCTATCTGTGGAAACTGGAACTGGCTGACAGCACAACTGGTGAAGCATTGGCCACAAAGTATTATAGCTGTCCAGGAAGAATGTGGAATTGTGGTGGCAAAGATGCACCGGCAGGGATACTCCATTCGTAGAGTCCAGCGCCATCTGTACTCACTGCAAAGGACACTTTCAGCAGGACATAGACAAACGGCTACTAGTAGCGCAAGATCGCTATGTGGCCCAGTGCTTCAGAATTAAAACTAAGTCCTTATATACTGAAGGTTCACATCCACCTTTTACCATGGATTAGGGTCAAGTAGGAGCCACGGTTTTTCTTATTGGCCAGAGGGGCATTATTTTTCGTGTTTGATTTGTGACTTCAAAATGCACTAGTTTGCAAATTATTAGTTTTGCTTAAACCAAATAGACCCCTCTTAACTTTGTGCTTCCACATGTATTTATACCTAGCTACACCCAATTGCAGAAAGAATGGCGGGAAGACAAGACTGAATTTAAGAAAAAGGTAGCCCGCTGTGTTAGAAAAAGTCAGGAGACGGCATGGGACTGAATGACCTTGTGTGACACTCACTGTCTTCGTAATGTGGTGAGTATATATCGTAATATATGTAGTGCAGTTACAGTTGGCGGTCTAGATAAGCGCCTTGGGCTAGACCTGGAACCGTCATAACACTAGTTAGTTATCAGTAATAAAATTACACATTCCTTGTATTCTACTCAACAATAAAATACAGGCTGCTGAAATCACTTTCAGAAATTTTTAAATGTCTTCTCTTCCATTTTCGTGCACCACGTATATACCCATTGTTAGGCATCTAAAAATAGGTCAAATTAACAGGTATGATTTTGGGCGGTTACCCTTGTTCACATAGTCGGACGTTACAGACACAGGCTGCATATAGATGCTTCGTTCTTTTACAGAAGTGCTCAAATATAGCCACTTAGTCATTGGTTAAAATTTCAGTAAGTTCTGAGGCATCAACTTTTTTACCATTGATTTCACATGGAATGACCCGTCTATATGCACGGCTGGGTCCAGTTACCCAAAATCAAATTACTTTTTGTATTGTTTATAATTACATCATTTTGATTACGAATACAATTACAGATATTATATGAAAGATCAACTGCTTATTCCAAATTTTATATTTTGTATATGATTTATATAAATTTTTAAACATCACTTTTTTCAGGTAAATTTTAGATATGAAAAACATTATGCCGTAATTATAATTTATTTAATTCATGTAATTGCAACAATTACATAAATTATGACTAGTAATAGACGTAATTGCTCTGAAGACTCTGGTGCATAATATAACACTAATGTATACTGGTTGGTGTGGTTTTTGCCTTACATAATATAATATGCTGTTTTCACACAAATCTGAAGACACTTGCGCATGGGATTAATATTCAAAATATCTCAGTTCTCTCATCTATCGAGTACAAACAAGTTGTTAGAAAAGTAGGTTTGAGTGAACTACTCACCAATATCGAACGACAGAAAGATTAGTTTCTCAAAACGAGGCTAGTGCCGGAATTTGCTTTAAAAAAGAAAGAGAGTCTGAGAAAGCCTCACTGTACAGTAATATGCAACAGATTAAATGTATAAAAATCACGGGGCCGTTCGATTACTTTCCTGTAGTGATTATGACAAACAGTTACGTACATTTTCGTCCAATAAAAAATGTGGCGTATTCACAAAATGCACCGATGTGTCGTACTAATAATGCCACATGACGATTAATATAAAACTGTCTCAAAAACCTGTCTATGCATAATTTTTCTTCATAAAAAGTTAATTTATCAGACATTTATACTCCCAGTGACCAATATGATTTTATATTAGACAAATGACGTAGGTATCTGATGCGAGATCCAGCGAGATCACAAAATGAGGCAAAATCTGGCGTGATGCAAAAACTACACCGGTGACTTTAAAGGTGAAATTGCGTGAGATTGTTGACGGAAGTACAACACGTAATTCACGCAAATGTATGCCAGTGCATGCTCAATCGCGTTCGAAATTATTGAAAAGTCAGATCAGCTGATTTTTGCATTCCAATGCTAATGTGATTTCTGTTTAATGTCAGTAAACGTTATGGTTGGTACGATATAGTCTTTGCTGAAACAGCCATTCTTTCCCACTCTCTAACTTGAAGTATGAGCTGTACTTCCGTCAACAATCAATCCCATGATGCATTGCAGTTATACACGCCCATTGTCTAACGATCAAAAACAACATTCCGGGTAACGACTATTGGATCCAGCCCCGTCTGCAAATATAATTATATTCAGTTGTGTTGTGTGTTGTCTGTTGCAGGCTCCTACTGGTTTAGGTAATCTGATGGAATGTGGCAGTGATGGCCAGAAGTATTGTCGTCTTTTCAATGCACATATCATTGTTACATCATCAGGGGCACTGTTCTTTCTACTCTGACATCTGGTGGAATTGTATGAACTAGTCGTTACCGTGGAGCAACACATACACTGGAATCGGCAGCAGCACTATACAAAAGAATTACTGGAATGCATGCACTGTGCTAATGTTAGATGTGTAATAGAATGGTAGACGTACGTGTATGTCTGTATATAACATATATAAATATATATATATATATATACACGTGTGTGTGTGCGTGAGTGTGTGTTATGTATGTGTGTATTATGTGAAGATGTATGTATGAAAGAAATATTTTCTAAAAATTGGTAATAAAGCTGCCAACCTTTACATGTACTTCAATGAATGCCACATACAACAATGCTGTTACAAATTCTTGCATCAACAACTTGCAGTATTTTCTTGTTTATTAGCAGAACACATTCATGAATTGCACCATGGCTGGATTGACACTACACTGTTAAGTTTCATATATCATCTCTGTGCTATTACCGTAATTATCTTGGAGTGAAATTATGATGTTGCTTGGAACTCGTACGCAGAACATTTACTAAGATGAATGTGGTGACAGTTATGATCTGTAGTCTGTAGTACATGTACCAGAGGTTAGTGGCTGTAAATAATTGCATTTAAAAAACAGAAACATGTTTATTTGCATTGCTATATTTCAATTTACTTTTTCCAAAACATTTAGCATCATTACCTCAAAAGATTACTCTGTTAAAATGAAATGTCCCATTATTAAAAATGTCAAGTGGATCGGTGGCAGTACCTTCAGTCTGTGCCATTTAATTACATCTTAGTTGTAGAATTAATTTATTTCGTTGTTCTTTTGATTAAAATTGCCAGAAATGGTTTTATCTAACAGGTCAACATTTGACTATTTGTTCAAACATGATGGCAATAATAATAATATTAAATGCATATAAAAAAAATTACAGAACACTGAAAAGTGCTTGGAAGTGTGATATTCTGTTTTACAAATCTTTTGTATCTGTAAACTTGTTGGCTTGTTTGGAGGCAAAATAAAGGTTCTCACCAAACTGGGTTGTTTTAAAAGTGTGCCATTAAATCAAGGTACATTATAAAAATGTGTATGCCATGAGCCTGAATGAAAGTTTGCAATTTGCAATCACTTGTATCTTTTTGTGGTTCTCAAAACCACCACACAACTTTATTGAGACATTCTGCTCAAAAGCATATCAATTTAAAGTTAAGCGTTTTGTTGGATAATCCAGGAATTTGTCACAGAACTGCACGCAGTTTATCTCTTTATTCAAAATGATTAATATAATTGGCTTCGTGATTTTTCTACATTTATAATTGTGTTTCAACAGTCCAAGCGTGTTTACTTCCAATGACGTTACGATCTTGTAAAAAAGTTAAGTGGAAGACCACACTCCACTTGTGCTTTAACTACATTTCATACGATACGATACACGATACAATTTTGAATAAAGTTACAGAAACAGGATTTATACAAAAGGAACAGATTTTATTATTGCCATAAAGGGGGGTGTTTCCACACAGTCGTAGTTCTGCAAGGTTGCCCTACTACGTATCAAACGAAGTTATGACTTGTACTGGAAGATCACACAGGCGATCGTTTGCAGGAAGAACAATCACAACGTTGAAGACGGCCTAGAAAGAAATGAACAAAAACTCTAGCAAGAGGTGAACAAGAAATCTAGCAAGATATGGACAATTGACTCGCACAGTGAACCGCCTTAACAAAATCTCCTCAGACTACGGGATGGAAACTAATGCAGAAAAACAGCTCATAATTAACAATCGGAATGACAAACATGCACAGAGACCCATTCCATGGCATCAGTGGGAAAGAGCAAGAAACTCGCCTCTTTCAAATATTTCAGTGCAACACTCTTGGACGAATTGTTAAAACCAGAAGGCCTTTAAAGAGCCGCGCAAACATCAGTTGCACTCGCAAGACTGAAACCATTAGGCCAAGGTAACAAACAACGAAGTGTATATTCCACCTAAAGTCGGTACAATAACTGGCATTATTGCGCCGATAGTTTCGCGACGCATGCGCATTACAGCGCGAGGTAATGCGCATGCCGTCGTGTGGCGCCACTCGTCACACGACGCCGTCGACAGACAAGAAAAAGTAAATGTACCCAATACCCGCAAGATGGCTCCACTACCATCGGCGACGTCGTAGTTGTACTGCCCGTAGGAATCTGTTTCCATTTCGTAAAGAAAGATACATTCTGTGCTATTAAAATAATAATATTTTAATGAAATATATCAACTCCAGTATCTCGACAGACAAGAAATTTCAAGATAACCGTTCATGTATGCTTGAAAACAGACGGCGCCGGCTCAGCGTGTATTTGGCTGAACCGTCAAATACAGTAAGTATATATACATCAATAATACTATTTTAATGAAATACATTAGCCCCAGTAACGACACGGCCGATTTAGCGCGTACCAGCGTACGCGGTGTAATAGCAGTTCCTTAGAGAACGCGTTAGTTAACCGACTGTCGGCGCACTAGTAGTACGTTATTTAACCGACAGTCGGTGTAATAATAGTGCGTTATTTAAGCGACAGTCGGTGCACTAACCAAACTGGCATCACTATTCTATTGCCAATAACTAAGACTCCTCATTCCTGCTTCGCAATGTCAACATTTCCGGTTATGCGTGAGTGTAATAGCAATTCCTTAGAGAACGCGTTAGTTAACCGACTGTCGGCGCACTAGTAGTACGTTATTTAACCGACAGTCGGTGTAATAGTAGTGCGTTATTTAACCGACTGTCGGTGCACTAACCAAACTGGCATCACTATTCTATTACCAACTAAGACTCCTCATTCCTGCTTCGCAATGCGCTCGACATGTAAAATAGAATAGGTGTTTTCTCCGTGTACAAACGAAGGCAAACTTACAAATACAACTTATTTCCAAGAGCAACTAAATGACATCCATGTAGCATGCAGCTGCAAAAGAAAATTTCGTTAACTGGCAGAGTCCGTAAATCAGGATTTAACGCCAGTGTGTTATATACACTTGTGCTGTACTATATGTGAAGGTGTGATTAAAAGTATCCATGTACAAAGTGCTGGTAACACCTCCCCTGAAAACCTCGGTGGTTGGAGTTACCAGCACGTTCACGGGAGGGGTATTCCACGGGAGGGCGTTCATTGGGGCAAGATAGTGATTGCCATTGATGTCAATCTGCTGGTTAATTGTTCCTTGCACAAATTTAGACTGATCTCTGTCTGAATTGACGACGATTCACAATTGAAGTGTCTTGCTAAACTTTGTTTTATGAACTATTTACTTAAATAAGAATGTTTTCCTTAGATCATAATGTTAAACTCGCTAACATTTACTTATTATTATTTTCCCTCTATGTTCAGCTCAAAATCGTTACAATTATAACATTCTTGACGTAGGGCCTACTGCTTTTTTTTTAAATGCGTCCATTTAATATTGGGTGCGCTACAAGTCCTCACGCATAACCGGAAATGTTTGGATACGGCGAACGCTAAAATGTGCAGACTGTATTATTTAGTTATATTTCGTTACAAATTTATGTATGACGAAAATCAAAACGCAAGCATACAGCGAAGATAATCGTGCATATAGACATTGTCGTCAAGCTGACTTGGAAAACTAACTGCTCGCGGTCTCGTCATATCCACAGTGACAGTGTCTGTGATGTTGATTCGTAGCGTTCGGACTCGTCTCGGGGGTAGTGCTCTCGTCTAGTACGGTAAACGTGATTTCACATAAAACATATACACTTTGTAGTAATTATATCTGGAATGAGGGAATTGGAAAGCCATCTTAAACAACGTGGCACATGCAGAGCGTAGACCCGAACCTAGCCTAGGCTAGGGTTAGGCCATGCCATGCCCATGATGCGGACATTGTGGAGCTCTCTGCCACTGGAACTACGCGTGATCCAGAACACCAGGCAGTTTGGAAAACTATTGAAGACATTTCTGTTCTTAAACTAATTTAATCAGACCTCATTTAACCTTGGTATTATTCATGCATACAGTTTTACTAATGTATAGTTTTATTTATCTTAGGTTTAATTACCTTTTTAGTATCTTTTTAACCTATTTAATATAATGTAGGCTTTTATTATCCAATAGGATCAGGTGTTCAGCACTTTTGCAAATCGTTTGCTTTATCATTGCACTTACCTGCAATTTTACTATACATAGGTTTATTTATATATACGTATGTATACATATTAGCATTTTGTTTCCTAATTTTACTTTTTATTTATTTCTCTTAAAAGCATCTTTATGTCTCTTAAAAGTTTGCCGATTTGTAATCACCCGTGAACGGGTCACTAGTCCCGGATTTGATGGTGAATAAATAAAGTATATAATGGCAATTGCAATGGTCCTCCAATGGCGATGCCAATGACAATGCCAATCGCAATGGCTCCACCCAACTTCCAAGGTCAAACCCAATGTTTTTAGCAAACTGTTACACTAGTTATAGTGTAGGGGCATGTTCCGTCTCAAATCAACCAAAATAAGAAAACTTTGTTGCATTCATATTTTTTAATTCAACCAGAAAACCAATATACAGGTCAATATAGCCATACATCTCAAACCATATGACTGTAACTTGAATAGTTTCTGAGCTATGACCATTTCAAATTTGGCAGATTCTGTCGGTTTTGCCACTTTTGGGAAATTACAAAGATTTCTTGTTCTACTTAAAATACCAATAACTAAAAAGCTATTTCTAACATTTGGCCTGCTTATTGTTATATGTAGATTGTAACAGACATACTATAGTTCCAAATCTGTATATTAGTTCTCCCACTATCTGCCATTGAAGTTGTGTGTTTTTTATGTGCGAAATTGAGCCAGTGAGTGATTTTAGACCCATATTTCAACAATAAAATATGTTAGAACCAGACCTGGGACCGAGTACATTTTCGTGAGTAAAGTACAAGTAGAAGTACATTGGTGATGGCTGAGTACAAGTGTGAGTACGAATACATTGCTCAAAGCTGCGTACGAGTACATTTCCATGAGTATGAGTACAAGTACACCTTGTATGATATTATAGTAACTCTGTATAGTAATAATAATTATTTTTAAAATAAACATTGAATGAATTTATATAATTCAGGAAGAGTTGACTATGCAATGGCAGTTGATCAGACTTTTTATGAGGAAAAACCTATTTTACTCACTGTACCGTATGTCATAAAGTGCCATTGTTGGATTAGGTGTGTATAGGTGGGGCCTGCTGCGCATTGCTAAGTTTATGTAGCAAGAGGAAACAAACAAATATGGTTGGTAAAATGGCAATGCCCTTTAATTACATAAAGTAAAACAGTGATATGCATGACAATGGGCATTGCCGACGACCTAACTAGATATAAAAAGCAATTCCCCTATCCTAGTAACAAAGAGTTAAACATATCGGTCGATGGGGATTGCCAAACATTGCCTAGCTAAGCATAATAAATGTGGGGCCCAGAAACCACCACCACTGTAGATCCAACAAACCGCTTAGCGCTGTGACACCAAATAAGGAGATGTGTACTGTGTACCGTTAGCGTCCCGTTACCTGACACCGCTCCGATGCATTCCAGACTAGTGACAAGGGTGGGCCGTCTAGCCCCTGTACATAGGCAGGAACATTGCGTAAAAGGTATTATAATTCATGCTGTATTAAATACTGATTTTATTCACTGTACCATGTCATAAAGTGCCATTGTTGGATTAGGTGTGTATTGGTGGGGCCTGCTGCGCATTGCTAAGTTTATGTAGCAAGAGAAAATAAAACAAATATGGTTGGTAAACTGGCAATGCCCTTTAATAACATATAGTGATATGCATGACAATGGGCATTGCCGACGACCTAACTAGATATAAAAAGCTATTCCCCTATCCTAGTAATAAAGAGTTGAACATATCTGTCGATGGGGATTGCTAAAATTTAACTAGCTAAGCGTAATAAATGTGGGGCCCAGAAACCACCCGTGCCATTGAATATGTATGAATCAATGAACAATGTTAGGCATGTTGTGGCTGGCAGTGACAACAAGTCCACAACTAATGTTTGCTGAGAGGGTGGATTAGCACCTGCCAATGTCCAGGGCTCAATATCCCCTTTGTACTTTAACCACACTACAAATTGGCACCAGACAGTACTGGTGCAGGCTGTCTGACTTGAGTCACCAAACTTCTTCAGAAGAAAACTCAGTTAGCAGTACTTCACAATGTCACTTGTGAGAGCAACAAAGACATTTTATGGCTAACTGATGAATGTCCCTTTCATTATGGGCTTACTGGACTTCCTGGATTAAATAAACAAACACAATGATTATGGCCTGAACTAACTAATACAACTATGGATATGAACTAGGGATTTGTGAAAACTCATCAATACCAATAAAAATTAAACCACATCTACTAAATGTAGCAATAATAATTATTAAAAATCAGGGGCTATTACATTGCAATTAATATCATGGTTACTGCAATAGAATTGACATAATAAAAGTGTTTTTAATGATCATGTATTAGAAAACATAACTCAACTGAAATGCATGCAAGAACATAAACAATTTTGTTAATTTGATTCATATGCAGGTAATACAATTTGGTACCGTACTTTTTTAAATTATTGTTGTAGTTGTTAATGATTTGATAAAATAAGTAATAAAATAATGTTCACAATATCGTATTGAAAAGTACTCAGATGTACTCATAAAGTACTCATAAAATTTCAGTACATTGAACATGAGTACGAGTACTTGACCATAATTTCTACAAGTACGAGTATTTCAAAAATGTACTCGAGTACTGAGTACTTTGGCCCCAGGTCTGGTTAGAACACAAATGAATCTTATTTTATCAATAGTACACCTACATAATAAATTATTATATATGGTATAGGTATATGATAATTTTGAAGTTTCTATCTTGATTAGTGTATTCATGAGATATGGATCTCCTAAGTTGGTACATAGTGAAAAGTGGCCTATATTTAGCAGCCAAAACTGCTGTGGCCATGGAGATATAATTCCACTTTATGTTTATATGAAAGGCAGGTACAATGCTTGTGTAAAGCACCACATTTGGATTCCGTATTCAAATGGCTTCATGTGTGTTTTTGTGTTTTACTCACCATATCATTGCCTCATCTAATGTAGTTGCTGGACGTGGTGCAGATTCGAGCCTAATTGCTTAGTTTATGTAGCAATAGAAAACACATTATGGTTGTTAAATGGTAATGCCCTATATAGTAAAACAGTTGTAGGCATAACAGTGAGCATTGCCAACACTTTAACTAGATATCAAAGGCAATTCCCTTTACAATTTATGGATGATTCGTACATAGCAGTCGATGGGGATTGCCCATGATTAACTAGCCAAGCGTAATAAATGTGGTACCCAGAAACCACCACCACAGTAAATCCAACTACTACAACCACAGGAGCAGGAGAAGTTGGGGAAGGAGGGTAGGTAAGTTGAAAAAAGCAAGCGACGATGCATGATTCCGGCTTTCTAGGGCAACCAGGAATTTTAGCCTCACAGCTTGGCCCACGCACTGTGACTTGTTGACACATCGCCGTCGTATGATGGAATACTTTTTTAAACAGACGTATTGTGTTTTTTTCTAATCAATAGATCATAGCACAATAACAAATTGTACAGCTGATTTTACTACCTATTCCATCTCTAGTAAGAAAATTATGTAAATATTGTTGTCAAATGCAGAAAAACATTCTAAATACATAAATTATACATACCAGGGACATTACATATGAAATCAACCAATGGTAAAAAAATTAATGTCTCAGAATTTACTTACATTTTAATCAATGACTAAGTGGCTATACTTGAACACTTGAGGAAATTGTCTCTGTAATGTCCTAGTATAATGTGAACAAGGGGTAACTAAGTGTCCCGAATTGTAAACATTATTTTACATGTTTTTATGTGCCTCTAACTGGAAAAGTTTTCAAGCTGTATCTTAAATTTTTGGAAAATATAGATATATTGGTACATATTAGGAATGCCAAATTCTACAATGAGAGGGGAAGGACAATGGGTATACTGAGTGCAGAAAAATTTATAAAAACGGAAATTATTTCAGCAGTATTTCATTGTTGTGTTACAGTACAACATCCAAATTGCAGCCCTCTGTTGTCATGGATACTGGCAATAATATTTTAGTTTAGTAGATATCTACTTACTATATTTTCAGAATAATTAAATCTTAAACTTTTATTTTATGACTTTCAACACCCAAAATGTGAATGTGGGACAAGTCCTATGACCACCATTTTTTTAAACTATGCATAGTCCTTTATTCGGTAAACAACATATCCTAATTTCAGGATGGTGTTCTGTCTCATTTAGCTTATATTGAAGCTGAAAATCACTGTTCTGTCTAATGGTGTTTTCTCCTAAATTTCTCCCAAATTGGCCAAAAATATCCAAAATAAATTTGACAGAACACCATCCTGAAATTTAAATATGTTGCTTATCTAATAAAAGACTATGCACCGTGAGCTCAGTTTCGCACATAAAAACACACAATTTAATGGCAGATTGTGGGAGAACTAATGTGCACATTGTTATGTAGTGCATGTCACACCTTGAATTAACTCGAGATGGATGATACATAGAGATATAGTAAACTTGGAGGTTGTAGGGATAGAATATGTACAGCACAGACTTGTTTTTGTTTGCGAAAAATGGAGATGTTATGTAGTGTAGTGTGTATGTCACACCTTGGACTGGTTGCTAGGACAGTGCCCTTAAGAGACTACAACCCTAGTAGACACTATATAGGTTGGCAGTAGCCAGATTAATGATGTGTCATGGAGGGGTACTGGACTCTCTGCCTTATAGGCTGTTGTACTGTAGGGGTAAGACCACTGTTGACCTTCCTGTTTATTGTTTCATACGAATGTAGGGTGTATTAAATTGCGATACGTGAATTTAAACAATTCATATGATGTGACATCAGTGCAATTGTGCAGGCATATTCACAGGTTTGTTTGTAGAAGCTATTGGCTGTGAAATGGTGCATTTTTTGAGAGTTTAACAGGCGGAGGGATTTATAGAAATTTTTCTGCTATGGGCCACATGGGCGCACGTCGGGGCGTTTTAAAAGAGCTGGAGGCATGTGATTTTGACAAAATTTGGTCAGCATGTTAATGAGATGATGGCAGTTGCTGTGAAAAATGTTCAGAATTTTTGATGGTCACGTTTTCTTATAATCAGACAAAACGTTAACATGGCCACCAATGCAATTCTCAACAGTGGTCTGACTCCAAATAGACGGTACTCGTGATCACAAACACGGTTATAAAATGTTGATTATGGTTATGTTTTGGTCGTTGATATTAGCTTAATTGTGGATATTACACGTAATTTTGATGAAATTATTAGTTTGTTATAAAAAAAATCTCATAATTGTTATAATTTGCAATTCTGATAATATAATTAGGGTTCATATTTTTTTAATAAATAAATAAAAACGGTTGCTAACCTGTCCCATGTTGTGTGCATTTGACTTAGAAAACTGTCGGTGTCAGACTGGATAATATATTATTATATATATATATGTTATTGAGTCCATCTAGTCAGCAAGATCATTACTGGTTAAACGCCACTACTATTTAAACTGTTTAACAGTCTCCCTTAAGAGGTGTCCTATAACCGATCTACTAAATATAAAAAATATCAAAGAAATGTACATTTTAGTTTTGTGTTATAACGTTTGATATGCACGAGCTGATATTTTGCGCAATTTGATGTTTAATATGATATTTCATTGTTAATAAATACAATTTGTTTATTTTTCATATGCTAGAATAGCTTGTGGTCAGCTAAAAATCTACAATAAGCAATTTTTAATATCAACAATAACTGTTGCATTTCCAAAATGTCTGTTCACCACATATCAATACCAATTTCATGTTGTATGCAGTACTTTGTAAGTGCTTGGGCACAAAAAATGAAGGTATGCAACCCCAACCGTAGCTAACCCCATCTCTAGCTAACCATATCCCTGGCTAACCCCATCTCTAGCTAACCCCATCCCTAGCTAACCCTAACCCTGCAGTGGTTTACATAAGATATAATCATTCCCATAGGCACAGGTTGATAGGGAAAGTGAACAGTTTGCATGGAAAAGCAGACAGCAGTAGCAATCACGAACATCATGGTACAGATCGGATGGCAAAATGGAAGTTGGCGAAAATTAGGGGGTATGACACCAGTATGTAACGGAACAGGTAGCCATTTTGCACTAGAACGGTCATTGGTGATATTTGTGTTGTGGCCCAGTGCGTTAGCAACATTGTGTAACAAATTTGGACAGAATAGTTGTATTTTGGCTGTGTCACACCCACTGGAAGCACTGCGTAGATCAGCATTTTCAAATCTGGCCGCGACTGGCATCTGGTCATGTGATACCCCTTTATGGTAGTGTATCGAAATCAAGCCGTTCGCCTTGTATCTTATCACCTAGAAGTATGAAAGCAGTCACATAAATTATAAAATTTTACAAACCTGACACATTGGAATTTACCCTAAATCCTGTTAAATGTGGAAAATTGTCAATTTTCTTACAAAGTCATGCCATGTTTGGTTTAAAGTCAAGCAATTATATGAATACTAACTTGAAAATAAACTCATTAGTATATTTAAAGGGACAGTAAGCAGGCTTCATTGGTTCGCAGTGCTATGTAAATCTAGTGTACATGATCTATGATTTATCAAGTGTCAAAATCGACCTATAATTAAATTATGTGACTGGTTTTCAGCTAATAATACGGGCAAGGCATTGTTTAGACTTGGCTGTCAAACAAATAATAATGACTTGACAAGCGGGAGTGTTCCATAATGTCTCTACATATACATTATGCTGCAACTTGATATAAAATTTGACACTTTCTCAAACAAAAAAAATTCCTATTTGGGGTAAGATCACTGTTGACCTTCCTGTTTATTGTTTCACACGAATATAGGGCGTATTAAATTGCAATATGTGAATTTAAACAATTCATATGATGTGACATAAGTGCAATTGTGCAGGCATATTCACAGGTTTGTAGGAGCTATTGGCTGTAAAATGGTGCTTTTTTTTAGAGTTTAACAGGCGGAGGGATTTATGGGAATTTTTCTGCTATGGGCCATGTGGGCGCATGAATACATGGCTATTTTTGTAAAAATTGATGGGCATCGCACGTCGGGGAGTTTTAAAAGAGCTGGAGGTGATTTTGACAACATTTTTTCAGCATGTCAATGAGATGATGGCAGTTGCTGTGAAAAATGTTTAGAATTTTTGATGATCACATTTTCTTATAATCAGACAAAACGTTAACATGGCCACCAATGCAATTCTCAACAGTGGTCTGACTCCTGTAGTGAATAGCTAGTCACCGAAATAAAGTAGTTGTGTGACCTAGTACAACTGTGTTTGGAGTACAGTATTGCCTTCATTGTTACTCCGTAGAAAAGGACTACATGACACATGTGGAACTATAGTATGTATGTTACTATCTACATATAATGGAGAATAAGCAGGTAAAATCTCAGAGTTCTAACACAAATAGTTTTTGAGTTAGTTATTGGTATTTTAAGTAGAACAAGAAATCTACATGATTTCCCAAAAGTGGCAACAATGACAGAACCAGCCAAATTTGAAGCTCACCTGTAAATCTCACAGGTTTTTTTATTTAACGCAATAATGTCTTATGCCCGTAACAGACATTCACTACAATCTTGTGCTGTTTTTTTTTAGATATTACTGCATATGGCCTGCGTTTGCCAAACGGCATACAAATGGTACATCAGCAGCACAAAACACATTCAACCATCGAGTGAACCGCAAACATTTGAGTTTTGTACAGTTAGCTGTGCTAAAGTTTTGCGAGATCTAAATAATGTATAAAGTTGCCCAATGTTGTGCACTTTTTTGTTCACGATGATGTAGTGCATGCTACCGAAAACCTAAACTAAAACTTAGACATTTACATTGAAACAATATACGTTATCTATGTCAGACTTGGGGTCAATTACATTATATTAATTCCAATTACATACCAATTATACATAAATAAATACCAATTCCAATTACAAAATACAACTTCCAATGATCAATTTCACATCCGAATAACAGTATGTGAACAGAGCAACCATACAAAAACCCAATACCAAAAATAATATATATTTTTAGAATGGCAAACAAATATGATATGTATACAACACATTGGGCGTATTTTATAAAGGTTAGTGCTAATGTCTCTGTCAATGACATGTGCTTGGGTGTTACAGACATGTAAGGAGAAATTTCGTGGCAACGTGTCCAATTTCATTGTTAGATCATAATCTTAGAGTGTAACAGCATCATTGGATTTTGTGATGAGGGCAGACGAAAGTATGCAAGTTCAATGTGACTCTTCGAGTGATTATCGGAGATAGTTACCTATTCCGATAATATCACGATAACTGTGACTATTGCAATACCATTGCGATAGTTCTGTGGCTATCGCAATAGTATTGCGATAGTATCATGGAATAGCCAGGAAAACAGTCCCAAACTATAACTGATGGGTAACACTATCACTTAGTATTGGAGGTAGTTGATTAAACATGTCGAATCTATGAACGACGTGCTCTAATCGACGATTGTTGATATTAGGTCAATTAATAGATAAAACTATCCAATATAGTTAAAAAACATATTTATTTCTGTTATTACAGTGACACAAGTAGCCCTGCTGAATTGTCTTGCAACTATCGTTACTATCAATAGTTCAGTGTACTACTGACGATAACTATCGATAGTTCAATTTACTATAGATAATATTGCATCTGTCAGTTCAGCATGAACACTGACCTCCAGTGATCAACAACTACGGAATTGTGCAAAATTGGGACACACAATGATATATCCCAGTTTGTTGCTCGTTTTGAGCATGTTTGACAAACCAGCAGATGTAGATAATCATATGGGTTCATTTTCAGACGGATTTGTAATATTAATCTTACAGTTGTACACCCCTCAGGGTTGGCACCTACGAAATGTCCATGGCAAACTGAGTCAATATGCATAGTTTTTACAATGGTACTGATGAAGTGTTCTTGTCTACTTGCAGATGACATAACAAAAGGCAGGAAGAATGGCTCACCTAAACGAAAATAGTGAATTGAATGTGGTGAAGATAGACATGGAAGGTTCACCAGATCAAAGTGGGGAAATGGCTGGTGAGCCAGAGTCTTGCCAGGGCGCAACGTTAAGGAAGAAAACTGGAAACTCTAGTAGCATGGTTTCACCAAACCTTAGTGCCAAGTCGTCCCATACTAAAAAACCACAATCTCGTAAGTCTAACAGCAGAAAGAAGTACTCAGAAAACACTGTTAGTGACGTGTTACAGAGACAAGTGGTCGACAGCAAAAACTCAGCTGAAGCCCACAATGTAACATCAAAAAAAGTCATAGCAACCAAGAGGAAGCTAACGAGCATGCAGCAGAGAAAATTTGTAAACTTTAAAATAAGAAATAAAGAAAATACTAACATTTATCCCATTGGGGAAACTCAAGGAGAATGTAGTTATACAGTGGATAGCAGCAACAGTAGCAGTGAACATTTTTCAGTCCATAGTCAGAGATCATATGATGGCAAGTCATTGACTCATAACAGTGGTAGCAGCATTCATCGAAACCCTAGGAAAGGCACTGTTCCAGACCTCCAGGAAACTAGGAAAATAGCCAGCCATGATCATTTTGATGCAGAGGGACAGAAGAGAAAACCACTGAGCCGCAGCAGTCTCTCATTCAAAAAAAGCCAAACAGCAGTTGGAGCATCTGCAACAGCTTCAGCAGGAAACGTTGGAGGATCTAAAAAACGAGCCACAGTTCGTTATAAAGGAAGGCATACCAAAAGGGAGTTGTCCGACAGTTCTAGCACTTCCACATTGTCAAGCTTAAGTGATGAGAAATCAGCCATAGGTATTACCAAATCTCAATGTGAACACATACAGAAAAAGCCAGGTATTACCAGATCTGGATGGAACATGATTAAATATACAGTTTCGATGGTTCGTAAGGATTCAATTGCTAGTATTGGGAAAAAAACATTCCTGCAACGTTTTTCTACTCGCAATGACAACGACTTCGACATTAAAAATGCCAAGGCTGGCAGAGTAAATGTGGGTGGCAAACAAGTAAAAACATCTACTTCGTATGTCATTTCTCCTGAGGGAGATGGCATGTATATGTGGCTGCTAGTGGTCTCGCTGTGTGTCATGTACAATTTCTGGACAATCATTGCCCGTGAGGCATTCACTGACATACTCAGCGGCTATGAAATAATCTGGTTCACTGCAGATGCCATTGTGGACATCATATATGCTGTCGACATTGCTGTGCAAATGCGCACTGGATACCTTGAAATGGGCTTGCTCGTTTGTGAGACATGGCCTCTTTTGCTACATTATGTCAAGTCAAGAATGTTCATCATGGACATTTTGTCATTGACACCATTAGACATTATACAGCTGTATATTGGAATCCACCCGATCGTTAGATTTCCAAGATTCATAAAACTATATCGGACTTTCCAGTTCATGTACGTTGTTGGAATGCAAGCATTGTACCCAAATGTGTGGCGTGTTGCCAATTTGACACACGTACTCTTCCTTGGGGCACATTGGTTTGCAGCGTTTTATTATTTGATCTCAAGGGCAGAAAAACACAAAGGTCAATGGTCTTATCCCAGACCAGTAGGTCAACATGCACCTGTAATGCGACAGTACCTTAGATCCCTGTACTGGGCCACCTTGACTCTAACAAACATTGGAGATATGATCCGGCCAGAGACCAACTGGGAGTGAGTAACATTTTGTTTTGTTTGGGGTAGGGTTGCATTGCAGTGGTATATATATTTCAACACACAACAATATGCAGATAAAAGTGAAATGTGTTCTCCTAAATGCATACAACATCAATGTTAGCTGATTGTATTTGTTTTGGTTTTGTTAGTGCAAACTGCATGTTGATACACATACGTACGCACGCACGCACGCACGCACGCACGCACGCACGCACGCATGCACGCACAGTAAAAATGTAAGTTCTTATAGCACAGTATTCATTCCTTGGGACCGCTCAAAGCACTTTACACTTCACCCCCTGGCAGACCTGTTCATTCCAACGCCTACTCGACGTTCCTGGGATGCATTGAGACATTCAGATTTTTCTTTGGTTTTTGGTCTACTTGAGTGGGACCTCCGGGAGTTCGAGGCCCTGGGGCATGTGCCCCAGTTTCCCTTAGGTTAAACCAGCCCTCTCTCCCACTTTATAGACTATTTGCCATGCAAAGCATTAAGAAATTGTCACTGGAAAATCGACAAGACCGGTTTTCAAATCCTTTTGCAGCTGTTTAGAAGCTTAGGTAATTTTTTGCACTCCACAGTTCACTCGGCTACATAAATGAGTACCTGACAAGAGACATTGGTGGATATGTGAACGAATAGTCTTCACACAGTAATTGCAGCATGGCTGAATGCTTCCAAGAGAAGTCAGGTTGGTGTTGGAATGAACAGGTCTGCCAGGGGGTGAAGTATAAAGTGCTTTGAGCAGTCCCAAGGACTGGATACAGCGCTATGTGAGAACCTTTATGAGCTGCCACATTTATTTGCTAACATACAAATCCGTGGTATTGGCTAGTGATATAAAAATGTTTTTCTCACTCAAATATGTCTTTGCTGTCAGGTATAGCTTTACCATTGTCAGCTACCTCATTGGTGTATTTATATTTGCGGCTATTGTGGGTAAGTACAATCTTGTTGCTGGTTTTACTGAAAACAGTAATATCTCACCTTGTCAAGTACAGTATTTACACTTTAACATCCCTCCCCATTTAGATTTTTTCGTTTGTTTCATTTCACACTAATTTCATTAAAAGTTTAACCTGTTTAGTACTGACCACGACATGCTTGCTGATTTGTGCAATTTTTTTATTTAGTATCGGTGAAATCATCAGCCAAACTATTAAATCACTGTTGACCCAATCTGGTCAAAATTCAGCAAAATTGGTCCTGATCTATATACCTGTACTAGGAGAGAATACTGTTCTCGCTTTCGCAAGTTACTAGATCTAACAAAGTAATTAATTTGAAACTCCAATTTGTACAAAATTGTCTTGCACGTGTTGTACTCAAAGTGCCTTGTTTTTTACCATCACTACCACTACTTAAACCGTTATGCTGGCTTCCTGTTATTTATCGAATCAAATTGTGGGAAGCAGTGGTCTGATGGTTAGAGCACCCCACCTGTCGATCGAGAGGACTCTGGTTCGATTCCACTTCTGCCATTTCGAAGGTTGGGCAAGTAACTTGGCTAGTAATATAAACATAGCATCTTTCAAATATCCCATGGACAGCTTGATCGGATCATCTGTTTCACAACAACGTATTGTTCCTAAAATTAGGTTTAACTTGCGCAAACATGCTTTCTCTGTAGCTGCGCCTAAGGTCTGGAATGAACTCCTCATCACTTTTAAATCATCTGAAACTATAGCTACGTTCCATAAAAAAGCTCAAGACAACATTATTTCAAATTGTATCTCCACCTTAAATCTTTGGTGGTCCCTTGTTTTGATAATGACTTTTGTGTGTGCCTGTTCATGATGCTTAATGATTCTGGTTTATTGCGCCTCTTAGCTAAGTTCCTGATGATATAGGCACCATAAAAGGTTTTTATTATTAGTAACATGTTTTTTGCGTAACTGTACTAATGTTTCACAACTGCAAACTTGTGTTGCCATCATGCAGCGGTGGTTTCTTGTGTTGTACTGAGATGCCTTCGTATTGAATACCCCAGTTGAGTTGCATAAAAATATGTCTTCAAAACCACACCTTAGATGTGTTGAATATTGGATTAGACAAATGTAATTCCATTGATTTGAATTATGTTAAGTTAGACACTTACAGTCTAAATCTTACAGACTATATCTGATGCTTAATCCCACTTTTTGGTGCAATAAGGTGAGAATTCACATCCCCTTCTTTGCTTCTACGTCTATAATATAAAACAGTTTGTGGCTGTGTATGTATGTTAGCTCATAACTCTGTCAGTTTTGTATGCATGGGGCTGTATTTTTTAAGTGTACCCAGGGTCCCACGGGGAAGGTTCACACATTTTGGAAATTCCCCCAGGGATGGGAGTAAAAATTTCAAAAAGGCTTTAACGGAAATTCCAATGGTGGATTTTATTTGTTTTCTATGTTATCGTAAAGCTAATAATGATGCTTACACACTTGTGCCTTGACGTATACAGCAGTTTTGATTACTTTTCAAGTTATTACAGTTTGTCATTGAGGTATTCATTGGATAACATACATAGGCTAGGTACATTATAATAACATTGTAGCTATCCATAGACACTGCTTTAACTAGACAAGATTTGTGGCTGCCTTTTCTCCCAATGCAACACTGCATAACTCAGCTACGAGTAGTCTTGCATAAATACTTGCACATACTTCCAGGTCAGGTTGGCAATGTAATTTCAAACAAGAACGCCGCTCGTGGAGATTTTGAACGTCTCTTGGTAAGAATTCTTTACTCTTCCATTTTGATTAAAATTTTTATTGTTTTTAAAAGAAGCAGTTTTGTAAAAAAAACTACCAGTTCCATTTGGTTTTCTTTCTGATTATGTTTTAAAAAATCAAATGTTCAGTGAACTGGACATAAAGTGTAACTATGGCACGATAGACAATATTCACAACATGATAGACAATATTCACAACATGTACAACACCTTTCGGCTAAGTACAATTGCAGGTCATGTTTGACGTCATTGCGATATGTTTGTATGTCATTGTGATATGTTTGTGATGTCATTGCGATATGTTTGTGATATCAATGTGATATGTGTGTGACGTCATTGCGATATGTTTGTATGTCATTGTGATGTCATTGCGATATGTTTGTGATATCATTGTGATATGTTTGTGATGTCATTGCGATATGTTTGACATCATTGCAATATGTTTGTATGTCATTGTGATATGTTTCTGATGTCATTGCGATATGTTTGTGACATCATTGTGATATGCTTGTGACGTCATTGCGATATGCTTGTGATACCATTGGGACATGTTTGTGACATCATTGTGATATGTTTATGATGTCATTGCGATATGTTTGTGATATGTTTGTGATATCATTGTGATATGTTTGTGATGCCATTGTGATGTGTTTGTGATGCCATTGCAATATGTTTGTGATATCATTGAGATATGTTTGACATCATTGCGATATGTTTGTGATATCATTGAGATATGTTTGTGACATCACATATCATTGAGATATGTTTGTGATGCCATTGCGATATGTTTGTGATGTCACTGCAGCACCTAAAACTGGTAAATTTCGAAATTGATCATAAAATATTTTAAAATTATAATTTCCAAAATGTGTTGCTTCACTTACCCAGGGGTAATTAAATGCATATGTAACCAGTTTTTTATCTGCTGTCATAAAATAGACATTATTAATTTTATAAAATGTATGACACCTGTTTGCTTAGAATAAAACCACAGTTGCAGGTCTTCACAGAATCTAGTGCTAACGTGCATGAATCGCTGATTGTTAATTTGGTAGGATGGAGCCAAGACATACATGCACGAACATAACGTGCCCAGTAGATTACAGTATCGTGTACAGCGTTGGTACAACTATGCTTGGTCCAGGTAGGCCGGCCACATGCGATATTATTTGCCTCATTAATAGCTAAGTGAAACTCATGTCGACATTCTAAGAAATGTTTTTAAAAACAACTGTCAGAAGTGCTTTATCATTATGTACTTCAGAAATAAATAGCCTATCACAGTCACATAAACGAGCATACGTTTAATTCATCGTCACAGCTATTTGTTGGAAGCACCTTAAATGTACATAACCAACGGTGTGAGAACAAACGTCTGTGGCAGTGTTCGGCCACACAGCAGCTGTTAACAACACACTATGTGACACAAGCTGTATATTATTATCTCTTAATGCATTTTATTTTATTGCTTGATTTTAAAGCAGATTTTTTTCAATATGACCAGTTTTTAATATCTCTTCCGTTCAGTAGTTTTAGTGTATTTAACTGCTACTTTATTTTAGATATTTTAGATTAAATTTTTTTCTTTATACATTGATATCTAAATTTTGTATTCTATTTTTATTATATGTAGTAACTTGGATATTATATGATGTGCACATGTCACTCATACCTACATATAAGCATCGCTATTGTATTGATTTATGAATTTTATTAAAATAATAATTTTTATCAATGTTGTATTTTAAGCACCTCTGAAAAAATTTTATTTTTGAATATACAGCACTATACAGATAAAGGTTAATATAAGTATTATTCTTGCTAATGTTTATTTGCACTAATTGTACGTTGGTTGCAGGGGTCGGATAGGTGGTGTAGGGGGGGACATGGACTCTCTGGGGCTGCTGCCAGACAAGATGAAGACAGAACTTGCACTCCATGTCAACCTGAACACGCTTAAGAAGGTGCTGTAATCTGCTTGACGAGCATTACTATGATTAACACTATTTGTATGTTATGCCTATGGTGTTGGATAAATAAAGAATGCTGTTGGAGCACTAGATTGACAACTTTTATATTATATTATATTGAAGACTTATCTTTTTAACCTTGCTTATCCCCCTGAGCTCCGCAGCATATCCATCCCTCTGTTGACAACTTTAATATTGCTTACCAATTTCATGACTGATAAACCTGTTTGCTTAGATGCGCCTGTGAGCTTGCTTTCCAAGGACATAAGCGCAAAAGTAATTTTCAGTTTTTATTATACTGTTAAATAAATAAACAACAATAGTAGAAGCGCATAATCCAATCTGGAAGGCATACATGATACTCACATGAGTCTGATAGTCAAAGTTCACGTTGCATTACTACAAACAAATGCAGTCACATGATTTATTTTGTTTTTATTTATTATGTTTTGGTACATTGGCCTCCGCTTAACAGCATCACGGATAACAGAACCAGCCAATTAGTATAGAATCAAATGTATTGGCTAGAACGGAATCATTACCTATTCCCATTGTAATAAAATGTGCTACAGCCTCTTAGTATAATCAAATTGCTTTGGCCCAAAGTGATTCTGTTAAGCAGAATGCTCTGTATATCATTATGATGTTGGTTATCACTCAGTGTGGTTGAAAGTATGGGTTATAGTCAAGTTATTAAATGATGGTGTGTTATAATATGTCCTGGTGCTTATTTATATGCTGAAGGTGAGCTTCTTCCAAGAATGCGAACCAGAGTTTGTACATGATGTGGTTCTCAAGATGAAGGCATTCATTTTCACTCCAGGAGATATGGTGTGTCGCAAGGGCGAAGTAGCTAGGGAGATGTTTATCATTTCTGATGGCATGCTTGAAGTAATAGCGTAAGTTTGTGTACAGGCTGTCGTATGGCTCAGAGTGAATCCTTATAATGGTGTGTAAAATGTTTTTGCTCTCCTTTTAGAACCATTGCATTAAAAATCAAGCCTATCTAGTATCCACTACGGCATGCTAGTTCGTTTGTGCAAATGTGATGCTCAGTTTTTGTGAAATCATTGAACAAATGATTTTTCCGGATCCGGTGAAAACTTGGCGAAGAAAGGGCAAAAGTGGTCCGGCTCTATATACTATCACATAAGCCTATTAAGATTTTCGCAAGTTATCAGTAAGTCAATTATTTCAATGATTTTAACAAATGTATGCAGTCTTATTTAACAGAATGTTCATATTACTTAAGCTATTCCCACACATCAACGAACCTGATTTGCGATGGGCTAAATGAAATGAGGAGGGAGACTTAACAGAAATGATTGATACTTTCCAGGAAATGCTTCTTTCAACTGACAAATTGGTTCTGGTGAAAATGAAATCCTGGTGCTAACCAGCATATTTTGTTATGTTTTTATTATCGCTTGTTCACCACAAGGAACTAGATACTACTTTCTTCTTCATTGACATGTACTGTATAGTTCCCAATAGACGCGCAGAGTGTTAGTTTCTCATAAGTGGCGCAAGCTGTCAGGGCTTTATGCCAGGCAATACTTGGCAGACACAGTGTGGACTTGCAGGATGTCCTCTGTCTGTGCTGAATCGGTGCTGAAAATTCAAACTTGCACGCATTGCTAACAGCGAGTGAGTGAGGGAGTGATAAAATAAATAAATACTAGTCCTAGTACTCTTACCGACCGACATCTAGCAAAAGCTTGTTATCGTGTGGTTTCACTTCTGAAAAAGGGGAGTGCACGTCTTTTAAGTAGTGCGCTTCTATTGGGAATTATACGGTAGATAGAATTGAGTTTGGACTTTGGTTACCTAAGTGTAATTAATTGGTATATGAACAACAATTATGTTAGATTTGATAGAAAAGAACAACCTTCCTAAATGGAAATAGATAAAGCAAACTATTACACTTGTGATATATGATGCTGGCAAAATGGCTCCGTGATGGCATAATATAAGTTTTAGAAAAATCGAAAACAACGTACAGTGGACCCGTGCTATAAGTAACGTGTTGAGCCTTGTTGAAACTGTTTTAAGTATCATTGGCCCATCTACACAAGCGATTTTGATCTGATTATGTCGTATGACACGGCATCGCATGATGACGCACAAACAAATTATGCTTGTGTTTACATGAGTGACGTGTCTAGAGGAGGGAGGCCGACCTATTAACTCACGCCAATTCCCACTTGAACTTTGGTGAGAGGTCATTATGAGTGTAGCACCAGTGAGTTGCAGCAGTCACTGATTGGCCACTGTCTCAAGAATTGCGCCCAACTGTCATATAGCTGGAACCATTTTCAATTCTATGACACGATTATAGCCACAAATTGGCCTCGTTAATCAGTCTCGAAATGGTGTTTACATATGAGATTTTTTTAATAATGATAAAAAAATTGCTTGCGTAAATGGGCCTTAGTTCTAATAACCACGTCCTGAACTAGTTTGCAAGTTTCACAATGAGTGTATAAATCAAAGCCTGACCAGTGGTCATCTGTTCACAGTGACAATGGTATGATAGTGGCCAGAATGGTGTCTGGAGACTTCTTTGGAGAAATTGGCATCTTAAACCTTTCTTGTGGAATCAACAAGTATGTTAGCAGCTGTTGTGTTTCTAATGTGACTGTCCTGCATGTTTGCACGTTTGTACTATTTGTTTGTGAGTGTATGCATGTGGGTGTGTAAACTATATGTGTAAACTGTATGTGTGTAAGTATGCATGTGAGTGTGTGAGTATGCATATGAGTGTATGCACGTGTGTGTATGCATGTGATTGTATGTATGTGTGTATATCCGTATGAATATGAATATGAATGTATTCATGCAAGTATATGCGTGTGAGTGTATCCATGTGAGTGTATGCGTGAGTGGATGTTAGTGTATTCATGTGTGCGTGTGAGTGCGTGTGAGTGCGTGTGAGTGTTTGCTTGTGAATATGTGCCCATTTACTTGAAAGAGTTTGGTTGTCTGTCTATTTGCAGACGCAGCGCAGATGTCAGGTCTGTTGGTTACTCGGAACTACTTGTGTTGTGTCGCACGGATGTGCTCAATGCTCTCAAAGACTACCCAACTGCTGAGGCAAGTCTGTGGCAATGCAGTGAGAAATGTATATTTGTCAGTATGTGAAAAATAAAGTTGAAAATGTTTGGGTTAATTGTGTGTAATCCAAGCTGACAATTTGTTCCTGTAGATTTCAACCATGGTGTTGATGCCAGGAAATTGTGCTTCAGTATAAACATAACAGAGGTAGTTTTAGTAACAGATATAAAATTTACTCATTACTATGATGTTTTGGGGGGATACAACTCAGTCACATCTGGACAGCCTGCTCGCCATGCCATCTGGTGAGCAAAAGAAGTCATCCCAGAATCCAGTTCCTGAAGAAGGCAGCTGACGATGTGAGATTAATGTGATTAAAAGAAAATGTATAACATATTATTCTCCCATGTTGATGAACATTTTCACGAATAAGATATATGTTATTTATATGTTATGGGCCACAATTTATATGTTATGAACTGCAATCTTTAGTAGTGCAGTAAAACGTAAACATTATTTGTGTGCATAGACACAATAGAGCATCGCAAGATGGGATGAAATGGCAAACCTGTTTTTGTTAGAGGTAATCATGACATTAACATCCGTTGACTGCCGATTAACACTGTTGTCCCACCTGTCACGTGCATACTTTCTGCGGTAAAATACTTCCAAGATTAGTTGACACTGTCTCCCCATTGATACATGCAAGACATTAGTCCACACCATAGAAACATCACAACTTGACTATGGAAACACTGAGTTGCATGACATCACTGAAACATTTACAGTCAAGCTACAAATGGTGCGTAATTCAGCAGCCAAAATGATCATGACGCAGCAATGCATAACTGCCATGCTGGTGGGGTTGCATTTGGCCCTGTTTATTTGCTGGCTTGATGCAAATGACTGGTCTTGGTTTCCACCGGCCATACAACAAGTGATGCCCTGACGCCTTACATATCAATAAATTAATGGAATAGATTAGCTACAAATTGTGTAGATGCTAACAGCGTGAATATGTTTAACAAAACAAAATTGACAAATATCTCCGAAGGGTAGGTTATATATAGATAAAAAATAGTTGGACTTTCAATAAGGCAATGGCGTCTTTGTCCACTTGCCATCGGGGTCTTTGCCTTGGCCTCTGCTGAGGGATCCTCACTATAATATTGCTTTTTATCATATTTTTTATTGATGTATTTGTAAACTGACAGCAGGGTTGAAAAAAAATCATGATTTTTTTATCCAAAAAAAATCTAATTTTTTTATTTATTTGATTTTATTTGTTTTATCTGGTATATAGACATTTATATAGATGTTTATATTTGTAAACTCTTTCAAACGTGTTCTATTCAAATCAATTTGGGTTCTTGTCTTAACAGAGGGTACATGATTTTTGCTTATATAAAGACATTAGACAATGTCCACAAGGCCTCACCACCTGTCTGTTTCCATAATCTGTCTTGGAAAGGAAAGCATGCTGTGTGTCTGTGGCTGTAGCAGTGCTAATTATTGTTTGCTGAGAGGGTGGATTTGCACCTGTCCAGGTCTACTCTAAGGTGTACTCTAAGGGTCTCTAACCAGAATACAAACTGGTACAGTATTAAACAATTGAGTCAACATACTGAATTGGTAACAACTAGGACAAGCTCTAAGTGGACTTTAACTCAGGGCTTCTGACTTTAAAAGATACTTCCTCTGGAAGGCAAGTTTGTGTGGCTTCACTGCATTCAAAAAGGGAATAGCTCAAACATACACAATGTCATAAAATATTGACTATCAGGCTATCTGGTGTCAATACAGCTAAACAAGTGTGCGCATTTTGTGTTTTATATTAAAAAACATACAAAAGTGTGTTGATCTCGATGCTTGTAAACAATTATTTGTGTTAAATTCATATAAATCAGCGATTATAAAAACCAGAAGTAAAAAAATCATAAATAAATATTAAAAAATTGTTTAGTGATTTAAATCATGATTTAAATCAATGATTTAAATCAAATGATTTAAATCAAACAACCCTGACTGACAGTGATGAATGGGCTGACGACCGCTGATCCAAATATTATAGTGCTTTATGAATGTTAATTCTATAATAATAAGGTTTTACCCAAGATATCATTTAGAATCATTAGATCTGGGTTTATTCATTGAAACAACTAATTGCAACGTTGCTAGTAGTGTAAGTGACGATAAGGTAAAAACGCATAAATACAGATACTAATTGTGATCTTTGCACTTGGTTACAACATGGTCTTATATCTTTCAGCACGTGTTAAAGACATGCGCAATGAATCGACTGAAAGATTTGAAAACCCAGCCAGCCCAGCTGTCAACGAGCAGTGCCATGACACTTTCAGCAAATCAGCTCACACCTGACGATGCAGTACGCACAGTAAACATACAAGAAACTATAGCGACAGACAACACCAACAAAACAGAGGACAGAAACACAAGTAATAATAACATTCACACTGCATTGAGACATCGTCACGTGTCAAAGGTGGATGACATTCTAACGCGCTGGGAGCCTCTGCAGCCTCTGTACCAGAACACGACTGTTGACAGTGTGAGACGGTGGGAAAATGACCCTGAGACACAACTGTGCTGGGAAAGTAACTTTGAGGAAGACATCAACCCTGTGTGTGATAGCAGCATCGCTTGTGACAATTCTTCTGATGACTCTAGTGACGGTGATGCACCTTTACAACCATTTCTCGGCAGGTAAATATAAACTGTCACATCCTATTCTATTGCTTCTCCAGGTGAGAGATGTGAAAACTTTCCATGAGAAGTCAAAGTGTTTGATTGGCCCTTTCAGTGGTCTTGTGGATCAGATGCTTTGCTGCATAAAGTGTACATAGACAAAGATTGCAGCATGTTTGATCAGTGCAGTACAAATATTAAATTATATCATAAGTCATAACAAATATGTAGCCATACGTACTGTACTGTAAGTTGTTCTTCCTCGTAGTTCCCTTTATAAACAGTTGAGGCCAACTAGTTCTTGTATTGTTGCACTGCTTTGGTCGTTGTCATTGTCCATTCGTCCCTATTGACAGCCGTTCCCTCCGCTTTTCACCCTCCTCTGCTTTTCTCAATTGCCTCTTAATGCAGTCTTCCCATTTTAATTGCGGTAATTGCGGCTGTTTCACCATCTCTGCTCACTTTGACAGCCGGCCCACCTCCTTCCGCACCACCCACCCACTTTATGCTTTTTGCTATGCATCCCATAAAGATGAACTGCCTCCCAATTTCTTCCGTCCCATCATAAGTGTTTGATGTGTGTATGTAGCATAATGTTTTGACAGACATGAGATATTGAAGAAACTGGAAGTAACAATGTTCCAAAACGACATGTGCATTACAGGGATGAAGGCGTTACAGAGGTAGAGAAAGGAGTTACAGAGGTAGAAGATGTTACAAAGGTAGATGAAGAGACTGGAGAGGACATGGATGAACTACTTCATAATGTACATATCTTATTCAGTGACAAAATGGTGAGGCAGCTTTATGACAACACAGAATGTAACCTTTGTTTTCAGTAATCACACATTAAACAAGGTTTTTCTCAACCATGTCTTTGTGTGAGTTATCTCCATGTGCCCCTGCACTTTTAGTTTAAACGTCCCTCCTCAATTCAAATTTTTTCGCTAGTCTCATTTCAAATTCATTTTGTGAAAAATCAAACTTACCCCAATACCTAATATCCACTGCAACATGCTAATTCATTTGTGCAACTGTTGTATGTAGTTTTTGTGAAATCATCAGACAAACTATTAAATTACTTAATGTTTGGTCAAACATTAATTGAAGTGAAAATTGAAATGCTGAAAACTTATGAATTTCACCCTTGGTGAAATTTTTTCAATTTGTCGTGTGATCAGCGAGAGGATGGAAGTCACGCCCTTGATTGGCATTGACCCTCACAGTGTTTACCATATTGGGTATCCACTATTTTGAACCTTACCAGATCTAAAGTCAATTCTTTTGATGATTTTAGCAAAAATAGGCATTTTTTTATTAAATTGATTTGAATGTTACATAGACTATTCACACACTACATATTTGTACATCAGTGAACTGCTAAATCAGTTGAGGATGGAATTTTAAATATGGAACATATTTATCATCAACAGCTTTAACAAATAATTCAGTGTATCTTTACTTACCACGACTGCTAATTAAGCTGAGGTGGATATGTGAATGAATAGTCTTCGTGCAGTAATTTCAGCATGGCTTAATGCTTCCCAGAGAAGTCGAGATATCACGCTATATAAGAACACACCTTTACCTTTTACATCTTTATGTTACCTGAAGGCCACTTTGATCTTGCCCTTTTTGTTACTTTTTTCGAGGCCTGCTATAGAGTCAGTGAGAATTGGCTATCTGTACAACTGGCATCTGTGACTCGGACACTTTGAATTCCATTTTGTTAGAGCTGTTACTAAGAATTGATGTCACACATACCCAGGCATACATGTATACAATCTTGATCTAAAGAAACAACTGCTGACAAAACCTGCAACTGCTATGATATTTGCAGCAGCATTGTTGAGTACTTGAGTGGACCTGTCTTTGTAGAAAAGAGTCCACAAGCGCTATCAGATGAAGATTGAGCGACTGGAGGCTGACATCTTCAGGAAGCAGCGACGGATAGAAGAACTGGAATCTGGAGAGCACGGTAACAAGACTACATGATCAGAGTCTGCTTTGGGGTAAGGATAACCTCCACCATGTTTTCTTTTTATTTATAATATGTTGTGTTAATTACCATCAACTCGTAGACAAACTTTGTCATCGCCCACCAGAGAAGGTTTGGAGGGTTGTGTTGTTAAAACTAAGTGTTACTCAGGGAAATGAAATTGGACAGGTTAGGGTTATAAACAAACCATAAATTATTTCTGCTGTATGTAGATACTTGTCACATTAAATCAAATAATTATAGTAAGCGAGACCAGGATTCTGCCAGGAAGATGGAGGCCTAAATTTGAATGACAATACAAGTATATGCAGCAAATTAAATATGACCAATTATGTGACTGTTGTGAGTCACGGTGGTCTAGGTGGTAGAGCGTCGGACTTTCGGTCGAGGGGACTGGGATTCGAAACCACCTACTGCCGTTTCGAAACTTAGGCAGTTTCGTTCAACCCACTTTGCCTGTGTCTTTCGGAAGAGACACTAATAGCCATTGGTCCCTTCTATATGGTGCCTATGCCAGGGGAAGTAAAAGATCCAACACGGGGTAAATGTGTAATCTGCTGTGGACTCCATCTCTCATGAGCCACTGCAGAAGCATCTCCATGACGCAGCTCAAACAATTCTGCTTACTACCTCGCAAGAGGATACGATTGAATGTGACAGTTTTCTCTTGCAATCTAGTAACATGTAGTTTTTTAAAGGATAGCTGCAATGTGAAAATATTTCCTATGAATTTGTGTTTGTTTGTAGGTTGCCAAAGTTCTGGAATCAACAGATTCGGGAACCATCCTGCTCTGCTAACTAGCATTGGCGATGTGGAGTTATTTGTACAGGATACATTGGTGCATCTATTTAACTTGTCTTGCAAATATACCTGTGGCATTCCATTGTCTGGTTTGTTCTGTCCGGGGTCAGGATATGTTATGTACTATAGTATTATGTGTGCACAGAATGATATTTTACCCTGTAGAATCTATGGAAAACACAGCAGTTTATTTCAAATAATGTTTGCTATTCTGTAGATTTTCCAATTATTTCCTTCAAGGTTTATTATCGTCGATCGTGTCATCTTCTGCCCAGAAGATTTGGGGCAAGTAATCTCCACTCATTCCACTCATGGAGGATTTCTTTATAGTTATATGTACAATGAAACTATTATTGTGTAAGTTAATATATTTTAACATGTTCAAGTTGTTAAGGATATACCAAAAATGGTATTGAATTTTTCTGTCTTTTTCAAAATTAACAGAATGTGTGTACAGATTCACTATGGTACAATGGTCAATGTTTTCTGGCAAAATGCTACAACTCGCGTTTTTTATTGATTCATATTTATTGTAATCAGTAACAGGAATCCATATTATGGATTCGTGTTACTGATTGCAATAATTACAGGTCAACAAATAAAATGTTGATGCAAACAGATTATACATAGGTACCATTTTTATAATCTATTTTCAACATATTACTTGTAGAAAACTGTGTTAACATCTTGAATTCAAGTCATATATAATTAATTGACCAGATTGTGAAAATTCTTGTCACAATGCCTTCTTCTGTCATGAAATAGTAATTCATAATGTCATTGTATTTATTAAATGCAATTAAATATACAGTACAGATGTCATGTTTAATGTGTACAAAACATATCAGGTGAAAGGGTAATTGGCATTCAATGGTGTAACATTATTGGTAGATGATACAAACGTTCCATAAACAGTACAATTTTTCAGGGCTAAATATGTTGTTCCACTTAAACGCTGCACCATATTAAAGAAGACATCTGTGGATTTCTTATTTGCAAAATGTACAAAATTGGATGTTCTTGAATAGAATGCTCTGGATGCCAAATTAGCATTTACACAAAACATGCATGTTTTTTTTTAAGACTACAACAAAATTATCAGTAAAAATGTGTCAGCTCTTATCTCCCAGAAGAGTATATGTTCTATTAGTGCTGATAAATCTCTTGGAACTGCAAGTACGAACATTCAGCATTTTAAATATCTATGGGAAATAGATGAGTTAAACATGTGAAAAACAGTTACAGCATACAGCTTCGTCTAACTGCGGTACTGTCCACACACACACCGAGAAATCAAATCTACATTATAATTTAATATTGTTCACGTCACACACATGACAAGATGTATGAATGTTCAAATTCCTATCACTTCATATGCTACTGAGCAATGTTCAATCGATGCTGTACAAACCTATATCAGGTCCGTCATAATTGTCGGAAGAATTAGCAGGATCCAAGACAATAAAGTAACGAAAATGCCAAATACACAACAGTAACAGACATTGCATGACAACTACAATAAGTATAAAACGTGTCAAATAAAACATTTGGCAACATTACAGTAACTGTACAAGACTAGCTCACTAATTACGCCAAACTGCCATAATGAGATCTGACCACAACTGTCTATCTCTCTTGACTGTCCTCGTCACTCCAAGAATCTACTCTTCTTTCTTAAGTGAGGCACTCTTTGGCTCTAGCTTCTTTTCCTTCCTGCGGCTTTGTAGGTTTTTCTTGCACTTGTCATACACATTGTTCAAGTCAAAGGTTTGCACCACGTTAATCTGTAAATACCAATGTAGTCAGTTATTCAGTGCCCCATGGCTAGCTCTACTATCTACCCCTGGTAGAATGGCTGTTCAAAAACGTGGATTTAAATGTTGGCCCACTTGTTTTAATATTTGCTGCTTCATTTTTGGTCGGCTTACACCCAGGCAGTCAACTTCTCGGCAGAGACCAATCGTGGCTAGTCCAACAAGTAATACCAAGCATCTCCCCTAAACGACTTGCTGAGCCTGATTCCCAGAATCGGTCAATGTGTGATGTGACGTGCGAGAAAGTGTGACTGCAAACACTCGATGATTACGGGAATCAGGCCTAACATAAATGAGCCATTCAAGGAAATAACTGGCATTACCCATCCGGCCAGCCACAACCAAAAAGCTAAATACCTGTATGTAGGCCAATGTTCTGAACTCTAGTAATATCATTGGTTAAAACAGCAACTGGGACAAAGTACAAATCCGTGTTTCATTTGGTCGATATACCAGGACTGAAATGTCTGCAGAACAAGATGAAACAAAAGATCTGGATGACCATACTTGTTTTCAGAACTGGTGGTCATGACAGCCTTGGAGACGATGTCTTATGAAGGTAGTCAGACATGCATTGAATTTAATTTTATTAGTTTTTCACCTAAGCACAAGTCATCATGGTGATGTCTGAAATATAATAATATGCTAATATTTTGCAGATAGTTATCTTAAATACTGCATTTTACTATCAAAATCTAGACACTTTCACGTTTTATTTTCTTAGTAAGTGCTATGAGAATAAAAGCATTACAGACCACTAACAGTTAACTATGATTTTAACATCTTTCACACTTAGCTTCTTCAAACCATTTTACAATCACGCTACTCTGTTTGTTTCTTCAGATAGCTTTTTATATGGATGATGTCATGTGACACTGGCAAAATATATATATATGTGGTAATTTAAGCAATTTGCTAAATGATTTCAGTACTTCTGACGCCAACTGGCAATTTCATTACAACAACACCTTAGGATGCTGCTAAATTAGCTATATTATTATAATTTATATTATTTTTTACTTAAATTTTATTGGCAACACCTACCTCACTAAAAACAAACTTGCAGGCAACCCGGTTCTTGCTGTCTATAATTGGCCTGCGTGTCACTTCTTTGCCATTTTCAAATAAGATCAATGTTGGCAGCTGTTTTGTCCAGGTTGATGTACTGATGTTGAATCTATAAACAGAAATATGCCAGGGTAATTGCATTTAAAACATGACACTGACTTATCAAACTGAGAGAATTCTACAACTCTTTTGTTGCATAAACTTAGTGTGTATGTACACAAAAATGGCACATTTTGTAGTCACTATTGCAACACTCTTGGAAACTGTAGCGTGTGTTGATATGAAGAAGAAACACACATTATTACCATTGTTAACAAGATTGCCATCCAAGGCAAAAATCCAGATGGGACGTCGACAGGGAAGCCACTGACTTATCGAGAGTCCAACAATGTTTTCATCTATGTGTAATCCGCCCCTTTTTGTAAGATATCAGCTTAGTAATAATAAAAAAATTCTTATAGTGCCCTATCCAACTAGTAATTGCAGAGGTGTTGTACAATGGTGTGTATTTTATGTATACACCACTGTACAAACAATTTTCAAATGTATATATTATATCAGAAAGCTGAACAATATCTTGATATGTAAAATTTTTTTAAAGGCCCAGCATATTTCCTACACGCAACAATCTACTATATCAACTCACGCTTTAGCAACTTCAGGGTATCTTGTGACATCAACCTTGGCAAATTTGAGATTGTCGAGTGAATACCTGGAGAGAAAGCAATATACAGAACCCACAAGACAAACATAATACTACAACTTTGGTTAGAGTGACATTATGTATACAGTAGTTTTGACATATAACTTAATTTATTCATTATTAATAAATGTTTGCATTTCTGCAGTGAGACCGATTGAACTAAGTTTACTTTGAACTTACAATGGATGTCGGTCATTAGTGACTAAAATATACTACTCGAAATTTTGCTAAGGATCACAATTTTCAAGTAATATATTGATTACATGATATTATAATGTGCAATAATATTGATTGGAATGCTTTATTTGACATATTATCTGCAGCTGTCAAGTGGTTTTCAGTATGGGCGGTCAGGCGTGACTGCTATATAATAGCAGAAAGAGGGTCACCCCCTATTTTGCGGATTTTCGAGGTATTGAAGCCATTTTGTTGTTTTTGATTGGAGCAGTTGTAGAACATACTTTTAGCAGTTATTCTGTTCTATTCAGTGTACTTGATGTCATGAAGAAGCCATTTAAGCACGCAAGAGCTCCCAATAATAAAATGGATGCTCCAGGGAGGGTTGTCCCAGAGAACTGTTGCTGGAGTGAGAAGTGATCCCCAGGACATGGAATCACAAAAGACAGAACGGGTGAACTCACGACATGGTAGTGGTTGGCCAAGGGCAAGAACACATCAACAGGTTCTTTAGTCCAACGTGCTCTTCACAGATGAGGCCAGATATTGCCAACTGCCTGAAGATGCCTATGAAAGTCTAGGTCTAGGAAACTTAAGACTATTTTGAATGGATTATCCAAACAACATGGAAAGTTCACTGGTTGGTGATTGATCAACGTGGTAGCAGTAGGGTGTGGAATGATGATGATTACCATGAGTAAATGTGTGAGCTGAAATGAAAGCATCAAGTGAACAGACTCACTTAGATGACAGCGGTGCGTAGACGGCAGAGAAGGAGACACAGGAGGGAAGCCAGGCAGCGTAGAACTCCACCAGCCAAGTCACACGCTTGTCTCTCTCCAGCTCGTCCTGTCAACATATAATGTGTCACGTCTATGCCAATCTTGCTTGCACTTAAAAGTTCCCTCATTAATTTGACTGTTTCACTCGTCTTGTTTCAGACTTGTTTGGTGAAACATCCGGTGAAAATTCAGTGAAAACATGGGAAATGTAGTCCGGCTATATTATATACTATATATAACAAGGTTATTCACATTTTCGCACGGTCTGATGGTTTCTCTAAACATTGAATTAACCCTTAAGGGGTAACGGCAGATGACGAACTTCTGATTGGACACCTGTAGGCCCACTTGATTGGACTGTATAAACGACTTAGCACGTGTAAATGGTTGCTGTTTGTTGTCGCCCTTACCTTTTACTTGTATGCTGTAATAACAGACTGAGAAGGAACAATTGTCTTGATTCTTTGTCTTAGCAGCACTACTCCAAGCAGCAGTCACGCGGTGTCAATGCCGGAATTCACACTAAGAGACTACATACGTATAAGTAATTACTAGGTGACTTGTCGTCATTGAGTGCATAGTCTGTGTAACTAGTGGTGTCCCTGACAGACCTGTCAATACCACAATACCTGTAAATTTGTGCCCCCACTGAAATACATCACAGATTCTGGACCCGAGTAGGCAGGCTCAGGCAGGAACGCCAGGTGAACTGAAACACATGGCAGTGGTTCAAATGTTTGCTTTAATATCATAACAAAATATATTTATCAGTGCATTAAATTTTACAAAGAATACAAACTGAAACAAATACAGTGTGCAGAACTAGCATTTTTTTAAAGAAAATTTAACAAATTTTAATTGTTTCTGTAAGCTATTTTAAGGACGGTTGTAGAAGAATTGTTGTTGTTGTGAAATTCAGTTTATTCTACTGTTTCAATACAACACTTGTTTTATATTAAGTTAATATAAAATACTTTAATATTAAATTAACATATTTTTGTATTAAGTTAACATATTTCTTGTATTAAGTTAACAATACATCACAATTTTATTAAGGTAACATAAAAATTATGGTGTATAGGTGTGTGACTGAGCTATTCAATTTAAAACCCCAATACTTTGATAATTAAAAGAATGAAATTCGGTTATTAAAACACACCAGATCTTGTGTTCAACAAGGAAATAGTTGTGTCAACATTGACTGTTTTGTATCTGTGACTGGATCGCCTTCTGTCATCGATGCATTCGTCAAGACCAACTCTTCTTTGGAATCAATTACAACCGCACACCTTAGAAAAACATCTCCACTCATTGTTTTCTGGTGCTCAATTGTTAGTCCCAGAAAAACATCATATTGTAGATATACGAAAGGTGTACGCATAAATTTATATCTTTAATTAGTTTATTTAACAATGGTAAATGGATACAGTTATCAAAGTTATTAACGAAACACCAAAGCTTTTTTAACTTAATACCAGTTACTGGTTCTTTTTGCTGAAGAGAGCAGGAAAATAAAAATGTAATAATACTTACTGATAATAATAATAATACTTACTGATAATAATAATAATAATACTTACTGATAATAATAATAATACTTACTGATACACAAAACAATGAAGATAACTCCTAGCAGAGGGCTCTGTCTTAAGAATAAGACAACGCTGAGCATTTTTGCAAACATGCATACTGTGCCAAAATACGACCGGATGGATGCTGCAAGAAATAAAGAGTAACATATTATGAGATATTATGTGAAAAATTTGTAATTACCACATATTTTTTATTGTGTAAAATTACAGAACAGCTATATGTGTTTGTGTACGTACACATGTAGCTATAACCTGGTTTAGTGTATCCATTATAGCTATAACTAGTAGTAGTATTAACTACACAACACTGCCTGGCACTACTATCACACCCAATAAAATGACAGCAGAAACATGAAAAATGTCACAGCAAACATTGAAATGGATACAGACTTTCATCAATAAGACTTAGCAGCCACCAGTAGTTTGATCGAGAGTTTGCATTGCTTCCAACGGCTCTTCGATTTCGGTCGAAGGCACTTAATATTGTAAGTCAATTTCTTAGAATTGTCAGGCGCTTATTGGTTGCCCAATAAACATGGCAGCCCCCAGGAAAACAGAGATCTGACGGGTCTGAGGAAGTAAGTCTGATACACATAGGAAGCAGTCACTTCTAGTGGGCACACTCACTCTGTTTCCTGTTCTTCAGAGCCACCACACAGCCCAAGAATGTCAGCAACTCGTACTCTCTCTGAAAACAAACCAATATCAAAGTGACCGCTTAATTGGATTTTTTGCTCATCTCATTTCAAATTAATTTCACAAAATTTCAAACCTACCCAGTATCCACTATGACATTGCTCTTGCAACTTTTGTATGTAGCTTTTGTGAAATCATCAGACAAACTATTAAATTATTTAATGCTTGATCTATCATTTATTAAAGTAATATTGGAAATGCTGAAAACTACGAATTTCACACTTGGTGAAATTTCATAACTTTGTCATGTGATTAACAAAAGGATGTAAGTCACGCCCGTGATCAGCCTTGACCCCATAAAATGTTTACCGTTTTGGATAACCACTATTTAGAGCCTTAACAGATCTAACAACTAACATCAATTCTTTCGATGATTTGAAAAAAATACAGTTTTTATTAAACTGACTGCGAATATTATTTAAACTGTTCACACTAGTGCCCTGCACGGGCCTATAATTTGACCCCAAGCCCAGCCCACAATTAGCAGTTAGAATCCAGGCCCGGCCCAGGCCCGCAAACTAGAATTTAGGCCCAGGCCTGACCAGACCATTAATGTTTGGCCCAAGCCTGGCCTGGCCCACACGTTTTAGTCCCAGGCCCAGCCCATACCTGCAGGCAAAAAACGGGTAAGCCTGCTAATTTTTTTAAAAGATAAGCCTAGCATCTTATAATAAAAACAAAACACAAATAAACTCTAATACATACCTATCGTTTTATTAATAACATAAAAAAATAATATATGAACATTGTATAATGTCTACTAATCTGCTGTCTACTGTCCATAGTGTGCTGGACGAGTTCTAGAAATCCAGCACAACCAACTGCTAACGGACGGACGTTATTGTCATTACTATTAAGTATTACAACATATTTTTTATATATGGCTTTAATTTATTGGTTTAAGGTTAGGGTAGGAGTTTTGATTATCTAACCCTAACTTAACCCTAACGGCCAATTTTGTAGAGGCCCAGCCCGGCACTACATAATCGGATTCGTGATAGGCTAAATCAGCTCAGGAAGGAGTTTTAATCATTCTGAATATTGTAATGCTGAATTGCTCTTGGCGAACTAGATTTACATATTTTTATATACACATTTGGTCCAGGGCAAAGCTAGGTATTTACCATTTCCATATATGTAAGGTCCCAAAATGGGCATGCTTGTTATATTAAACAGGTTAAAAATATGGCTATCGTCTGTCTAGTTACTAGCATTGCATTTGTAATTTTTTTTATTGTTTTTACATCTTCTACTTCTTTATATTGGGCCATTTCCACAAATCTGAGGATGATTTGTTCACATATGAAACGTCTACGACGGATAAGAAATTATTGATACCAGGGTATCTACAAAAAAGGAATGTTTACCCGGCTAAAAGCTTAGGTGTTGCTTACTTTTTAATACTGCCATAACATTATCAATACGAACGTTACTATCTAGAAAAAAGAAAAGAAACATGATTATCTGAGATAGATACGCTAGAACCAAAGAAGCATGACATCAACAAATGGCAATATTCATGCACATGTGAGAAAACTAGCATTATATTGCAAATCCGGGAAAACCTCAATTTTGCCACTATAAAGATACAATGCGCACAACAAACATGAACAATGCATAGTTAATTATGGAATATGTAAATTATTAATAAACAGTCTGTGTGGTAACCTTTTTCCGACGCTCGAATGTGTAATGGCTATGGGTGAGCGATATTAAAAAAATAACTAATTGTGTTACTGTTTCAAGTGTTTACTTTGTAACAAATGCTTGACAACAAGATGCCTATTTTATACTTTTATCTGGCGATAAAAATTATTTTAAAGCCAAGTGTAAGCAATTTTTTTACTGATGTTATTTCATCATGATAATGTGAAAGGTGGCGCTTTAAGTAATTCAAACCTGTACATTCACGTTTTTTACACACAAAATGTGTACTAATATACACATTGCACAGATAATTATGCCACTGACCATTGTGCATGGTTACTGTACAGGGCAGACCACTGGATTTATTCTGGGGAGGAGACAAAAATTTTGATAATATCCATCTAATTTTGACCAGAAATCTTTACATTTACGACAATGTCCACTTTCAATAGACAGATATGATGTCATTGTAGGCATAATTATAATTAGTTAACAATAAGACTAGATAACATATTTGAACATTTAACACAACTAGGAGTAAACAACCTACTCATTGCAAGATCTAAATAAAAAAATTCTAGATCCGTGGCTCCCGGACACCCATGTTGGTGTACATATTTTATCTTTATAAGGTTCAGCCTACAGTTACATTTTTCATTGGTGGCCATGTTAACATTTTGCATAATTATAAGAAAACGTAACCATCAAAAATTCTAAAAGTTTTTACCAGCCACTGTCACTATCCCTCTGACAAAAATTTGACATTTGACAAAGACTCTTGTAATATGCCTGTATGTGCGATACACCTCAAGGTTTACCAATGTTGGCATGAATTACGGCACACACGTGTCTAGTGGCCAAAAAAATCACAAATATCCTTCCGCCTATTAAAATCATCTAAAAATCCACCATTTCACTCTCAACAGCTTCCACCAGCAAACCTGGTAATGTCCCTGCACAAATGCACTTATGTCAGATCGTATGAATTTTTTTAAACTTCCTATATCCAAATTTACTATGCCCTACATTCGTGTGTAACACACCAGGAAGTCTAACTGAGGCATGACCCCTATAAAGGGTTCAGCCTACAGTTACATTTCCCACTGGTGGCCATGTTAACGTTTTGCCAAATTATAAGAAAACGTGACCATCAAAATTTCTAAAAGTTTTCACCAGCTGCTGTCATCATCCTACTGACATGCTGGTTGAGTTTTGTCAAAATTAGACGTTTCTAACTCTTGTAATATGCCTGTATGTGTGATACCCCGCAATGTTTACCAATATTGACATGAATTACTACGCACGTGTCTAATCGACAAAAAAATTACAAATATCCTTCCGCCTACTAACATCATCTAAAAATCCACCATTTCACTCTCAACAGCTTCCGCCAGCAAACCTGGTAATGTCCGTGCACAAATGCACTTATGTCAGATCGTATGAATTTTTTTAACATCCTATATCCAAACTTACTATGTCCTACGTTTATGTGTAACACACCAGAAAATCTAACTGAGGGGTTCAGCCGACTGTTACGTTTCCCATAGGCGACCATGTTAACGCTTTGCACGATTATAAGAAAACGGGACCATCAAAAATTCTGAAACTTCTTTCCTGCCGTTGTCACCATCTCATTGACATGCTGGTCGAGTTTTGTCAAAATCACATATTTCTAATGCTTTTAAAATGGCTGAACGTGCCATAGCCGTCAATGTTTACCAATTTCTGCAGAAATTACTACGCACATGTACCTTGTGGCAAAAACATTGCCAAAAATCCTTCCGCCTACTGAAATCATCTAAAAATCCACGGTTACACTGCTAACATGTTCTACCAGCAAACTTGCCAATGTCTGCTCAAATGCAGTCATGTCAGATGATTTTTTTTAAATTACACATATCTAAAATTACTGTGCCCTACATTCGTGTGTAACACACCAGGAAGTCTAACTGAGGCATGATCCCCGAGGCATGACCCCTAAAGGCAAAATGATGTGGGGCCAGTTTCTAGACAAGTGGGCGAAAATATGTGAAAGTTTAGCACCTTACCATTTCTAACGCGCAGTCATTGAACAGAACTGAACAAAATGGTGGTACGGTTTTGAGAAAATAGTATATTGTACTAAGTAGAGCATTAATAACATAATGGGGATGTGCAAAAGTTCTAATATTCTGTAAAATCGAAGCCATCTTCTGCGACCTCTTTTGCGCCGACTACAGAAGTTACCCTACTGACAGTACTGTTGGAAGGTGACATCTGATTATAAGGACAAGTGAATTTTGCATACGCTAGAAGTTACGAGTTTATTTGCAATTACAAGTTGATCCAATTTATTTACAGTTATAAATTAATGGCATGTCAATATTTCACACAGATCATGGCATTGTTTTACCATATACACCCTGTACTGCAATTAAAAAAGTTGCTTTCAATTTAAATGATTTCTATCAAAGGTTTGGTGTCAACGAATTTGCCGTGTATCGAACGTGTGCACAAATGTCTGCCGTATCATGTTGGGTTCGATTATAATTTTGCTATGCACATTGTGATGGAAAACTACTATGAAACTCTAGGATGTCAAAGTAACGCGACTCACGAAGAGCTGAAGCAAGCATATCAGAAATTAGCTCTGGAATATCATCCAGATAAACTCTGTCAACATGCATCTGCTGCCTGCTGTGCAGTGCAGGCAGATAAAATGGAAGAGTCGACGCAAAGGTTCATCACCATAGACCGAGCATGGAAGTTGCTTGGTGATACCGATATGCGTAAAGAATACGATGCCCGCTGGACTTCGAGATGTGCAGCACAAAAATGGCCAATCCAAGACGAAGTTGATTTCACTGACTTTGAATGGGACGACAACGAACACATTTATTTCTATTCATGTCGATGTGGCGGTGAATATGTGTTATCGAAGATAGACGCTGGCTTCGGCGTTGATTACGTTTGCTGTGAATCTTGTTCACTTTGCATTCGTGTACTCAATTACACAAGCTTGACATGACATGTATTTTGATTTTAAGCTTTCAGTAGTCATAGTGCATCACTGTTTGGACTATGCTGCAGAGTAACCTTTAATAAGATGTCTGACTGGCCACTGCTTCAAAATCGGGGTCAACTGTTATTATCGGTATACCAATATATTATAATATGATATGGCCTTTCATATCATATAGAATCAGTCTCGGTTCTCTCAAAAGTCATTCTGCAAATCGCCCTCGCACAGGTGACTGGATCTTGCAGTGTAATGTCAGTATAAATTTACCTTTGCAGGCTTTGGGCCATCTACAAATTACATTAGCAAGAAGGGGAGGGGTACTGCTGTGTACCTTATGGTAATTACATCAGTGACAAACAATTGTATGATGAGAGTGTACAAAGTTGGCATATCTAGGAGCCATGGCCCCCCGGTTTACTTTTTTCCAATGGCGCCGCTACATGGTATCATGGGTGACAAGGCGTGCCTTTGGCCTACCCCTTTGCGAGATCCTAGATATGCTACTGGTTTAGCTAGATCACCACTATCAGTACGGGGTAGCGGGAGGGGTCTGACCTGATGCGTATGGTGGAGGGGTTCGTTTTTTCGTACATCATTTGTAGATGATACCATAGTAAGACTAGAACAGGCACAGATGACGAGTAGATGAACACCTGTTGTATCTCGTGGACATAATAAAAGTATTTCGGAAAACTAGAAAATAATACGAAATATAAAACTGGTTATGCAACACTCAGTTGTTTCATCAATTGATATGTAGAAAATAACTAATGTCAACTTTATTATATTTATTATAAAGCTTTGCAATGTTATGACATTGAGGACTCGCTATATACACGTATCTGTATTTTATCATAAATTAATGTCCAACAAAAAAATCCATGTAGAAAGTGGGAAACAAAAGAACAGATCACAGCGAAATGGTAGACACTGCCATGTTTACGCAGGCAATTAGTGAAGCACCTCAACTGGAACCAGACCTGAACTATTGTAAGATTCTGAAGACAAAGATCTGATCATTGAAGAATCAAATGGATCCTGCGATCAGAACTATCCTGATATGCAAGTGTGGGGTCCTTGACGGACAATAAGCATTGTGTCGAGTCTGATCACGAATGCTTTATTGCATGCCGGCTGTAGAAGCTGCCTAAGACTGTTGTATGCAAGCACATGAGTTCGTCCATATCCCATAAAGAGTGTTCCGTGGTGACTGTAGCTGGCGAGTCAGCCGCATGTCAACTGGCACAGAAGAGTAGGAGGCTGTCCTGCTCAGGTGAAAGACAATTACCAGCATCAGATGTGACCACTAGGCTTGTGGTCAATTCTGAATTGAATTGATAAAAAATTTGTATGAATTGAAAAAATCAAACAGATTGAATTGTAATAGAAGTTTGCAAAGTGAGTTGAATTGAATGAATTGATAAATTCATATAAAGCGTAATTTTTTTATATAAATTTACACAAACATCAAAATATATTACAATTTATGTACTCTTAAGACTGACTACCACTTAAACTTATAGGGTGTGATGAGCTTATTTTTAAATCAACAGAGGCTGCTCTAAGTAAACAATTAATTGACCCCAATTCTTTGTGTACCTAGCTAGTCCACTAAAATAATGGAAATATGTCCTAAGAAGTAATGATAATAATATATATGTATTTATATATATATATACTTAAATATCATATAGTTAGTTCTGTAACTTGTATTACAAAAAAGTTTTAAATTCTTAAACGAACATCCTCTGCATGACAGTTAGTGTGTCAGTAGTTGTGTGGGAAGTTGTTTGTACAAGTTGTGGTGCATTGTGTTCAACATTTGTATAAGAGTACAGTGACTGTTACACAAAGTGTGTGATTAGTTGTAATGTATCATTCATTCACACATGATTATGCATAATTACACCATTTATCTAAATAACGCGTGTTGTCAGGAAAAGTTGGAAAATAAATGTATGATAACAAACATTTTATTACCCATTGCCACATAAGCACTCATATCATAAACCAGTGTTGATATTTTTATCATCCAGTGTAAAGCCACCCGAACTAACAAGGAACTGAAGTTACTTCCAGTTACTGCGTCATCCAGTAACGTGTGGCTAAGAATTCCTTCAATTACATCTGGGATGTTGCATTCAGCAAATGAAGCTTGCTTCAAAGTTAAAAATTGAACATCTGTAGAGTTGCTTGGTGGCTATAATGACAAGTGATTTAATACACAGATACTCCCCGAATTATCCACCAGTAGTTGTATACAGAAGAAACGAGGTGACATAGCTCGTTCAATCTACAAATATACCTCCTTGAAACCAAACATTAATTTGCAACTGATTAATATATATATAAGCCAATGGCTTCCTTGTCCACTTGCCATACATATATATAAATAAACCCTGTAACATACCCCATATTATCACCCTTGAAGCCTCATGACCCACGGCACCATATAAACAATTTTTTCAGACAAAACTGAAACATCAGAAATAATAATAACATTTACCTAGTTAACTCTTCACCTGGTATTGAGTATGTTATCGCTACTCGTTAAAATAACATAATATTATCAAACTGATAATTTACATGGCACTTCAGAAATAATTTAACATGGTTCCGACAGGTAGTATTAATACCACGATTGTACGAATAAATTTCTTCTTGAAGCCAAATTGGCCTTGATACTGCTAGTAACCTTGTAGTTCGGGGATGTTTGCATATAGGTCAATACAGTTTGGATTGGCGTAGGCTCCACGAACTTTGACCTCTTCACCAGAAATGACCTTCTTCACAGCAACTTCGACTTTCTTCCCATTGTGTGTGTACTGCAAGAAAAGAAGGCATGATTATTAAAAAACATGCATATACAGCTATTTAATTTGAATGTTTCAACATTAATTAATTTGGATGTTTACATTGCATGTAAAACGGCAAGTTTGATATTCATGAACACAATGGTTTATCATAAACAATTGTGGTTCATCAAGACATTTGGACAATCAAAATATTACAATATACTTTATACTATATAACATGATTTGCATTTGCAACATGTTGCCTACAAGATCAGATTACCCCAGCTCAAAGCTAAGCACATGGCATGGCATGTTTATGATAATTTTGATTTTATCCATTATCCGGCAGGGTCACCAGGTTCACATTCATGGCGAGCAAATTTATGTAGCTGGATCCAAGCACATGCAATCGTTACTATGGAAACATCATCAGTGTTTCCAAGAAATCGGAGAGATTTCCAAAAGGACTGGGTTTTTAAAAGATGGATTGGCAAAATACAACATTAGTGCCACATGATTAATTGTGTCACCGTTCAGTTCAATATTTCCTAGCATGTTACTGACTGACCGACACATTAGTTGCCTCAGCAACCTTAAATAACTAGAAATAAAAACTACTTGCAGGTATTTCATCGGTCGGGAGTACAACAGCCGGTAGATGCCGAGCTGACAATTGCTGCCGAATGCTCGCCTTCACACTGCGGACAATGTCATTGCAGAAAGTGCTCCCTGGCGCCATCTGCAGGAAAAGGATAACGCGCTCTTCGTCTCCAGTCTTGTTCCGCTGCGACACACACAGACTGTCCTGGATCTCCTTGAACTGCTCAACTACAAAGTCAACATGGAGATGTATGATACATTATATTCCAATAAAACATTGGGGAAAGATCACATTTGATTTACCCATAGGTTACCATTATAGCGTTTCTTTGGATTCCTGAAAGTTTTGTCCTATGATTTTCTTTAAATGTCACAGCACATTTATCTTCTATTAACACACATGCAGTGTGAAATTCTTGAAAATGACATACCCCAAGCTGATACCCCTAACTTTTGGCACAGCCCGTTGACCGATTTTAAAATGTAGTTCTGCAGAATAGTCAGTGTAGATACACCCAAGTGGTCAGCATCTGTCTATTGCCATCAAATGAAAGACTTGACTGTATGTGGGTAATGGCGAACATATCCTAAATGTGGTCTATGGCCTGCCATGTATTAAAGATAGGATATCCCTAACATTGTTGATATATATGGTCAATTATCACAAATCGTCGACAAACGATATTTGTGGCTATAAATACTTCTAGATAGACTGGATTGATATTCTACATATCCATCTCAGTGAGTGCTTTCGGGGAATGCATATGTATCTTGAAAACTCTTTTTTAAACATGTGGGACTACAAGGAAACAACAACCAATCTAAGACTGCTGCATAATATGTTACTCTAATGGTCTAATACTCTAAAGCTTTATTCACTGACAATTTTACAAAGATTCTTTGAAGACTATATATTGTTTGTTGATTTTTTATTGTGTAGTGACGCTAGGTGAATACAATAAGTCATACAGACAAATGTTTTATTGTGTAGTGACGCTAGGTGAATACAATAAGTCATACAGACAAATGTTTTATTGTGTAGTGACGCTAGGTGAATACAATAAGTCATACAGACAAATGTTTTATTGTGTAGTGACGCTAGGTGAATACAATAAGTCATACAGACAAATGTTTTATTGTGTAGTGACGCTAGGTGAATACAATAAGTCATACAGACAAATGTTTTATTGTGTAGTGACGCTAGGTGAATACAATAAGTCATACAGACAAATGTTTTATTGTGTAGTGACGCTAGGTGAATACAATAAGTCATACAGACAAATGTTTTATTGTGTAGTGACGCTAGGTGAATACAATAAGTCATACAGACAAATGTTTTATTGTGTAGTGACGCTAGGTGAATACAATAAGTCATACAGACAAATGTTTTATTGTGTAGTGACGCTAGGTGAATACAATAAGTCATACAGACAAATGTTTTATTGTGTAGTGACGCTAGGTGAATACAATAAGTCATACAGACAAATGCAGGCCAAAATATTTACAAATAACATTAATTTCTGGCTATATATAAGGATTGAATTTGGTGTTAAATACCATTAAATATGACTTCATTCTACAAAATACATATATCATAAGATTAGAGAGGGTGGGGGATGCAGGCAGGCATTAGACAGGTAGGCAGGCGGGTTGGTGGGCGGGCAGGCCTGCTGGTAGGTAGGCGGCAGGCAGGCAGGAGGGCAGGCAGAGAGAGAGGGAGGGTTGGGCAAAGGGAAGGAGAGAGCGTAGAAGCGTTAACTAAATAAGTAACAAAAGTACTGTACTAACTAACCAATGTGGTAAATCTCAGAACTTCCAAATCTCACGCCATTTGGATTTAATGTTCCATCGCTGCAAGCAAAGCAACAGTTGTTCTTTTAAACTTCTTTAGTAATCACAATAAAACACTTCATTGTTATATATAATGCATCCATTATTATTAAAAACAATATAACATATATATATATATATATATATATATATATATATATATATATACAGGGCCCTGTATATATATATATATATATATATATATATATATATATATATATATATATATATTTATTTATATATATATATATATATATATATATACATACATACACACACAAACATATATATATATAATATATATATATATATATAATTATATATACAAACACTAGGTACGTATGAATAATTCACTAAGTGATATTTAACTAGATGGAGAAATTTGTTGTTGTAATAAACATGTTTGAGAGCTAATTTTTTTCAATGTATGCATTACAATACAAGGATTTACAAAAACCAGCCACAAAAGAATATGACAGCATTATATCATGTTTTGCAATTGAATAAGAAATGTTTTACTAAGCAGAACTGGGAGAGTGAAAATTCCTTAAATGTATTCTCCTTTTGGAGTTTAAGAATGTATATCTGTATTTTACGTTACTTGTCATATCAAGTAAGGTTTAAAAAATGTACTTGCATATAACACAAAACGGTCTATATCTTATAACCTAGTTTTCCCTATTTATTTTATTTAAGTTAAACTGCACAGAAAAGGATTAACAAAAACTTCATCGTACACTTGGATACATGTTTGGAAGAAATCTTAGCCATTTGATCACTGTTCTAACATAATTGTCCGAGTATAATACGCATCGTTTCCCTTAGTTTTTTAGTTAAAAGTCCTGGTGTGTATCATACATGATAACAAGGCTGAATTTGTTGTTGGACCGAATACGCAGTAATCAGGAACTATAGATTGGCCTAAATTATTTAGGCTGCTAAACGACAATTCTGACCTTATTTGGTTCTATGCCAATGCATTCATTCAATCATTCCACGTACAAAAAATATTCTTTAAAAAGTATTGTTTTTGAAGTTCAGATAGCACAATGGAGTGAACAATATCATAAACCAATGACGCTCACAGCAAAAGACACTGATGCAATGCAGCTCTACCTGGACCCACAAGATACAGGCCTAGGGACACTCTAAACCGTGCGTCAACCAAACTATAGGAAGTGGGCAAATTGGGGGTTGGTGCATATTATACATGGTTATGGAACATTACTATATATACCTTCTTCCAAGCATCCACAGGCCCCCAGTGTCAGGGTTGATCTTGATGAAGTCACCATGTGCCCACACACCTACACACAAACAAAGCCACCAATCATATAAGTACAACATGAAGCATTAATCAACAACAAACTGTTAACTTTTTTTATCCTGAACAGACTTGCAGTAATGCTAGTCCCAGTCCTGACATAACCTGGGGAAGCAAAGTATATTTTCAAAAACCTGCATCTATTTCATGTAAAGAATATATATTTCTAGCTAAATGAAATGGTTTGTGCACGCATGACACCAACAGAAAGCTGACATACGTGTCTTCTCTAATATCTAAAGTAAGCCTCTTTAATTTTCCTAACAAAAACATTTTTAATGGTTGAAAAAAAAACGTCTTTTTCATGTCTTTATTTTTCAAAGCTACATTCTATACAGTTAAGATCAATAAAACTAAATAAATATAATAAATAAATAAATATAGTAAATAAACAAATAAGTATAATAAATAAATAACTACAATACATGTTCATAAAGTGTCATCAGTCAATATGTAAAACAATTTGTGGATCTGCAAAATGGTTATGAATAGAAACCCATACAAACAGGGGTAATTGTGGGGTTCTCACCGGGCCACTGATTGAAGTATGCCTTCTTGTACTTGATGCCACTATCGTCATTCCAGAAGCGCGTTGGCATGCTCGGGAACGGCTTTGTACACACAAGCTCCCCAACGTCACCAAGCACGGGCTTGCCTGAAACACACAGGCCATGCCAACGCATGTACAGTAGGGTTTGGTATTGCCAAACCTTCTGTATCGCGATACACCACGTTACAGAGGACCATATCGCAAGTATCACGATACAGAGGACCATATTGCGATACACCATGATACAGAGGACCATATCGCAAGACAGCACGATACAGAGGACCGTATCGTGATCCGTATCGTAATATATGGTGGTTGTTTTGGTTAAGATATAAGATGGTTTAACCTGGTTAAACATACCTGACTGCCATTTATATTAAATAATAACTCGAGAAGTAATCTTCAAGTCAGCGTGCACTTCATGCCAACGTAAATTTTTTTACCGTTATAGCAGACCATAGCGCCTGATTACTGTGACTCCAGTACACTACAGTATGATGCCAACCTAAAGTAACCGTGTTCTTAAACTTTATTCTTTAGGTTTTTATTAATCTGGAGTATTGTTTAGTATTTCAACTATAATTTGTGAAGAAATGGTTAATTTATCTTAAAAATTTCTGAAACTATTTAATTCAAAATTGCAAGCCCCAGCCACCATAAACAGATCTGTTAGAAATTGTATGTTTCAAATGGTTCCTAGAGGACAAGACATATAACTTTAGACAATAGTTGAGTCAACACAAACATGTAACCATGATCATACATGGACACGTTTTGAATTTGCATGAGTATGTTGGGTTATTAAGACAAAAGTAAACATATGCCTTTCAGAAATGCTTGTTAAACTTAAATTGTTAACATTGATTGTCATGAAGTTAGTATTCTACGCCAAGTTTTGATGGTATGAGCTGTACAAGGTGTACACGTGTGTATCAGTAGCTGTACGAGACATACAAGAGTGTATCAGTAGCTGTACAAGGTGTAGATGAGTGTATAAGTACCGTCATCATCCCAGCATTCCACAGCCATCCCGAGTATGCGACACTGGATCTCTCCCTGATACACGGCTCCTGTACAGTTCTGACCAGCGAAACACGCAATGATGTCAGTGCCACCTGGAGGGAATCACACACAACACTTGTACAAAGTCAATCAAACTATAAGTAATAGCATATGTGCATACACAGTTGTGTCCATACACAATAAAATTAACATTCCATCAACTTTCCAATGATATATATTCATCAAGAAAAAATAGTTCCCAAGTAAACACTTAGTATCACCAGTGATGACCAGCATCACACTGGTCAGTACAGGTGCTACAAAAACTACCTAAAAAACACAGACACAAGAGTTCACAGGTTTGCTGGCGAACAGTGACATGTAAGGGCCAACCTATATAATATCAACTACATTCAATCCAATCTCTGCAGACGGGCCCACAGGCAGCTAAACCTGACACTGGCCAGGCAGCATCACTTCACCTTCATCAAGGTGCATTGTAGTCAGGTCTATCAGTCGAGGATTAGCTACTTCAGCCATCCAAGACTTCATCTCTCATTTGTTCAAAGCTTTTATCATGTTATAGAAATAAGTAAGGATGGGTGCAGGCAAACTAGCAAAGAGAGCTGAGGTGGAAAAACATCAAGGACGCAGGAAAAGGGGAAGGCCACATCTGAGATGGGAGGACTGCGTGAAGAGGGATATGAGAAGATCGGGGAAGGAGGAAAGATGGAGAGGGGGCTACCGATAAAAAAACTATGGAAAGAAAGAACAGAAAGAGTGACTCAACAATACTGTGACTGTACCTGACCCTCACCCCTGTACAGCAGGGAACAAGGAGGAAGAGCACATAAATATCACCATTGTATTAACAAACTAAAGAATAAACAGTAAAGCAAGACATCTGAGCGATGCAGAAGTTTACCTGTGATGGAGCCAAAACGTTTACCTGTGATGGAGCCAAGAAGTTTACCTGTGGTGGAGCCAAGAGGTTTACCTGTGATGGAGCCAAGAAGTTTACCTGTGATGGAGCCAAGAAGTTTACCTGTGATGGAGCCAAGAAGTTTACCTGTGGTGGAGCCAAGAGGTTTACCTGTGATGGAGCCAAGAAGTTTACCTGTGATGGAGCCAAGAAGTTTACCTGTGGTGGAGCCAAGAAGTTTACCTGTGGTGGAGCCAAGAAGTTTACCTGTGATGGAGCCAAGAAGTTTACCTGTGGTGGAGCCAAGAGGTTTACCTGTGATGGAGCCAAGAAGTTTACCTGTGATGGAGCCAAGAAGTTTACCTGTGATGGAGCCAAGAAGTTTACCTGTGGTGGAGCCAAGAAGTTTACCTGTGATGGAGCCAAGAAGTATACCTGTGATGGAGCCAAGAAGTTTACCTGTGAGGGAGCCAAGAGGTTTACCTGTGATGGAGCCAAGAAGTTTACCTGTGATGGAGCCAAGAAGTATACCTGTGATGGAGCCAAGAAGTTTACCTGTGAGGGAGCCAAGAGGTTTACCTGTGATGGAGCCAAGAAGTATACCTGTGATGGAGCAAAGAGGTTTACCTGTGATGGAGCCAAGAGGTTTACCTGTGATGGAGCCAAGAAGTTTACCTGTGATGGAGCCAAGAAGTTTACCTGTGGTGGAGCCAAGAAGTTTACCTGTGATGGAGCCAAGAAGTATACCTGTGATGGAGCCAAGAAGTTTACCTGTGAGGGAGCCAAGAGGTTTACCTGTGATGGAGCCAAGAAGTTTACCTGTGATGGAGCCAAGAAGTATACCTGTGATGGAGCCAAGAAGTTTACCTGTGAGGGAGCCAAGAGGTTTACCTGTGATGGAGCCAAGAAGTATACCTGTGATGGAGCCAAGAAGTTTACCTGTGATGGAGCCAAGAGGTTTACCTGTGATGGAGCCAAGAGGTTTACCTGTGATGGAGCCAAGAAGTTTACCTGTGATGGAACCAAGAAGTTTACCTGTGATGGAGCCAAGAAGTTTACCTGTGATGGAACCAAGAAGTTTACCTGTGGTGGAACCAAGAAGTTTACCTGTGGTGGAGCCAAGAAGTTTACCTGTGGTGGAGCCAAGAAGTTTACCTGTGATGGAACCAAGAAGTTTACCTGTGGTGGAGCCAAGAAGTTTACCTGTGATGGAGCCAAGAGGTTTACCTGTGATGGAACCAAGAAGTTTACCTGTGATGGAGCCAAGAAGTTTACCTGTGGTGGAGCCAAGAAGTTTACCTGTGATGGAGCCAAGAAGTATACCTGTGATGGAGCCAAGAAGTTTACCTGTGAGGGAGCCAAGAGGTTTACCTGTGATGGAGCCAAGAAGTTTACCTGTGATGGAACCAAGAAATTTACCTGTGATGGAGCCAAGAAGTTTACCTGTGATGGAACCAAGAAGTTTACCTGTGGTGGAGCCAAGAAGTTTACCTGTGGTGGAGCCAAGAAGTTTACCTGTGATGGAACCAAGAAGTTTACCTGTGGTGGAGCCAAGAAGTTTACCTGTGATGGAGCCAAGAGGTTTACCTGTGATGGAACCAAGAAGTTTACCTGTGATGGAGCCAAGAAGTTTACCTGTGGTGGAGCCAAGAAGTTTACCTGTGATGGAGCCAAGAAGTATACCTGTGATGGAGCCAAGAAGTTTACCTGTGAGGGAGCCAAGAGGTTTACCTGTGATGGAGCCAAGAAGTTTACCTGTGATGGAACCAAGAAGTTTACCTGTGATGGAGCCAAGAAGTTTACCTGTGATGGAACCAAGAAGTTTACCTGTGGTGGAGCCAAGAAGTTTACCTGTGGTGGAGCCAAGAAGTTTACCTGTGATGGAGCCAAGAGGTTTACCTGTGATGGAACCAAGAAGTTTACCTGTGATGGAGCCAAGAAGTTTACCTGTGGTGGAGCCAAGAAGTTTACCTGTGATGGAGCCAAGAAGTATACCTGTGATGGAGCCAAGAAGTTTACCTGTGAGGGAGCCAAGAGGTTTACCTGTGATGGAGCCAAGAAGTTTACCTGTGATGGAGCCAAGAAGTATACCTGTGATGGAGCCAAGAAGTTTACCTGTGAGGGAGCCAAGAGGTTTACCTGTGATGGAGCCAAGAAGTATACCTGTGATGGAGCCAAGAGGTTTACCTGTGATGGAGCCAAGAGGTTTACCTGTGATGGAGCCAAGAAGTTTACCTGTGATGGAACCAAGAAGTTTACCTGTGAGGGAGCCAAGAGGTTTACCTGTGAGGGAGCCAAGAAGTTTACCTGTGGTGGAGCCAAGAAGTTTACCTGTGATGGAGCCAAGAGGTTTACCTGTGATGGAACCAAGAAGTTTACCTGTGATGGAGCCAAGAAGTTTACCTGTGATGGAGCCAAAAAGTTTACCTGTGATGGAACCAAGAAGTTTACCTGTGGTGGAGCCAAGAAGTTTACCTGTGGTGGAGCCAAGAGGTTTACCTGTGATGGAACCAAGAAGTTTACCTGTGATGGAGCCAAGAAGTTTACCTGTGATGGAGCCAAGAAGTTTACCTGTGATGGAACCAAGAAGTTTACCTGTGATGGAGCCAAGAGGTTTACCTGTGATGGAACCAAGAAGTTTACCTGTGATGGAGCCAAGAAGTTTACCTGTGGTGGAGCCAAGAAGTATACCTGTGATGGAGCCAAGAGGTTTACCTGTGATGGAGCCAAGAAGTTTACCTGTGGTGGAGCCAAGAAGTTTACCTGTGATGGAGCCAAGAAGTTTACCTGTGATGGAGCCAAGAGGTTTACCTGTGATGGAGCCAAGAAGTTTACCTGTGATGGAGCCAAGAAGTAGTTCACTCTTCACATCTCGATACACGTAGTTGAACGTAGCGGGCTTGAGTGGCGAACCAGTTGACAGAATTATGTGCAGTGACTTGAGACTGTGGGTTTTTCCTGTGAATAAACATGACAAGCCACACCTGTTAGCTGCTGATGTCTCTGGTGTTTCAATTGTCTCATTTGTTGCTAGATATAAAGGTTACTTGTACTGCAGAGTATCTGGTCCATGGGACCACTCAAAGCACTATACCCTCCACTCCTTGACAGACCCATCCATGGGACCACTCAAAGCACTACACCCTCCACTCCCTGGCAGACCCATCCATGGGACCACTCAAAGCACTACACCCTCCACTCACTGGCAGACCCATCCATGGGATCACTCAAAGCACTATACTCAAAGCACTGAACGACTATTTCTAAAGATCTTTCCTGGTGTAATAACACGACTGACATCATTAAAAAAGCACAAAAACGCATGTACTTCCTTAGACACCTCAAACGATTCGGCTTATTTCAAGCAATATTAACACGTTTCTACCGCGCAGTTATTGAAAGTGTCTTGTCATTTTCTATCACTGTCTGGTTTGGTTGCGCCAGCCAAGATGAAATTAATCAAATTGAATCAGTCGTCAAGTACGCCTCTAAACTAATCGGGTTAAATATGCCGTCCATCAGATCTCTTGATCTATCTCGCAGTTTGCGCAAATCCAACGAATATCATCCAGCCAACCATCTCTTTGAACTCCTTCCCTCCGGTAAGCGCTATCGTAGCATAAAAACTAAAATGACGCGATTTAACAATAGTTTCTATCCTGAAGCGCTGAGATTTTTAAATGGAGAGCCATCATAAATGTCTTGCCTCTGGTAGGTAGTTGCAATGTCGCCTTTTAAATTTTTTATTTATTTTTTTTTTTTTTAATCTTTAAAATTTTTCATTTTTTTAATCTTGCAACCTATTATATTACTCTCGCTTGTTTTTAGTATTACGATTGTGATATGTAATGTTTAGTTCCGTGTGTGATTGGGTGCATGAGTGTATGTTTGTGCTAACGCCACAACACTACAAATTCCTTGTACTTGCTACTTGGTAATAAAACGTATCTTATCTTATCTTAAATGGCAGCATGAGGATTTGCTGGAATAGTTTCATTTGTTATTATAATGCTCAGGACCACATTACACATAGAGTATGGCAACAAATTCAGAATTTCATACACCAAGTGTGTGTGTCATTGTAGGGTCGTGCAGCACAGTAACAAAGTGTTTGGCTCTTAACCAAAACAACAAAGGTTCAATTTCTCTCACTGCAGTTCAAAGTCTAGGCAATTTTGTTCACTCCATAGTTCACACAGTGGAATGAGTATCTGGCTAGAGGCACTAGTGCAATTTGTGGAACAACTAGTTTTATGTAGGGACTGTAGAGTGGTTGAATGCATCCCAGATAATTTTGGTTTAGAATGAACATACCTACTAGAGTGTAAAAGTCCAAAATTCAATACACAAAAACGTACCTTTATTGATTAACAAAAATGCTCCTTTATTACCAGGTAGACATATAGAAACACATTTACCATGAAATATTTAACAGAACAACATGCCCCTACAGATGAATAATGCCTTTTAAGTAATTTTTTATTTCACCTTGCTGCTTACTTTAAAGATGCCCAAGGCTATGATTAAAAAAAAGTTAGTAACTAACCAGGTTTGATGCCTCGTTCGTCCAGCAAGGACAACCACTTGGCTCCTGTCCCAAGAATTGTGACCCTAAAACGTATTAGTCAGCTATCAAGCACACTTATGCAAACTGAATTATTATTTTGATTGGGTATTTATGCCAAAAGCAGACAAAAGCATACAGATTATAAAAAATATATACAGCATTCGACCTAGTAAGCATACATGTCCTAATTAGGGTACACCCCTTTTTTAATCAGCAGGATCCATAATTATTGTAATTTGACTAGTGTGGAACAATTTAAGTGTCGCCATCTGGTGTTAAACAGTTGGCACTACTCTTTAGTCAGTCTACTCTAGTCACCAAATGATACCATTAGTGTTAAACAGTTACCTTATTGTCTAGAGAATAAAATTTTGGTGTATGCTTAAAAGAACAGATTACTTGACATTTTTCCATGGCCCAATTTGTTTTCAAGCGTAATGTACGCTTATTATGTCTAATACAATATATACGTAACTAATGTAGAAATATCACAGTCAATGCAATTATCACAACACAAAAAGCTAAAATAATGGATGCTAAAGTTATGTTTTGCCTATTGTTCACTAACATTTCATTATCAACATAATTACTGGGATCTTATATTGACATAATAATAACTGGGATCATATATTATCCTACTTTCTTTAAACTTTCAGATGGTGTCAGCGGTAGAAAAGTAGAAAGGGTGATGATTAAAAATTCTCCGCATCATCAGCACTTTGTGTTCATTTTCTCTCTGATTCACGCACAAACTGAAACTGTTTGTGCTTCCAGTGATTTCCATTTTAGGTAGAGTTTATTTGGATTTTCGTCAATAAAAAACATAGAAAATTATGGGTTGAATGTGACATAAACAGGATGCTGGAAGTGACCGCAATAGCCAATCGAATCAATGGACGTCCACCAAATGATGGGATCTGTGTAATAGGTAATGTATTTCTCACAAAGATGGGCTCATTTAAAGTCGGTACTGTTAAGAAATCTTCCAAGCTTTTAACAAATTTCTACAGTGATGCTCAGCAAGTGTGGCATTTCTGATTTTGTTTACATTGTCAACTTGTATTTGAAGTCCAAACAAAATGATATTTTAGGATTATGCCTGCACCATTCAGCAAAAACAGTGACTCAGCATTGCGGAGCATGTCATTAAAATCACATATTATCATATTTATATGTAAGCAAATAAAATGTGCATCAGCAGAAAGAATTACTTTGTACATACTGACATTTCCATGTGGAATATTTCCACACAGAAATGTGAAAACATTGATCATAATGTTTTCTTGAAAAATCAATAATATCTAGACCCACATCTCCCCTCAACGTAACATATGGAAAGGTGTCAAATGTCACTCCATGTGTCCATGTAATTATATGCTCCACTACATACCTAAGTTTTCTACGCCCTACTACATACCCCAATTTGTCCACAAGGTCCCACAGCACATTCTCATTCGGCACAAAGGGAGATCCGTCGTAGCAAACAATCGCTGCTCCCAGAAACAGTGCACTAATCATCCAATTCCACATCATCCAACCTGTCTGAAAATATGCACCAGTATTAGGGTCAGCAAACAAAAACGTCAAAAATAAGAACATTAAATAAGTAAATATCATTGTAATGGGAGGATATTTTGATGACAGAAAAGACAATCATATGCAAAGTACCATCACTGCAACAAGTATGTGGTCAGTAATTTAGTCACTTACACTAGTGACACAGTCACTCACACTAGTGACACAGTCACTCACACTAGTCACTTATGCTAGTCATGTGGTCACTTAACACTAATGATAATAAGGTCACACTATCAGTGTAGTCACATTAGTGATAGGTCACAAGTTCATGTGATGGGTCACATAAACTGGTGACTTGATCACTCACACTAGTGACCTGTTTACTCACACTAGTGACCTGTTCACCCACACTAGTGACCTGTTCACCTACACTAGTGACTTGTTCACCCACACTAGTGACCTGTTCACCCACACTAGTGACCTGTTCACCCACACTAGTGACCTGTTCACCCACACTGGTGACCTGTTGACTTATACTGGGGACCTGTTCACTTACACTGGGGACCTGTTCACTTACACTGGTGACCTGTTCACTTACACTGGTCACACGTTCACTTACATTGGTGATTTGTTCACTTACACTGGTAACCTGTTCACTTACACTAGTGACCAGTACAGTTACACTAGTGATCTTTTCACCTACACTGGTGACTTGTTCATTTACACTAGTGACCTATTCACGTACACTGATGACTTCGTCACTTACACTAGTGACCTGTTCGTTTACACTGGTGACATGTTCACTTACACTAGTAACGTCTTCACTTACACTAGTGGCATGTTCACTTATACTAGTCTAGGCTAGAGCTACCAGTGGATATTTGGGACATAGGCCACGTGGCATCATATTTGGCTAAACAAAAGTTACCAATTTCATCCAATTTGGCCACCAGTATTTTCGTTGAAAAGCATGTGCACATTGCATAAGCGTTTGTTGTACTGCATATTAAAAAAATTGGCTAAAGCAATTTGAATTTGGCTATCAAAAATTGGGGCATTTAGATAAAATGGCTAAACAGTTTACAACATCAGAGTTAGTGCAGCTAGTGACGTATTCACTTACATTAGTGATGTGTTCACTTACACTAGTGATGTGTTCATTTACACTAGTGGCGTGTTCACTTACACTAGTGACATGTTCACTTACACTGGTGTAGTAGAAGAGGATATCGGTGTGTGTCATGTCTCCCTGCAACAAGTGCTCCTCTATGTGCTTCAACAGAGTCCCCTACAATCACACAAGTACCTGTCTTCAAAACATCACCCAATTATTCCAGGACAATATCCCTTGTACAACCTCCCCAGGACAATATCCCTTGTACAACCTCCCCAGGACAATATCCCTTGTACAACCTCCCCAGGAAAATATCCCTTGTACAACCTCCCCAGGACAATATCCCTTGTACAACCTCCCCAGGAAAATATCCCTTGTACAACCTCCCCAGGAAAATATCCCTTGTACAACCTCCCCAGGACAATATCCCTTGTACAACCTCCCCAGGACAACATCCCATATACATCTCTTGTACAGCATCCACATGACTTCCCTTGTACAACATCACTGTAAAAAAATCTTCACGACAACATGCCTTGTACAATATCCATTGTATGAAAATCACAGGTCTGACCAATACGTGCAAAATATGTAAAATATATTAAGCTTATGTATAATTTGTTGCATTATTTTCTACCAGTAGTTGTGATTTTCTTACATAAACCTACAATAAGAAATCTCAGTCTTTCTCAAGTAGGAACAATTTTGTGGATAATCCGAGACATCTACATGCTGATACATCCTTGATAAATGTGAAAACACTACAAGTCTACCGCAATTAAATAACAAGTAATGCACAACTTGAGATGATGCATTAATGAACAGTGAGAAATTTGTAGGACGGCGATTTAAATTCCTAAAGAATTAACAAGGAAAACACACAAACATATGCAGGCATGAATATTCTTAGACATGAAAAATCTTCCTCTTTTTATAACAGATAAAAGAGAAATAATTATAATAATAATTATAATAATAGTGTCATTTCCAAATTCTTTTTCTACTTCTACCGATACAGTTCATACCTCTGTGTTAGTTGTATTATGTGACTAGAGTATTGAGCTGGGTTCACACCATATAAACATATAGGGTGGGTTAGAGATATAGTCCACCAATCTGTGAGTCCATGACATGTTTTTTCCATTTCCCATGTGGGACCTTTTACTTCACAAGGTAGAAAGGACCAACGGCAAGACACAGACAATGTGGGATGAACGAAACTGTCCAAGCTTCGAGACAGCAACAGGTGGATTTGGACCCCAGTCCTCTCGGGTGGATTTGGACCACAGTCCTTTCGGGTGGATTTGGACCACAGTCCTCTCGGGTGGATTTGGACCACAGTCCTTTCGGGTGGATTTGGACCCCAGTCCTCTCGGGTGGATTTGGACCCCAGTCCTCTCGGGTGGATTTGGATCCCAGTCCTCTCGGGTGGATTTGGACCCCAGTCCTCTCGGGTGGATTTGGACCCCAGTCCTCTCAGGTGCGTCTGGGGCTCTACCACCAACTTATTTAGTAAAAATGGTGCAAGTGGTTGCAGTTACATACCTCTGCAGAGTGAACCAGTTACATACCCCTGCAGAGTGTACCAGTTACATACCCCTGCAGAGTGAACCAGTTACATACCCCTGCAGAGTGAACCAGTTACATACCCCTGCAGAGTGAACCAGTTACATACCCCTGCAGAGTGAACCAGTTACATACCCCTGCAGAGTGAACCAGTTACATACCCCTGCAGAGTGAACCAGTTACATACCCCTGCAGAGTGAACCAGTTACATACCCCTGCAGAGTGAACCAGTTACATACCCCTGCAGAGTGAACCAGTTACATACCCCTGCAGAGTGAACCAGTTACATACCCCTGCAGAGTGAACCAGTTACATACCCCTGCAGAGTGAACCAGTTACATACCCCTGCAGAGTGAACCAGTTACATACCCCTGCAGAGTGAACCAGTTACATACCCCTGCAGAGTGAACCAGTTACATACCCCTGCAGAGTGAACCAGTTACATACCCCTGCAGAGTGAACCAGTTACATACCCCTGCAGAGTGAACCAGTTACATACCCCTGCAGAGTGAACCAGTTACATACCCCTGCAGAGTGAACCAGTTACATACCCCTGCAGAGTGAACCAGTTACATACCCCTGCAGAGTGAACCAGTTACATACCCCTGCAGAGTGTACCAGTTACATACCCCTGCAGAGTTAACCAGTTACATACCCCTGCAGAGTGAACCAGTTACATACCCCTGCAGAATGAACCAGTTACATACCCCTGCAGAGTGTACCATGCACTTTGGTACCCCCGTAGTGCCAGATGAGTACATGATAAACAAAGGGTGATTAAACGGCAGCTGCTCAAAGGTCAATTCCACGGGCATGTCACCGGCGTCATGACAACCACTTGCCAGGAAGTCTTCCAGGAAACAGCTGCAAGAAGATAGAGATTTACCAAACACTGATAAGGTTCTAGTCAATAACATGGCCAGATCCCCAACAGTTCGTCAACAACTCAGGATACAAACCCAGAAAATGTACTGTTTGTATTTAGTACCAAGTACTCGCACATCGTTTCCCACTATCACTACCCTACAAAAACAGTTAAACTGACTTCTGGTTACCTATCAAATATGTCTATTCTTACGTACCATCTACACAATAGCAACCATATTTGACTAGTTTCGTGCATCTTTCAAATATGCCCAGGCAGCTCAGACCATCTATGTCACAACCTTTTGTTCTGAAAACTAAACTTAACATGGGGAAACACACTTTCTTTGTAGCAGATCGAAAATATGAAACAAAGTCCCTATGCCTTGAAAATCATCTGAACCTACAGCCACTTTCAACCAAAAAAACTATTATATTTAAAGTTTTTTGTCAAAATTGCATTTCCACCATAAATCCTCGGTGGTCCCTTGCACTCATGATGACTTCTGTGATGATATGATATATGTTTTTATATAGCGCAGTATCCAGTCCTTGTGACTTAAAGAATGTGGCTTAACAACCCTAGAGACAAGGCGGTTAAGAGGAGATCAAATTGAAGTTGTTAAGATATTGAATGGGTGTGAAAATATTGATAGAAATATTTTTTTCTCACTAAAGAAAGCTAATAGAACTAGAGGATATGAGGTAACATTAGTGAAGGATCAGTGTAAACTGGATATCAGGAAGTACTCGTTCTCATAGAGGACAATCAATGAATGGAAAAAATTGTCTACAGATTGTGTAACTGCTAGCAGCGTGAATATGTTTAAAAACAAGGTTGACACATAATTCAGGAGGGCAGATTAAAAATGTTGGACTCTCGATAAGCCAATGGCTTCCTTGTCCACTTGCTATCTAGGGTTTCTAAGGGATTTTTAATACATCAATGTATGTCACCACATAAAACATGTCATGGAGTTAGCAGCTATTTCATTTGGTTTTGCACACCGATGTATTTTTACTAAAAAATGTTGTTTCTATTCCAATTACAGTTCATAAGGGTGCCGACTTTGAGCACATGCAAGCAGTTTTGCGCTATGACAATTGAAGTGTCACCTGCCGAATATGACGTTGACATAGTTGGACACAGGTCGATGTATTTAAAAGTTTCATGTAGGCAAAATTTATTTGATCAGTTACGTGTAGTGCCACACATCAATGTTTTATGATCATCCCTGTGTCATCACTGTTTGGAATCAATAGCGCCTACCCAAAGAAACCCGTGGCGCCTCTGGTGCATAATACAACACTAATATAAAGGTGAAATTGTGTAAAATTGTCGACGGAAGTAACACTTAATCCACATGAATCTTTTGCCATGCACTGAAACAACTGCATATCTAAGTTATTCAAACGTCAGCTCAGCCAATTTTTGCATTCTGGTACTGCATCGTGATTTCTGTTTAATATCAGTCAGCGTTATTGTTGGTATGATGTTCTTCACTGAAACAGTAATTCTTTAATTATTTGCATTCTTGTCGTTGTCATGGATACAGCATTGTTCCAACTCTCTAATTTAAAGTACAAAATTACGTGTTGTACTTCCATCGCAACTCGATCCCATGATGCATTGCATTTATACACGCCAACCATCTAGTGATCAAAAACATGCTATTCCAGATGCCAATTATTACATGATATGTTGATGCTTCAGCAACTTTTAATTGTCCAAGTATAAGCAGTCAGACTGTAAGTGAAGGGCTGCATGTTGAGTGGCTGTTAAACCATTCATTTCATTGGCGACAACTTCACCCAATGTCACTCACCTGTTCCTAATGTGTGAGATGTCACAGTGTTGCGTGTCAGTTGTCACATACGGCACAATGATGACAGTCTGCAGGTCGGGCAGACCTGTCACACAGTAACACACAATCTACTTCAATGTTAAATATTCAACTTAAATACAACCACACACTTTGTCAGGGTTTGCAAGTTTTTCCAACTGTCTTGATGGTCAAACACCCCAAATTATCCATGTTCATATCCATCTGGATAACTCACCTGAATGTGAGTTGCAACGGTAATTCGTATTTCACATGTCATTACTGGCATTCATGTAATTCATCCATTCACATGTCATTCATTCACATAAGACATGCATCTCAACTATGTACAAATTAAGAAACTGCTAAGACTTCTTTACGTCATAAGATGACTAAGTAAAAAATTAGAACTATTAATTAATTATCCATAGTGGCTTACTTAGTTGATATTAATGAAGGAAGGACATGAAAACGTATGTTCTTTGCTATCTCGTACTTTCTTCTGGCATTCGACGTGAGAATGATATTGTCATCAGTGTAATGCTCCCAAGACTCACATTCAACGACCTGTTGGAGCTTCACAAGGTGGTCGTGTTGTTTGCTGTTGTAGACAACACCGTCCACAGAGAAGATCATCTTGGGCTGGATCTGACTGAAGCGATCTAACACTCCCTAAAACAAAACAACACTTCAGGAAGTGACCCAACATATCCTCTATAACTGATCCAACACTCCCTACAACACAACAACACTTCAGTAAGTGATCCAACACTCATATAACACAGCAACATTTCATTAAGCAATCCAATGCTCCCTACAACACTGCAACATTTCATTAAGTGACCCAGTGCTCCCTACAATACAACAACACTTCATTAAGTGATCCAACACTCCCTACAACAGAGCAATGCTTCATTAAGTGACCCAACACTCCCTACAACACAGCAACACTTCATTAAGTGATCCAACACTAATACAACACAGCAACACTTCACTACGTGATCCAACACTCCCTACAACACAGCAACACTTCATTAAGTGACGCAACACTCCCTACAACACAGCAACACTTCATTAAGTGATCCAACACTCCCTACAACAGGCAATGCTTCAGTAGGTAACCTAACACTCCCTACAACACAGCAACACTTCAGTAAGTGACCTGACACTCCCTACAAAACAGGAACACTTCAGACATCACAATCATATTGCAATTGCGTCACACAAACAAAACCTTAGCTAAGATGTTTTTCACATTGACAGCCTACTCACAGTGACCCCAAAGTCTGGGGAGGTGGAGCTCCAGATAGCCCCAATGCTTGCTGCAGCCAACATCGCTTCCACGGCCTCCAGGCAGTTGGGAAGGTAACCTGGAAAAAGAAGACCCCGATCAAGTACATGTTTTTCTTTTGTTCATCATAACAGTTTAACATCGATTGACAAATTCATGGCGGTCGAAGTACAACTATTTATGATGCTAGGCAGATTTCCGGCAAAACCTAATGCATTTTGTTTGATGAAGGAACATTTTGTAGCCTGATAGATGGTGACACTCGATCGGAATTGGAATGCAACAGACCGATTATACAGATTTATATACAATTTTAAGTCCAACATATGGATTTCAACCAAAGAATATGGCAGGCCTGTTTTAGGCAAGATGATTGTAATATTATTTTTGCAAGTATAAGCCCCACATAAGTGTGCACAAATGAGGGTTTAGTGCAAACCATATGAGCCAGATTTATTCCATGTTGTACACATAAGAATAAAATATATTGTTATTTGGACCGACAGAGTAATAATAATAATTGTTGCACACACTGACGCAATCATATAGTGCAAATAAATAACAGATAACTAACTTTCATTCAAATTTAATAACTAAAATAAATAAAAATTTGACTAATACCAGGAAGTGGTGTTGTTTGCTGATCAATGCCAAACCAAACACTACATAAGTGTTCATGAATGAGGGTTTAGTTATTAAATTTGTATGAAATTTAGTGTGTAGTGGCATTCTTAAACTATTAATAGACGACGATGAAGATCTGTTCAATGAATCACAAGAATCCTGCGAATAGAACCATTTTAAGGTATCTTAAGGTAAGCAAGTGTGCAGGTAAAAAATTTCCCGGGATTCCAGTAGTCCGAGATTCCTTGTTTCATCTCCACAGTTCTTTTACAGCCCTTGGGAGGAGTCAGTGTGACTCGCTACTTTAGAAGATGATAAATCCAGTGCTGAACTAGCCAATGTCAACGTGCAACATTTTGAATTGGCTCTGGTCTGCACCGAGCGTAACACTCACTTCTTTTGTTTAAAAATACCAGTGAGTCTTAGATTACAGGGAAATAGAAACGCTCAAACGGTGGCGCTACACTGTGGACTGGCAAAGAGTCCACAGTGTGGCGTCACAGCTATAGCCATTCCAGCATGAAAAATAAACATTTGTTGAAAAAGTATGGACCCCCAAATTTGTCTGCAGACACCGAAATATGAGCAGTTGGGTGGGCTCTAGGACCGGAACGATACACTACTTCACGTTATGATACGTATTGTGATACAGAGGTCACAATACAGACAACACTGACTAGAACGATGCAACAGTAAAACACACATTTAATTATCGCGTGGACAAGGCAACGCTACAGCAGACGTCACATCATCACTCACGAGGTCCAAATTGCACGCACGCATTGAAAAATAATAACAGAGTAAAGATTTTACATAGATTATAGTTAGATATACAAGTGGGAAATGTGCTACATGTCATATTTCACTATTTTATCGATACACAGGCAGGTGCTGCTCACGTTGAACGTTTATTGCTTCACAAAGGTGACGCAAATAATGTTTTGCCTACCACTATCGCATATCGTAGTGTACCACGATACGGATATTGTGTATCGTGTACCGTACGGTGCGTATTGCGATACACCGGTGCACCAGTGTATTGTTCTGGCCCTAGTGGACTCCCAACAATTCCCCACGAAAATCGATGCCTGTATAGAATGAGCTGGTGGGCTTATTGTTGTGCACCCATTTTAAAAGTACAAACTCTGATAGTTTTACCGTAAAATCACGTTATAATATAGCATGAACTACATCTACTCTAGACCACCCAAATATGTTTTAATGAACCACAATTTCAAAATATATTTTAACCGTTATGTGTCTATGAGTATCGACCTTGCTGTTCAGCAGCAAATTGCAACATAAACATAAACATGATGTTCAAGTCGAAACACTAATACAATCCGACATCTTGGAAATTCAAAACAATTATCAATATGACAGCAAGGAGTTAGAAAAACACATAAATTTAAGATAATTATTGGACAAAATGTTTGTAGAACTAGTTTGATGATTATAATTGAATGTCCTATATAAATACACCATGTCGTAACATTACTGCATCAATAATTTTAAATGTGAATAATTATCAACATTTTAAGTACTAATTTGTGGAGGTGGAGGGGGTATGAAGTGGAGGGGTATGAGGTGGAGGGGGTGTGAGGTGGAGGGGTATGAGGTGGAGGGCATGTGAGGTGGAGGGGGTGTGAGGTGGAGGGGTGTGAGGTGGAGGGATGTGAGGTGGAGTGAGGTGGAGGGGTATGAGGTGGAGGAGGTATGAGGTGGAGGGGGTGTGATAATTATTATGTTTTGTAGGTAAATGATGACAACTGTAAACAACCATTTAGTTAAGTAATGAAATACATATTATATTTTCACTGTTGATATCAAGACAAATATATATATATATACATATATATATATATATTAGTGCCCTGCATGGGCCGGGCTTAGGGTCCATGCCCGGCCTATGCCTCTACTAAATTTCTCGGGCTAGACCGGGGCCTACATTTTGCAGGCCTGGGCTGAAAAAAGTGTAAACACACCGAGCTTGGGCCGGGCCTGGTGTGAACAGGCAGGGCCGGGCCTGGACCTAATAAAAATATTAATACAAAACCCATACATATCACTACATAGTACATACAGAATACAGATGTTACAGATGCATATTTGTGGCATGAATGTAGCCTTTTGCATAGATCTAATGGCCCTATAAGTTCACTTGGCTGGAAGTAGCCAGCCTCAAATGTTTACTTTAGATATATTTGCAGAGGCAATCAAGCCATGATTGTTACCCTTTGACCCTACCAGTGGACATTCTATTGTCTAGGTCTTCCCTCCAAATCTGGCCTGTCTGAATGACCTGCCCACTGCCCAGTGCCCACCCCAGTTAGTAGTTGATATTTTCTAATTGTGTTAACTAGTGTCTACTGTTTAGTGTCTACTGTTTAGTGTCTACTGTTTAGTGTCTACATTTTCCCCAGTACTGATTCATTCAGACTTGTGCTAATTCACACATGTCTGAACCTGATCTGTCTCACACAAGTGACTACAGGCCTGCTGGAAATGCCACTGGGTGTCAGTGCCAGTGGGTGACATGGAACTGAAATATCAATATTAATGTTTTTAATGTCATTTAATAAAACAATACATATCTGTTACAGTTTATTTGTTTAGTTTTTATTATAATCTTAATTTATCTTTTCTAAATTTAGCAGGCCATGGGCTTGAGGGCCATGGGCTTACCATCTTTGGTCTGCAGGTATGGGCCGGGCCTGGAACATGCGAGCCAGGCCTGGGCCAAACATTAACAAATTTGTACTGGGTATAGGCCAAATTTTGCGGGCCTGGGCCAGGCTGGAAACAATTTTGCGGGTCTGGATTCTAACTGCTAATGCGGGCCGGGCTTGGGCTCAAATGATATATATAGATATATATATATATAAGCAAACCTAAATTATTGTACAATAACACCAGTGATAATCAATGACATAAACATATAAGATCAGGTCCACTGTCTCACTGTGTATTCAGCTTATCAGTTCAGATAAGATAAAACTTCATAAATCCATTAGATATGGTGGAAACTATCTTTATAACGGGCACATATATGTAGATATATAAGGCCAAGAAAACCATGTAGTGTCTATAAATAAAAAACAACAACTATTTTAATAGTAATGTAATTACACTAATTAATTACACTAATTATACACTAATAAAATATGCAGATTAAACTGTTCTTTTATTATGACTTTGTAAAAGGAAAGCAGAGTTAAGCACACATGTATTTCCTATTTTTTAATAATGACCAACAAAACGGTGATATGAAAGGCGATTTTTAATTAGCTTTCTTTGCAAACAAGATCTTGTCTGCTCATGGACATGACAACGAACAGTGGTCTGTAAATGCACAATGACAGAAACAAAATAATCCAAATGATATTTATATGTGCACCTGGACACAATGCTAACAGTGTATGAATACGCTTAAAAACAGAATTGACAAACACCTGATAATGGTGGGTTATACATAGATGAAATATTGTTGGAATCTCTATAACCCAATGGCTTCCTTGTTCTTGTTTGTCCACTTGTCATGTGGAGCTTGTGACTTTGGATGACAATGTAGTTAAAAATCTTGTTAAATCTACTGAAATACTGACCAAAATTAAGCACATTTGCAGACATCCACACAGATGAACTTTATAAAACAAAATCGAGGACCAGTATCAATGCCAGTCTCACGTGGACTTCAGGGACAAAGAAGGAAGCAACATTTATCTCTAGTATTATCACCTTCATAACTGCCTGCCACCAATGACCTCCCCCTACCCTGACACCCCCAGGCACCCACCCCCAGACACCCATGCCCCCACACACCCACCTACGACCCTGTCTCCCTGCTTTATCCCTGCCTTTCTCATGGCGGCAGCAAACTTGGCGACATCGCAACGCAGCTCCCCAAATGTGCGTGTCTTCACTCCCTTCTGACCCTCTCCTGAAACAGACACAGGCAACATCACTGGGGTGGTGCTCAATTCTTCTTTCCTATGGCTTTCATTTTAAATGAAATCAACTAATAAAAGAGCCAAAATGTTCTTGATTCTAATGACATTTGGCACATGTTGGACCTGTTGTAAAATGTCCATATATCAAATTCCAGACTGAGTGAAATAGTTTTAGAGTTATATCATTTTAATAAAAAGCAAAAAAAAATGCGTTACCTCTCAAACGTATGTAGATATAACTGTGGCTCTAATGGCACTAAAGTACTAATACTGGTCTTAATGTAAAGCTAAGACATTGTCCTATCCACATTTATGCATCACATGGCAGTTAAAAAATATTTTGTTGCAAGGGTCACTGACCTTCACTATTGACCTCATATACCCAAAATGAGTAACCCCCGATTTTGATAAAATTTTATCTTTAGCAAGGTCATTGTATCAACAAGTTTCAGGCAAAAAATTACAGTGATAAGATCTTCTGATATAGCAACATTAAGTGCATTTTTGGCAATTTTCACACAATTTCACATTACAAACTAATTCACTCACAAGTGAACAGGTCCCATATGTGCGCCAAATTTCATTAAAAATGGATAGGGTCAATCTTGCTGGTTGATTACATATGGAATGATCCAGCAGCAGAGTTTCATAGGTGTATCTTTATGGAATGATCCAGCAGCGGAGTTTCATAGATGTATCTTTATGGAATGATCCAGCAGCAGAGTTTCATAGGTGTATCTTTATGGAATGATCCAGCAGCAGAGTTTCATAGGTGTATCTTTATGGAATGATCCAGCAGCAGAGTTTCATAGGTGTATCTTTATGGAATGATCCAGCAGCAGAGTTTCATAGGTGTATCTTTAGCATATTGATTTACTCAATTGCTTTTGGGGAAGTTGAGTGGACCTTGGAAATTCTTCCACTCTAGGCAAACATGCTGCAGTCGTTGATGATGTGTTCAACGGCATACCTGTCTCACGACAAAGGTCAGAAATCTCACAACAAAAGTCAGAAATATTTTCATAATCTCAAGCAATGAAAATTATTGCGAGAATGAGACATATAATATATTTGTGGGAGTTGTAAGTGTAATTTTACTGGTAATATCCATCTTTTACCAAATAATGTGTAAAATACGGTCAGTAATTGGTCAACAGCTCAGCATCATCCAATGAGATTTCCTGTCGGAAAGCAGCATAACCTGTGTCGAAGATGAACTTTACTAACATGAAATATTACATGGATTACGTTACAATTACAAATTACAGGTGTAACTGAATACTGATTCCATGACACAAATCATAATCGAACCCAACATGTAACTCACTAATACAAATCATAGCAACAAGGCCAAGTAGCTGTGGCCCATTTTCTATACCCCGGTAGTCAACAAGACAGTGTACCTGTTGAGTAGATGGCTATCTTGTTGTCCTCGTGTTGTAGGAGGTTCTCTGTGTAATTGAGACGACTGCCATGGAACCATTCTGGGATGTCAGCGATACCCTTCGTGCTGTCAATCACCTGTTGCAACAAAAGTTTAATTTGGGGTCTGGATGTGGAAAACATGGTGGCCGTACCTACATCCTCAGTTGAGATGCACGTCTTTGTAACTTGCAATGTAATGCAGTTTTTGACATTTTATTAATTGTTATTGGAAAAGAAGTAAAAGATTGCAAGAATTTCTTGTAAATTAAACAGTCCTTTGAATGCGTAAAGCCACGAGTAACAACAAACCAATTTGCAATCTGTTTTGGAATGTTGCCAACTGTATCGTGGACACCACCTCAACTTAATCCGTTAATGGAAATTTGATCCACTATCCTCGTCTCACAATAACAAAGTGATTAATCTTAACTGTGTTTCTCACAACATGCCACTGGCAACAGGCGAAGTTTATACAACTTAATGTGCAAACTAGTACAATTTGGCAAGTAACAAAGTTAATAAACATTGCGTTGTCTACACAACATACACCACCCATATAGTAGCATAAATATACACATATTCGGTAAACAAACAAAATGAACGCTATTACTCTGACGTAATGTAAAAGATATGTTCTTATACAGCGGTATCCAGTCCTTGGGACTATATTTAGCACTTTACAGTTCACCCCCTGGCAGACCTGTTCATTCCACCGCCATCTCAACTTCCGCATATCTAGGACCTTGCTAAGGGGGAGGCCAAGGGGGAGGCCAAGGGTGGAGGCCAAGGGGGAGGCCAAGGGTGGAGGCCAAGGGGGAGGCCAAGGGGGAGGCCAAGGGTGGAGGCCAAGGGGGAGGCCAAGGGTGGAGGCCAAGGGGGAGGCCAAGGGTGGAGGCCAAGGGGGAGGCCAACGGGGGAGGCCAAGGGGGGAGGCCAAGGGGGGAGGCCAAAGGCAGACCAGGCTTAGTCACCCATTAGGTTACGATGCTACAATGTATGGCGCAACAGGTTACAAGCCAAAAAATTAAATAGTTAAGCCAAAGGGGTCCATGGCCCATTGGTCCCCTCTATATACTCCACTGAACATGTATGTCATGGACATGATGTTGGCGGGGAGGAGGGGGGTTCTCAAAATTACATATATACTGACTTTTATTTTATATTTACAAAAATGTTTGAGATAATCATGAAACATCACCAAACACACACACACACACACATATATATATATATATATATATATATATATATATATATATATATATATATATATATATATATATATATAAATTCGAAGTTTTATTCACATGGAATATTACTAATACTATTTCAAATATAACCACAGTCGAGTTGTGGAGTTTATCTGAAAAAACTTCTTCTGAAATGACTCGATTCAAAACAAACAGTGACAGGTTAAAAGGCATACCTCTTCATACTGCTGAGAAAACTTCAGCTCACAGAATTGCCAAAGTTCTTCCCAGAACTCTGAATAATTGCTGACAGTCCATTTGTACAAATCTTCGTACGTCTCTGAAATGCCACAAACCCAACATGTTAGTCATTTGTAAAGTGATGTCAGTCAGATCTTTGTTAAAACAGAAATTTTATTACCTTGTTACCTAATGTTGGGGTTCTCAGTCATAAATTTTTAATATATGAAAATTTATTATTACGATGACAACTGTTCATAAATAGTAAATCATTCACATTTTATACAAGTAAATTTTTCACAAAATGAAAGTGTGTTTACAAATTATTGTTGATAATATGTATGTACACACATACATATGTACGTACATACAGTATGTACACCTGTATCACAGGCTGTATGTATATATATATGTATATATATATATATATATACATACATACATACATACATACATACATACATACATACATACATACATACATACATACATACATACATACATATATATATATACATATATATATATGCAAGAAGTTTGTTGGCATAGAATGGCTGTTTCCAGGGCAGAAAATAAGTGTAACTTTATCAAATGAAATTACTTTCTCACAGTATTGGCATATATATTTAACTTCAGAAAATGATGCAAAATTTTGTAAATGCACAATGAAGTGTTATTGATCTGGCCAGAAAAACATAACTTATGTTTCATGGTTTTTGGGTTTATTCTCTTAAACTTTAGGTTGATTTATATTCAACCATATATTGAACAGTTTCTTTGGTAACAATTGCTGATTCGCTGTGTTTCATTAATATTATGCACACCATGGTTGAATATTACAAGCTTGGTGGGTTAATTATGGCAGTTCATGTGATAGTTTTATATAAAATGTAATTTTCTACATTTCTTCCTCTTAGAGACTTAGTTACTTCTTGGAAGGGCCTACATCAATTTTAGAAAAACAATTCTGAGAAAAGAAACGGAAAGTTCAAATGACATTTTCAAGAATATGATGGGTTATCTCTATGTGCACAGAAACAGGGAGCAGTTGCCAAGGCCAAAGCCGGGGTCGGGGCAGAATCAGTACAGTAGCCAGAGCATAGGGCATGTAATATGTAGAGAGGTCAGGCCACAGTTAGGCTTCAGGAAGTGTTATAAATGTAGTGCCTAAAAATGTGTGCAATTTAACCAATTTCAGTTATTTTATTTGCCAAGAAGCAACTTTAATCAGCCAGCAAGATTGGAACATTCGACATGCTGCACCTGGCAGTGAGATGTTGCAGTAAGAAGTGGATTCAAAGACACATAGGTATTTTTGTGGTGGCATTTCCGAAGCACTGGTAGGAGTATTAACATTTGGCAAAACTACCAATTTTGAGGGTAGGTGCGTTTGCAACATGATCAGAACATCAATGACATGATGGCTGTGAATTTATTTAAGAATTTTTGATGGCCCAGTTTTCTCACAATCACCAATGAGAAAATGCACTGTGTTCCATGTCCTAGTAACTTTAGGCACTTCAACAAAATGCGCTGCCTCGGTTGTTCTGCGCGAATGAAAATCTGTTCACGATTAATGCCATTACGATTACCGGAATCTTGTTAACATTTTGTTTTGCCTCATGTTTTGTCGGCTGTTTCCGATAGTGGCAAACCTATACATGGAACATTTTGAGGAAAGAGCCATCAGAGAAGCACCTCATCCTCCAGACATCTGGTTGAGGTATGTAGACGACACATTCACAGTGTTACAAGAGAATGAACTAGAACATTTCACACACCATCTAAATTCAATGGACGAGAACATTAAGTTCACGGTAGAACCAGAACAGGACAATACGTTAGCCTTTCTATACACGTGTGTATGCTTGAATGATGATGGATCAACCAAGGTCAAGATATATCGGAAAGCAACCCACACGGACCAATATTTGAAATGGGATTCTAATCACCACCTAGAACACAAACGATCAGTGGTCAGGACACTCCTCCAAAGGGCAGAAAACCTGATAACAGAAGAAGAGGACAAGAACACAGAGGTGGACCACATCAAGAAAGTGCTGAAAGCAAACGGTTACAAAACTTGGATGTTTAACACCACGCAACCAATGAGAAGGAAGGAGAACACCACCACAGAAACCAGCAGAAGACAGCCATAGGTCTGCCCTACATTAGTAAACTATCAGAACAAGTAGCAAGGATTTTCAAGTCCTATAACATCCCGGTTTACCACAAACCTATCAACACCCTGAGGTAACTGTTGGTACACCCAAAAGACAGAACAGCAAAGTGTGGGGTAGTATATGACATACAATGCCCAGAATGTGACCAACACTATATAGGAGAAACAGCCAGAACACTTGGCACAAGAATCAAAGAACATCTATCTTGTCGCCAACCCCTATCAGCTATAAGTGAACACAAACAGAACACAGGCCATCAGTGCTCTATAAAGGACGTTAATATTCTAGACCACGAGGAGAACTGGCACAGGAGAAAAATAAAGGAGGCGATTAACATCCACAGAAAGAAACCTACGCTGAACCGAGACGTCGGCCAGGAGCTCCCACCAGTCCTACTCCAGCTTGTGACACATCCGTAACTTCAGTCTGCTGAAGAAGACTGCGAGATGCAGTCGAAATATTCAAAATGAACACTAAGTTTCTTGAGAGGTAATTATGCTTAATAATATCAGGGATATTGCAGGGATCTGTCCTAGGACCTTTATTGTTTGTTTTATACATAAACGACCTGCCAGATTTAACTAAATCCAATACATTTTTATTTGCTGATAACAATAAGATATTTAGAGCCATAACAAATAAAAATGACCAGGATATACTACAACAAGATCTAAGTATCCTAGAACAATGGAGCAACAAATGGTTACTAACATTCCACCCAGACAAATGTAAATACATGGAAATAAAAAAAAATAATATAGGTGAAAATTATTATTTCACGACATGCAATAATTTTAAACATTCACTAGCCACCACAGATAAGCAAACTGACTTAGGTGTAATTATCGATTCAAAATTGTCATTTGATGATCACATAAACCAAGTGGTAAATAAAGCAACCAAAATAATCCGAAGAACCTTCCAATTCGTAGACACACACACTTTCTTGCCACTATATAAGACAATGGTTAGATCTCACCTAGATTATACCATAGCAGTATGGTATCCAATAGAAAACGTCCAGAGAAGAGCCACAAAAGAACTACCTGGTATGAGGGACTTATCATACATAGAAAGACTAAAATTACTGCAGCTACCCACATTAGCATACCGAAGGCTAAGAGGAGACTGTGGAGACATGATAGAAGTCTATAAAATAATGCATGAAATGTACAATAATGAATCTGCACCAAACCTCCTGAAATGGGAGGATGTGTCACTAAGATCAGGTAATAGAGGACGCTCTCTTAAATTATTTACCCAAAATAAACCTACGAAAAAATGCATTCCGTCTTAGAGTGGCTGAACCATGGAATAGTCTACCTAAATCTGTAACATAAGCTAGATCAATAAACTCATTTAAAAACCATCTAGACAAATTCTGGTCTACCCAGGCAATAATATACGGCTACGAATCTCCTTTAACAATAACTACTGGAACCGGAAATTATGATATAAAAATATTTGATTCTGAAGAAGATCTGATACTGTGATCAGAATCATCATAAGCATTAAGGTATCCTGTTAGGATACAGATAATTAAAGCTAGAAAAAATTTAGTAATAACGTAGGTAAAGCTGCACTCCCAACCTGAGTCATCTATATACTAACAGGCAAATTTCAACCAAGGCGTCTTTTACTCAGAGTAGCCCTGGGACAGAATTAAGTTTTCTTGTCGAGCACTGCACACTGTCACTAGTCACAATGCCTTGGAAGCCCCTGCGCGTACTCTTAGTACAACAGCACGCATATGGTAAGTGTTACATACATGGAACTTGATTTTTTTTACGGAATTACAAAAATGAGTGAAAACTATCAACACACAGGTCCAAAACAAGATACTGGCAAAAATTTAGCAATTTCTAGCACTTCAATCACAAAACTAAAAAATAAGGGGACACGGAGGGGTAGCAAAAACTCTGAATCAGGAAGCAATGTTACAGAAGCTTGGAAATGCGAAGACTGCGAGAAAATCTTTAAAAGTGAGAAAGACAGAATGCTCGAGTGCGAGTACTGCGGAAACTGATACTGCATTAAATGCTTGAAATTTAAACCTGGTGAATATGAGGCAATGGGGAAACCCGAATGCATGTGGTTTTGCTTAAAATGCAAACCAAAATTTTTTTTTTAATATTCTCAATGAGAAAGTTATCGAAGAGAGATGCGAGATGTATTTCAAAAGTATGAACAAGAGATTTGAGGCCATAGAGAAAAAATTGGATGCTAAATGCAATAGTAAAGAAGTAAAAGCAATCGTAAGGCAGGAACTGGATGTAATGCATACATGTAGGCCAAATGATGATGAAAGCAGGAACCTACAAATCACCCTAAATAGTTAATAATTAATAAATAATTGTTATGGAGGAAAGAGTAAGAGAAATCAACAAAAGAAAAAATAGGTCAGAAAAAAATTTAAGAATCACACCTCGAAGGGACGAGGAGTAAGACAAGAAAGATCATCTAACCAGAAAACCACTGTAAATACAAATTATACACATAAACAGTTAAAATGTTTCTACACCAACACTGATAGTCTAATCAATCAATTTACTGAGTTCAAAGCTTGAGTCGAATCACATAAGTGTATGATGATTGCAATCACTGAGGTTAAACCGAAAAACCAGAAATGTCTATTAAACACAGCTGAACTGGGTTTGAGTGACTATGATTTATACCTCTACATTTATAAGCAAGGAAGAGGCGTTTGTATATATACCCACAAAACATTAAACGCAAAACCCTTCGTATCTTTAGGAACCAACTTTCAAGAATTGATATGGGTTGAGATAAAATTAAACAAAAAAGACACTCTTCTGATAGGATGTGTACATAAAAGCCTGGGGAGCTCTGGCACCAATAATGACCAATTAAATGGACTGATTAGTTAGGTAATGTGCTATACACACTTACATCTTCTCTTGCTTGGAGATTTTACCTACCCAAACATAGACTGGCAAAACTGGTACACACTCTCATAGAATACTAATAGCCCAGACACTAAATTTAAAGAAGGAATAAGAGATAATTTCATCTTCCAACATGTCACACTCCCCACAAGGTGGCGATTAGGAAATATATCGAACATTCTTGATTTAGTTTTCACCAATGAAAAAGGTATGATAGATGATATAGTGTATGAAAGCCCACTTGGTAAGAGTGATCACTCTGTCCTCATCATTACATTTAGGTGCTATGCAGACACGACTTAAATATTATTACAACCAAGGGGATTTTAATAGTATGAAGACGAAACTAGACCACACAGAATGGGGCGAGATACTTGGCACGAACACTATAAACCATCAATGCTTAGGTTTTAAAGCATATATTAAAAAGATAGAGGATGAATTCATCCCTTATCGACTTGTGAGTAATATTAACAGACATAAAGGGAAAGTACCCCTAAACAAGGAATCGGTAAAGAAAATTAAGAAAAAACACACTTTATTGAAATGTTATATGGAGACAAAAGAAGGACAATACTATACTATACTATACTATACTGAATATTATAGGACTAGAAATCAAGTCTGTAAATTAACTAGGAGGATACAGAAGGAATTTGAGTTGAAGCTAGCAACAGAAGCTAAGACAAACCCAAAAGCAGTATGGAAATATATGAACTCCAAAACCAAGAATCGGGAAGGTGTTTCAGACCTGAACACAGACCCTAAAGATCCTAAATCTAGACTCACAGACTCTGATAGGGACAATTTTTTGTTTTTATTGTAGAGCCAGATGGTGATATCCCTCATATTCCACCAGTGAAGTTAAGGCACACCATGGAAGAATTGACTTTTGATGAGGTAACGATAAAAAAAACTTGATAACCTTAATGAGTGTAAATCAGTAAGACCAGATGGTGTTCATCCTAGGTTGTTGAAAGAGTTATCTAATCATCTATGTAAACCACTAGCTATTTAATAATTCATTGGCTGTGGGTGAAGTACCAAAGGAACGGAAACAGGAAAGGATCTCAGCCATATTTAAGAAGGGTATTATAAAAAGGCAGGAAATTATAGACCAGTCAGCTTAATAAGTATATGTAAATGTATGGAACAATGTGTCAAAGACCATATTGTCAATCATATAAGAAATAAATTATCCAGTATGCAACAATTTGGTTTTATTAAAGGTCGTTCTATGGTACTCCAACTGTTAAATGTTATTAACTCATGGACCAAAGTTTTAGATAGAGGAAAATCTACAGACGTAGTATATTTAGACTTCATGAAAGCATTCGACACCATCCCTCATAAAAGATTGATAGTTAGACTTAAATTGTATGGCATAGAGTATTACACACTAAGAAGGATCCAGGCGTTCTTGCCTGACCGTGTACAGCAGGTCAATGTAAATGGTATAAACACTGAGTGGGAAAATATAACAAGTGGAATTCCACAGGGCAGTGTCTTAGGACCGATCCTATTTGTTTTATACATAAATCTACCTGAGAATATAGTTTCGAATGTATATATGTTTGCAGACGATACAAAGGTTTTCAAAACGATTAATAGTCCAAATGACCAGCATACACTACAGAATAATTTAGATTATTTAACATCTTGGTCTTGTAAATGGTTATTAAGGTTCCACCCAGATAAACGTAACTTAATGCACGTAGGGAAAACAATACAGCAAGAGTATGCATACAACCTGAAGATAGATAATACTGCCCATGAATTAGGAGGAACAGAACAAAAAGACATTGGGGTTATAATTGATTCAAACCTAGAGTTTGACAAACACATCAACCAAAAATAAACAAAGCAAACAGTATCATGGTAGTTATTAGAAGGTCCTTTACAACCCTAAATCAGCATAATTTTGTGCCATTATATAAAGCTTTAGTTAGGAGTCATCTAGGTTATGCAATATCAATATGCTACCCTTATTTAACAGAAATACAAAGATGCCATCGAAAATGTGCAGAGACGCGCAACAAAGCAGCTTCCTGGTATGAAGAATATTCCTTACGAAGAAAGACTTGAGAGATTGAAACTTCCCACACTTGCATATAGATGAACTCGTGGTGATATGATTGAGGTATATAAACTGTTTCAAGGAAAATATGACAGTGATGTATCTAACATTGTCAAGCTGCACAAAGACAGTGATACAAGGGAAGGAACAAGGGGTCAGAGTTTGAAATTGTTTATAGAATGTGCTTGTACAAATGTTAGAAAAGAAAGCTTCTCACTTCGAGTTACCAGATTATGGAATGATCTACCGGAAGTAGTTGTAACTGCCCCAAGTGTCAACTCATTTAAAAACCATCTAGATAGACATTGGAGTACTGAGGAGTTCCTCTACAACTACAAAGCTGCCTTGCCAGGAAGTCGTAGAGCATTCCAAGGCAAGGGAAAATTGAAGATCTGACCATCGAGGCCACTGCATATGGTCAGGAAGAACATAAGGCTTAGCCTAAGCCGCTAAGACTAAGTAAACCTAACTTCTAAGTAAGTGGTGTAATGACCAATGCATGGTTCTTCCACTGGCGATGTATATATTCCAAGGCAAAACGGGCATAACTTAATTATGTTAATAATGCTAAGTTGGTGTCATGACATCTCCATTTGAATGCAGTGTCCCCAGTAACACTGTCACTGACAGTGGAGCCAATTAAAAACGCCCATACGCATAGGCCCATAGGTATGCACTTCAACAAAATCCGCTGAGCGGCTCGCGCGACGTGACGAAAAATTGTGTCAGTTTATCTGCACAATTCTCGGCACCCGGGTTCTCCTTTTGTTTTACATCCTGTATTGTCGGCTATTTCCGTTCCTTTCTGTGACTTACAGCGGCAGATTGGACAACAGTAAGTTCCTTTTCATGATCGTCTGTTTTTTATTAAAATTGAACCAAAATTAAGGTGAAATACATCAATTAGACGACATAGGTGTATTTCTGGTGTAAGTTTAGCAGACAAAGCTATTTATGACTCCATCCATATGTTCGTGACTTCTTCTAGAGGTCTTAGTTAGTCTGCGTACGAAATATTTGAGTTTCCCTAGTTTGTGAATTTTCACCCGATTTTGATTCTTGGAGTTGGAGAGCGAGATCGATTTAACCGAAATCGTGACTTATTTACATTTCTATGATTTTAATTCATTACAAATAATACAAAGCCAATATTTGTTTGATGTTTGTTTAGCAAAACAAATTTTATTAATGATTATTAGTAATGGTACATTTAAAAAATATTTTTTTACTTTTTAATTTTGTATATCTATATTATTATAATATCAAGTAGTATATTTACATAATGCATATTGCATGTATTCTTTTGTCTAAAATAAACGATTGATTCATATTGATTAAACTTGTTGGGCCTGGCAGTGCTAAGTTAGTAGAATAATGAAATTATGTAATTTTTCAATGATTGAAAAAAAAACTGCAAGAGATATTCTAAATCACTAGTTAATAATTAATTAATTGCTGTACTGAACCTGCAGTAAACTGTACATGCAGGAAATTACAAAATGTCAGAATATATAATAAATGATGTTATATTTAAGCAATCACATTGTTTTTTTATACAAAAAACATTTAGCACTCTATATGGAACACCAACTAGTATATATTTCGCCAATAATTATTTTACCATAGTCACCATGCAAGACTATTTTGGCAGCCCAGGCTCTGCCAAAATTACACAAAATTTACATCTTCATAATCATGGAAGTTGTGGCTTTTTATTGAAATGTATTGGTCTGTTGAGATAGCATGCTGATTAGCCATTGTTGATTTATTAATTGAGTTACTATTAAAGATAAATGACTAATGTATATTTATAACCCTACTTAATGTGTTTTGAAATTATACAAATATCTTCATAATGATGGAAGTTTGGCATAATTATGAAGTTTGGCATCATCAAAAGGTGTCGGCCTGTTGAGTTTACACATTAATTAGCCAATATTGACGTATTAATTGCATCAGTTAAGTTATAAATGAGTGTGTGACTGTGATGTGTATTGATAACCCTGGTTAATGAGTTTGTAAAACCAGAACAAGTTATACAAATATCTTTATAATCATGGAAGTTATGGGCTTTTATAAAAAGGTGTTGGCCTGTTGAGTTTGCGCATGAATTAGCCAATATTGACTTATTAATTGCATCAATTGAGTTATGAAATGAGTGTGTGATGTATATTTATATGACCCTGGTTAATGAGTTTGCAAACCCTGAACAAAATTTTACAAATATCTTCATAATCATGTAAGTTATGGACATGTGTCGGTCAGTTGACTTCACGCACTAATTAGCCAATATATATATATATATATATATATATATATATATATATATATATATATATATATATATATATATATATATATGACTTATTAATTGCATTAACTGAGTTACTCTTAAAGATACATGACTGGATTATGCATATGTATGACCCTACTTAATGTGCTTGCAATTCCTGAAAAATGAAAAGTTTTTTCCTGTATGCGAGATACACAAAAATTTCTAATTTTTACCGTATTAAAATTGCAATATCTTTTGAAGTGCCTACTATCTATGGCATAGGCTATGCCATGCCCTGCCCTGCCCTGCCTTGTTCATGACATGCATTGGCATGGCATGTCGATTCGACTCACCCAATTTCAGCCCAAACTTGTTGTTGATACGCTTCCGAAATACATCTTGTCTCGTTCGTTTCGACTGATCCGGTCTCCACATGCACTTACTGGGCGTATCCATGCCGTCTGCCCTAACGTGATGACCCGGTCCAACAAACCAATGCCTAATTGCCGCTAACCCGTTATTTCAACGTGTTCCAGTGATTTCGGCCGGCTACAACACCGGTTCAGCGGCTTAATGTTTCGGGGTAACCTAATAAGCGAACCAAATAAAAGGCGGACCACGAGGACGTTCTCGTGTTTAATTATTTGTTACTCCAAATTGTGCTGACTGTATGGAAATGTTTGTCATTTGTTTGTAGGTTGTAATGATTGTGTATACAAACAAAGCTAATTGTGTCATCCGCAAAAAAACTTAGGTGATCTAATAAATAATTACCCGTTTAACTCCTGTAATATTAACGCGGTAAAATATCACTATAAATAATAAAATCATTTGGCCACCATAAAATTCGTCATGCTTGCATCCGAAATAGTATGGTACGTATATAGGCCTATTGCATGTTTAATCAAACAAAACTGCTGTACAGTATCAGTTTGTTGAAAATCAAATCAACTATACAAATGGACACGAAACCAGTGCTGCGATTTATTTTGTAAAAAAATACTAATTTAACTGCAATCCGCGGCCAGAGCATTCATGTCCCACAACCGCCGAAATGACCACTTGCGGCCGACATTGTATCCCGACCGAACTGTCCCGCAACTTATCGCCAATGGCTGGTTTCCAGTGCAGCAACAAAGTTCCCATATTTGGATATCGTTACATGCTGCTAGTATAAATAAAGTTATATGAACGCCTGTTATTACTTCCATAATAGTATATATTGCCTAAATATTACATGTAGTACCCAGTTGAGACTTTTTGAATAAGCATTAGCCGCCTCATTCTGGGACAGCTTATCGTGGCGTGATCTTTTCTCGAGCGCCCCCTAACTGGTTTCGTTTTTTTATCTGTCAACACTAGACCGGGGAGGGGGGAGTGTAGCAGGGTTCGAAACCTCCCTCACCCAACCTATTTGTGGGGCCAATCTCCCATCATTTGTTCGAGTCAATCTCCCACTTATTTTTTATCACAGCATCACATTAATTTACCATTAAGTTACCCAGTCCTAGACCTAGTATATTTGCATTTACTATATATATTTAAACATTATGTGTAAGGAATTTATGGAATTATACCAAGTTTTTATCAGTGTTGACTCCTTCATCCAGACTAACAGTGTCACCTACATTATAAGGCGCTAATTCTATTTAAAAATATGTAATACTTTTAATTTGGATCGTTCCATTCTAGAAACCTGCTGCAGTTTTGCAATTACTGCCATTGTACGTAGGTATTACAACTGGGGTAGTTTAGCAAAATTGGTCACGAACACCGTCTGTTTCCTTTTAATGACTTGGTCCTTGATTTGTGTTCTTCCGTTTCTGATCCCATTTCACTGCCACCTCCACTCCCTTTATCCCTTGCTCTCATTTTCCACTCCCTCCAAATCTCTCTTCATACAGTCCTCCCATTTCGATTGCGGTTTTCCTCTTCTCCTTCTAACCCCCCCCCCCCCGAGATCCACTCTGAGCGCATCCGCTCTTTTTGTCAACCATTCTCATTCCATTCTTTCCACGTGTGCAGCCGACTTTAACCAACTCCCCACCAGTTTCCTCCTGAAACACTTTCACACTAACCTCCTCCCTCAGTTCTCCCATTGACTGATCAAACGGTAATTACAAAGCAGACAATTCAACTGTGTCACCATATTTTATTGCCACATAACTGTTATTTACCAGTACAAATGTCAGTTGCTATATTACAGTCATTCAATTTTTAACGTACAACATCATAACTAGTACAAAATGAGAGCTACATTCAGTTCACTTGTGTATCCATGGCTTACATCAACAATGGTGTTAACTATGGGTAGTCTCACAACCATGGCTTACATCAACAATGGTGTTAACTATGGGTAGTCTCACAACCATGGCTTACATCAACAATGGTGTTAACTATGGGTAGTCTCACAACCATGGCTTACATCAACAATGGTGTTAACTATGGGTAGTCTCACAACCATGGCTTACATCAACAATGGTGTTAACTATGGGTAGTCTCACAACCATGGCTTACATCAACAATGGTGTTAACTATGGGTAGTCTCACAACTGTAGACACATTAGAATAGTATTACTAAACGCTAAACACATTCCTTAGAGTAGTCACATAAATATCAGTCATTCACATAGCAGCTTCTTTGCAGTTACCAAGACAAACATCATTGTTCAATGAGCTGCATTGCTCTACAGAGGAATTGTGAAATATTATGTTCCCTTGAAACTAACAGCGTGTATATGTATATATACACTATACAGAGTATTTATAAAAAATCATGGTTATCATGTCAGAATACTGGGTGCCAACATCAGCAATACAATACATCCGAATAACTGGATCTGTTGTGAAGGAGTTTTATACTTCGTCAATAACAAGTATGTTAAAAGCACAGTTGCTTCAATACAATTTTATTTTTAATGCAGTAAGCCGTATCTAAATATGTTGTAAAAATAGCATATTTTAAGTCATCGGCAAATCATGTATTTTTGAAAAATACTAAGAGGCCACAATGGTTTAACACCTTTAATGTAGATGCTATTTAACCAACCAAGATGTTACAAAACTAATAAATTTATTTCAATAAATTTATTGTTACAATGTCCCGTCAGAGTCGTTTGGTTAACCAACGGTAATCGGTGTACATTCCCTTTAAATGACTAAATACTGCTAAGATAAGTTTATTTCATATAAAGAAAAGTAATGTTCTCAAGTTACCACTTAGGTGTTATTATGATTGGTAGAACTTAATTATTGGTATAACTTGACTAGACACAAGCAAGCAACCAGACTTGCATGCAACAACAGGACCATGAGGCAGGCACACTCAACCCCCAATCCCTCCAACCACTCTTTAGTTATCAAAACAAGTATCTAAGCAATTCATTCCTGTCAGGGAAACCTGTTAACTATCATGTACCACGATCATCATGACATGGTTACATACATCCGTCAATTCCAAGGTAATAATGCATCTTCCATGGATGAGACACCAGCATACTAGGATAACCACTACGCTTTTCTCCCATTGTAGGTCTCTTTCCCTGCATCAATCTTAACATATGTGTACTTGAATAAGTGAGTCAGGTATCTGAATATATATTGTCTTCCATCAGGAGGCATTCTAGGGGGCAAAATAAAGTTACTATCAACTTGTAAATGGATCTTACCGAGACCTGGGAGTACATATCCTATTAATAAGTATGGACCTATTTCCACGGGTCCCTATTATGAATAACACTGACAGTACACATACATGGTTTGCTCATCTGCAACCCAAACACAGTACTGGTCTGATAAGTTTGCAAAATCCCAAAATTCTTAGTGCTTATTATTGGTGCAACCCCCACCCCCTGCCCGTTACGTGGTGTGACCTTCAGAAAACGGGCATACTGCCAACTCCACGTATACAGAACTGGACTGAACACATGGAAAGGCAGCAGGCCACAGAACACTGGCCATAGCTGCAATGAATTCATTTGATGTGCAGAACCGCCATATTGGTTCGCTCATGATAATTAATCTATACAATACATGTTTTATAGTCATACATAAGAACAACCAAAGACACTACCCACCACACTGCTCAGTTCTGATTTCCACAATAAAGTCTGTGTTACTACCTGTTTCAGCCATTCGGTGGTGCCACTGGAGAGATTGATTTTGTGTGTGAAAAGTGTACGTCTTTTGACTTTGCGAACTTATGCGACCATCATAAGCCTGCCTTACTGGCAGACAAAAGCATTCAAGAAGCTCACTGACAATCTGGGTACGAATTTGTAAAAAAAATTGACATTGTCATAATCTACCTTGTCATACTGTATCTATTTACATTGGAGTTACAACAAATTTACCCTAATTTTCTGTGTATAATATGTCCCCAAGAATAATACGCACCCTGACGTTTGGCTAAAATCTGACAAAATTTCCATATTACCATGTATAATACGTACCCCAACTTTGTAAAAAAAGAAAAAATGAAGTAAGAATTTTCATTTAGCAAATAACGTTTTAGCCACGTTACCATGTATGATACCCACCTGGACTTTGAAGTAAAAAAATTAGAGAAAAAATGCGTGTTATACATGGAAAGTTACGGTAAGTGGTGAACGTTTTGTTTTGAGAATACTGCATTAGTATGACAATGATGACTCCATGCATGGCACTCACACAATCACACTTCTACGACACCAAGTGCGCACACGCAACTGGCTTTTGTATTCTGCAGGTATCAGGACGGACATCCATAGGAATGTGTCTTCCATTGGCACTCAGTATAGAGGCACCTTGTCCCTTGGGAAACAAACATCCCATGGATTCAACCACTGCTTCCAATCAGTGGCTACTTGATGATTATTTCCGACGATATCTCTCCATCTTTTCCTCGGTATCTTCGTCACTGTTGTAGTTCTCAATGCGCCCCCTGGTGGCCTGCATTAGCTCCGCATCGGGTCGCTGGTCTCGATTCTCGTACAACAGAACATTCAGTGTCTCCTCATATATGCGGGCCTCGGGAAACTCAACCTGAAAGCATCAAAGTGTAAGGACTAGAGAAATAATAATAGTACCAGAAGTATTTAAACTGTGCCTGATCAATCTAGATTTTCTCAGGTGCTTTACATACATGTAATCACAACTTACATACATGTAATCACAGCTTACATAAATGTAATCACAACTTACATACATCATCATACATGTAATCACAACTTACAAACATTTAATCACAAGTAACGATTCTATTAAAAACCATACTAATAACAATTATTCTAAAATATAATCCATAAAAATGTATTTCAAAAATCCTACCATATATAATAAATACAATTTTTTTATGTATATATGTAATAAATAAATAATAATAAATGCATATACAAATGTTCACATCAGCACATTATTATTATTAAAAGGCTGCCCTAAAGAGTTTCAGGAGGAAGCCAGCGAGGAGTCGGTTACGTAGATAAAAGGTAAGTTCTTATATAGCGCGGTATCCAATCCATAGGACTGCTCAAAGCGCTTTACACTTCACCCCCTGGCAGACCTGTTCATTCCAAGGCCATCTCAACTTCTCTGGGAAGCATTCAGCCACGCTGCAATTGCGCGAAGACTATTCGTTCACATTTCCACCTCTGTCTGTATTGCCAGGTACTCATTTATACAGCTGAGTGAACTGTGGCAACGTGGGGTGATCAAACTTGCCAAAGGTTCGAAGCGACCACAGTGGGATTTGAAACCGGGTTCTCTCGATTGAGAGTCCGGCCTTCTAACCGGTATACCATCGCGCCCCACATGATGGGTGAGTGAACAGTGTGTGCAGTTATTTGTGAATCTCCATTGCAATTTTCAAACTGCAAAAGCGAAGTCGCACGCCAGTGGCAGTGCCGCATCGTGGTCATTGCCACGGGGCACGGACACAGCACACTGCTACTGCACTGGCCTTGCCTAGGCTACGCCATGGTGATCGATGACGTTGCAATTCAAAACCGTTTCACCAATTGCAATGAATGAGGTTTACTAAAGCAAGCATTCATTTCATTGTACAAAAGTCATAGCGCCTGCAAGTACCAATTAAAATTTCATGGCGACAATGACAGAATCCGAATGGGAAATGATGGCGCCACCACACGGTAAAAAAAACGACTAATAAATCACTCGCCTAAATAAATTTGGCATATTTAGGCGATCGATTTATCGCCTGTTGTTTTCAAACATGAAGCCCTGCGTTGGAATGAACAGGTCTGCCAGGGGGTGAAGTGTAAGGAGCTTTGAGCGGTCCTAAGGTCTGGATATTGCACTATATAAGAACGTACCTTTACCTTTAACACAGTTTATAATATTTTAATTACCTTTGTGTGTTTCTTGTCTGTGCCGTAAACAATGGACGTGCAGCAGACCTCCGCTATCTTCTGGCCGTGACCGAAGAATGACCAACAGCAGATTTCCTGGCTGCCAATGACGTCCTTGATGAAGAGGATGCGACCGTTGAATCGCAATGATACTTTGTCAAATAACTCTATGTTCTTGAGTAGATTGTCATCTGAATTACTACAAGACAAAACAGGGACTAGATTACTACACATGCCAAGCTTAGGCAATTCTGCAGAACTTCAATTCCACCTCAAAAATATCAATTCCAAAACACCAATTCCATATCGAAATAACACTATGCGCACAGAGCAACAATAACAGTATGCGCACAGAGCAACAATAACAGTATGCACACAGAGCAACAATAACACTATGCGCACAGAGCAACAATAACAGTATGCGCACAGAGCAACAATAACACTATGCACACAGAGCAACAATAAGAGTATGCGCACAGAGCAACAATAACAGTATGCGCACAGAGCAACAATAACACTATGCGCACAGAGCAACAATAAGAGTATGCGCACAGAGCAACAATAACACTATGCACACAGAGCAACAATAAGAGTATGCGCACAGAGCAACAATAACACTATGCGCACAGAGCAACAATAACACTATGCACACAGAGCAACAATAACACTATGCACACAGAGCAACAATAAGAGTATGCGCACAGAGCAACAATAACAGTATGCGCACAGAGCAACAATAACACTATGCACACAGAGCAACAATAACAGTATGCGCACAGAGCAACAATAACACTATGCACACAGAGCAACAATAACACTATGCACACAGAGCAACAATAAGAGTATGCGCACAGAGCAACAATAACAGTATGCGCACAGAGCAACAATAACACTATGCACACAGAGCAACAATAACACTATGCGCACAGAGCAACAACAGACATACTCAAAGTAAACAAATAACATCTATTTTATTAAATTTCTGCATATATTTGGTACAAAATGGCAAACAAATATGACATATGCAGCATATTATATTTTATTGATTACTTGTGACGAACAATTTATGTTTAAAATTTACGAGGTAATTGAAAATATCAATCACATTATCACCAATTCCAACTCCTTTGAAAAACAATGAATTGGTGATTTCTCAGACTGTCAACAATACTACTAGTAATAATTATTGATAATATGATACGATGGATGGTTTCTTGAAACACAATTCTGGGGGTAGAGGAAATTTATATAGAATTAGATTATATTTTTTAATAATAGCCAAAATTTTAAGACTGATTTCAGAACTTATCCTGGTTCACAATCAAAGATTCAAGATTAGAAATGACTATGTGGAACCTTTGTACAAAAACAAAAACTATCCTTCTAGTTGTTAATGCATACAACAGACAAACTTTTTCTAAAGATCACTTATTTTATGTAATAATACTTGATGTGCATTGTGCTTTGAAAATGATGACGTTGTCTTGTGATTACTTATTTTGTGTACTGACAATACTTGTTGTTGCATCTTACTTTGTGCAAGAATACTCGTTGCATCTTACTTTGTGTAGGAATACCGTCTTACTTTGTGTAGGAATACTGTTGTTGCGTCTTGTGGTTAAGTACTCTGTGTAGGAATACTTGTTGTGTCTTGTGGTTACTTACTCTGTGTAGGAATATTTGTTGTTGCGATTTGTGGTTACTTACTTAATGTAAGAATACTCGTTGTTGTCTTGTGGTTACTTACTCTGTGTAGGAATATTTGTTGTTGTGTCTTGTGGTTACTTACTCGGTGTAGGAATATTTGTTGTTGCGATTTGTGGTTACTTACTTTGTGTAAGAATACTTGTTGTGTCTTGTGGTCACTTACTTTGTGTAAGAATACTTGTTGTTGTGTCTGTTGCAGAGAAGTTTCACCACTGGCTGAAATACATAAATAACAACATGTCACATGTAAACATATTACTGTCAGGGTTGGCTGGCTTCTCCCACACTGGGCTTTACCAGGTGGTAAATACTAGTAAAACATGTCCCCACAAAGGTAGTATATACTATCCTACTCTTCAATTCTTAGGAATTTGCTCTGGCTCACTTTAAACTAGGAGTAATTACTATTCAAAATGTACTTTAACAAAATGTCTATTTGCAGCTGATTTCGGCTCATTTATGTCCACATATTTTTTGTAGTTCTTAAGACTTAGAACGGATGTTGTGACTTCACTTCAAAGTCTGAGCAGATAATTTGATTTTTGTCTGAGACAGACTGGGAGTGTGTATATCAGGCCCTTAGCCAGGGACCCGTCTGCCCGTCTTGAAGACGGGTAAATGTCTGACAACGACCGGTAAAGTAAAAATGAAAGACGGGTTTTTCTTTTCACAAGATTAGATTTTTTCATAATCAAATTGTTTGAACTGTCTTATTGACTCTTAGGGCACGCAGTCATGATTCGACGAAGGTTGTCGGCAACAAAATAGTGAACACCGCCGATCTGACTATATATTTTTAACCTTCACATCATTGGAAAATAATGATACTGCGGATGATCTCTATTTATTGTAATCATGTACACCCTTTGTTGGGAAACGCGTTTCTATGGCCTTTCTCAGTGCCTATCCATTGGAGCTCTCATTTGAAGAAACAATCCCGTGACCCGGATGTCGTGGGGCGAGTTCAAAATGGCATCTGTCAAGCGAGAGCGAGTGAAAAGGCTCCGATACACATACATAATCGGCGTGTAGGCCCTACTATCAGAGCAGCTTCCCGGTTGCTGAAAGAGAACTCAAACGGCAGGCAAACCACAAACGATTAGGCTGTGCTCAGTCTAGTAAATTCATATAATTTTTGGTCTGAATCTGGATGATTGCTGTTTTATCAAAGAAGTAATGTTTCAATGTATTACTTTCAAATTCAGTTGTATTATTCAGTGCTATATCTTCTATTTTTACTTGTTGTATTGCTTTACTTTTAGTGTCAAGCAGTTGATTTTGAGTGTGATCGTTATCATATTTGTTCATATTAGCCGTATTTGCATGCATGTACTTAAATTCTTAAGATGCTTCAAACATCACTTCCATGTTTACATATTTAAAGTAAAGTTTCTAGTTACTTTTTTATGAACCTTCATGTGTTGGCACTTTTTCTATTATTATTACTGCGCATGTGATAATGCCAACCTCGCTGCACAGCTAGTAAGACTCTATTGGGCCAATAATGGCTAAACTGGACTCGCCCTGCCATTAAACAAACCTAATTCGGCCAATAATGGCTGTCATTTGACATTTGCTTAACTTGCATTGGCCTATCAGGGCAAAAACCAAATTGGCCAATAATGGCTGTCATTATATCAACCAGCATTGGCTTGCTAGTAAAAACAAATCAATTGGGTCAATAATTGCTGTCATAGAGTGATAGACACGAACGGCTTCCATGGAAGCCATTCGCGAGTTAATGGTTACATTTTAGACTGGCAAAATTTTATTTCTGGCTAAGGGCATGGTGTATATCAGCACAGCCCAATATTTTTTGCAGAATATGTTTAATAACTTAATATGACTAATAATATAATAGGAATTATATATCTAAATCTTTAGAAAAAATAATAGCAATTTCTGTTTCTCAACTCTAATTTCATATTTGTAAAAGTTAATCTTATTGTTGAAAAGGTTCCCCAGTTTTCTAGAACAGCATTTCCTTGTATGTACTACTTTTTAGGTAATTATGCTTAATACTTTTTATAAGTTTTTCCACATGGTCTTGTCCAAAAATTATATTTCAGTATTAAAATGTGGTACTGCAGGTGAAAACATTGACTGGTAGCAGTATTTGTTAAAGTTCATTTTATAGCGGTAGTGCAGAATGTCATACAAGCAAAATCTGCTTTCCCCCCGATTTTCTTAGTCAATATTTATACTGTAAAACAGTTTATCGATGTGCATGTTTGTTCCCTCATATCTCCATTAGTTTCGAATGTACATGGCTAAAATGTTGTAGGTCCCCAAATATTCAACAGCTTCCAATGACAATGTAAAGCAAGGCAAAGACCATTTACCTTGCTGGTTGACGTTACGAGAATCTGTTCCTCTTTCGCTGATGTGATGAGAGGCACCCGACAGATGGGCTCGAGTTCATCGTGTTTCTTAAACTGCTTCCCAATCAGTTCAACGAGCGGTTGGATGAGATAATATTTCACTTCTGTCAGAAGCTCTAGCAGTTCATGTTTTGACTCAGGCAGAGATATGTCGCCGTCACGCAGGTAGTTCAGTATGGTGCCAAAATGCTTGCCGCACCGATCGATGAGGATCCAACCTGAACAATAATGATATTATTATTACCAAGAATTATTTCCAGCTTACTGAACACTGTCCACAACCGTCCACAAGCTTCCACAAATGTTTATTAATACAAAACATTGTTAACAGTCACATAATTTGCAATTATTGACATACTGAACGCTGTCCACAACCGTCCACAAGCTTCCACAAATGTTTACTAATACAAAACACTGTTAACAGTCACATAATTTGTAAGTTATTTAGCTGGGGTAGATTTTAAGGAGAAATGTATAGTAATCCAGACAGATTACCAAGGTATTAAATTCAGTAATCCATCAACAAATCTGGTAATCCACAAAATAACTAATTTAATGTGGTCCTGGATTACTGCACATGCACTTTGAGCCAAGCCTGTTTTAACTCTGAGTGTGGTGAATACTTCGGCAGTGCACACAATTTGGGGTAATTTAAATGGGCTCTGTTAAAGCACCATAACTTTGCTAATAATTATCATAAAAATATAAATGCGGTATCATTTGGTTGCTAAAAGATTAGTGTTGTCTACCGCATAGCTCTATACCATATATTTTATATGGTACGGTATACATTTTTTATGATGCATCTAATAAACATAATATTGAAAGACTATGCTAAGACTTTCCTTGACCTTGTAATAGCAGGCATGGTGCCAAATTACAACTAGTGTTGAACATTAATAACTACTATCATAATTTAAACTCATTCTTAATTTATTTCCGCCCTAAACCTCACACGAGAACTGCACAGAAGAAACGCATTCGTGTGGATATAACAGTGGCACCACTGATCGATTTATATGATTTGTCCTTCCGGACATGCGCACATTGCACGGAAGCAGCACAATACAATAGTGCATGCCATGATGTGTCGAATACGTTGTCTTTTCGTTCAAATGTGGTGACTTTTACATAGTTTTTGAAGCTCCGGGTATTGTCAATTGAAGATGCTTTCAAAACCGCACAAAAATACCAGTACTCTTGAGTACCAAATAAGCATCCCTATACGCGTATTTATTTGATGAAAAATGCCACCCTATTTGGCACTATAGTGTTATTAAATTTAAACATTTGTGACAGCCTATATTCTCCGATAATCATGGCAAATTATGCAGGATATAATTTTTAGGAGAGCAATCGTTCTCACTCCCTATTGCTAGTGCTAGTCAATCATTTAGGGAGCAGTTTACCGCTCGCGCCAGCCTCGATTATCCAGGCTCCGCGCTGTGGCGCCACCATTTGTCGCACACATCTTCTCGGCGGACTCACAAAGCCGACCGAGAGTCGGATAAGCGAGACTACATTCGTGCTAAAACCATTTGCTCCCAACTAGAACTGCATGTGGCTCCCGCTGACGTTTTCATCCTTTTGAACGACAGCTGTGAATTTAGCGGGATCCCTAGCTTCTGAGGATCCCAGATTTTTATCCCAAAGCGTTAGACCATTATATTTCCATGATTAGAATTTAGATGAATCGGTCACAATCCTTAGTTCTCGGGAGCTCGACATGGTATATTATTAGTTAAAACACCATTATCACAGCGTAAACCGACCATAAATGGCCACCGTGCACAGCGCCTCAAACTGGTCATAACCAGCTGCTGGCTGAAACGGGCTTGCGTATTCAAGTCAATAAAACTTTAATGTACATTTAAAAATGGTAAATTCTCTGGTTTTTCGCAGATATCAAATGCGGTTACTATAACTGCGGTGACGCGAATACACATAAAGTTTATGCATATTCAGCAGAAAAGAAAAAAATACCCGGCGATCCGCGTAGCGTTCTAGGGACACCTTGGCTTCACGTCGGGTAAAAAATTGCTTCGGCACTAAAAAAAGACAAATATACTAGTGACTTTTTCGCACTGTACTACTATTTGTTTTGAACAATTTGCCCCCTATACTGTTATTCGGCACTATACTATTATTAAATTTGACTGATTTGCCACCCTATACGTTTATTTGGCGCTCAAGAGTACACTGGTATACAGCCATATGTTACACAGAGCAAAAAAATTGCCATCAAATATAGTGGTAATCCAAACAGATTTCCATACCGATGGTTCTCGGAATAACTTATTACCATTAAAATCGAGCCCTGTTTAGGGTGTTACAACTTACAAAATTATTCAGAGCAAGAGGGGGTTATTGGACAGGTGTGGACAATGTTTAGTATGACAACATAAACACCATCTACAACCATCCACTAATTTAATTTTGTGACTCATTAGTTACATTAGATAATTAATAATTATTCGTATCACAATGCTTTTCACATTAAACAGGCATTCCAGCAAGGTATGAGTCAAGGCAGAGACACGGTCACGGTGAGTGACGTCACTGGCGGTGAGACATCACGGATCTTGGATTCTTGCATTCGTATTCAGAGTTGTGGAATGTCAACAACAGTACGAGTAAGTTGTTCTTCGCCCGACAAGCTTACCTTCGGAATCTGTTAGGACCTCCATGCGTCCGCTGAACATTGCTCGCAACATCGTGTCATGTTTTGTGAGCGTACCTATCGTTGTGTAGAAAAGTGACCCTCCGATATTCAGCTTCACATATTTGGAGGCGTTGCCTTTTATGACGGTACGTTGTTCACCAGACATAACTCGATACAAACAAACCACAAGCACACAAATGTGTTTACGGAGTTACACTAAACCGTCTGGCTTTGAATTTCTTTTAATTATAACAATCTATTATACAAAATATACGTTAACAAACTCCTATATATTTTTCTGACTTCTCTTCGATGGCGCACGAATGTAGACGTCATCGAAGTGTGTGTTTTTCGGATTAATACTTTACCGCGCCTGACCACACATGACATAGAATCGATTAGCCAAGTTCCGGGGTGTGGCGCCACCGTTTGTCGCACACACCACGGCGTGGAATCAGAGTGTATGGTCCGCTGTGACGGAGATTTCATATGCACCCAGATTCTGGGTGCATACATAATTAGATTAATTAGGCTCTCATCCAGGGATCATCAAATAAGAGAAAAGTTGTATTAGTTTGTACGATGCATTCGAATCAACTTTAAACTTTGATTATATTGACACAACTGTCATGCAGAAAATCATGGTTTTGGCCTATGCACCTATAAGAGTTCCTAAGACATAACTATTTGTAACTACAATTAAGAATATCACGCCAGTGGTTTACTAGGAAAACCTTGTAGAACACACACCATCTTAATTTCAGGGCCGCACCATACTATTAGATATGTCACGAGTGCGGTATTCTGGCAACATTAGCTCTCCAAATGAAAATATATTAGTATACACCTATTCCTATTCTTATCAATATGATATGGCCATGCTATTTGCGTCCAAATTCAACTGATGTAAAATATTGGGCCTTTGTTTACTAAATTAGTCTTCTTTCTGGCAAAATAGCACGTTTGTTTGAGACTTCGCATTGGTTCTGTGTATGCCGGCCTCCCTTAATACGTCTCCTTAGTCTTGGTCACCCGGATTTTAATAAAAGGTAAAAAGGTAAATGTACGTTCTTATATAGCGCGGTATCCGGTCCTTATGACTGCTCAAAGCGCTTTACACTTCACCCCCTGGCAGACCAGTTCATTCCAAGGCCATCTCAACTTCTTTGGGAAGTATTCAGCCACGCTGCAACTGCTGCGCGAAGGCTATTCGTTCACATATCCACCACTGTCTGTATTGCCAGGTACTCATTTATACAGCTGAGTGAACTGTGCATGCGCTTATCGGTCGCGCTGGTTAACATGTCAGCCCTCTGTCATTCGGAGAAATGAGTCGATTCTGAATAAACTACTGACGTGATATTCTTGATTTTAGTTGTACATGGTTAGTTTTTATTATCTCTTTTAGATGGATAGCTCCAAAACCATGACTTTTGTTTCGCTTTAAATCATGCAAAATTTTATGGTGTAGAATCTCGATAATGACGCTGATTGGCTGCTGTCCGTTGCCAAACTCGACCTGGGGCGAATCTTAGACGTTTGGGTGTCGAATCGGGAAGTCGCGCTCGTCGAAACGCGTTCGATAAAACACTGAGTTGTTGGCTAGCGAGCCCTTCCGCGAACAGCTCCACGACGCTGCATCGGAAGCGGAATCGACCATCGGTCGGACCGCTCCGGCGGCCAGACAAGATGTACCACACTGCGCTGACATTGCTGCAATGTTAATAGAACAACGAAAGCTGAAACTATGGCTACAGACCACACCAGATGTCACTCGCAGATGTGAACTGAAACGCGAGTGTAATACTATTCTGCAGTTTCTGCGCCGTAAAGAACGCGATAACGCCTCAGCGAGATTAAACAACCTGGCCTTAGAAGTCGAACGTCTCAACGACGGCGCGAAATGTCTCGAGCCGTTCGTGAGATGACGCAGGAAACCTATCGCCAAGCTGACGATCCGTGACGACGCCGAACGCATTATCTGTAACGCAGCCGCGGATCGCCGACCCTTTGGCCGCCAGTTTAGCAACCCAGCTTTGGAAGATCTGCCAGCATTCGTAGGAAGACGTCACGAACCCGATTACCGGTGACGAGGTCAAGCGAGCGATCGGCAAACGGAACAGTGGTTGAGCCAGCGGTAAAGACGATCTCCCGGCCGAACGTTTGAAGAGCACGACTGGCCTGCTAGCAGACACTATCGCCGACATTTTCACCGATGCGCAGGAACGCCAAGAACCGCTTCAGCTAGGAAACAGCGCGCTGTTACTGGTGCTGAAGCTGGACAAACCGTCTGGTACACTGGAGAGTGGACGTCCGATAGTTTTACTCTCGGCACCCCGTAAGACCGTGTCCCTCGTCGTTCTGTCGAGGATCGCGCCGAAAGTTGAAAACTACGTGTAGCCGTCGCAATCGGAATTCCGGCGCGGACATAGCACTGCCGATGTAGTATTCGGATACCTTTGGCTATGTGTGCGAAAGCGCGCTGTCAGCGCTTATCCGTCAAGTTCCTCGAGTTCCACCGACACCGTTCGTCGCGACAAACTTCTAGATATACTGTTGACATTCCTCGGCGAGTCATTCGATTAGTCAATTGTACCATTTTTAAGTTGATGGAGCAAAACCAAATATAGACTATGCCATAATTTTAAAATGTAAAATATTATGCACTGTGTCATGATATGTGATATAGTATAATTACTTAACATACCTTATTCATACATTAGTATTAATTAAATTTATGTAAAGTTCCTCTGAAATAAGAGATGTCAAAATATTCCCTTAATTACAAAACCATTGTGATTTTAGACCCCGAACACGTCGCGTACGTCGCGTTGGACTCACCAAACATGTGGAATTTGTCTCAAGAATGGTATACTGGCAATGCATTTAGTGCCCCTCTCCCTCGAATGGTATACTGGCAATGCATTTAGTGCCCCTCTCCCTCGAATGCCCCCCTGCAGGATACATTTCTCATGCAGGAATGTGTGATGATGTGTTGACGTTATGTCTACTTTTCGAATGACTCTTGAGAGTCTTGAGCAGATCACAAAACTCCACAGTTAGTTGGCGTCATGCACGATGACTAAGGATATCACAAAACTCCACAGTTAGTTGACATCATGCACGATGACTAAGGATATCACACAACTCCACAGTTAGTTGACGTCATGCACGATGACTAAGCGCCTACCAAGGCCTGACAGGAGAGATAATATCGTGCTGGTGCATGGCTTAGAGCACGACATTGTATGCGTGACGGAGGGGGGTGGCGGGGCACTCAATAGGGCAGCAGAGTGCAAAACGGCCCCCTACTCAAAATGGGCCCCTGCCCATTTGGCGTTTCTGTATTACTTACACTGAAATTGGTGGTGTCACTGCTAAGTAATTCACAAATGATCACTACTGAACGTTGGTCGGAAACGCGAAACTCAAATTCACACTTTTCTTTAAAAACATAGCACTATTTTCGAAATGCCATATTTTCATTTGTGCGCGGTGAAAACGCTGGAAACACTGGTATGTATAAGTCAGTTGTGTATGCTATGATATGTGTTGATATTAGATTTAAAGTGCATGCACCGGTTTTATTCAAAAAGGCGAAAAACCGTTTCGTGTTGTGCTGCCAAAACGGGCCCCTCCGCCTTTGCCAACAGGAGCCCCTTTGATCGCTGTTGGTGTAGTCTACACACGAGTAATTGAAATGCAGATTGTTATAACAGAGGTATATAACAGAGTATAATATAATAATAATAACATAAAAGGAAATATTTAACAAGCGAAAAACTTAATAGAAAAAACAATAATACACCATGTTTGTTTTGCTGCGAGCTGTAGTAAACGTGGATGTGAACGGGCCCATTTTGCACCCACAAAAAGAAAATATCGGGTGATATCTTTTCAATATACTCATTATGGCATTAAGGCTCCACACGTATTATACGCACGAAGCGGATTTCGACATGGCCGCAGCACTGCAAATGTCGTACGTTGCTATCATTGGCTAGCCGCCAAACCGCAACGATTTCAAAGCTCGGTGCATGTAGGAAGTACCCACATGAGTCATGCGTTTGACACCATCAGGCGAGATAAACAAATACTAGTTCTTGAATCTTTCCTCGGCGAATAGGAACTGTGAATCATCCGAATGGCAAATGTTATTAAATTTTGGGAGGTGTAAATGTATATACATAGGACATGGAAACATGGACGAAGAATATAAAATGGGGGATGCTGTACTAGGTAGAACCACACAAGAAAAGGACTTAGGAGTAACATTTAGTGCTGACATGAAAGTTTCAAAGCAATGTGGGATTGCCGCTTCGAAAGGAAATAAAATTCTAGGGCTAATTAGGAGAACTATCATGTATAAGGAGAAACAACTGCTTATACCCCTGTACAAAGCAATAGTTAGACCACATTTGGAATATTGTATTCAAGCATGGAGGCCGTATCGTAAAAGGACAGACAAGCTAGAAAGAATACAGCGAAGAGCAACTAAAATGATTCCAGAATTGAGAGACCTTAGTTACGAAAGTCGCTTATTACAATGTGGTTTGACAACACTAGAGACAAGGAGACTAAGAGGAAACCAAATAAAAGTGTTTAAAATAGTGAGCGATTATGAGGATGTTGATAGGAATATGTTCTTCAAACTTAAAGAAGGCAGTAGAACCAGAGGACACAAAGCAGCATTAGTTAAGGAGCAGTGTAGGTTGGACATGAGAAAGTACTCTTTCTCACAGAGGGTGATAAATGAATGGAACAAATTGCCGAATGATTGTGTTAATGCTAGTAGTGTGAATATGTTTAAAAATAGAACTGACAAATATTTGATAAGGGCGGGCTACACGTAGGTCAGAAAATTGTTGGACTCTCAATAAGCCAATGGCTTCCTTGTCCACTTGCCATCTGGAACTTGCTGTTTGGGATGGCAATCTTATTAAATCATGTTAAATCTTGAATGCTTCTTGCAGAAACAATGTTGGAACTAATATTAAAACGGGGCAAATGTCCAACATTCACATTGATGTCCAACATTCCCCCATTTATTCACCACAAGGAGACTGTACTCTTCGTGATCTACTTGGAATCCGCCCTCCGTGATCTGAGAGGCAACTTGCCGCAACGCCCTCGAGATGTCACCGAAATGCTATACTACACGGCATTCACCGACGACGTTGATTTCATCAGCAATGCCAGCCAATTCCTGGACGAGATACATCGCCCCTGGTTGCCTGTCAAAATGGTATTTTAACATCGATGAAGCCAAATCAGAACGTACCAACACTCACAGAAGAAACAGCCGTACTGGAGAGGACTGGCGCATGACACGCAAGCTAGGCACTCTATCTGGGAACGTGCAAGACATGGCACGGAGAAAGCATTTCGCGGCTGTGGCTTTCCGCAAGATGTGGTCTCTCTGGGTCAGACACCACACGTGGGACTAATGTGAACGAAATCGGCCAGGTTTGATGCATTCCACAATCGTCGGCTGAGACAGGTCACCGGCTTCAGATACCCTCAGAGAATCTCGAACAATGCCCTCTTCCAAAAATGCAACCCACTGAGCTTGTCTGCCAACAAAGCTCGTTGGAATCTATTTGTACAAGTGCTTCGCATGCCACATGAAGCCCCTGCACAGCTGACAATATTTCACATCCGCTGACGTTGCTGGCTGCCGAGGGCGACCACGAACAACACTCCCAACTGCCCTCGACAAAGATCTGTAGGAAGTCGGCAAGCGTCTTCGAAACCAGAGAGATATATACTGGCTGAGATCGCGTGACCGAAGTCAATGGAAGATCATAAGCCAGAACATCTTGAAAGCGGCACATGCGAAACTGTCCCCACTGATACAGTATAGCAGTGATGTGAAAGTGATGTGAAAGTGCGACGACACACATGTATGTACAAACATCGTGAGAAATACGATTCCGTAGAATTTGTTTCAATAATAAATGTAAACTTTATGACAACTCTCGCTCAAGGGGCTGCCTTGCACGTTGTTCACCTACATATAACGTCGAATTTGGTGCTCCAGTCGCCACCACTTTCATGAAAAAGCTGTCTCACGGATAAATGCACGCACTCACGAACCCATGCACGCACAGTTTAACAAGATTTAACAAGATTGCCACCCAAGGCAAAGGCCCAGATGGCAAGCGGACAAGGAAGCCATTAGCTTATCGAGAGTCCACCTGTTTTTTAATTTATATGTTACAACCAGCCCTCCTGAAATGTGTCAACCTTGTTTTTAAACACATTCACGCTGCTAGTAGTTACACAATCTGTAGATAATTTGTTCCATTCATTTATTGTCCTCTGTGAGAACGAGTACTTCCTGATATCCAATCTACACTGATCCTTTACTAATGTTACCCCATGTCCTCTAGTTCTACTATCTTTGTTTGGTGAGAAAACAATATTTCTATCAATATTTTCGTACCCATTCAATATCTTTAAAAACTTCAATTTGATCTCCTCTTAACCTCCTTGTCTCTAGGGTTGTTAAACCACGTTCTATTAGACGTTCTTGATCACCAAGGTCTCCCAGTTCTGGAATAATCTTAGTTGCTCCCTTCTGAATTCGTTCAAGCGTACCTATATCCTTCTTACGACATGGTCTCCAAGCTTGTATACAGTATTCTAAACGAGGCCTAACTTTTGCTTTATACAGAGGTGTATAGCTTTTTTTATTGTGTGTTATATTAATCCTAATCAACCCAAGAATTTGATTACCCTTTGAAGCGCAATACCACACTACTCTGAAACTTTCATATCATCACTTATTATTACTCCTAAGTCATTTTCTTTTACAGTACCTAGAACAGTATGTCCCATTTTATAGTTTACATCTAAGTTCACATTTCCTGTAGCTATGTAAGCATTTAGATTTCCCCAAATTGAATAACATCTGCCATTTTTCAGACCATTTAACTAACTTGTCTAGATCGTTTTGTAAATAGCTTTTATCACCATCATTGTTAACCTTTCTAAGCTCTGTAGTGTCATCCGGAAATTTCAGTACGTTGCTTGTTATATTATAGTCCAAGTCATTCATACATATTAAGAATAATAACGGTCCTAATACTGATCCTTGTTAAGTTAAACTCACTGGTCTGTAATTCTCTAACTTATTTCTCGAACCCTTTTTAAATAATGGTATGATGTTTACTTCTTTCCATTCAAACGGAACAACTCCCTCTTTTAATGACAAGTTGAACACTTTTGCAAGTTGTATACCAATTTGTTCTACTCTTTCCGTTAGTAGTTTTGATGGAATTCCATCCACTCCAGGGGATTAATTTTCCATCATTGCCTTTATTTTCTTAGCTACCATTTCCGGAGTTACAATTAACTGCTCCAAATAGTCAACTTTAGCCTCCTGGAATTTAGCATCAGGAACTGGCAATGAATTAATATCCTCTCTGGTAAACACTGCACTTCCTCGATTAAAACATTACCACCATTAAAAAGCCTTATGATTTTATATTTCCAGCACTGTCTTCCAGTGGTCCAACCTTATTTCGTACGTTTTGTTTTCTCCTGACATATGCCTAAAACTCAGTTGCATACACGCACTCACGAAATTACGACGAATGCAAGTTCTACTAATCTTATCCCGTTGGTCTGCCGCATATAGAAGTGCAATCATATTCCGACGATTGCTAAACCCGTACAACTGACCTCCTAAATACCCTGTAGCATTGTTCCATTACACTGGCGTCGAGTATGATTTGTGTTTCACGGTTATGTAGGCATCTGTCATATCCTGTTTATCTGTATGGCATATCCTGTTTTTATCACGTTTGTGTGAGACCAGGCCCTGATATAGACATTACAAAATGCTGACGACCCAACTCTTTTGTAAGAGATCACGTGTCCAGTACAAATTACGGTCGACCTACCTGAACTCTATAGAAAACACACACAATGGAGGATTGGCGGCCGGTGTATACATATATCAATCACCGCGGTACCGCTGTGTCATTCTTAACTCGCGGCACAGAGTCGAGTTTTGTTGATACAGCGTCTGAATACGGGGAGGACTGAAGGCAGCGGTATGGTCGGGTTGTTATTCCGACGGTTAGGGCCACTACTGCTGTTATGTGTTGGCCTCATTGATGGTAAGTAGGTCTTAATCAGTCACTTCTGTTGCATAGGCGTCCGAAGCGGGCCTTGAGGGCCTGGTGTACGACTTTCAAAACACAACGGTGGTATTTTGAACCTAAACAGTGGCGTATCTAGGATCTCGCAACGGGGGAAGGGGGGAGGGGGGCAAGCTTAGTCACCCATCAGTAGTTTTTCATGCTATACACCATGTATATAGCATATAGCGGTGCAACGGAAACATATCGGTAAACCTTTAAGCCAACGCTCCCCTAAATAGGCCACTGAACCTAGGTTCAAACCATTCTTGTCAGGTTGAAAATGTGTCGATTTACATATATAAATAACACTAATTTTAACCCAAGCCCGGTTAAAGCATATTTGGGCGGTCAATGTGTTAAAATATATGTAGTTTCAAAAGCATAGCTTGACTTTATGATGGAATGATCATAATTTTATGATCAAAAGTTATCGGTTTTGAATTTGAGCAATAAAACACTCTAGAGTGTTGTTAACCTAAGTTCACAACACGAGGGTGAACATTCTGAACTTGCTACACCCTGCCCCTTCAATATTTAGTTTGGGTATATAGATATATGTTGAGTATATGTCATCCCCCCTCCCACGTGCACGCAAAAACCAAATCTGATTAAGAAGAGCGCTCGCTAGCTACCGTATTCGAATACAAATATGCGTTGAACCAGGTCCGGTCTGTCCCTCGTCGCTACGACGGTAACTGGCGCGCGCAGTTGTCAACGTTGGTCAGAACTTGTTTGAGTTCAGATTGGAAGATCAGATCAGATTGGGGTTGGAAGTTTTGAACGAACCCCCAATTTGGAGAGAATTTGTTTAACCCCGGCTGATTGTGTACGCCCGAACTCGCCTTTTCAATACCACGAGGACGGGCCAGGTATGGCATACAAACAGTCGCATAGAGAACTATACGCACGTACGCATGTGCTTCCACATCAATATGGCTGCAGCAGGAGAGGGCCGACCCAGAATTATGACAGTGCTGTAGACCTAGCAAGAAAATCTGAGATTGAGACGAGCAAGTTGCGCAGTGCTGTTAGACATTTTATACCAGGGATCGGGGTCAAGAATATGGTTGCGGGGTCAAGAATGGGGTTGCGGGGTCAAGAATGGGGTCGCGGTTTTTCTTCGTGAATAATGATTATTCTTTTTATGTTTTATTTCGACTTCAAATGCACTAGATTGCAAATTATTAGTTTTGCTTTAAAATGGGCACATAAACATCTCACATGTGTGGTTCCACGTGTATTTATACCTAGCTACGTCCCTGACTCATGGCAGATATGTGCAACAACGAGGCTAGACCGGTAGCTAATGTGTTGTGTCAAGGCCGGTAGCTAATGTGCTGTGTCAAGACCGGTAGCTAGTGTGTTGTGTCAAGACCGGTAGCTAGTGTGTTGTGTCAAGACCGGTAGCTAGTGTGTTGTGTCAAGACCGGTAACTAGTGTGTTGTGTCTAGACCGGTAGCTAGTGTGTTGTGTCAAGACCGGTAACTAGTATGTTGTGTCTAGACCGGTAGCTAGTGTGTTGTGTCTAGACCGGTAACTAGTGTGTTGTGTCTAGACCGGTAGCTAGCACAAGCACTCAATGTTGTTGACAGTCAGAGCGTGACCAGCCTAAGTCGGCGTCGCTTGTGTTAGTCAAGGTTGATTGAATCCATGATTTTTTAAAGCCATCGCATGGCATGGGAAGTAGTGAGCAAAACTGACACACGCTCTCGTCCATATAATGTAAAATACTATTTATTTTTTAGATCAATATCAACTGTGTACTAATTTTTCTATCCAGTAAAGAACTCCTCCTCAAATTCTCATTTTATTGTGAGGACCCAAATTAAAGAAAAATGTAAACAAATATCAGGTAAAAACATTTATGTCATCGTGAAAGGTCACATCAGAAAATACCTTTTCTTACTACAATCAGCAATGTATTTCACAGTTACAAAGTTACCAAGTACAATTTTTCCATGAGGAGGAGATATCCAGGGTGGGGGGAAGATACCATAGGCGTTTCCAACGAGTTACCCGTTTCCCACAGCTATTGTACACATTGTGGGTTTCGATCAGTGATGCTGGACATGCTCCGTACGGCTGTGTTGACAAATCTGAACGCGTAGCATAGTTAGCTTTATGGTTCCTTTACGCGAGCGATTTTGTTTTCGATCATGTCGTACGTCACGGTCGATTGGTGCTTATCGCACTTGTAACGATTAAACAAACATTACATTTCTCAAGCTGCTGTGGAATGGTTACAATAGTCGGTAGCGGAAATCAACCACTCTTATATGTTCCCTTATGTAAGATCCGGTAGTGTTACCACATAGGGGGTAAAACACTTTCACGCTGACTGGGCGATTAGCATTTACCGCATGGTCAAATACGGGGTTTGTCCCGACAAATTTGGTTTATCAAATTGTTCACCTAACAGTGGTCCCACGGACCATAATTGGTCCGGTTTATCGGTTATTTATTTTTGTTCTATAAACACTCGTAATTCTGCACTTCTCGTGTTATTCCATCTGCTGCCTGTCTGTGCACTAAACAGTTCTACAGACACTTTATGTCATAATTATGCACATTATATAATTTAATCTTTGTAACCGTACACCTACGTCTGGTACTTGCTCTGGTTCATGTTTAATATGTTTTGCTCTTCTGAAAAAGGTCCGCCTGAATTTGAAATCAAGGGATTTCTTTGGCAGCCCGAACTGATCTGTGACTAGTTTTATTCAAGGGAGACTAATTATGGCAAAGTCGGTCCAGGCCGACTGATTTTGATTGCCAAAATTAATTTTGTGGGAACAGGTTTAGTGTGACAGCCGTCAGGCTAATTAAAATCGTATGATATCAGGCTAATTCAAATCGTATGACATCAGGCTAACTCAAATCGTATGATATCAGGCTAATTTAAATCGTATGATATCAGGCTAATTCAAATCGTATGACACCAGGCTAATTCAAATCGTATGACATCAGGCTAACTCAAATCGTATGATATCAGGCTAATTCAAATCGTATGATATCAGGCTAATTCAAATCGTATGACATCAGGCTAATTCAAATCGTATGATATCAGGCTAATTCAAATCGTATGATATCAAGCTAATTCAAATCGCATGACACCAGGCTAATTCAAATCGTATGATATCAGGCTAATTCAAATCGTATGATATCAAGCTAATTCAAATCGCATGACATCAGGCTAATTCAAATCGCATGACATCAGGCTAATTCAAATCGTATGATATCAGGCTAATTCAAATCGTATGATATCAGGCTAATTCAAATCGTATGATATCAAGCTAATTCAAATCGCATGACACCAGGCTAATTCAAATCGTATGATATCAGGCTAATTCAAATCGTATGATATCAAGCTAATTCAAATCGCATGACATCAGGCTAATTCAAATCGCATGACATCAGGCTAATTCAAATCGTATGACATCAGGCTAATTCAAATCGTATGATATCAGGCTAATTCAAATCGTAGTTTGACGAATGTTGTTGTTGCCAATAATAGTTTGTTCGTTATTAGTGATAAACACAACTTCCTAAGATGTGCAAATATTGAATAAAAAATCTACATTACCAAACGGTTGTGTAAAAAATATGGAATAGCATCACTCTTATTACTGCGATATCCGCCAGGTGGGGTTGCTGAGAGTTCAGAAATATCTGGACGATACACAGAACATTTGTAGTTTGCTTACGTACGTGTTGTCTACACATGGTAAACACGTGCCTATCTATGACGATATTTGCGACGCATGCGCATCACCACTATATTTATTTTGACGTCCCACAACAGTGGTTTAATTCTTAGCCAACAGGTGTCGTACGTGTTATAAGTAATGTCTATTGTATGACAGCAGATAATAAAACAGACTAGATACTCATTTACCTAAATAAAACAACCGTTTCGGAAATTATACTAAAACATATTTTATTATGAATTTCGAAATCTAACTCTTTCTAACAATTTGTAGTGACGGCACAAACATATTGCAATGACGTCACAAACATGTCGCATTGACGTCACAAACGTATCGCAATGAAGCCACACGCATAATGGCAATGACGTCACCAACATATCGCAATGACGTCACAAACACGATCCGTATGTGTTGTCAATATTGCCTAGTCCCACATTATCTTCTATGACTGAATTATGATGTCACAATGACTAAAATCGGTTTTACTTTCAGCGGAAGATTGCCGTCGCACCGAGGCCGGATTGGACTACGTTGGTCGAGTGGACAAGACGGTCAGTGGCCGGACATGCATGCGATGGTCACAACGGGTAAGACCCTACTTTACCTGGTTAGCTGATTGTTTGATATCCGTGGTTTGCTAGAATGATATTAATTAACTACAAGTGTAACAATACATCGAACTATCGATGGACCGCAATAGTGACGATGTAATAATATCGATACTAGCCTAAATTGAACTATCGATAGTTATTCTCGAAAGTACCCTGAACTATCGATAGTAACAACAGTTGACAAAACAATTCAGCAGGTTTACTTGTGCCACTGTAATAATATAAATAAACATGTTTTTCAACTATATTGGATAATTTTATTTATTTGTTTATCTACCTAACGTCAACAATCGCCGATTAGCGCAGCATCATTCACGAATTCAGTATTTTTAATCACTTAATTTCAAAGCCACGCCATAGCGCCACCTATCAGTTAAGGTTTGCGACTATTTTTCTGGGTTTTCGTTATTCCATAATAGTATCGCAATACTATCGCAGTAATTATGAAACTATATCTATGACAAATGTATTGCAATAGTCATACAGCTATCGCGATACTATCGCAATAGTAAAACCACAGCTAGTCACCCTATCTTTAACGTAGCGTAACATTTTTGTTGTGAAATACCACATTTGCTTACAACGCAGCTAGCAAAGTTGATTGGGCCACGAAGAAGGTACGTTGATAGTCCACTGGTCCAGTGAGGAATAGTTGATTGGGCCACGAAGAAGGTACGTTGATAGTCCACTGGTCCAGTGAGGAATAGCAACAAGTGCATTATCTATATTATGGATTATTCTTAATTCTTAGCATCCGACCAGAAAATCAGCACGAATCATTGTTCCTCCTATTTTTGCTACAGGGCGCAACTTAATTCCGATAGTTATGCCTATGAATGCTTGCTGTTGTTTAAAAAAGATTGTTTCATATAAATGAATGTTATGTTTACTTTTGAAATATAACTTTTAAAAATATAAAATGGTTTATGAATATTGTTTCATCGCATTATGCAGATGTTTTAGTTAAGTGATTCCAACAAAATATAAATTTTGTTGTTGTTGCTGCAGCAAAAACACGTCAACCCAAGTATTCATCCCATCTAGGGAAATAATTACTCTTTTCCCATGTCCTGATGCCAATCTCATTAGTGCCGTGAAGACCTTAATCAGTGCTGTTCAACTCGCTGGCTTCGTAAACAAGATAAAGCCCTCTTTATATGTAGCACTTAAGGAATTAGGCATTTCATCGAAAAGCCACAACAATATTTACCAAATAGTTCAACAGCGTAATGAAAAAAATTAATTGTCAACTATTTACCTAAATTTTAAACATAAAGACATACAATCTAATTTTTAAGGCGGCCGATTACGCTGAAAAAAACCTACTGAAGCTTTAAAATTTAATGGTTGTTTGGAACCCATTAGACCCCAAAGGCCCAAAAAGGCAAACAAAAAGATAGGGGCTCCGTGCACATTTTTTTTAATATCTGACATAGTAACAACTACGTCACAAACAAAATCATCAAAATACTGTGTTCTGATAATAATCAGTCATAACACAATATGTTTTACTATTCGAATATAAAACTTGCAGGAATACTGCACTTTGATATGTTAATATTATGTAAAGCAAAATATGTCAGATATGCATTACAAATAAAATGTATTATTTCATGCAATTTATTAAGTAAAAAAAACATCTCAATTTCGACAATATTTATTTAATATTTGACCCACAAGGAATTTCAATAAAACTGGGCAGATATGTTCATTTAGTGTTCATACCCGATATATATATATATATATATATATATATATATATATATATATATATATATATATATATATATATATATATATATATATATATATATATATTTATAAAATATATATATATATACCCATATACCTATATATCTATATATCAACCCTCGACTCCTCTTGCTGCCGTTTCGAAGCTTTAGCAATTTCGTTCATCCCGCGTTGCCACAGTTCACTCAGCTGTATAAATGAGTACCCGGCTGCAGACAGAGGTGGATATCTGAAATGAATAGTCTTCGTGCAGTAATTGCAGCATGGGTGAATGCTTCCCAGAGATGTCGAGATATATGGTGTTGGAACGAACAGGTCTGCCAGGGGGTGAAGTGTAAGAAGCTTTGAGCAGTCCTAAGGACTGGATACCGCGCTATATAAGAACATACCTTTACCTTTATTTATTATACAAAGGTGATGGGTCTCGTGCAAATTTGGGAAATATCTGACACAGTAAAAACTAGCGAAAACGAATTTACGAAAGACGTTATTCGTTAGAAGGCGCTACTTGTAAAATTGCGTTTAAATTATACTTATTTTTGGCTCTTATTCATGTTGTTTTACAAAAAGTGTATCAGTTGTGTTTATTATTGGCACAAAGAACATAACTTCAATCGACCGTATAACGTTTTTGTGTTGATTTCATGTTACGACTACAATGCGCAGACTGGTGCGCACATAGCTTGATTTCAAGATAGTTGGCCACCTTAAAGGGTAATGCAATACTAATATGATCCCAGTCTAATTGCTACCTATCATCAGGTGTAGATTCATTGACAATTGTTTTTATTCCCATAGCCCCGTTGCTACACGGGGATTAACGAGAGGAACCCGGCAGATGCTGAGAACTACTGCCGCAACCCGAGAGGTTTCTCCGACTGCCAACTGTCAAGGCCTTGGTGCTACACGGCGGAAGGGATTAGGGAGTACTGTGACGTGCCTCTCTGTGGTAAGGTTTTCATGTTATTAGATTATTGCCAAACTTCGCGACGTATAGCTGTATCGCGGTGTATCGCGATACAGCGGAATGTATCGCGATACGTATCGCAATCAATTGTGGTTATTTTGGTTAAGATACAAGATAACATAACCTGTTGTTTCATATTTTATATTTGCCTGACTGATATTTATACTAAATAATAAATAAACAACTGCTTTAATTTGTTAAAGTAATTGGTGTGTGACTATAAACATAGTTGCAATTATGGAAAATACCAAGATTGTTTAATTATATGCATTGCATTAAGTAAATAATAAAACGCAAAGACATCCTGTCCGGTACACATGAACTTAAACTCTTAGAATAAGTTACTCAAATCTGAACTATGAACAATTAATACTAAAAAAGATTAGTGACTGGATCTAGTTCAGTTAAAACTCATAACTACTCATTAAGCCCACTCTTGACAAGTTGGAAATGCAAAAGAATAAAAATATATAGTATATACCGGTACGTCGAAGGCGTATAGCGATACGTATCGCGCAGAAACAATATCGCGATATACCGGCATATCGGTAAAATCACGCAACACTACATATTATGTCATCTCCACGTAGAGCAGATGCTTAGACATGCGACGGTAGTTGGTTAACATTAGCAATGCTGATAGAATCCGCACAGCTCACTGGAAACGTAACGTGTTTTTGCGTTAGCGTGACAGTGTTTCCTTCCATGTGGTTTTTTCTCGGTTTTTTCTGACGTTTGTGCCTACCTCAAGAGAGCATTGCCTCCGTATATATGTGTGTGGGATACATGTGCCTATGCGGTCTCTTCGATAGCTGAACCCCATTAACTATGAATGTGTTCACGACATCTGCTATATTGGCTGAAAGGGCCGTCTTTACAACATATTGCATACCACCATGTGCTTGGCCTGGGAATATTTGGAAACGCACATCCAGATCTTCCAACAGGCAAGGTGACTCAAGTATCATTCGTGCTACAGATAAGTAATAATTATAGTCTTTATGGACCTTCACGTACAGGTGTATTACCAACACAATTTAATAATAATGACGTGAACGAGACTGGGCCCTGTGTTCTGTCTGGTCATCAAGAACTGTGTACATTTACCGTGGTACAAGTTGTACACCCGTACCAGGCCCCCCACAAAAAACTAGGTAACTAATTTGGATGCCTTGTTTGCTCGGGATGATTTGTACTGTCTATATGTTACGCTGTATTTTCATGTATTAATTTCTGGTATGTCATTGTATGCTGTAATTCTTGCCATATTTCCTTGTTTGTCATGGTACATGTGTGTACTATATGCCGTTGTTGATAACAATTGGTGACTGCCTATGCTCAAACATAGTTGAATAAACGTTAAGCTATGGGTTTACCTCCGTAGTCGGTCTCGATATTCGGCGTTCACGTACTCAATATAGGGCCTCCGCGCATGTATACACATTATCCATATTTTTTTCCAGGACACGAAGCACCACCATGTTCCCACGCTCTTGGAATGGAAAGCGGCGAAATCAAAGACAGCCAGATTACTGCATCGTCGTCATTGAATGGACACGAACCATCCAGAGCCAGACTGAACTCGGGAACTGACGGTGAGTTGTAATAGTCGTTATCCGGAATATCATGTTTTTGATCGCTAGACGGAGGGCGTGTATACACGCAATGCATCGCGGGATCGAGTGTCGACGGAAGTACAAGAATTTTGTACTTTAAATTAGAGATTCGAAACAATGATGTATCCATCCACAAGAACGACAGTGAACGAATGGAAAATTAATACTATAAAACTGATAAAAGTAATGTTTTAATGGCGCCTGGAGATGCGCTTTACTGATTTTGCAACTTTCATAATTTGAATTGTCACAGCTTTGGTGAAGTTTGCAACGTTGAAAAAATAATTAGGACGATTTTTGTATTTATATATAACAATCACAAAAATATGTAGCTTTTAGTTTTGGTCGTTGACCATAATTTGTCTTTTTAAAATCAACTTATATGGACCCCTACATTATCTTTGTAGTTTTGTTACCGTCCGCTACGTTACGAATAGAGGAGGACGTATCTTGTGAACACCGTCTGGTGTGTGTGAGAGAGGAGCATTTCGACGGGCACATCTGCCAATTGTGTGTAGGAATAAAGTTCTGGTTATATCGTGCCTTAATGCGTCATACACCCGCATTGATGATATTATTTATACTCTGAAATCACGTTTAAATAGAGATAGGTGGAGGAATGTAGGTAGATGGTAGGTCGGTGACTTCATGTCAAGGACTTCGTAGCAGTTTTACCTGCTGCTGTGTTGTCTAGACGAGACTCGGTTTTAAATGTTTACATTCGTGCCGCAGATGGAGACGCTGGCTGGGCGTCGTCCTCGGTAGACAATAACCAACGCCTGAACATCGACCTGCTGACTGCGCACGACGTTACCAAAGTAATCCTGCAAGGAACCGACAGTGCTGCCAACGCGTGGACTAAGCAGTTCAAGGTACAGTCCCGTGTAGTCTACGGCTTGCCTTGTGGTAATTTATAAATAAACATTTTCTCACATCTACCCATCAATACTCCCACATGCCCTGTTTGTAAGAACTACTTCAAATCTTCGCTACCCGACCGGCCTCACATCGGTGGCAAATCTACAGTTTGCGGAATACACTGTGAGAATAAATATTCAAGTTTTGCTGAATTTAAGAGAAAACGTGAACACGTAATACAGTGAGCACGTAATACAGTGAACACGTAAAACAGTGAACACGTAATACAGTGACCACGTTATACAGTGAGCACCTGCTGCACGTGTACTTCAGGTCCAGTACAGTGAGGACGGCGACACGTGGAAGTTCTATAAGGTCGGCTCGGAAGTGAAATTGTTCGAAGGAAATCATGCTCGAACTCACGGCATCTCGCATTCGTTTGACCCGCCACTACGGGTAAGAGAACTCCTTCAGTGGATACGCCGTTGCCTATGTAACGTAAAGTTATGATCTATTATATTAATAAAGACTTCCGTGTTGTTTAGACTTGTGCAGATATTTAATAATTGAGCACATTTTGTTGTTTTGCCTACTGCGATCCGCTTGATCACCTTCAACGTTAATTGTATCCTATCCTCTGATCGGTCTGTGTATCCAAGACTAATACAATTGGTTCAGTCTTTGCTTCAAAATAATTGTTTCAGACACGTTTCTTCGTTGTGATTCCAACGGCTTGGAACACTAGACCTGGATTGCGCCTGGAGGTTCACGGGTGTGCCCTCGGCCTCACTGGGGTAACTACTCAAAGGGGCACAACTACAACCCAACGGAGTACCACCCAACGGAGTACAACCGAAATGGGCCCCAATCATGGGCCCACCAGTGTTGATGCCGATATCAAGGTACGCAGCTTCTCAGACATGAGGCGATTCACTTAACTTAATCATGAACTTAAAAAGGTTAAGCTAACATTAACTTAAATTAACTAGATAACACTTGAATGTTAACTCAACTTAACTTGTAGTAAAACTAACTAATTAACTTAAATTAATTTTCAGTGAACTTATTTTGTACAAAGTAATTATATTAACGTCACGTGCATAGATTCAGGTAAAAGGACATTGGCTCAGAGGGTAACACTTGGATTTTATAGGGTGTGCAGCTGGTGACTGTAGTGTAAATCAACTTAACCATTAACTTCAATAGTTAACTTTCAAAATACAAGTTCACTTAACTTAATCGAAAATAATCCAAGATTAACTCAGCATTAGGTAGAAGCGAACTCCGGCTTGTATTGTATAATCCAACAGTTACAGGCTTCTAAATGGCAGCAGTTCGATTCGGTGATCCCCGTTACTCTCGATTGATGTACTTCTAATAAATTGCCAGTGTTCAAAACAGTCTTGACTCGCGCGGGGTGATTCGATTGTACACAGAAAGGGTAATAGCAGGGTGAATGTCGAAAAAAATATGACGACCGGACCGTGGGTCGTAGATGAACTCGTGGTTGTTTTGCGCCTTAGGTGCATAGCGTCAAGGAGTAGCATAACATACATACAAACATACATACATACATACATACATACATACATACATACATACATACAAACAAACATACAAACATACATACAAACATACATACAAACATACATACAAACATACATACATGGATACACTTGCTGGATTATAGTAAGATAACCAATTAAACGAAGGACGTGTCCATTGCTAGGCCTACGTATTTTCAGACTGACACCTCCTGGGGACTGAGTGGAAGTCCCTACGTCGTGAAACGACAGATCAAGGTCGCCTTCAATGCAACTCTCACTATCCAGGCCGGTGTCAATGTCGTCTTTGTTGGCACCGGGTCTGGTCTTACTATCGACGGTAACACACCACCTTATCCTATCTAACTTTAATCTCAGGTTAAACTTGCTGTTAGCACATCGCGCTAACAACAAGTTCATTCAGAGTTGGCGTCTCTTTGATATTTGTTGTTGGTTGTCACAATTCGTAACCACCAGTGCGCGGTGGCGCAGCGGTTAGAACGTAGGACTCTCAATGGAGAGAACCCGGGTTCGAGTCCTCGTGCTTACGTTTCGAAGTCTTGCAGCCACTTTGCCATAGTTCACTCTGTTACATACAAGAATACCTGGCTACACACAAGAGTACCTGGCTACATACAAGAGTACCTGGCTACATACAAGAGTACCTGACTACATACAAGAGAACCTGGCTACATACAAGAGTACCTGGCTACATACAAGAGTACCTGGCTACATACAAGAGTACCTGACTACATACAAGAGAACCTGGCTACATACAAGAGTACCTGGCTACATACAAGAGTACCTGGCTACATACAAGAGTACCTGGCTACATACAAGAGAACCTGGCTACATACAAGAGTACCTGGCTACATACAAGAGTACTTGGCTACATACAAGAGTACCTGGCTACATACAAGAGAACCTGGCTACATACAAGAGTACCTGGCTACATACAAGAGAACCTGGCTACATACAAGAGTACCTGGCTACATACAAGAGTACCTGGCTACATACAAGAGAACCTGGCTACATACAAGAGTACCTGGCTACATACAAGAGTACCTGGCTACATACAAGAGTACCTGACTACATACAAGAGAACCTGGCTACATACAAGAGTACCTGGCTACATACAAGAGTACTTGGCTACATACAAGAGTACCTGGCTACATACAAGAGAACCTGGCTACATACAAGAGTACCTGGCTACATACAAGAGTACCTGGCTACATACAAGAGTACCTGGCTACATACAAGAGTACCTGACTACATACAAGAGAACCTGGCTACATACAAGAGTACCTGGCTACATACAAGAGTACCTGGCTACATACAAGAGTACCTGGCTACATACAAGAGTACCTGACTACATACAAGAGAACCTGGCTACATACAAGAGTACCTGGCTACATACAAGAGTACTTGGCTACATACAAGAGTACCTGGCTACATACAAGAGAACCTGGCTACATACAAGAGTACCTGGCTACATACAAGATAACCTGGCTACATACAATAGTACCTGGCTACATACAAGAGTACCTGGCTACATACAAGAGAACCTGGCTACATACAAGAGTACCTGGCTACATACAAGAGTACCTGGCTACATACAAGAGTGCCTGGCTACATACAAGAGAACCTGGCTACATACAGAAATGTGAACGCATAGTCTTCGCGCAGGAATTGCAGCGTGGCTGATTTCTTCCAAGAAAACTCACGATGTCTGTTATTAAGCCGTTTTATTGTTAAGTTTTAACATTTAAAAAATTACCCCCTTAATATTAATTAATTACAAAAGAGTGGCTCAAATGTATTCAATGTATTTAATGATGAATCTATTCGTCTTCAGGATGCATACAAGCGCAGGGTCTGCCAGAACAGAGAGTGACATTTCGCTCGAACATATCGACAAGGCCTGGCCAGAAGACGACATCGTACTGGAAGGGGTTGGACGTGACAGATTCGTGGTGGCTAAATGGTGAGCTAAAAACTGTGACGTTAATATCTTTATAATTTAGTAATTTGTGACTCTGTCTGTCTGTTCCCTCGTATCTCCGTCAGTTTCGCGTGTTTGGGGTTAACATTTTGTAGGCGTGCCCGAGGGCCCACTGTGATTGACGTACATATTGCGTGACTCAGAACAATAGTACGTACATTTGTTAGCAACGCTATGTGTGTTTCGACGTTACGTGATCTACGTAAAACGTTCACAAAAGCTTCGTGAAACCAACCTTCGTAGAAAGGGTAACTTCGAAAAAAATTAAACTGGACAAAGCGCCTAGGAGAAGTAGCATAACATACAAACAAATATACATACGTACATACATACATACATACATACATACATACATACATACATACATACATACATACATACATACATACATACATACATACATACATACATACATACGTACATAGGTATATACTCACCGTATATCAATCACGAATATGTCAAAAAGTATATCTGACACAATATAATATAGATAGTTAACGATACTCCAAGCATTATCATTGATAACAGTTATACACATAGTCTAAATGGTTTCATGACTTATGCTAAAATTATATAATTAGGAATTAACTTCAGTGCCTTATTCTTAAGTGTTGCATCTGTAAGAATTGAAATATATTAAACTGACTGCATAGCCTTTTACTGTGTTAATTAATTTATATTGGTTTTGCATTTACTTTTTAAAGTTTATTTTTAATGTTGGGGTTACATAATTATTATTTTTTTGACAAAATGTAGTTCCCATGTTAGTGACGTGTGTTTGCCTTAACGGGAGTCTCTTTGACCTTTATATTTGTAATTTGTATTAATTATTTCAACTTGTTCAAATGGTCAAAATAACAATGTTTGTCTTGTCTTGTAACGGTGGAGTATAATAAGATATTATTGTTGTTGTTGTTGTTTCGATTCAGTGCGAACATGTCACTCCAGGCTTCACCACGTTCATATAACCGGCGCAGACATCGGCCTTCAGACAGCCACTGCAGCTATAGACCTACAATATCTCCATCTAGAACACAACAACCATGGGATCCGCACCAGCCGTCTATTTCACAATACAGCCATGCCTTTCACAGTACAACACTCGCATTTCGATCTTGGGTCCGGACTATTAATATCGGCCAAATGCAACGTCTCGATAATTGACTGTCGCTTCGATGGCGAAGATAACGTTGTGTCTATATATACATCGTCACACTTGAGGGGCAACCAGACAGTTGAAGTTGTCGCAAGTCGGTTTTCACTATCTTCGTTTCGGTGGACTACAATGGAACCTGGCGATGGCTTGATAATTAGGAACACTTCTTTTACACGCAGCTCAGTTTATTTGATGGGAGACGCATTCAACAAGATCACCGCGTACAAACGACCGTTGAATATTGTGTTGGATCGGTGCTCCTTTTCTCATTCCGATCATTCAGCTATAGCTACATATTTCCAAAGTAAATGGACTGTTCACGTGACAATGTCGAACACAGTCTTCCGCCAGAACATAGTCGCCGCGCGGTTTAATCATAAAGAACCTATCAAAGGCAACATTGCTATGCGCAACGTCACAGTCAGTTCGACCGCACACCCTCTAAGTGTGTCCGCATCAAATTGCACTGTAACGATCGCCAACAGCATGTTCACACGTAATTATGGCGGTCAAGTCGCTTATATTTCCTCTAATGATGTCCTGGTTGAGAATAACACGTTCCTGAACAACAGAGCAACAGCAACTCTCAAATTTGTTGTTCAAAAGAACGGAAACATCCGTTGCGCAAGGAACGTATTTGAGAACCCGGGATCTGCACATGATATCTTAGCAGACGGTGAATACCGTGGTCTGGTGGATGCCCGATATAACTGGTGGGGCACCGTCAACGCTAAACGAATATTCGCACGAAACCTGGACTTATTTTCGAATATGAATCTCCTCGGCGAAACGTTAATTTCCCCGGTTCTCTCAAGTTCTCCCTTCGGCTCCTCGTCCACTGTTGATATTGCGATGAGAGATTTCAAGGTTGACGACTACGAGATCGGTGGTAGAGTGACTAAAGACACAACAGTCGTAGTTGATGGCAACCATCGCCGGGTCCGGCAAACCATCTACGTTCCAGCCAACAAGACGCTTGTCATGCATCTGAATACAGCGCTGATTTTCGACAGATACGTGGGAGTTCTCGTTGAAGGTATGGAATGTAGCGGATGTTTTGATATACTTTCGTTCATTTGTACTACAAATTTGATTTAATAAAAATGCAGAATGAAATTATTAGACTGCTTGCTATGTGATCCACAGCAACATTAATTAAATGTCACACTATTGCATACCTGTCAATTCTTGCGCATAAGCTGTGAGATTCGTAATTTTAATGACACGGTCTCACGACAAATGTCTGAAATCTCATGCATCTTTTCACAATCTTTCACAATGAAAATTATGTTGCAAGCGAAGGCCTCAGTTAATGGTACCGGTAATATTTGCATTTTGCCGAAGAAAGTGTGAAACGTGATTAGTGATTGGTCAAAAGTTAACCGTCAACCAATGAGATTTCCTGTTAGAAAGCAGTGTACGCTCTTTTTGAAGGTGAGCCTAGGAACCCTCCCCTGGTTGTCAGCTATGGTATTGCATAACATATAAATGTCATGGAAACAAAACAATGCTGACTGATGCGAAGTGTAAATTCAACTAAGAACAATTGTTTGTCGAAGTCAACAATAACATGGTTGTTCCTTGAAGCTGCCACACTCTGTTGTTTACTTGTTATGCCACTATGACTTGCAGGGACGTTGGAGTTACGCGGAAGATCTAACAAGTCGGCCTTGCTGCCTGGAAAGTTCCTCGGATGGCAAGGATTACGATTCGTGCATTCTGCAGGTAAATACGATCTTCACAGAACAGTTGCTATCAGTTGTTCACTGTTAACTATATTTTAGTAGTTTAGAGCAAAACACTTATTTCACCGATTATGAAATTTGTTGTTTCACTCCGCTGTACGTATGTGAAGGGATTGTAACTAAGCGCAACGTAATAGAACATATATTGTAACTAAGCGCAACGTAATAGAACATATATTGTAACTAAGCGCAACGTAATAGAACATATATTGGTGGCTTCCGAAGCAGAATTACATCCTAAATTGACCTACCTGGTATTTGACTTACACGCATAAAGGAGATATGGATAAGTATACTCCTGTGTAATGCAATAGTTAAGTCTCAAACAAGCACATAATCGTGAAGGCCACATCGTAAGAACACAGCTGGGCTGGAAAACGGCAAAGGAGAGTAATTAAGCTGAATATAAAACCGAGAGGCATTATTTGCTAAAACCATCCATAACAAAGTGGCTCAATAACACCAGAGACGAACAGATGAAGAGGAGCCCGAATACAATTTGTGAAAGATTTTGACTTGTTATGAAGGTATTTAAAGATATAAGTTTGTTCCAGTATTAAGAAGGTTGCAAACTAGAGCATACGAAGTAGAATAGCATTAGAAAGGACGAGTTTGTATTGCATGTAGTAAAGTATTCATTTTCTCAAAGGACGAAAACTGAATTTTATAAGTTATCTACCGATTGTTTAAATGCTAACAGTATATGTTTACAAGAATGACGTATCCAATAAGGGCGAGTTACACATAGACGAAACAGTAATAGACCATCGGGAAGACAATGGCTTCCTAGTTCTCTTGCCATCTGGAATGTGTTGCGTTGGATGACAATCTTGTTAAATCTTTTTAAATACGTTGTCTCGTCGATGCAGGTTCGGTGATTGTAAACGTCAACATCCGTGGCAACTGGACCCGTGTGATTGATCCGTTTACGTCACTGGCGCCCGTTGTATGTGTTCTTATGGACAGTCCTGCTCCTCGTGGTACTGTTACAAGCACCAGAAGCAATAATACACTTCAAGTGGAAAACTGTACAATTGACGGCATTGCTGCAACATCCTCTGGTTGGATTTCTTTGGGTGTAGTCAACTCGAATATCACTGGCATTCGTGTGAAAAGTCATGTTGCCAATGTGGCTGTCGTTGGTAGTGATGTGGGCAGAGACGGGGTTACGGTGGAAGCGTATCATGGCCGTACTCTGATTCACAAATCTCGTCTGAACCGAATCAGTTGCGACGTCGTTAACCAGGTAAATCTGAAGAACACAAGTTACGAACTGTGAATTTGTAATTATTTTATCTGCAGTTACACGACGTTATAACCTGGTTTTGCCGACTTGCCGTAATAAAACAACACACATTCGCGAGGTGCCAGGTGTCCACTGTGTTCTGAAAGATGCTGTGTCTATTATACTCAGTAATTACCAGAAACGATATGTGTCTGATTGAAAAGTAGCGCAACGGCTTGACTAGATATCTCAGTAAAACATATTGACGACAGCACTGTTACTAATAATACCACGCTAATAATCATATACGGATAACGCGAGAATTGGAATTGCAGTGAAGAAGTCGTAGATAACCTTACGACATATGACCTGTCTAGAATAATTGAATTGGTTGAGGCATCAAATATCGATATTATGTTGAAAGAAGTGTAGATACCTCCCAGTCTCAAAGGGGCTTTCAAGACTTTCTTGGTCCCTTCGTCAGCATCAGTCTGAACTAACCCTCCGGTGTGTCATGTGACCACATTTTTGGTTGTCACGTGACACCAATATCAGAAAAATCGCGGGAAGGTTGTAACCGTATCGATTGATTGCTGGGTGCCTCTCCCGGATCTCAATCGCCACGCTGATTTTTCTACGCCTTCAACGTCCAACACTGTCGCAACTTTTGTTATAGTACTATGGCCCTCTTTGCCTCTGTGTTCCTCTACAGCCGCGAGGGGGTCCTCTTGCTAGCATCACGCTGTCTGAGCATGGGCCCAAGCGAACTGCTAGTTTGGCCGACATAGGTTTTATGGCAGCCCGGATATTTCACTTCATATAACACCCCACGCATGTTGTTCTTGGGACGTTTTTCCTTAGAGTGCACCACTATTGATCTGATTGTGAGTAGTCCACACTATGTGTTCTCGGAACACAGCAGTAAATTGTTTTGGGAGGTTGCGCACGTTTGGAAGAAGAATGTTCGGTGATTTGCTGGCTTGCCTCAAAAACACTTACATCGAACGGGGACTCACAAAACGTACAATACCAAAATATCAATAGAGGTTAATCCTAGGGAAAACACTCCCAAGAACAACACGTGCGTGATGATGAATGAAGAGAAATGTCCGGGCTGCAACAAAACTTACGTTAGCGAAACCACCATGTCACTGAGGGCTAGGAGGCTCAAAGGGCACATTAGCACGAGGGCCCCCTTAAGTTGGAGGTGAACAGCGAGGCAACGATGGCCAATTTATCACAATCAAAGGTGCTTCAGTGCTAGCGAAAAAAGAACATTTCTGACGCAGAAAGATAAGCGAGGCGATTGAGATACGGGATTAGCAGAGGCGGGGAATATGATCTTCCCGCGATTTAACTGAAACTGCTGTCATGTGACAACCACCAACATGGTCACATGACATTGGAGGGCAGTGCAGTCAGACGCTGACGAAAGGACCGAGTTGTTCGTTACCAACTTACATGCGGATAGTGCAATTATACATTGAATCAAAAGATCAAATCAACAAAGAACCGATGAAGATATGTTGTTTACTGTAGGATTCTCATGTGATGCTGCTAATATGTCATATCTAACTGTGCGATATTTGTTTCTTGCTAACGTCGTTCTTAACAACAAAGAAATGCGTTTAATTAATGACGGGTGTATCTATCTTGCAGAGTGTCTTCGTCATGGAATCAACACTTGGTAACTCGACGTCTACATATGACTATAAGGGCAGCATCACAATTTCTGGTTCAAATGATGACAATGATATTATGCTCAACGTAACACTGCTTAGAAACACGTTTCGCGGTAATAGATCTGTATATGTAAACGTGAAAACAGCCAGGCATTTACATATTGAAAACAATACGTTTTCATGCTCTACCTCAAAACGCTGCAGAAGCTTGGATTTGCAATCGTCAAATACCTTGTGGGTAAGGAATAACACGTTCTTGCAATCTACCGACGCAGTGTTTGTACGTCTTCAAGCAGGCGATAAAAACGGCTCTACTGACATTGCGCGTAACGTGTTTGCCCGCAACAGGGGAACGCACGTTGTACAGAGTGTCAGGTCTGGGCGCAACAGCAGAGTGGACATCCACGACAACACATTCTTGAACAATTCCGCTGACGCGACAGTGCTGTTGAGCTATGGGTCCTCGGCAACTGTGATCAGAAACAAGTTTGACAATCCCGCGGCCCAGTACGATGTCAAAGTCGCCTCAACCTATTCCAAGTCTGTCGTCAATGCCACGCAAAACTGGTGGGGGTCCAAGAACTACGAATACGTCCGAAGACGCATCGATGACCGTACTGCAGATTCGTTGCTGGCGAACTTCATATTTCAACCGTATCTCACCGAAAGAAACATATCACCGGCTATCCCTACAACAACCCCGGGTTTCTTTCGTAGCTCAACGTCAATCGGTGGACATATTCAAGAAGACACGTATCTCAGAAAGATGGACACGCCCTATGTGGTTTCCGACGAGATCACCGTTCCTGCTGGTTTTACTTTGACCATCGAAGCGGGGACGCAACTCAACTTCCTGAACAGTGGAATCACTGTTGAAGGTATGGTTTTGTACGGTTCGACATCAGCTCCATTATTGTCGCCTTGACTTATTTATCATCATCACTGATTTTAATACGTCGCTGATGAGGGCGGGCTATACATAAATGATAACATTGTTGGACTCTCGATAAGCCAATGGTAATTTTGGATGGCCATCCAAAATTACAAGTTCCAGATGGCTTCATTGTCCACTTGCCATGTGGAACTTGTAATTTTGGATGGCAATCTTGTTGAATTTTTTAAAATGTAACGTTACGCGTAATGTACATGATCGTGTGACAGCGACCAACAGTGTTGAACTTTGCCGGAATACATAAGACAAACCGATTCACTGTCTTAATTCTAAGAACTTACTGAAAACCTCTGTTCTATTTAGGTATGCATACTTTAACTGAGGAGTAACTGTGATTGAGAACACTTCTTTTTATGAACATGTATCTTAGTTATTTATTTATTATATTTATTTACTTACTATATTTATTTATTAACTATATTTATTTATTATATTTATTAATCTTAATCGAATACAAAATGTTTAATATATATTTTAACTATAATATTTTATATTTATTAATGTCATGATTGCATGTATGTTTTCACGGGTCTGTGAACGGGCTGGCCCAGATATATGGCGTTTTATACATTTTAGTAATAATAAATAATGATACAATGTAAATGTTTCTCCAGGTTAGTCGGTTTATAAAATGTGCGCCGTTTACGTAATATCTCGTGGAACAATAGTCAAGGCCGGATCTATGCCTTACATCTGACCGATGCAATAGTTCTTACCACTACCTGAACTTTTAAGCAAAATAACACGCCACGACGCAGTGGTTGTAATCTGACCGATGCGGTTGCAATCTGACCGATGTAGTTGTAATCTGAATGGCACTGTTGTAATCTAACCGATGCAGTTGTAATTTGACTGGCACGGTTATATTCTGGCCGATGCAATTATACTCTGACTGATGCAGCTGTATTCTGGTGCAGTTGTAATCTGACCGACGCAGTTATAATCTGGCCGATGCAGTTGTAGTCTGACTGACACAGTTGTAATCTGACCGACACAGTTATAATCTGGCCGATGCAGTTGTAGTCTGACTGACACAGTTGTAATCTGACCGATGCAGTTGTAATCTGATCGCCGCAGTTGTCATTTGAACGATTCAGATATAATATGACCGATACGGATGTTTGGATCCTGGCCTGCAATAATGTCACATACAATATACTAGGTTTTGATTAATACAAAAATAAATTTCTTTATGCGATTCGTTGAATGGTGTGCCTATGTATGCAACTCATTTATAGGAATATTGAAAGTTCTGGGCGAGGAATCCGACGAAGTTTTGATGCTTTCGTCAGATATCGCCTACAGATGGAAAGGAATCGCATTCCGGCAAAAATCTGGTGCGTGTCTCTGTTTCTGCGTATTCCAACAATAGCTTGCTCTGTTTTTTCTTGTAGCAACGGCCTTTCTGTTGTTTTAATAATATTGCTTATCACATATTTATATTGTTTTCCTGTGTCTAGGGGCGTCCGCGTGAATTTTGTCAGGGGGAAACATGTTTTTTTTTTAAACATCCGTCAACAAATTTCAACCAGACATCTTTGTGTTTATTACCAAATAACATTAACATATCTGTAAGCTGGAAATCCTACTTTACCGCCATTAACATTCGCTTAACAGCCTTGTCTAGCATACATTGGTGTTTTTTTTATTGATGCATCACGTATTGTCTTGTTTTTTTTCACACAGGAAATTATATGGACACTGGCTCGACTACCGCGACATCCACCAGGGAGTATGTTTCGGTTCTTAGATACACCCGACTCGTCAATACCACCGACGGAATCAATATCATCGGTCGACCGCCGCATCTAGACCATGTTACCGTCTTCAATTCGGCGACATCCGGGGTGAGTTTGTTGGGTTTCTTCCAAGGAAACATCACTGTGAGTCACTGCAACTTCAGCAGCAATCAGCGGCATGGCATATACTTCAACTTAGACAACAGCAAGGCGAATGTCCATGTGACAAATACGACAATGATCGGCAACGGTGAAGCCGGTATGACGCTGCAGCGTGGTACATCCGGGACAGTGAGGCTTCTGAACAACACGATACACAGTAATCTACGATACGGTTTGAACTCACAGGAAACGATCGCAACTTTGATCGTCGCTAACAATTCGTTCATCAACAACAGTCACAACGTTGATCAAGAAGGAACCGCGGTCAGAGCCAGTCAAGTAATTCACGTTCATTACAGAAACGTGACACATTTGAAGGTTAGTCCATCACCGAAGATGCCTATTTTATATTTTTATCTGCCTTTATAAATGACGGAAGCTGAGTGGTAGAAATTTTACAGGCCATGTATTATTTCATTATGACAATGCGAAAGAGAAATTAAAAGTGGCGCTTGAAGCGAGTCAAATCTGTACATTCGAGTGCTGGAAAGATTAAACATGCGGGTTTATTTCGTGTGTTTTTCGCAGCTCGATACCCCGTTGACTCCCTGCGTTTATTTGTGTTTATGGTGAAATGGGGACACGGTCATGCAGCCTTTTCTCTGTTTGTATAAATACACCAACTACTTGGTATGTTGGTAATGAGCAATCCAATTTTATTCATATCCAACAATGATTGCCGCTGTGCACACAGTAATAGTGTTTAACAAGACAACATTTAACAAGATTACCATCCCAAACAACAACTTCCAAATGGCAAGTGGACAAGGAAGCCATTGGCTTATCGAGAGTCCAACAATTTTATCATCTATGTGTAGCCCGCTCTTATCATATATCTGTCAATTCTATTTTTAAACATATTCACACTACTAGCATTAACACAATCATTTGGCAGTTTGTTCCATTCATTTATCACCCTCTGTGAGAAAGAGTACTTTCTCATGTCCAACCAACACTGTTCCTTAACTAATGCTGCTTTGTGTCCTCTAGTTCTACTGCCTTCTTTAAGTTTGAAGAACATATTCCTATCAACATCCTCGTAACCGTTCACTATTTTAAACACTTCTATTTGGTCTCCTCTTAGTCTCCTGGTCTCTAGTGTTGTCAAACCACATTGTAATAAGCGGCTTTCATAACTAAGGTCTCTCAATTCTGGAATCATTTTAGTTGCTCTTCGTTTTATTCTTTCTAGCTTGTCTACGTCCTTCTTACGATACGGCCTCCATGCTTGTATACAATATTTGCTTTGTACAGGGGTACAATTAGCTGTTTCTCCGTATACGTGATAGTTCTCCTAATTAGCCCTAGAATTTGATTTCCTTTCGAAGCAGCAATCCCACATTGCTCTGAAACTTTCATGTCATCACTAAATGTTACACCTAAGTCCTTTTCTTGTGTGGTTCTACCTAGTACAGCATCCCCAATTTTATATTCTTCGTCCATGTTTCCATGTCCTATGTGTATGCATTTACACTTCCCAAAATTAAATAACATTTGCCATTTTTCTGACCATTTAACTAATTTATCTAGAACATCCTGTAAACTTTGTTTATCTGTATCATTAGTAACCTTTCTGAATACTTTTGTGTCATCTGCAAATTTCAGTACTTTGCTAGATATGTCATCTTCCAAATCATTGATATGTATTAAAAACAGTATAAGGCCTTATACTGATCCCTGTGATACCCCACTCAGAACAGATTTCCAGTTTGAAATCTCACCATCTACTATTACTCCCTGTTTGACAATGTCTGCCATAGATTGTGCACAGCCTGGTACATTACTGATTAAACTGGTATGTATGACCTATTAGTATACAATATCAGATGCAATTTAACATCGGTGATATTTTCCACTGCAGCTAGCGCTGTAGCTTGCTGCGCCTATACAAAGCGACAGCACACAACAAAGGAAACGTTATTTACACACTGTTTACACTGTTTTTATACACTGTTTAATAATTTATACATTGTACAGATAACTATGCATTGACCATTGTGCATGGTTGATGTACATATTGTATCTTTATAATGGTGAAAATGGTGAAAATGAAGTGGGTCTGGAATGCAATTTTATTTTACATGTTTTGTTGTTAACTTGAAAGGAGAACCGTTTTCTACTTTCTAATGCTATTGTGAAGATCGTCGTGTTGCCAACAAACAGCTACTACAAATACTTTATTGATGAAACTGTTCCATAATTAAGTTAAATTTACAGTATGACTACTGATTATGATATAAACTACTGATGCCTACTAATATGATTGTTGACTTGCAGTAATCTTTTAAATGACAGCGCAAGCAATTGGTGAAATACGAAAGGACATAATCCATATTATTACGTAACGTTTCGCCCATGATCTTATACATATGTCAGTGAAACATACACCGTCTGTACATAGTTCATGTGCGTGGATTTAATTTCAAGTCACACGTTTAATCTAAATGAAACACGAATGTCGTTGAATTATGTTGACACATACACCGCGCCACGAAATGCACAGATAAGTTAGATCGGATCAAGAATAGTGATCCCTCGTCCGAATGAAATAGCAGTTAACCATGATATTAACTACAATTGTTTTTTGTTTGTAGATCAACGGAAATGTCTTCCAGAATAACACTGGCTTGGGGGCGATTTTGATCAATGCTACATCGCAGAGTGTCTGCCGAAGCTGTGAAATCGAAGACAACGTTTTCATAAACAATACAAAGCGAACAACAAGCCGTCAAGAACACATGGAAACAATCAGGCTGGTCGGTAGATTTCACCTCTCGTTGAAGAACAACTATTTTGACAACCCTAACGCTGACTTCGAGGTGGCAATGCCATCGAATGACAATGAAACAACAGATGCGTCTGGTTGTTACTGGGGCAAACTGTCGTACACCAACATCACCCACAGGTAAGACTGTGGATAAATCGTCACGTAGCATTGTCATGTTACTGCAACATCACACACAGACACCTGTTAAATGGCGAATAAACTGTCACATAGCAGTGTTATGTTAAATCAACATCGCGCACAGATAAGATGATGGATAAACCGTCACGTAGCAGTGTTATGACACATTACTACACACGGGAAAGAGCGGTTTTACAACAAGAAAAGTTAAATATACCGTTGATGTAGGGTCATTGTCTGTTTGTCTCTGTGTTTACCATTGATCTGCCTGCGTGAGGCATTGTATGTTTAATTCATATGTCTTCTTATGATTATATATGTTCATGTGTCCATATGTCGCGCATAATGAGTTTGAATACACGTTATATTGCAACAAGGTATGTGAAGTTAATATAAAAACGTAACTGCGCAATAGATGTGATACCATTTATCGAGAATAAACTTCATGTATTGTGTAATGCGTCGGTTTAACTGTGTATGTGTTAGAACTAGCTCATGTGTAGCTACATTTATAATAAACCCTTTCTACACTGTAAACAATTATTAGATCTGGTGCTTCGATAACATAGTGTTATCTTCAGTTATCATTATATGTTCATTGCTGATCTGCAATGTAGTTCCCTTTATAAAGAGGTTAGGTCTTCATCGTAGTTCCCTTTATAAAGAGGTGAGGTCTTCATCGTAGTTCCCTTTATAAAGAGGTGAGGTCTTCATCGTAGTTCCCTTTATAAAGAGGTGATGTCTTCATCGTAGTTCCCTTTATAAAGAGGTGAGGTCTTCATCGTAGTTCCCTTTATAAAGAGGTGTGGTCTTCATCGTAGTTCCCTTTATAAAGAGGTGAGGTCTTCATCGTAGTTCCCTTTATAAAGAGGTGAGGTCATCATCGTAGTTCCCTTTATAAAGAGGTGAGGTCTTCATCGTAGTTCCCTTTATAAAGTGGTGAGGTCTTCATCGTAGTTCCCTTTATAAAGAGACAAAGAGGTGAGGTCTTCATCGTAGTTCCCTTTATATAGCGGTGAGGTCTTCATCGTAGTTTCCTTTACAAAGAGACAGAGAGGTGACGTCTTCATCGTAGTTCCCTTTATAAAGAGACAAAGAGGTGAGGTCTTCATCGTAGTTCCCTTTATATAGCGGTGAGGTCTTCATCGTAGTTTCCTTTACAAAGAGACAAAGGGGTGACGTCTTCATCGTAGTTCCCTTTATATAGCGGTGAGGTCTTCATCGTAGTTTCCTTTACAAAGAGACAAAGGGGTGACGTCTTCATCGTAGTTCTCTTTATAAAGAGGTGAGGTCTTCATCGTAGTTCCCTTTATAAAGAGGTGAGGTCTTCATCGTAGTTCCCTTTATAAAGAGGTGAGGTCTTCATCGTAGTTCCTTTTATAAATAGGTGAGGTCGATCTATTCGTGTTCTGGTACAACGCTTGTTGTGTTGTCTGTCTGGTCCACTGCACCCGTTAGTGAGATTCCCTCCACTTTTCACCCTCCTTGCCTTTTTCACACCCCATTTTACTCTGCCTGCCCCTTGTCTTCAGGCTCGTTGTTTCACAGCCTCTGCTATCTTTGGTAGCCGGCCCATTCATCCAAACCAAATAACCTGCCCACTTCATCCGACTTCTTACTATTCTATTCCCTTTAAGCTGACCTACATCCCAATCTCTTCCCCCAGGTCAGTCATCCTCCTTATATCCATCATCTTTGCTGCTGTAATTCTCCGGACCCAGGTTTACTGCGACTCAAAATACAACAAAGGAGAGTTACATAAATGACGTAGGCGTAGTTAAGTAATCATCTCGTTTACAGGGTGAACAGTTTTTTCGATGATGCATCACTTGGACTAATCAAGTTGTGGCCGTACCGCGCATCACCTGACAACAACTTGCTTGTGATGCCACCTGCCGACTATTGGTTTCTCTCCGAGGAAATCGGAGGTGATGTAGTGTCTGACATGACGTTCCGTGCAAAAGACTCGCCCTATGTGGTGGACAGAAACATATTTGTAAGGTTAGTGCCTTGTTCTGTGGTCCCTTTATATGATCTCGCCTGGTATATCATAACCTAGCCAATAGTAAGGCCTTATTTAGAGTACTGTAAACAAACCTGGAGACCATATCGTAACAAGGATATATATATATATCCTTGTTACGATATATGTATGTATGTATGTATGTATGTATGTATGCATGTACGTATGCATGTATGTATGTACGTATGTATGTATATATATATATATATATATATATATATATATATATATATATATATATATATATATATATATATATATATATATATATATATATATATATCTGACATATATATATATATATATATCTGATATGACGTTCCGTGCAAAAGACTCGCCCTATGTGGTGGACAGAAACATATTTGTAAGGTTAGTGCCTTGTTCTGTGGTCCCTTTATATGATCTCGCCTGGTATGTCATAACCTAGCCAATAGTTAGGCCTTATTTAGAGTATTGTAAACAAACCTGTAGACCATATCGTAACAAGGATATATATATATATATATATATATATATATATATATATATATATATATATATCCTTGTTACGATATATGTATGTATGTATGCATGTATGTATGCATGTATGTATGCATGTATGTATGTACGTATGTATGTATGTATGTATATATATATATATATATATATATATATATATATATATATATATATATATATATATATATATTTATATATCTTTGTTACGATATATGTATGTATGTATGCATGTATGTATGTATGTACGTATGTATGTACGTATGTATGTACGTATGTATGTACGTATGTATGTACGTATGTATGTATCTTTCTGAAGTAACAAAAATATTTCGATCAATATTTTCATACCCATTCAATATCTGAAAAAAACTTCAATTTGATCTTCTCTTAACCTCCTTGACTCTAGGATTGTGAACATATATCTTTCATTCGCCTGCCTATACTTGGTCTTGATTACTGGCATGTATGAGAATCAGATAAGTGATGTGACGCTTTGTTGGTAGTATTGTACTTGTACTTGTTCTGCGATTCGTTAAATTAGCTCGTGGAAGCTGGTTTACACGAGCGAGCGATTAATTGTCCAATTGGCCGCGATTTTGACGCAGTGGCCAATCGGCAGCCGACAGCTAGTGCACCCGTCGTGACCTTACATCAAAACTCAAGATGGGAGCGGCGCGAGTCAAGAGCTACGTCAAGACACATCGTTCGTTTATCTTGCGACAGAGCGTCGCCCGACCAATTGGGGCGAAAATCGCTTGTGTAAACCGGCCTCTAGAGTAATACCGAGTTATAGCACGAACAAGCAGACCTATGTATAGCATACAATAACTGTATGTTACAGAGAAAATGCTACTTTGTCGATTGAAGCCGGTGTTACTCTACTCTTCAAACAAGACCTTGTCGTTCTGGTTAGAGGTATGTATTATGGCATTTGTTAAACACTGTATGTACCGTATCCATTATACGTTATTGTCATATTCTGCACAGTGAAATCGACAGTTTTAATTACAATTTCATCACAAAAATATTTTCCCGATATACACGTTTCTGCATTTAACTAAAATGTATACAGTCATAGCGAAGAACCGTGAAATTCATTGTTATAACATAGTCTTTTTCATAACAAGGAGAACAGATGTTAAGATGTTTTGTCTAAATATTTTTTGTTACATACTTATGCCCGACAGGAATATATATTTATATAATTTTGAAATTGAAACAGCTTTGTCTCTTCTGCAGGTAAGCTAAATATACAAGGGACAGCCGACAAGTTAGTTTACTTCAATCGATCTTTGCCAAGAGAAAGTAGCTGGTGGAAGAACTCGTATAGCTGGAGACACACCGTGTGGTCTTGGTCTGGCGTCATAATAGAGAAGATCAACGGAATGGACGATCTTCGTATTTCTAACCTGGCCATTAGTGGAAGCTATGGAGGCCTTCGTTTTCACAACAACGGCGTCGTGAAAGTCCATAATTGTCGGTTTTCCAACAACGAGTGGGGTTTACAGTTACTATCCGAGAGCGCCAACGTGACTGTCAGCGACAGTGTGTTCCACAACAACAACTACGGTATCAACGTGGTAGATCGCGGTGTGTTTGCAATACACAGATGTCAATTTACGAAACACCACAAAGCAGCCATTCATACGTCGCAAAGCACTCCACGCCAGACACCGGAGACCGTCTACATTTCAGATAACGCATTCGCAGATAATAACCTCCCGGTCTCCATGAGTCTCTCACGTCGCACCAAACTACGCTTCTTACGAAACAAATTTGAAAACGACACGGATTCTCTACGTCTGCTCCTTTGGGAGAACGAATTAACAGTTGAAGGAAACGTCTTTCTTAGGAGTTCTTATATGAGGATTGAGCCGAGACTTTCACCAAGCGTTGTCGCCATCAAGGGTAACACCTGGAAATACTGCGTTGGAGCCATATGGATCAGTGGTTATTCAAATTATCAAGCTTTAACAACGATCGAACATAATGTTTTCCACTCAAACGATGGCTCTTGCTCCGGGGTAATATATATATATGGCTCAACTGCAAGCATAATACTAAACGATTTCACGGAGAACACAGGGAAAAGAGTCATATGGTATGCAAGCAGGAACAACAAGCGGCTTGAAGTCTTCGGAAACACATTCTCAATGAACGATGTAAGTGTTGGCGTCATTCACTCCGTTGTGCCTTCTGTTATTCACTACAACACGTTCGACAACCCCAAAAGCAGCCACGACTTGAGTGTCGGTAACTTTATGGTTGACGGCGTAAAGCTTATTAATTACAGAACAGGATTTTCCAACGTTACGTACAATTGGTGGGGAGTCGCTACAGGGGGCGGTGTCGCTAAGAGAATCCGAGTCGAAAGAAAGACCTACGGGGAGAAACATGAGGTTCAATGGGAGCCGTTCCTCACCAAACCCCCAAAGATATCGTGCGCCGACGTTGGTAATTGTTCCAGCCACGGCGAGTGCGTGCTCCCGGACACGTGCAAGTGTCATCTCGGCTGGACGGGCAGTCGTTGCTCGCAGTTCTCATGCAGCGAGGTGCGTCAGTGTCATGGCAAAGGCGAATGTGTCGGACCAAACACATGTCGTTGTGAGGACGGCTGGCTACCGCCCGACTGCGCTCAACCAACGTGCTACAACGTGAACAACTGCAGCGGACGAGGCGACTGCATCGCGCCGAACAGGTACTGTGGTCAGATGACTATATAACTTTATCACCCAGGAACTCTGGATGGAAGAATAATAACAATCATGTTTCTGAGTAACACGCTCGGTGGGGTAACAGTTTTTTATTCACAGAAAATCTGTAGATAGGTCACTGTGGAAATGGTCTGACGCAATTTGTTGATAGAATGCTTTTAAGTAAAATATTGAAACTCCATTGATGTATTAACTATAATTATTAATCGACGACATAACAAAAACAGCGCAACATGACGATTGATATGACGTCATTAATTTCAAAAATTACATCTGAAATTTTTCCTTGTCCTGTATAGACACTTGTCCACCATGCCTGTGTAGACACTTGTCCACCCTCCCTGTGTAGACACTTGTCCACCCTCCCTGTGTAGACACTTGTCCACCCTCCCTGTGTAGACACTTGTCCACCCTCCCTGTGTAGACACTTGTCCACCCTCCCTGTGTAGACACTTGTCCACCCTCCCTCTGTATACACTTGTCCACCCTACCTGTGTAGACACTTGTCCACCCTCCCTGTGTAGACACTTGTCCACCCTCCCTGTGTAGACACTTGTCCACCCTCCCTGTGTAGACACTTGTCCACCCTACCTGTGTAGACACTTGTCCACCCTCCCTGTGTAGATACTTGTCCACCCTCCCTGTGTGGACACTTGTCCACCCTCCCTGTGTGGACACTTGTCCACCCTCCCTGTGTAGACACTTGTCCACCCTCCCTCTGTATACAATTGTACACCCTCCCTGTGTAGACACTTGTCCACCCTACCTGTGTAGACACTTGTCCACCCTACCTGTGTAGACACTTGTCCACCCTCCCTGTGTGGACACTTGTCCACCCTCCCTGTGTAGACACTTGTCCACCCTCCCTGTGTAGACACTTGTCCGCCCTCCCTATGTATACACTTGTCCACCCTCCCTGTGTAGACACTTGTCCACCCTCCCTGTGTAGACACTTGTCCACCCTACCTGTGTAGACACTTGTCCACCCTCCCTGTGTAGACACTTGTCCACCCTCCCTGTGTAGACACTTGTCCACCCTCCCTGTGTAGACACTTGTCCACCCTCCCTATGTAGACACTTGTCCACCCTCCCTGTGTAGACACTTGTCCACCCTCCCTGTGTATACACTTGTCCACCCTCCCTGTGTAGACACTTGTCCACCCTACCTGTGTAGACACTTGTCCACCCTCCCTGTGTAGACACTTGTCCACCCACCCTGTGTAGACTCTTGTCCACCCTCCCTGTGTAGACACTTGTCCACCCTCCCTGTGTAGACACTTGTCCACCCTCCCTGTGTAGACAATTGTCCACCCTCCCTGTGTAGACACTTGTCCACCCTCCCTATGTAGACACTGATATAACGCTGTCATCATCAATGAGAACTCTGCTGCAGGTGCAACTGTTCGGAACCCTTTGCTGGACAGGCGTGCGACTCGTGTGCACCGTGTCGATTTGGTCCGTCGTGCCTTCCTTGTCGACGCTGTACTCACGGACACTGCGACACAGAGCAAGGTAAAGAGTCCATGAAACATGGAAATTTCTTTCGTTCAGCGGTAATACATATTTATCTAAATATATTTGTTTGTGAAATTGCTTTTTAGTCCAAATAATAATCGAAAAGATTATAATAAATGTATAATAAATATGATGCACTGGTATAATAATTATGATGAATTTGGTATAAAACAGTAGCATTGAAGTGCATCCGAATGTCAAACTATCTATATCTAAGTTTCGACCAAGTTTATTTATATAGCTTGATGGACCCATCCTCTTGTGCTGTCTTCTGTCCGTCCATTTCTGCTCAGTATTCTCCTCTCATGTTTAGTTACTTATGTTTAGCTATTTATGTTTAGTTACTTATGTTTAGTTGATGCCACGACAACACCCGTTACCACGACGACACCCGTTACCAAGACGACACCCGTTACTACGACGACACCTGTTACCACGACGACACCTGTTACCAAGACGACACCCGTTACCACGACGACACCGGCTCCCGCCACTATGACGACAGCCGGCCCATTCAACAACAGTAAGTTTGCCTTTTTCATTAAAAAAAATAATAATAAGTCAGTAAATGTTAAGGAAATAGGAATAATGTGATGGAAATAAGGAAACCTTGACCAGTTATAGTAGATCGGTATTCTAGTGCCAATTTGTTGTGGTCATTGGTCAACTAGCTGGTCACTGCTATCACCAAAGAGACACCAGTGTCGATATTCGTCTTGTCGGGTTTGCCACAACGTATTCCCGTAGAAAATACGGATTTTGGGGGTGTTGTGAGGTATTCGGCTGTATTCCGTCAAATGGAAAAATCGTGATAAATTACATAGTTTCGTGTGTTTATCACACAAGTATATAATCGAATGAAAACCACATAGCGGTCGAACAGCAAATATTTTTGACTCTAGGCAGATTTCCGACAAAACTTTTGATTTAGATAGCCTGGTATATGACAACACTCGACCACAACATGAATGCTCTGGACATGTTATGTAATACGGGTTTGCACGACAAAATTTAATATTGAAATACGGATTTAAAAAACAAAATGCATATGGTAGGTCTGTCTTGTGGACACCCTGGTGATGATGGTGAAAATGATGATGATGTTGTTGTTGTAATTGCAGTGTGCGGTCCAGTCGACTTGGCTTTCCTGATCGACTCATCGGGCAGTATCGGGAAGGTGAACTGGCCGAAGATTCTTAACTTTATGAAGACGTTCAGCAGTAAGCTTACGGTGAGTCCGGACCGCGCCCGGATCGCCGCCATATCGTTCGGCAACGACGCTACGCTACACTTCGGACTGGACAGTCATGCGACACTGAAGTCGACGCAGGACGCCATTGATGCGATGAGATGGAAGGATCAGTGGACGAACACTGGCGCCGCCCTGCGGGTCATGAAGAACAAAGTGTTCAAGGTATGTAACACACGTATTGATTGGGCCACATCACTTAATTTAAACAAATCGTCTTCGTCTATTGCGATATTTGCTATTCCATCCCAAGCTTTTCACCTCTGCCCTTTCAAGATCTCTTTTTACACTTTCCCTGCATCGCAATATTGATCTTCCTCTTCTCCTTCTATCACCCTCTTCTGTTTTCTATCCTCTCTTTGTCAGTCTCTCTTCACTCATTCTCTGCATGTATTCTGCCCATCTCATTCTGCTCTGCACTACCTTAATTTTCAGGTGTTTCTTAATTCCGAATTTTTCTCTTATTTCTCCCATCTTCCTTCTTGTTTCACTTTACATATTAACTAACCCCTAACCAAGTTGTTCTCTGCTACCCGTAGCTTCTCCTCGTGTCTCTCTGTCAGTGCACGTGTTCCCATCCCATATACAGAAGCTGGCACCACGCAGGCTTCCAACACGTTCCATTTAGCTGTTTCTTCAATACCTCATTGCTACTTCATCCATCATCACACACTGTTCACAAACCTGTCCACTGCTTAATGGTCTTTCCGTCGACTACTGCATTCACCTATCCACATTACTTCGGTCTGTTCAAGATTTATTCGGAAGCCATGTTTTCTGAAGATTTTATTCCATTCTTGCAATGTCTTCTGTATTTCTTCCTTGCTATCTACCACCACTGCTAGATCGTCCACATACAGTTATCTTCTTCAGTTCTTCCTGTTCCGACACTTTCTTACTGATCAGGTCCTTCACCATAATAAAAAGCAGGCGCCTCAAGGCCTTCTCTAACTCCAAACTATTATGATGTCTCTCCACTGCTGATGGCTCCTTACACTAATGCTGTTAGTTAATATTTATATGTGAAAACGTTGTTGGCAAGGGATTTTACAAAACACAAGAAACCAAGCTGGCGGTCTTACGAAATAACATAACTGTGGTTAAACTAACTAAGTGCTGTTGTCCCTGCAGGCGGAACACGGAGACAGATCGAATGCGCCCAATGTCGCTGTGCTCATCACAGACGGACCTTCAAACAAGGACTCTTGGCAGACGGTGCCTAATGCTGAGTCAGCGCGTAACGCCAGCATCACCATCTTCGTCATTGGCGCCGGTCGAGGAGTCGACCCCGTCGAAATGGAAGGAATTGCCGGTAGCAAAGACCGCATGACGTACGTGTCGGATTTTGACGAGATGTTGAGCGAGGCAACGATGAAGACGATGTACTCGAAGATATGTCGTAAGTGTCCACTTCGACGGGGAAATTCATATACATGTTGAGCCAGAAATCAAATAGTTGGTTACTATTACAAAAGGGCAGTCATTATATGACCATGTTTGGACGAAACCAATGATCTGGAGAGTGAGTGAGTGAGTGAGTGAGTGTGTGTGTGAGTGAGTGAGTGAGTGAGTGAGTGAGTGAGTGAGTGACATTGGCATATTTAGGGGGCATTGGGTCATAACCCCCTTTGTTTTTGGGGTAAGAATTTTTTTCGCTATGCTGAATTTGAATACTGCCTTAACTAAAGCACCTTCACATACTCTGTCGCCCCCTTTCAGAGATACTCTGTCGCCCCCTTTCAGAGATCCTAAGTACGCCATTGTTGAGTGAGCAAATAGACAAGTCAGTCAGGCAGATCACACGGAAGACGGCAATGTCACATAAGTTTATTTGTCTAATGCTAACGCTTGTGGTACGGTGTCTACTCCATATGTAGATAAAGAGAAGACACATTTGGCTAGTTAAACATTAAAGAAATATTCACAGAAAACCATTTATTGGGTTGAGCACAATTACTAGTAACATAATTTGTTATCCTTTGATTAATTAAATATATTTCTCTACGGTACACCGACATGATACAAATAGCTGCGACCTGGATTGTGCTCTAAAATTTATTCACTCTCTCCATAGGCCTGACTTCGACAACCGGGATAAAAACAGTGTCCACATCACCTGCAACAACAACAACAGAAACAACCTCAACGACGACCACAACCACAGCCACTACCACAACGAAACCTCAAACCGTGAAGATGTTCCATTGGCAGTGTGATTTCGAGGGTTCTACAGGAGAGGGCAGCACCTGCGATATGGTCCAGTCGAAGGAGGACACTTTCGACTGGACGCTAAAGACGGGCGGCACTCCATCGCGTCCGACTGGACCGGACTCGGCGTACAGCGGCAAATACTACATCTACATCGAGGCGAGCAATCCGCGCAGATCCGGCGACCAGGCAGCGTAAGTGTCAATGTTAATGGACAATGACGTCGTACTGTCCAGCATATGGGCGTCGGACATTACTAAAAGATATTCGCCCGACAGAAGGGCGTTTAGTCGAAGTCAGCAAACGAAGCATTTATGCCAGAGTATACATGAAGTATCCCATGACGACGGAGATATTCTGTATAGCCGTTCTTTATTAGCAGCAGTGTGAAAGAAAATCATGGTCAGAGGTAGCATATTTGGATTTGGTCATATTGTTCTTAAGATTTCTTGAAATAAAAAATATGTCACTACTAAACCCGCGGCACTGTTTCCTGTAAGAAAATATTCGTGCAATAAAATTAAACATGGCTAGTTAATTGAACGTGTAAAAAAAATGCCGTGAAAAGAGGGACAAACTGAATATCATTTACCTATTAATACAAAGTTTTACTTCGGCGTTATCTTATAATAAATAACTGCGGACATCTTCATTTCAGAATCCTCTTTCCGAAGTTCTCAAGAGGCGGTCAGTTCTGTGTCGAGTTCAACTACCACATGTTCGGCCACCACATCAACGAACTACAGCTGGTCAAGCGGTCATCGTCTGGTTATCTCAACAAAGTGTGGTCAATGGTGGAAGATAAAGGAAACAGGTGGCTCCACGCGGCGGTCGATGTTGAACTGACATCTTCAGAAGAGGTAAGATTTTGATAACATCCATTTCACGATAACGTGTTTATCTAATTAGCAGGAACAACTGTGTGATCATGGAAGCTTTCCATGCAGCTTACCGACAATTCAAGGAAAGTACGCAAGGTGTCTCTGAGTGAGAGATTAAAGTATAACAACAACAACAACTACTACTACTACAACAACTACCCCATTTATAAGCATAGAATCATAGCCTTTCTGTCTCAGTAACACATTTGTTTGATATCATTAACTATTCATTGTTGGAGAAAGATAGCCATATGAGCTCAATTTTAAATATGATTTTTTTCTTTTTATTTTCAGCTGGCGTTTGTTGGGATACGAGGACACGAATATTCTGGCGATATTGCGGTGGATAACGTCAAAGTGAATTCCGGTTCATGTCGCTAAAGAATGAGCCGCCTTGAGTGCTAGATCTGTCATTACAACATAATGAGCCGCCATGAGTGTTAGGTCTGTCATTACAACATAATGAGCCGCCATGAGTGCTAGATCTGCCATTACAACGTAATGACTGTCGATGTCACTATTAGAGTTTGTTTATGGTTTTGAGTTTGTTTCTTTTTTAGACATGAATTATTTAGACAATATATTGCACTTAGTATGTTCGTCCATATGTTTAGTCACGATGTCACGATGTCACGATGTTATATGCTAGCTAGTATGGTATGTTTGGACTGGCTGTATGGTAGCCAGCTTTGGACTGCACCCTCAATAAACTAGTCTACGAAAGGAGATTAGCAAATAGACATTAGCATATAGACATACATTAGCATATAGACATTTGTTTCTAGTTGTGGGCACTGCACCCTTAGTAAACTAGTCTACGAAAGGAGATAAGCATATATACATCAGTATATAGACATATATTAGCATATAAACATTAGTTTCTAGTTGTGGACACTGCACCCTTAGTAAACTAGTGTACGAAAGGAGATCAACAAATATATATCAGCACATAGACATACATTAGCGTATAGACATTAGTCTCTAATTGTGGGCACTGCACCCTTAGTAAACTAGTCTACGCTCGGTTATGAAGCAATCAACATGACTTGTGTGTAAATTGAGATGCAAAATAAAGGTTGATCCTTACATTTGTGTTGTACGTCAAAGTCAATACCAACAGTACAAGCGATAACATAATACGTATCCTAGTGTCGTTGTCCACTGAGTACGTAATATGTAAAGAAAGTAGGGCCTATGCACAATATTTAATTTTGCTACAAATTTGACCGACACATGTTTATGAATATCAACCTTGCTGTTCAACATGCAATGTAAACATCGTATTCGAGTCGAAACATTCAAATTAAATAGATAATGGTAAAAAAAATTACATTAATAAATTGTGGTTCGTTAAAACACATTTGGGCAGTCAATATGTCATCATAGATATAGTTTATACTATATAACTTCATTTTACGATCAAAATTAGCATTTTCGATACCTTTAACCACACCATTCTTCACCAGCACATAAAGTATAATGGCTGGACGCGCCCATCCCTGGGTCATTCTAAAACACTTACGTGACTACTCTCCAAGTCGCGGACCGGCCACACTAAATAATTTCCCTGACTATATGAGACAGGGCGTTGTGCTACTGTTTCGCCAGAGCTAATGAATACCGAGCTGCGTCATTCTGATATGAGAGCAACGTTGGACTGCCATCCGCGTGGTGGCGCCTCAGTGTAAATCAGCACACGTATTTCTAAGGTATGGCGTATGTACTTTTTGGCAAAGGCGGATTAAGGGGTATAGATTAAAGGTTTTTTTAAACAGGTGAGTCTTGAAATGTTTTTAAACAACTCGTGGAGCCGTACCCAATGTTCTAGAAAACATATGAGTCTTAAGATGTGTTTTAAAAACAACGTATGTTGTTAGTATCCATGTTAGTTGTCGTGGATTTTAGTTCCACAGTGTCGGGGCTGCCATACCGAACGACTGGTCACTCCAATTCCGCCTGGCTCGTGGGACGAGAAGCAGATTGGATTCACTAGATGCAAAGATTGAGTTGGCTGACACCGTGTGACGCAATTGGTGATGTAATCCGTGGGGCAAATTGGTATTGTGATTTTTAATGTTTGGCTTATTCATAAAGCTTTCGTAAAGCATGATATGGTTCTAGTCTGGTTATGGATAAAACAACTTTATAAAAATAGTTACGGAAGCTAGCCACGATTGTGGGGCAAACTATTGCATAGTTATTCGCCAACAATTAATCGGCGCCAGAGAGAGAGAGAGAGAGAGAGAGAGAGAGAGAGAGAGAGAGAGAGAGAGAGAGAGAGAGAGAGAGAGAGAGACAGACAGACAGACAGACAGACAGACGGATAGACAGACAGACAGACATAACAGAGAGACAGAAACAGAGAGATAGAGATACAGAAAGACAGAGAGAGAGAGAGAGAGAGAGAGAGAGAGAGAGAGAGAGAAAGAGAGAGAGAGAGAGAGAGATAGAGAGAGAGAGAGAGAGAGAGAGAGAGAAGAGAGAGAGAGACAGACAGACAGACAACACGAACAGAAAAAAGTGAAAGAGCAGTACGCGACCCCGTTACAACCCCGTTGGTTATTTATCGTTTTTGTCAAGTGCGAACTGCTCCACCCTGCCACTGACACGTGAGACGTGCGTTCATGTGATCAAACCAGCACGATAAACACGCATCATACCCGGGGGGGGGGTTAACGTTTATCACTAGTGCCATTTGCCGTGGTGGTAGTGGATGACGTGGTTGAGGTAGCAATGGTTGTGGTAGCAATGGTTGAGGTAGCAATGGTTGTGGTAGCAATGGTTGAGGTAGCAATGGTTGTGGTAGCAGAAGCAGCAGTAACAGCGGTAGAAGATCGAGCGATGGGTTTTACGACTAGTTGTTGTGATACTTAAATTCTATTAAATAAAACGCAGTGTGGACTGATTAAAGCCACGCGTGACAGGCCGCCTTACAGTAACAGGTGGTAGGAGCCATTCATGGTCAGTCAACCATCTCGGCCGCTTTTGGCGCTCTCGCTGTCACGGCACATTTATACCCTTCTCTGTAGTTGAGCTTAGGCTAACTTCACGAACTATTTACCCCAGCGGCAAGAACAATATCGGCTACGATGCGTACGTGCGTTCTGTGAACGTGACTGTGTTAACTTGGGTTCAATTTGCGTGCCGAGTGCAGCATTCACCGTCTGCTGCAAGGTGCCACGTGCAAAGGTTCTACAACGTTCTGCCACGACAACAAACAAATGTAAACAGCAGGTTGGACTTCGCAGTTGCGCCGATTGTTTCTCTCTCTCATTGCGCGTAGAAAGAGAGCCTAGGGGCTGATTTTGCATGACATTACAGTTAATCTTCCTTGTGTGAGAACATCTAAAGAACGTCTGATACCGCTTTGGATGATGGCAGCGGCGAAACCTCGGTCGTTCTTTGTCAGGCATCGCCGGTGTCTACTGATGCAGTTGTCTGTGTGTCTGGTGGCTGCCAGTCTGACGGGCTTCGGCCTCATCGGCGTGCCGACCGTCCGACAGTACAGATACACGCGACAGTTCGTGTCGACCATCTGCACGGTGGAACGGAGTGTGTTGGACAACAGTTCGAGTGTGCCGTGTCGTCACACTGAGTCCAGACATCGCGGTGGCATGGATCACAATTCATCCTTCCCCTGTCTCACGGTCAGAGTGGGCTACGAGCCACGGGGTGGCAGCACGGGCGATGACGCAGTGACAGGAGCCGTGCTCTATATGACGTACTATTCCTACTTGAAATGTCCCTCCAACAAAGCGGTGAGTGCTTCATTCCAAACATATTTGAGAACTTCAGCACGACAAAGGTATAACGTGTATGTGTACAATTTGTGTCTTAACTTATTCCAATGCCTCACAATGGCGTTGCAAGGCTGAGTAATGTGTCCAAAAAGACTTCATGCTTGCTAGTCGTATGTAAACGCCACAAAATGACAACGAATTTATCACTTTTAGCATACGGGTAGAACCGCTTCTACACGTTGTGTATATGTACAGGTAAAACCCGTACATATTACAAGTTTAGCGTGTTGAACCTCCATAATATATCTAGGGAACTATGCGGCAAGCACTTCATAGAATTCATATCGTATTGCATAGGAATTTATTAACTGTTTTGTTGGAATAGGTAAATCAGTACATCATCCCGTAGACCAATTTCACATACACCGAGGAAACTATACCGTCAGTTCTTCATGCAACCTACATATGTAAATGAAATTAAAAGAGTGGTGCAAACACTAAAACAAAATGCACTGAGGATTTCGACAGTTCATCTACAAGATTAGTGCAAGAGACCATACACGAATAACCATTTCGACAGTTCATCTACAAGATTAGTGCAAGAGACCATACACGAATAACCATTTCGACAGTTCATCTACAAGATTAGTGCAAGAGACCATACACGAATAACCATTTCGACAGTTCATCTACAAGATTAGTGCAAGAGACCATACACGAATAACCATTTCGACAGTTCATCTACAAGATTAGTGCAAGAGACCATACACGAATAACCATCCCACTTGACCATATAATAAACCAGTCCTTCGTTACAAGCATTGTCCATGATAACCGAAAAATTGCAAAAATCATTTTAATTTTTAAATCAGGAAATAATTTTTTTTTAAATAATTATAAACCCATAAGTATTGCACCTGCCCTCTCTAAAATAAGGAAAACAAATTGTGCGCCACAGACTAATAAAGCTTTTATAAAAATATTATATTCTATATAAACACCAATACAGATTTCGTACAAACCACTACTAATATCCAATATTATGCTTGCTTTAAGGACATTACAGATGCAAATGACAAAACAACTAAATATATTAAATTAGTTGTGTTCCTTGACCTTTCGAAGGCATTTGATACAATTAGTCATGACGTTTTGCTGTATAAGTTAAATCACTTTGGAATAAGAGAAATAAGCAGTAAATGATTTGCAAGTTATCGATCTAACCTAAACAATATATTGAGATAAACAAAAGCAAATCATCATTAAAAAGTATAACAAACGGAACACCTCAAGGATCCATATTAGGACCAGTTATCTTTCTAGTTTATATTAATGACATAATGAACTCTACGCCTCTAAATGTGTTATATTTCGCTGATAACACAACCTTTTATCAATCAAATTCACATATTGATGATTTGATTAATAATATGAATCACGAATTAAAACAATTGTATGCTTGGTTCTGTGCAAATAAATTATCTCTAAATGTTAAAAAGACAAATATTGTTGCACTGTTAGCCCTGCGAACAACAAAAGCAATGTAAACAACAGTATTCAAATAAACATTGATATTATTAACCAGGTTGGCAAGAACAACAAAGAAGAATCTGTGAAATGTCTACGACTACCTTTAAAATGAAAAAAACATAATAAACAAAATCAGTTCCAAAATACGAAACAGTTCATACAACACAAAGCATTAAAATCGCTATATCATGTGCTTAGTCATACAACTTACGGCGTACACGCATGGGGAAATGGACACACTATAAGTTAGTTAGCAAAAACGCGCCATATGAATAATTAACAATAAAGGATATGTGTGTGTTTTCGATATTGCCACACAAAAGTAAGATAAAGAGGATAAAAATTCAAATTCATCAATACAAACAGCTGTTAGTTTTATTACATTCTGGAACACGTTCTTGATAACATGAAACTGTAAAAAGATAGTTACTCAATGGTAAGTTTATTAATCTATATTAATTAAGTGTGTCGACCTATTAATTAAACGTGTATACGTCAGAGACGTGTTCTACCCATTGGGTAGATGTGTTGGCCAAGTTGTTGTGAAATTTTAGTACAGGGCCTACGTAAATTATGCAATTAAAGCATTTACCCAACATAATGTAATGTAAAGTTAATTAATTAAATTAAACTAGCCTTTCTCATAAAGTCAATTAATTTAATTAACTTAATTTAGTTCATTCAATTAACAATTGAAATTAACGTACGCACGTGCGCGCGTGTGTGCGTGCGCGTGCGAATATGTATATATGTTCGCAATACGCGTAACAGATCGCCAAGGCCGACTTGCTGTTTCATTCGTCTCGCGCGAATGCACAGAGAGATTGTTTGACTTTTCATTGATGTTTTCTACAGATACAGCAGGGCTAATTCAATTCAGATACACAGTCGCAAATTTATTTATGGTGACCTTAAACCGGGATCCACTCATCGAGCGGTGCTTTCTTTGTATGTCCAGCGCGACGAAAATACTTTTGTGCCCGATCAATCAGTGACAAATAAGGCCCAAGGTCTCGCTTGACTGATTGTCATGCTTTCGTGAACTCGAAAAGAGTTTGGCCTCACAATCCTTAGATATTACGATAAGCGGGTCATTCAGGTCAGTGTTTGTCTTTACAATAACAATAAGATATAACTATATTTAGCATAATGTTTTACAAGAACCTTGACCGCTAGTATTGATAATCGGCGTCATTGTTTTGATCTTTTCCTCTCAAAATTCGACACAAATGTGTAATTTTTTTGCATTAATACAACCCACCTGCAGTGAGGTTTTATGTGATATTATTTTTTTTTTAAATTGCCTATTCAAATAAAAACTGCCAAAATATAAGTTACGTAATTAAGCTTACTTCAGAATGGGACACACGGCTTATATTATCTAACAGTATGGTGAACCTAGAAGAAGATTTATGTAGAAATGACGACGTATTTATGCTAAAATGATCGTAGCAAATTCAAATTGAATACATTACTGATCAATTAGGGGAATCTGAGGTAAGTTGACAACCATTAGCTTTAATCGCTGATTTATGTGGCTTTTATTTCACCAAACAAAACATCTGAAAACGAAACAAAAGTCATGGTTTGGGGGTTATACATCTAAAAGAGAAAATAAAAACTAACAATGTTCCACTAAAATCAAGACTATCAAGCCAGTGGTTTACTCAGAATGTATTCTAGAAGTGGGATATTCTGGTAAATTCTCCGGTTAACTGGGGGCTGACATGATAACCAGCGCAACCGATAAGCGCATGCTTAGTTATGAAATCGTTTAACCTAGACTAACGCTGTGACGTATTAAGTGCGGCGGGTATACATTACAACCAGTAGAACGTCTCAACCAAACTCAAAGATTACTACTTAAATTAAAAGCCCATGGTATTAAAATTATTCTAGAACGGAGAGACCTTAGTTGTGAAGAACGCCTGAAAGAATGTGGTTTAACAATTAGAGGCAAGGAGGTTAAGAGGAGATCAGATTGAAGTTTTTTAAGATATTGGATGGGTGTGAAAATATTGATAGAAATATGTTTTTCTCACTCAGAAAGATAGCAGAACTAGATGATATGAGGTAAAATTAATAAAGGATAAGTGTCCATTGGATATCAGGAAGTACTCGTTCTCACAGAGGACAATAAATGAATGGAACAAATTGTCTACGGAGTAGACACATATCTCAGGAGGGCGGGTTACAGATGAACATTGTTGGACTCTCGGTAAGCTAATGGCTTCCTTGTCCACTTGCCATCTGGGCCTTTGGCTTGGGTGGTGAATCTTATTAAATCTTGTTAAACGGGATGCTATGTCAGAAAGGGGACTTGTTTTGTAAACAAAGGTCAAAATATATTACATAATTTGAGTTTAGACCCATACAGCATGGCTGTACCCTATTGGCAAGTATTATCGGAGTAAGTGTTTACACATATATTTTCATATGGCGATCGAATATTGCCGGACAGCTGCACCGATAACGTAAGGTTGCGTAACAGTTTGGCGCGGTCCATCAAATTAAGATGTTGTGTGTTCAACAAGCTTTTGCTCGGAAACCACTGGCGCGATATTTTTATTGTAATTGCAAATTGTTATGTATTAGGTGCATATGTTCAAACTTATGACTTTTGTTATCTTTAAATAGGAACATATGTACCTTCTTTCAAGATAAGAGCAATGCTTATTCAATTAAAAGGAGAGTTAGAAATGTGACTTTCAATTAATTACCCAATATGTCTCGTCTTACCCCACACATGTGGTCTGTCGTCATCAGCAGGGATGTTCGGCGTTTGAGGTAAAGATACACACTTCGTTTTGTACTCTTTATTTTCCAATGTCGCAAAACCTATGTGCGCCGGTCATTTGTGAAACTTTGACACTGCACTCAGCAACGCAAGTGAAATATGTGCATATAGTGTAGTTTTAGATGTGCACTTTGTAAGATGATGGATATGCCTGGAATTATACATATTTCTTCAGATTTCTACTATCGTTGTTTTGTTCGCCCAACTTCTATACATATTCAATTAGACAACTGAGATCCATGTGAACTGTTCGCTCTGCCCCCCCCCACCGATCTCCCGCTTACGGCATTGTGACACCCAGTGACGTATCTAGGAGCTCGCGGGGGGCAAACTTCTCCACACATTAGTTTACCGTGCTACCGTGAAATGGCGCAACAGGTTATATACGAAAAAATCAAACATTTAAGCAAAAGGTGTGCATGGGCCAACCCCCCCCCCCCCCCGTCAATGGTGATACGTATTGTAACTCATTACATTTATTAACGTAATACTATGTATGTTTGTCTTTCATTTAGTGTTCGCTGTACGTCTGCTCCTCTGATCGCCAACATAACGTCGATCACGTGCTCAAGTTCCGAGACAACTACGCCAACACCGGGCAGCGTTTCGCCTGCTTCTACAAGCCAGGACAACGTGACGTGGTGCTGCTCAAAGTGACGACGCTGGCCGGACTCACGCACGTCCTCTTGTGGCCTTCGTTGGTACTGCTGCTGGGGCTGGCGATAGGTGTTTGTGTCGTCTGCCGGTGTCAGGTAAAGGACAAGGTCAAGGAACTTCATTGCCGACTGAGGCGACCCAGTGGAGCCCAGAATACGTTCACACAGATCGAGTTCGTTCGACTGAACAGTGCCACTTGACTTGTGGGGATTTAATTTTGTGTGAAAGTGTACATATTGTGATTCTCTGTGCATCTATTGCAACTTTGGTTATGCGTTATGTGTGCCCTCTTTACAGGTGGGACTATTTTAGAACCGTCTATGTCTAGTGTAGACATATCACCATCTTTGTACATACTACCACTGTGGCTACACAGTAGGAACATCTGCTACTGGGCATAGTAACCAGTGTAGTAAAACATGCATGGGTTCTGTTGTGTATCTAGACTAGGCGCCATTACATGCTGTTGAAGACAAAGACGCGCTGTGTACTTACGTCCGGGTGTAGTCGTATATCAGACCAACATTTTATAATAAAATTACGATTCAAGAACTCGTTGTGTTTCAAAGATAATCATAATATAACATATAGAGTATCATGGGTTGGCCTACACACTTAAATTGTTTGAATGAGTATCAAGAGTGGTCCAGTCACATCGAACATCGAACGACGGATAGACTCGGTGACCCTTCTAGGACGAGGCCCCGCACCGTGCGGTTTGTAGGCCATTTGTGGAAATGAACTGAAGCGACCACAAGGTTCGGCCTGATTTGTAAGAAATAGTCGCCTCATTGTTCAGATGTTTTGCGTCCGGTGCACTTTAGTCTGCATTTTTACCATGTATTTCAGTCCTTTCAACATATAACGGAAAATGTACTTTAATATGCATTTTGACCATGTATTTCAGACCCTCCAACATATAA
>OY759269.1:46330447-46595447 GCA_963662155.1 Lamellibrachia columna | reverse complement strand
CATTCTATTGTCTAGGTCTTCCCTCCAAACATTGCCCACCTGAAAGACCTGCCCACTGCCAAGTGCACACTTGGCCACTAACCCACTACCCAGTACCCAACCCAGTTGGTAATTGGTATTTCTCCCCAGTCCTAATTCATTCACACTTGTACTAATTCACACATGTCTGAACATGTCTGTCTCAGGCTAGTGACTGCAGGCCTGCTGGAAATGCCACTGGGTGTCAGTGCCAGTGGGTGACATTTAATTGAAATATATTAAATTATGTTAACTTAGTTGAGCTAATAGCGCATGTCGCGAATGACGTCACGCGCTGACAATTAACAATATAAATTGGGATTATGGCTTGCATATGGGTTAAGTCAGGGTTAGATAAACAAATATCCTACCCTAACAATAAACCAATACATTAAAGCCAAATATAACAAATGTTACCATATTTAATAGTAATGACACTAAGAAGTTTTTCTTTATTTTTCTTCAGGATATTTGTAAGTTTGAAGAAGTTGGTGGTGCTGAATTTTTGGAACTCATCCAGCGCACTATGGACCTTTTATATTTAATAAAACAATAAGTATGTTTTACAGTTTATTTGTTTTTCGTCTTTGTTATAATATTATAGGTTTATCTTCTCTAAACTTAGTGGGCCGCGGGCTTGCGGGCCGCGGGCTTACCCATCTTTGGCCCGCGGGTATGGGCCGGGCCTGGGCCTGAAACTTGCGGGCCGGGCCTGGGCCAAACATTCACGGTCTGGGTCGGGCCTGGGCCTAAATTCTAGTTTGCGGGCCTGGGCCGGGCCGGGCTTGACAAATTATTGCGGGCCTGGGCCGGGCCTGGACTCTAACTGCTAATTGCGGGCCGGGCTTGGGATCAAATTCTAGGCCCGCGCAGGGCACTAGATACAACGTGTATCACTAGTGCCATGGTTGTGACGGTATTGGCCGTGGTGGTAGTGGATGACGTGGTTGTGGTAGCAATGGTTGTGGTAGCAGAAGCAGCAGTAACAGCTGCTGCAGCTGCAATGACAGCAGCGGTAGAAGTTCGGGCGACGGGTTTTACGACTAGTGATTATGATACTTAAATTCTATTAAATAAAGCGGAGTCGATTTAAAGTCGACTGATTAAAGCCACGCGTGACTGGTCGGCACGACAGGCCGCCTTCCAGTGACTGGTAGTGGGAGCCATTCATGGTCAGTCAACCATCTCGGCCGCTTTCAGCGCTCTCACTGTAACGGCACGTTTATGCCCTTCTCTGTAGCTGAGCTTATACTAACTTCACGAACTATTTACCCCAGCGGCAAGAACATTATCGGCTACGATGCGTACGTGCGTTCTGTGAACGTGACTGTGTTAACTTGGGTTCGATTTGCGTAACGAGTGCAGCGTTCTCCGTCTGCTGCGAGGTGATATGTGCAAAAGCTGTACAACGTTCTGCCAGGACAAACAAATGTAACCAGCAGGTTGGACTTCACAGGTGCGCCGATAATCTCTCTCTCTCTATCTCGTAGCGTTTAGAAACAGGGTTTAGTGGCAGAGTTTTCATGAAATTGCAGTTAATCTTCCTTATTGGAGGTAGGTTTATTTGATCGGATCATAGCTGGAAGGAACCTATTTGTTCATCTGAAGAACGTCTGATACCGCTTTGGATGATGGCAGCGGCGAAACCTCAGTCGTTCTTTGTCAGGCATCGCCGGTGTCTACTGATGCAGTTGTCTGTGTGTCTGGTGGCTGCCAGTCTGACGGGCTTTGGCCTCATCGGCGTGCCGACCGTCCGACAGTACAGATACACGCGACAGTTCGTGCCGACCACCTGCACGGTTGAACGGAGTGTGTTGGACAACAGTTCGAGTGTGTCGTGTCGTCACACTGAGTCTAGACATCGCGGTGGCATGGATCACAATTCATCCTTCCCCTGTCTCACGGTGAGAGTGAGCTACGAGCCACGGGGCGGTAGCCCAAGCGAGGACGCAGTGACAGGAGCCGTGCTCTACATGACGTACTACTCCTACTCGAGATGTCCCTCTAACAAAGCGGTGAGTGCTTCGTACCAAACACAATAGGTAACTTCAGCACGACAAATGTATGCCGTGTACGTGAAAATTATGTGATCTACACATATTGGTCACAACTATTACAAGTTAAGAGGTTTTGAACGCCAAATGTATACGTGTAGAACACGTACACCTTCCAAATGTTACAGCTTCAGCACGGCAAACTTGTAACGTACATTTCGTGTGTTTTTCGCAGCTCGATACCCCGTTGACTCCCGGTGTATTTGTGTTTATAATGAAATGGGGACACGCTCATGCAGACCTTTCTCTGTTTGTATAAATACACCAACTACTTGGTAGGTTGGTAACGGGCAATCCAATTTTATTCATACCCAACCAGGATTGCTGCTGTGCACACAATAATAGTGACAAAATCTGCCACAAATTGTTCACAGCCTGGTACATTACCGATTAAGCTGGTGTTTATGACCAATTAGTAAACTATACCAGATAAGATTTAACATTAGTGATATTTTCTTCCAAATGTTACAGGTTCAGCACGGCAAACTTGTAACGTACATGTGTAGAACGTGTGATATATACGAACACACGAACGTTTGAGAGTACCCATTGAACGGTGCTTTTTTTTTATGTTCAGCGCGACGAAAACACTTTTGTGCCCGGTCATTCAACGCAGGCCCGAGGTCTCTCTTGACTGACTGTCATGCTTTCGTGAACTCGAAAAGAGTTTGACCTCACAATCCTTAGATATTACGATAAGTGGGTCATACAAGTGATTCTTTATCTTTACAATAACAATAAAGTATAACTATATATAGCGTAATTGATTACAATAACTTAGGCCGATAGCATTGAAAGTCAGTGTCATTGTGGTGATCTTTTACTCTCAGAATTTCGTTACAAATTCAAACTGAATAAATCATAGATCAACTAGGGGAATCTGATGCAAGTTGACAACTTCCAGCTTTAATTCCTCATTTGTGTGGCTTTTATTAACAGCAGTAGACAATATATCTGAAAGAGAAACAAAAGTCATGGTTTGGGGGCTATGCATCTAAAATAGATAACAAAAACTAACCATGTAAAACTAAAATCAAAAATATCACGTCAGTGGTTTACTCAGAATGTGGTCTAACAGTGTGATATTTTGGTCAATTCTACGGTTAACTGGGGGCTGATATTTTAACCAGCGAGACCGATTAACGCATACGTAGTTCCATGAAATCGGTTAACCTAGACTACCGCTGTGACACATTAAGTTCCATGAAATCGGTTAACCTAGACTACCGCTGTGACACATTAAGTTCCATGAAATCGGTTAACCTAGACTACCGCTGTGACACATTAAGTTCCATGAAATCGGTTAACCTAGACTACCGCTGTGACACATTAAGCGCGGCGGGTATATCCACACAACGAATGAAACATCTCAACCGAACGGGATGCTACGTCAGAAAGGGGACTAGTTTAGTAAACAAAGGCCAAATATGTTACACAAGTTGAGTTTGGACGCAAACAGCATGGCCATATCCCACTGACAAGTGCTATCGGAGTAGATATTTGCAAATATACTTTCATATGGTCATCGAATATTGCCAGACTGCAGCACTCGTGACGGACGGTTATCTAACAGTATGGCGCGGCTCATGAAATTAAGATGATGTGTGAAACAACTGGCGTCATATTCTTGATTGTAGTTGCAAACAGTTATGTGGTAGTAATTCTTGTAGGTGCATAGGCCCAAACCGTGACTTTTGTGTATCTTAAAACAGGAACACGTGTACTTTCTTTGAAGATACGTGTGTAATAGCAATGCTTATGCAAATAAAATAGATCTAGTAATATGACTTTCTATTAATTATCCAACATATCACGTCTTAACGATGACTTTCGTACCTTCATATTATATGCCACATCTTGTCGGTCGTCATCAACTGGGATGGTCGGCGTTTGAGGACAAATGGCCGTCACAGATAGACACTCCTTTTGTAACATTCCTCTTCATTTTCGAATGTCACAACACTTAAACCGAATTGATGGCATTCCCAGCTGTAGCAGTCAACTTGCCTCTGTAGGCCATTTGTCAGACTGTGACATTGCACTCAGCAACGCAAGTGAAATATGTTACACACAGTTATTTATTGTAGTTTAATGTGTACTTTGTAAAATGGTGGATATGCCTGGAATTTTAAAGATACACGTGTACTACCAGGTCTTATTTGCTTTAATCAAAACATTTGAGCAACTGCAGGAGAAATCAACTCGCATTTTTACCGCTTGCAGTTTACATAAAATTTCAAATGTCGCCGTTTTCATGACTGCGGATGTGTGTACGTCACTGGCAAATTACGTGGCGTTGTTTTAACGTTAGTATGCGATTTTCAACTTGCCCCATGTTCCGCTATAATATTAACACCTTCTTGGTGTCAGACATCCAATCAGCCACGTTGATGCATTTCCTCCGTTTGTTCTCCAGTTCACCGCTATCATTGTTTTGTTCGCCCAACTTTTATACACGTTCAATTAGACGACTGAGATCCATGTGAACTGTTCGCTCTACTCCCCCCCCCCCCCCGATCTCCCGCTTACGGCATTGTCATACCCAGTGACGTATCTAGGAGATCGCAATGGGGGTTGCAAGCTTCGTCACGCATTAATTTACCATGCTACCGTGCAGTGGCGCAACATGTTATATATGAATAAAATAAAAAAATGTAAGCAAAAGGTGGGCATGGCCCAATCTCTCCGCCACTTGTGATACGTATTGTCAGTATCAACTCATTACATTTATTAACGTAATACTATGTATGTTTGTCTTCCATTTAGTGTTCGCTGTACGTCTGCTCCTCTGATCGCCAACATAACGTCGATCACGTGCTCAAGTTCCGAGACAACTACGCCAACACCGGGCAGCGTTTCGCCTGCTTCTACAAGCCAGGACAACGTGACGTGGTGCTGCTCAAAGTGACGACGCTGGCCGGACTCACCCACGCCCTCTTGTGGCCTTCGTTGATACTGCTGTTGGGGCTGGTGATAGGTGTTTGTGTCGTCTGCCGGTGTCAGGTAAAAGACAAAGTCAAGGAAATTCATTGCCGCCTGAGGCGGCCCAATGGAGCCCAGAATACGTTCACACAGATCGAGTTCGTTAGGCTGAACAGTACCACTTGACTTGTGGGAATTGAATATTTGGTGAAAATATAAATATTGTGAATCTGTGCGCCGTGAGGTTGCATATATTGCGACCTTGGCTGTTTATGCTCTATTGACTGATGGAACTATTTATGCTCTATTGACTGATGGAACTATTTTGGTACCGTCTACGTCCGCCGTTCTTCTCGGGCCGACCCTCTGGAGTGCGCTGCCTGAAGACATGCGGCTGATTGAGTGTATGAACACATTTAACGCACTTTTTAAGACTCACTATTTTATGCTTGCGTTTAATATCTAGCTTTATATCTTACACATCCGTTTCACTCTTTTTATTAAAATATTTATTATTTTAATGTTCTACTAATTGTATATTATTCTAATTATCTATCCATTAATATCAAATGTTTAATGTTTGTTATTATTTCTTATTTGAATGTAATACTTGGCATTTTATTATTTTATATAGCATAACTACAAATGGTATATATATATATATATATATATATATATATATATATATATATATATATATATATATATATATATATATATATTATTTCTTATTTAAATGTAGTAATTTTATTGTCAAATGTAAACATGTATATATATATATATATATATATATATTATTTCTTATTTAAATGTAGTAATTTTATTGTCAAATGTAAACACTCCTGAACAAGGTCTTACTTTGGATATGAGTAAATAAAGTTTATTATTATTATTACGTCTAGTGTAAACACATCACCATCATCTTTGTACATCCTGGCAATACAACACAAACATTCGCTACTCTGTTTCCAATGGAAGCCAGTAAAGTAACGTGTTCACGTGTTATAGAAGACTTCCGAGTGTAGTCGTATATCAGGCCAACACTGTATAATAAAATTACGAATCAAGAACTCGCTTTGTTTCTAATATATAATCATATACCATATACCATATACCTGATACCATATAGAGCAACATGTACGAACAACCGTTGACACACTTAAATTGAACATAAACAGTGGTCCAGTCACATTGAACGACGGATCGAATCGGTGGCTCTACGACGAGCCCCGCACCGTGCGTGTTGTAAGCCTATTAAGAAAATGAACTGAAGCGAACTTAAGGAGCGGCATGATTTGTAAGAAATATTAGCCCCATTGTTCAGATGTTTTGTGCCCGGTGCACGTGAGTCTGCATTTCAACCATGTATGTTCTGGTCTATTTCAGTCCCTCCCACACATCTCGGAAAATTCCGCCTAACATAGTCACTACAGGACAGCTTTTTGCTTCGATTAAGCGGATCATTCACAAAAGAATGTTTCCGGACAAAATGTACTGAGAATGATGTGTACGTGAATGTACGTCAGAGTCCAGTTGTATCTGCCCAAACAGGCAGATTTGTCTGCTCGATATATCGCAACAATGACGTGTTCCGGTGTACACTGAATATATAACAATCGTATTTAATTAAGCTGACAATACGTTTATAGTGAACATAAATTTCGCTTAGACATTATTTTTTCAAATATTTGGGAAATACAACAAATTATTTATTGTCATATGTACTGCCGACAAGCTGGTTTACCAAATATTCTATGAATGCAGCTGAAGACTTTAATAGGTGTAAGTCAATTGTCTTTGAAGTGAATTAGCTTCAGCGATGGTGTCTTCTCCCTTAGTCCGTGTTCTTCCTCGTAGTTCCCTTTATAAAGGGGTGAGGCCAGTTCATGTACTGCTGCACCGTCCCAGCTGTCATCCCTTTCCACTTCTCTCTGTCAGCAGCCTTCTCCCTCCACTTGTCATACTCCTCTGTCATCCATTTCCACTTCTCACTATCAGCAGCCTTCGCCCTCCATTTGTCATCCTCCTCTGTCATCCCTTTCCACTTCTCCCTATCAGCAGCTTTCTCCCTCCACTTGTCGTCATCCTATGTCATCCCTTTCCACTTCTCCCTATCAGCAGTCTTCTCCCTCCACTTGTCATCTTCCTCTGTCATCCCTTTCCACTTCTCCCTATCAGCAGCCTTCTCCCTCCACTTGTCGTCCTCCTCTGTCATCCCTTTCCACTTCTCCCTATCAGCAGCTTTCTCCCTCCACTTGTCATCCTCCTCTGTCATCCATTTCCACTTCTTCACCCTATCAGCAGCCTTCTCCCTCCACTTGTCATCCTCTTCTGTCATCCCTTTCCACTTCTCCCTATCAGCAGCCTTCTCCCTCCACTTGTCGTCCTCCTCTGTCATCCCTTTCCACTTCTCCCTATCAGCAGCCTTCTCCCTCCACTTGTCGTCCTCCTCTGTCATCCATTTCCACTTCTCCCTATCAGCGGCCTTCTCCCTCCACTTGTCATCCTCCTCTGTCATCCCTTTCCACTTCTCCCTATCAGCAGCCTTCTCACTCCACTTGTCATTCTCCTCTGTCATCCCTTTCCACTTGTCCCTATCAGCAGCCTTCTCCCTCCACTTGTCATCCTCCTCTGTCATCCCTTTCCACTTCTCCATATCAGCAGCTTTCTCCCTCCACTTGTCATCCTCCTCTGTCATCCCTTTCCACTTCTCCCTATCAGCGGCCTTCTCCCTCCACTTGTCATTCTCCTCTGTCATCCCTTTCCACTTCTCCCTATCAGCAGCCTTCTCCCTCCCCTTGTCATCCTCCTCTGTCATCCCTTTCCACTTCTCCATATCAGCAGCCTTCTCCCTCCACTTGTCATCCTCCTCTGTCATCCCTTTCCACTTCTCCCTATCAGCAGTCATATCCCTCCCCTTGTCATCCTCCTCTGTCATCCCTTTCCACTTCTCCCTATCAGCAGCCTTCTCGCTCCACTTGTCATCCTCCTCTGTCATCCCTTTCCACTTCTCCCTATCAGCAGCCTTCTCCCTCCACTTGTCATCCTCCTCTGTCATCCCTTTCCACTTCTCCCTATCAGCAGCCTTCACCCTCCACTTGTCATCCTCCTCTGTCATCCCTTTCCACTTCTCCCTATCAGCAGCCTTCTCCCTCCACTTGTCATCCTCCTCTGTCATCCCTTTCCACTTCTCCCTATCAGCGGCCTTCTTCCTCCACTTGTCATCCTCCTCTGTCATCCCTTTCCACTTCTCCCTATCAGCGGCCTTCTTCCTCCACTTGTCATCTTCCACTGTCATCCTTTCCACTTCTCCCTATCAGCAGCCTTCTCCCTCTACTTGTCATCCTCCTCTGTCATCCCTTTCCACTTCTCCCTTTCAACAGCCTTCTCGCTCCACTTGTCATCCTCCTCTGTCATCCCTTTCCACTTCTCCCTATCAGCAGCCTTCTCCCTCCACTTAAAATACTGCTCTGTCATACCTTTCCACTTTTCCCTATCAGCAGCCTTCTCACTCCACTTGTCATCCTCCTCTGTCATCCCTTTCCACTTCTCCCTATCATCAGCCTTCTCCATCCACTTGTCATCCTCCTCTGTCACCCATTTCCACTTCTTCACCCTATCAGCAGCCTTCTCCCTCCACTTGTCATCCTCTTCTGTCATCCCTTTCCACTTCTCCCTATCAGCAGCCTTCTCCCTCCACTTGTCGTCCTCCTCTGTCATCCCTTTCCACTTCTCCCTATCAGCAGCCTTCTCCCTCCACTTGTCGTCCTCCTCTGTCATCCATTTCCACTTCTCCCTATCAGCGGCCTTCTCCCTCCACTTGTCATCCTCCTCTGTCATCCCTTTCCACTTCTCCCTATCAGCAGCCTTCTCACTCCACTTGTCATTCTCCTCTGTCATCCCTTTCCACTTGTCCCTATCAGCAGCCTTCTCCCTCCACTTGTCATCCTCCTCTGTCATCCCTTTCCACTTCTCCATATCAGCAGCTTTCTCCCTCCACTTGTCATCCTCCTCTGTCATCCCTTTCCACTTCTCCCTATCAGCGGCCTTCTCCCTCCACTTGTCATTCTCCTCTGTCATCCCTTTCCACTTCTCCCTATCAGCAGCCTTCTCCCTCCCCTTGTCATCCTCCTCTGTCATCCCTTTCCACTTCTCCATATCAGCAGCCTTCTCCCTCCACTTGTCATCCTCCTCTGTCATCCCTTTCCACTTCTCCCTATCAGCAGTCATATCCCTCCCCTTGTCATCCTCCTCTGTCATCCCTTTCCACTTCTCCCTATCAGCAGCCTTCTCGCTCCACTTGTCATCCTCCTCTGTCATCCCTTTCCACTTCTCCCTATCAGCAGCCTTCTCCCTCCACTTGTCATCCTCCTCTGTCATCCCTTTCCACTTCTCCCTATCAGCAGCCTTCACCCTCCACTTGTCATCCTCCTCTGTCATCCCTTTCCACTTCTCCCTATCAGCAGCCTTCTCCCTCCACTTGTCATCCTCCTCTGTCATCCCTTTCCACTTCTCCCTATCAGCGGCCTTCTTCCTCCACTTGTCATCCTCCTCTGTCACCCCTTTCCACTTCTCCCTATCAGCGGCCTTCTTCCTCCACTTGTCATCTTCCACTGTCATCCTTTCCACTTCTCCCTATCAGCAGCCTTCTCCCTCTACTTGTCATCCTCCTCTGTCATCCCTTTCCACTTCTCCCTTTCAACAGCCTTCTCGCTCCACTTGTCATCCTCCTCTGTCATCCCTTTCCACTTCTCCCTATCAGCAGCCTTCTCCCTCCACTTAAAATACTGCTCTGTCATACCTTTCCACTTTTCCCTATCAGCAGCCTTCTCACTCCACTTGTCATCCTCCTCTGTCATCCCTTTCCACTTCTCCCTATCATCAGCCTTCTCCATCCACTTGTCATCCTCCTCTGTCATCCCTTTCCACTTCTTCCTATCAGCAGCCTTCTCCCTCCACTTGTCATCCTCCTCTGTCATCCCTTTCCACTTCTCCCTATCAGCAGCCTTCTCCCTCCACTTGTCATCCTCCTCTGTCATCCCTTTCCACTTCTCCCTATCAGCAGCCTTCTCCCTCCACTTGTCATCCTCCTCTGTCATCCCTTTCCACTTCTCCCTATCAGCGGCCTTCTCGCTCCACTTGTCATCCTCCTCTGTCACCCCTTTCCACTTCTCACTATCAGCAGCCTTCTTCCTCCACTTGTCATACTCCTCTGTTATCCCTTTCCACTTCTCCCTATCAGCAGCCTTCTCCCTCCACTTGTCATCCTCCTCTGTCATCCCTTTCCACTTCTCCCTATCAGCAGCCTTCTCCCTCCACTTGTCATCCTCCTCTGTCATCCCTTTCCACTTCTCCCTATCAGCGGCCTTCTCGCTCCACTTGTCATCCTCCTCTGTCACCCCTTTCCACTTCTCACTATCAGCAGCCTTCTTCCTCCACTTGTCATACTCCTCTGTTATCCCTTTCCACTTCTCCCTATCAGCAGCCTTCTCCCTCCCCTTGTCATCCTCCTCTGTCATCCCTTTCCACTTCTCCCTATCAGCAGCCTTCTCCCTCCACTTGTCATCCTCCTCTGTCATCCCTTTCCACTTCTCCCTATCAGCAGCCTTCTCCCTCCACTTGTCATCCTCCTCTGTCATCCCTTGCCACTTCTCCCTATCAGCAGCCTTCTCCCTCCACTTGTCATCCTCCTCTGTCATCCATTTCCACTTCTCCCTATCAGCAGCCTTCTCCATCCACTTGTCATCCTCTTCTGTCATCCCTTTCCACTTCTCCCTCTCAGCAGCCTTCTCCCTCTACTTGTCGTCCTCCTCTGTCATCCCTTTCCAATTCTTCCTATCAGCAGCCTTCTCCCTCCACTTGTCGTCCTCCTCTGTCATCCCTTTCCACTTCTTCCTATCAGCGGCTTTCTCCCTCCACTTGTCATCCTCCTCTGTCATCCCTTTCCACTTCTCAATATCAGCAGCCTTCTCCCTCCACTTGTCATCCTACTCTGTCATCCCTTTCCACTTCTCCCTATCAGCGGCCTTCTTACTCCACTTGTCATCCTCCACTGTCATCCTTTCCACTTCTCCCTATCAGCAGCCTTCTCCCTCTACTTGTCATCCTCCTCTGTCATCCCTTTCCACTTCTCCCTATCAGCAGCCTTCTCCCTCCACTTAAAATCCTCCTCTGTCATCCCTTTCCACTTCTCCCTTTCAGCAGCCTTCTCGCTCCACTTGTCATCCTCCTCTGTCATCCCTTTCCACTTCTCCCTATCAGCAGCCTTCTCCCTCCACTTAAAATACTCCTCTGTCATCCCTTTCCACGTTTCCCTCTCAGCAGCCTTCTCACTCCACTTGTCGTCCTCCTCTGTCATCCCTTTCCACTTCTCCCTATCATCAGCCTTCTCCATCCACTTGTCATCCTCCTCTGTCATCCCTTTCCACTTCTCCCTATCAGCAGCCTTCTCCCTCCACTTGTCATCCTCCTCTGTCATCCCTTTCCACTTCTCCCTATCAGCAGCCTTCTCCCTCCACTTGTCATCCTCCTCTGTCATCCCTTTCCACTTCTCCCTATCAGCAGCCTTCTCCCTCCCCTTGTCATCCTCCTTTGTCATCCCTTTCCACTTCTCCCTATCAGCAGCCTTCTCCCTCCACTTGTCATCCTCCTCTGTCATCCCTTTCCACTTCTCCCTATTAGCAGCCTTCTCCCTCTACTTGTCATCCTCCTCTGTCATCTCTTTCCACTTCTCCCTATCAGCAGCCTTCTCCCTCCACTTGTCATCCTCCTCTGTCATCCTTTTCCACTTCTCCCTATCAGCAGCCTTCTCCCTCTACTTGTCATCCTCCTCTGTCATCCCTTTCCACTTCTCCCTATCAGCGGCCTTCTCGCTCCACTTGTCATCCTCCTCTGTCACCCCTTTCCACTTCTCACTATCAGCAGCCTTCTTCCTCCACTTAAAATCCTCCTCTGTCATCCCTTTCCACTTCTCCCTATCAGCAGCCTTCTCTCTCCACTTGTCATTCTCCTCTGTCATCCCTTTCCACTTCTCCCTATCAGCAGCCTTCTCCCTCCACTTGTCATCCTCCTCTGTCATCCCTTTCCACTTCTCCCTATCAGCGGCCTTCTCGCTCCACTTGTCATCCTCCTCTGTCATCCCTTTCCACTTCTCCCTATCAGCAGCCTTCTCCATCCACTTGTCATCCTCCTCTGTTATCCCTTTCCACATCTCCCTATCAGCAGCCTTCTCCCTCCCCTTGTCATCCTCCTCTGTCATCCCTTTCCACTTCTCCCTATCAGCAGCCTTCTCCCTCCACTTGTCATCCTCCTCTGTCATCCCTTGCCACTTCTCCCTATCAACAGCATTCTCCCTCCACTTGTCATCCTCCTCTGTCATCCATTTCCACTTCTCCCTATCAGCAGCCTTCTCCATCCACTTGTCATCCTCTTCTGTCATCCCTTTCCACTTCTCCCTATCAGCAGCCTTCTCCCTCCACTTGTCGTCCTCCTCTGTCATCCCTTTCCACTTCTCCCTATCAGCAGCCTTCTCCCTCCACTTGTCGTCCTCCTCTGTCATCCCTTTCCACTTCTTCCTATCAGCGGCTTTCTCCCTCCACTTGTCATCCTCCTCTGTCATCCCTTTCCACTTCTCAATATCAGCAGCCTTCTCCATCCACTTGTCATCCTCCTCTGTCATCCCTTTCCACTTCTCCCTATCAGCAGCCTTTTCCCTCCACTTGTCGTCCTCCTCTGTCATTCCTTTCCACTTCTCCCTATCAGCGGCCTTCTCCCTCCACTTGTCATCCTCCTCTGTTATCCCTTTCCACTTCTCCCTATCAGCAGCCTTCTCCCTCCACTTGTCATCCTCCTCTGTCATCCCTTTCCACTTCTCCCTATCAGCAACCTTCTCCCTCCACTTATCATCCTCCTCTGTCATCCCTTTCCACTTCTCCATATCAGCAGCCTTCTCCCTCCACTTGTCCTCCTCCTCTGCCTTTCTTATATCCCTCTTTACATAGCCCTCCCGTCTCAGTGGCGGTCTGCCCCTTTTCTTATAGCCTGGGTGTTTCATCCCCTATGATCTCTTTGGTTGTCGGTCCTCCTCCATCCGCAAAAAGTGACCTGGCCACGTCATCCGGCTTCTTACCATTCTTCCCGTTTAGCTGGACTTCATCCCAATCTCTTCCCACTGGTCAGTCTCCTCCTTCCATCCACCCTCCTTGCTTGTGTGATTATCCGGACCCAGTTGTTCTCGCAAACATTCAACTTCTGTTGGTTTTTGGCTGAACAATCTTTCCCTTTCAACTTTTTTGATACATTTCTGTCCGTCACGGTCCCCCCCCCCACCTTCCCCCGTGCATTCGCTCCCGCCTGTGTCCGACGACGTACCTCTTCCTCCGAACACCCGTCTTTTCTAACCATTTCGCCAAGGTACACCAAACCACCCCCTGCTTGACCTCTTCCCCTCCAACCCTCTGCAATGATAAACAAGAATAAGCAATTATTGAAAAAATAATAGTAAATAAATAACAATAATAGTATTAACAGTAACGGTTTACGGGCGAGTGCGCTTCTTGAATTAGGGACATTTAAATCCACAAAATTACACATGGAATCGAAATTATAATTTGTTGACTACCACTACACATATTCGAGTGTGCCCCCGCGGGGCTATGCACTGACTCGTTGAAGCCACGTATCATGTTTACGCGTAGATTGTGATACGAGTGCTCAGCGCCACGGTTCGTTGCATTCGCTGGATACACAGGATGTGTTTACGTACTTAAAATAGCACACAAGTTAGCATGGAAAGTTACTAACACGACAACTGATTACAACATGTCACGACTGTTGTCCAGTTTGGGATAAGAGTCGGTTCACTTCACGGAAAATACACAGCGGACATTGGAGACACTTAGAATTATGCACAATCAGTGGCGTATCTAGGGTCTCGCAAAGGGGCAAAGGGGGAGACCAAAAGGGGCAAGCTTAGTCACCCATTAGTTTGCCATGTTACCATACAGTGGCGTACAGACGTAAACTAATGGGGGCTATGGTCCAATGGTCTCCCCCTAAATACGCCATAGTGCAGACGCCCTCTCGCCAGCAACAGCCCAGGGTTATCCAATTTATTTTAATAAAATTACAGTTAGTGACTATTTTGATGATTTTGAAAACATACGTAGCCAAAGTATGTAGAAAGGGGGTTTGGAATATAGGAAAACAATCCCCCGGAGATAATCCTTAGAATGGGAGGTGAATTCGATATTATTTCGGCTTGGTGTTTACAGTGACTGAGGTGCCACGCAAGATCTACTGGCTAGATAATAATTGATTAGCCTTCACATAAAGGGTCTGTTGTTGCTGTACTTGTCATCAAAGGGATGCCAAGTTTAGCTAGATACTGTTGAAGTACAATTATTTGTCTGTGTCGTGCAGCGCGCAGGTGTGAATTAAAGACCATGCTTCACATTCAAAATGCTTATCACTGTCATTACTTTCTATTTAATTTAATAATTTTAAGTGTTCTTGAGGCGAGCAAAGCCGGCTGTATTTCGTCGGCTTGAAGTTTGCTTTTTTAAAACAAACTTAACTCCGTATCGAACTTAAGCCCACTACACGTTTCTCTATTCTTACTGCTGTTTGCATTGCAATCGAATGCCGCACGATAAACCATTCTGACGCTCGCTTCTAAACAGCTGTCGCTGTCAAAGGTACGGTGAATGAATGGACAGTCCCAGTCTCGTGGCAGTTCCTTGTCACCAGTGACGTCACGTCGAAGCTTGCCGATAATCGTGGCAGTTCCTTATCACCAGTGACGTCACGTCGAAGCTTGCCGATAATCGCAGGAAAACGATGCATAATCGAGGCAGGCCGGTAGAACAGATTGTTATTTGGAATTATTAATTAATTGAATCCTAATTAATCGTCTGGAGTGGTGGAATTGGAAATATACTGCAAGATGTTATATAATATGGTTTCATACAATCGTTGTTTTTATTCCCTTTAACACAATCGTTCCACCTGTTGTTTCACTTGCTTTTTTTGAATACCTGTTGTTCTTCGCCTAATTCCTACTACACTCTTTTCGGTGACGGCAGTTAATGTGAACTGTTTTCAGAATTGTTGTTGGTCCATTTTCTTATAATCAGACAAAACGTTAGCATGGCCACAATGCAATATTGCACTGTTGTCTGACCGTGAGCCCTCCATCTGTGTTCTGTTACGCTAACTCTGGGGGCAGACGGGCAGTACCTCTTCCCAGGAGGTGACATCCGCTCGCTTCTTTCTACGTTCCTTCGCCTCCTTGCACCAGCGGAGCATTATCTATCAACTGGCGATGTATTCAAGAACTTCTTTCTACGTTCCTTCGCCTCCTTGCACCAGCGGAGCATTATCTATCAACTGGCGATGTATTCAAGAACTTCTTTCTACGTTCCTTCGCCTCCTTGCACCAGCGGAGCATTATCTATCAACTGGCGATGTATTCAAGAACTTCTTTCTATGTTCCTTCGCCTCCTTGCACCAGCGGAGCATTATCTATCAACTGGCGATGTATTAAAGAACTTCTTTCTACGTTCCTTCGCCTCCTTGCACCAGCGGAGCATTATCTATCAACTGGCGATGTATTCAAGAACTTCTTTCTACGTTCCTTCGCCTCCTTGCACCAGCGGAGCATTATCTATCAACTGGCGATGTATTCAAGAACTTCTTTCTACGTTCCTTCGCCTCCTTGCACCAGCGGAGCATTATCTATCAACTGGCGATGTATTAAAGAACTTCTTTCTACGTTCCTTCGCCTCCTTGCACCAGCGGAGCATTATCTATCAACTGGCGATGTATTCAAGAACTTCTTTCTATGTTCCTTCGCCTCCTTGCACCAGCGGAGCATTATCTATCAACTGGCGATGTATTCAAGAACTTCTTTCTACGTTCCTTCGCCTCCTTGCACTGGCGATGTATTCAAGAACCAAACCACAAAGGCAGTTACTTAGAGCTATTTACTATAATGCTTTTGTTCCTGGCGGACAAAGATGGAAACAGTAGCCGAATTGTGGCCGCACTGAATATGCGCCACTCTCCAGATGGCGTAGCCGTGAACCCACCATCTATATATTATTAATATACTAACTTTGGGGTCAGTCTGTCGATATCTCATCCCAGGCGCCGACGTCCACTCGCCTCTTTCTAAGTTCCGTCGCCTTCTTGCACCAGTGGCCTCTGATCTACCATTTGGCGATGATAAACATTCACTCATCAATTTACTAATGACGCGCATTCGTTAGGGACTATTTATAGTAATGGCGGATGGATCGTAAATGTGGTATGTGGTTAGCAAAAGCCACAGAGTGGTTCAACAGTGTGTCGCCCAGTGTGTTCGTCTTTGTCCTACAGCTAGAAAATAACTATAAATAACTACCTTCGTGGCTGTTTAACAAGTGATTGTTTTCCGAGTACTTTCACACCGGATGCGTCTACTACTACTTTCACACCGGATGCGTCTACTACTTCTTTCACACCGGATGCGTCTACTACTACTTTCACACCGGATGCGTCTACTACTTCTTTCACACCGGATGCGTCTACTACTACTTTCACACCGGATGCGTCTACTACTTCTTTCACACCGGATGTGTCTACTACTACTTTCACACCGGATGCGTCTACTACTACTTTCACACCGGATGCGTCTACTACTACTTTCACACCGGATGCGTCTACTACTACTTTCACACCGGATGCGTCTACTACTACTTTCACACCGGATGCGTCTACTACTTCTTTCACACCGGATGCGTCTATTACTACTTTCACACCGGATGCGTCTACTACTACTTTCACACCGGATGCGTCTACTACTACTTTCACACCGGATGCGTCTACTACTACTTTCACACCGGATGCGTCTACTACTACTTTCACACCGGATGCGTCTACTACTACTTTCACACCGGATGCGTCTACTACTTCAATACATCTTTAATTTGGTGACAATGTACCAACATGTCTAAATCATTCACCGGACTGGGCAGAAATTGAGGGGCATCTGCTTTGGGTGTGTCTTTCTGAAAGAGTTATGTGATTTCGTCGAAATGATGTGTTTTAATGGAGCATTAATGTGCTGTGATAAAAATCAAATCGTAGTTCTCAATGTAACGGCACGTTTATACCCTTCTTTGAAGTTGAGCATAGGCTAACTACACGAACTATTTACCCAGTGACAAGAGCAATATCGGCTACAATGCGTACGTGCGTTCTGTGAACGTGACTGTGTTAACTTGGGTTTGATTTGCGTACCGAGTGCAGCGTTCACCGTCTGCTGCGAGGTGATATGTGCAAAAGCTCAATAACGTTCTGCCACAAGTGCACCGATCACTTCTCTCTCTCATTGCGTTTAGAAACATAGTCTGGAAGCTGAGTTTTCATGAAGCTGCAGTTAATCTTCCTTGTGTGAGATAGTATTATTCCATCGGACCATAGTTAAAAGGAACCTATTTGTACATCTGGAGTACGCCTGATACCGCTTTGGATGATGGCAGCAGCGAAACCTCAGTCGTTCTTTGTCAAGCATCGCCGTTGCCTACTGATGCAGTTGTCTGTGTGTCTGGTGGCTGCCAGTCTGACGGGCTTCGGCCTCATCGGCGTGCCGACCGTCCGACAGTACGGATACACGCGACAGTTCGTGTCGACCATCTGCACGGTTGAACGGAGTGTGTTGGACAACAATTCGAGTGTGCCGTGTCGTCACACTGAGTCCAGACATCGCGGCTGCCTGGATCACAATTCATCATTCCCCTGTCTCACGGTGAGAGTGGGCTACGAGCCACAGGGTGGCAGCCCTCGCGAGGACGCAGTGACTGGAGCCGTGCTCTACATGACGTACTACTCCTACTTGAAATGTCCCTCCAACAAAACGGTGAGTGCTTCGTACCAAGCACAATAGATAACTTCGGCACTCAAGTCTCAGTCTCAAGTGGTTTACTCCAAACAGCCCAAACTTGGGCTAACGCAGGAGTTTGTGGTGGACTGTGCGCATGCGCTGTGGGTGGTACGTTCGATTAAAAGACTAGTATCATTAATGTTGCTGAAATGGTTTTTATCTGATAGTTTTATTTATTTTATGTATAGGATGTTTACCGAAAAAATTTAATAGGTTGGTTGTGTGTATGGATACTGTCGCTGCCTTGCCACATGCACACATAGACAGCCTCCATACCCACACCATGGATAAGTTTACGCTGAGCACTGTGTTTTAAAGGCAGTTTAGGTGAGGAGGTGTGGTGAAAGGGAGTTCCATAATAGCTTCTTGAAATGATTTTGGGTTTTTTATGTTGGTAATTTTTGATGGAATCATATTCCATATGCGAATGGCTCTGGGATAAAATGAAAAGACCATTGCATTTATACGACACTTGGGGGCTATGTATTGTCCACGGGTTCGAGAGCGATTTAGTAGGCCCGGAGGGGGGGTGATCTCAATAATGTTATTTAGAATTTTGTAGAAGGTAGTGGCTTGTTTGATAATGCGCCTTCGTTCGAGGGTTGGCCATCCAAGGGCAGTAATTAGATCTGCTGGATTTGTGTTCCGTCTGTAATCATTTTTAACAAATCTGGCAGCAGAGTGTTGCACTCTTTCAAGGCTTTTAACTTGTGAAAAGGTGTGGGGATTCCATATGGGTGAAGAGTACTCAAGTTTTGGCCGGATTAGCATGTTGTACGCTGTTTGCTTAACTTCGGGTTTACATGGGCCAAGAGTTCGTTTAATCATGCCTAAACATTTCGAAGATTTTGAAGTTATGTCAGTGACGTGATTTGTCCAGGTTAATTTGGAATCCAATTTTACTCCGAGGTATGAGTGGCTGGATACGGTGGATAATGGCTGGCCAGAAAGCGAGTACTTGTGTGTGCTGGGTTTAGTTTTGTTTGTTATTGGAAGGTGGACGCATTTAGATACATTAAATTCCATTTGCCATTTGTCTGACCATGTTTGGAGTTGGCTAAGGTCAGTTTGGAGAATTTCATGGTCGGTTTTGGAAGAAATTTTACGATATATAATACTATCATCTGCAAAAAGGCGTATAGAAGATTTGATGTTCCCATTTATGTCATTTATGTAGAGTAAGAAGAGGACAGGTCCTAGAACTGAACCCTGTGGGACACCAGATGTGACATCTGTGATGTCCGATAGGGCACCGTTAACTGAGACTCTCTGTTTGCGGTTGGATAGAAAAGATTTGATCCAATTTTGAGTGTTTCCAGTGATTCCGTAGGAGGTCAATTTTGATAGAAGACGTAGGTGAGGCACTTTGTCGAAGGCTTTAGCAAAGTCAAGCAGGATTGCGTCAATTTGGGTCTTGTTGTCCATAGCAGTCATCCAGTCGTGGACTGTCTCAATGAGTTGAGATTCACAAGACAGTCCCGACTGGAATCCGTGTTGGAAGTGGAGAATGATGTTATGCTTGTGCAGGTGTTTCCACATGTTGCTTAGGATGATATGTTCCATTACTTTACAGAGGATGCAGGTTAGTGATATGGGTCTGTAGTTAGCTGGGTCAGATTTATGGCTCTTTTTGTGTATAGGAGTTACTAATGCTTGTAGCCAGTCATTAGGAAGTTTACCTGTGTTGTATGATTGTTGGAAAATTTGGGTGATGATGGGAGCTATCTGCTTTGCAGTTTCTTTAAGGACTCTTGCTGGGAGTTCATCTGGGCCTGTAGCTTTATTCTGGTTTAGATTTTCCAGCTGCTTTATTACGCCATATATGCCAATTTCGAGAAGGGGGATGTTGGGGTAAGTAGAGGGGGCTATTTGGGGGATGGGGTGCTTTTCTTGGGTAAATACAGAGCTAAATTGGTTGTTTAGGGCATTTGCTTTATCTCGATCATTAATTATTGGTTGGTCGTTTACTCGAAGTATGGGGATGCCAATGTTTTCTCGTTTATTTGCCTTAATAAATGACCAGAATCGTTTTGGATTAGTTTTCAGGCTATCTCCAATGTGGTTGTTAACATAGTCTTTGTAGGATTTTGCTAATGCTTTAGTAGCTTGCTTTCGGAGTTCCTTAAATTTTTCCCAGTCACTGTTTAGTCCAGTTTGCTTTGCCTTTTTGTGGCTTTTGTTTCGTCTTCTCTGCATTCTAATTAGTTCACGTGTTATCCAGGGGAGGTGGGTTTTAGCTTTTGTGTATCGTCTAGGTATGTTTTTGTTAATCAAGGTAGTCAGACGTTCGCGGAAAAAGGTCCAGTTTATGTCTATATCCTGTGAGTTGGGGTCGATGTCGAAGTACTCAAGATTTAGTTTGTCTATGTCGTCTTTGAGTTGGTCCCAGTCTGCTGATTTGTAACTATAAACTTGGTGGGGGGGTTTCTTGTTGCGAACTGGGTTTAAGTTGACATTGAAGGTCACGGATTCGTGATCGCTCATACCAGGAGTGGTGTGGGTGTTGATGATAATGGAGGGATTTGAGGTGAGTATGAGGTCAAGAATATTGCCAGAAGCGATGCGTGTGGGGTCGTTTACCATGTTCTGCAGCCCAAAGTCGTTAGTTATTTCTAGTAGTTTGTTATGCTTGCTGGCGGTGCTGTTATTAGTGGTCTGGTGATTTGTCCAGTTGATATCAGGGAGGTTAAAATCTCCAGCTATGACTACGTTAGGGGGAGTTTTTTGTGATCTATATAGTTTAGTTAGGGAGTCGTGGAGAGCTTCAAGGGATTGGAGGTGGTCATTTGGGGGTCGATAATAAGATGCAAAGTATATGCATTTGTTTCGTGCAAAGTGAATTTTTGTCCAAATTATTTCACAATTTGAGTTTAAATTTTGGAGGGGTTCAGCTACAATGTTGTCACGGAAGGCTATAAGGACTCCACCGCCATGGACATTCCTATCCTTTCTGATGGCCTCATAGTTGGGTGGTAGGAAAGAGTATGTAGCATAGTTTGCATCTAATTTAGTTTCAACTAGAAATATGATGTCTGGATTATTATATTGAATAGTTGCCTTTAGTTGGGTTGCTTTTTCTATGCTCTTAACGCTGTTGGTGTTTATCAAAATTCCTTTAAGTGTGTTTCCTTGGGTTTTCTTGTGGCGTTCGGGAGTTGAAGTGTTTTGGGGGTTTGGGGCGAAAATTAAGCCTGCATTTTGTGATGTGTGGAGTGTTGGGGTAGTAAGCGTGGAACTGTCAGACTGGGTGTTGGTAGAAATGGATTGCTCATTTCTAGATGGAGAAGTGGTAATATTTGGAATTGGGCGCCCGTATGGGCCAGGGTTTGGGTGGATGTCGCCTGAGAGTGCTATCAGTCTGCTGAGGTACAGATGTGTAACAATGTCTGATTTGAATTTGATTTTGGGTGGGAATTTAGTTCGGGGATTCAAAGTTAGGGCATAATATTTTGGTTTAATTTTGAGATTTGATCGAGATACGCGTTGACATGTTCCAATGATCGTTGCTATTAGGAGAGTGACGGTGATTATCTGCGTTAGCCCAAGATTAATCCGCGTGGAATGCGGGACTAGGTGAGGGGAATATTTCCTAAAGGGACATCTGAATTGGAATACATTTTGTAGCATGGTTTTCTGAAGGTTAGATCCAAATGCAAACAGTGGCGACTTGAAGAAAAGTAAGCTTACTAATGAAATGCTTAGCGATAAAATGAAAAGAACTCACCCGGACGGCGCCGGCAGTGGTAGTCCGCCATCTTTGAAATTTTGGTTCATGTGTTGCGGTAAAGGGCGTTGTTTTGATTAGTTGCGTTTGTTGTCGTTTGGTTTGTCTGTTTCTGCGTGATCAGTGGGTTATGTTGAGTTGTTGTACCAATTGTGGTCATTTGTTGTGTTGGTGAACATGTTGTGTTGAGTGAAATGTGTGGAGCGATGTAACGGACTCGTACCACCCCGACGCATGCGCACATGGCACGACAAATGTGTAACGTGTACGTGAAGATTATGTGATCTACACGTATTCGTCACAAATGTTACAAGTTAAGAGGTTTTAAACGCCAAACGTGTATATGTAGAACACGTACACCTTCCATATATTACAGGTTCAGCACGCCAAACTTGTAACGTTTACGTGTAGAACATGTGATCTAAACGTACACGTCCCAAATGTTACAAATTAAAAGGTTCAGCACGCCAAACGTGTAACCTATACGTGTAGAACTTGTCATATACACACGCACACACATTTTGAGATTTTATTTTTAAGGCACTCATCATTCTAATACCTCACAATAATATATCAACGGTGCACGTTAACCCTTTATGTCGTTGTACCCAAAAGCAATAACTTATTTAAATAATATACACCACCTTACATGATTAAGCACACACAAGTGCATGCATGGCAAAAGGTTTTTCATTACAGTGTACATAAGACATGGATGCATATAAACATATATATATATATATATATATATATATATATATATATATATATATATATATATATATATATATATATATATATATATATATATATATATATATATATATATATATATATATATATATATGCTTGTTTATATCAGACATGGGCCAATGAACTTGAAAAGTTAGTTAATTAACTCATAAATTCTGCAATTAAATTAAATGAACTTCACATTTCTCATGTCAATTAAATTAACTTCAATTCAATTAACAATTACTTTATATGTTGGTAGAATTACAGATTAGATTCATGTGTAACTGCATTTTGTAAATGTAAGCTCTTGATACAAGTCATAATTAACATAATATGCACTAATTGTTATTGTCTAACACATTTAGTAACAGTTCTAAAATCACATCGTTTTAGTTGCTCTCCTCTGTATTCATTCAAGCGTAGCTATATACTTCTTACGATATGGTATCCACGCTTGTATACAATATTCTAAATGAGGTCTGACTATTGCTTTACAAAGATGTATACTTAGCTTGTTTTCCGTGTATGTTGTATTTCTCCTAATCTACTAACAATGTGAATACCTAGTGAAGCTGCAATACCACACTGCTTTAAAACTTTCATATCAACATTTTCTGTTACTCCTAAGTCCATTCCTTTTACGGTAGTACCTAGAACACTATCTCCCATTTCGAAACTGACGTCCACGTTCCCGTGTCCTGTATGTAGGCATTTACATTTCCCAAAATTGAATAACATCTACCATTTTTTGACCATTTAACTAATTTGTCTAGATCGTTTTGTAAATGTTGTTTATCACCACCAGTGTTAACCTTTCTAAACACGTTTGTATCACCCGCAAATTTCAGGCTAATAAAGGTCCTAATACTGATCCTTTTGGTACCCCACTCAAAATTGATTTCCAGTTTGAAACCTCCCCATCTACTACAACACGCCGTCTTCTGTCAGTCAGCCATTGTTCTATCCAGTCAATTATGCCGTCCCCGATCCCATGGGCTTTTAATTTAAGTAGTAATCTTTGATGTGTCACTTTGTCAAAAGCTTTCTGAAAATCTACGTAGATAAAATCTTCTGGTGACCCCAACTACATGCATCATTTCTGTGCACCATGTTGATCTGGCCTGCTTTCCATTCAAGTTGGCAATCTTAGAAATCGCTTAGTTCTATGAAATCGGTTAACCTAAACTACCGCTGTAACTCTTATAGGTGCATAGTCCTAACACCATAGCTTTTGTTTATCTTTTATCAGGAACATATGTACATTCTTTTAAAATAAAAGCAATACTTATGCAGTTACCCAACATTTTTCGTCTTACCCCACACATGGGGCGAGATGACTTTCATATCTTCACAGCTGTCATCATCAGCTGGGATGTTCGGCGTTTGAGGGCAAGTTGTCTTGATAGATAGACACTCCATTTTCTACTCTGTGTTTTACAATGTCGCAAAACTAAGCCTATTTATGGCAATCCAAACTTTAGCTCCTTGCTCGTCAACCTGCTACAGTCAACTTGTCCCTGCAGGTCATGTGTCAGTGACATTGCACTCAGCACCTTGTTACACACAGACATTTATCGTAATTTATATGTTGTGCACTTTGTAAAATGGTGGATATGCCTGGAATTATGCAGATTGCAAGAGAAGCCAACTCGCATGTTTACCGCTTGCAGTTTGTCGCCGTGTTCGTGGCTGCGGGTGTTTATGTGCGTCACAGATAAATTACATGGCGCTGCTTTAACATTATTATGTGATTTTCAACTTGCCCCACGTCCGCCAATAATATTAATATATTCCTGGTTGTCAGACATCCAATCAGCCATGTTGATACATTCCTTCAGTTTATTCTCCAGTTCACCTCTATCATTGTTTTGTTCACTCAAGTTATATGCATTTTCAATTAGACGACTAAGATCTATATAAACTGTGTGCTCTCATCTCCCGAGTTCCCGCCTACGGTATTGTGATACCCAGTGGCGTATCTAGGATCTCGCGAGGTGGGGGTGCAAGCATTAGTTTACCATGTTACCATGTAGTGGCGCAACAGGTTATATACGAAAAATATTTAAGCAATAGGTGGGCATGTCCCAATCCGCCCCCCCCCGCCACTGGTGATACGTACTGTAAATTTCAAATCATTACATTTATTAACGTAATACTATGTATGTTTGTCTTCCATTTAGTGTTCGCTGTACGTCTGCTCCTCTGATCGCCAACATAACGTCGATCACGTGCTCAAGTTCCGAGACAACTACGCCAACACCGGGCAGCGTTTCGCCTGCTTCTACAAGCCAGGACAACGTGACGTGGTGCTGCTCAAAGTGACGACGCTGGCCGGACTCACGCACGCCGTCTTGTGGCCTTCGTTGATACTGCTGCTGGGGCTGGCGACAGGTGTTTGTGTCGTCTGCCGGTGTCAGGTAAAGGACAAGGTCAAGGAACTTCATTGCCGACTGAGGCGGCCCAGTGGAGCCCAGAATACGTTCACACAGATCGAGTTCGTTCGACTGAACAATGCCACTTGACTTGTGGGGACGGTATGTTGGGTGAAGGTGGAAATGTTGTGATTCTCATCGCTGTAAGGTTGCATCTATTGCGACCTTAGCTACGCATGCCCTCTTGACCGGTGGAACTATTTTGGAACCGTCTACGTCTAGTGTAGACACATCACCATCTGTGTGCGTGCTACTGCTGTGGCTATGCAGCAGGAACATCCGCTACTGTGCAAAGTAGCCAGTGTAGTAAAGCTTGCATTTGTTCTTCGTGAAAATGTTCATCAAATTGGTATATATATGAATTACGATTTTCTTCAACCACAACTATTTTGATTACTTACTCAAAGTTTCGACTTCATCGGCAGCCTTCGTCGGGAATTTTACAGAGAATGTTACAGAGAGCGTAACAAAAACGCAAGATGAATCAATGAAGCCATATGGACCCGAAATACAACACTAGTCATGAAGCGAGACGAAGGGGGTATAAATTGAGTCACGTATGGGACGGCCGCTTACCAAGACAACTGGCGAACAGAGGTAGAACTTGCCGTCCCAGAATTCCTGATGAAGGCTGTCGATGGCAGTCAAAACGTTGAGTAAGTAATCAAAATAGTTGTGGTTGAAGAAAATCGGAATTCATGCATGGGTTATGTTGTGTATCTATGACTAGGCGCTATTACACGTTATTGAAAACAAAGACGCGCTGTGTACCTACGTCCGAGTGTAGTCGTATATCATACCAACATTTTATAATAAAATTACGATTCAAGAGCTCATTTTGTTTCGAAAATAGTCATATACCATGTAGAGTATCATGTACCAACAACTGTTGGTCTATGCTTAAATTGTTTGAATCAACATGAACATGAGTGGTACAGCCACATCGAACGACGGGTAGACTCGGTGACCCTTCTGCGACGAGGCCCCGCGCCGTGCGGGTTGTAGGCCTATTGTGGAAATGAACTGAAGCGACCACAAGGTTCGGCCTGATTTGTAAGTAATAGTCGCCTCATTGTTCAGATGTTTTGTGTCCGGTGCACTTAAGTCTGCATGTTGACCATGTATATTCGGGCCCTGGCCTATTTCAGTCATTCCAACACATAATGGAAAATAATCAGTACAGTACATTTAATTTAATTTAATTTAATTTAATTTAATTTAATTTAACTTAACTTAACTTAACTTAACTTAACTTAACTTAACTTAACTTAACTTAACTTAACTTAACTTAACTTAACTTAACTTAATTTAATTTAATTTAATTTAATTTAATTTAATTTAATTTAATTTAATTTAATTTAATTTAATTTAATTTAATTTAATTTAATTTAATTTAATTGACTTTGAAGTTAATTGTAACATTCTCTGTAACATTCCCGACGAAAGCTGCCGATGAAGTCGCTCTGAACAATCTTTCCCTTTCAACTTTTTGATACATTTCTGTCCTTCATGCCCCCCCCCACCTTCCACAGTGCATTCGCTCCCGCCTGTATCTGACGACGTACCTCTTCCTCCGAACACACATCTTTTCTAACCATTCCATTGTACACCAAGTCACCCCCTTGCTTGATATCCTCCCTCTCTAACCTTCTGCAATAATGAACAAGAATAAGCAATTATGGTAAATAATAACAGTAAATAAATAATAGACAATAATAATAGTAATGGTTTACCGGCGACGAGTGCGCTTCTTGAATTAGGGACATTGCACGTTTAAATCTACAAAATTACACATGGAATCGAAATTATAGTTGACCACTCCTACATATATTCGGTGTGCCCCCCCCCCTGCGTCGTTACGCACTGACTAAGCGGAGCCAAATGTGTTGATGCGTAGATTGCGAAAGGTATCTAGCGCAACGGTTCGTTGCATTCACTGGATACACAGGTGGTGTTTAACGTGCATAAAACAGTAAACAAGATAGTATGAAAAGTTACTAACAGGACAATCTAGTCAAGACTATTGTTCACTTCTTGGAAAATACACAGCTGACATTGGAGACACTAAGAATTATGCACAATTAGTGGCGTATCTAAGGTCTCGCAAAGGGGGAGGCCAAAGGAGGAGGCCAAAGGGGGAGGCCAAAGGGGAGGCCAAAGGAGGAGGCCAAAGGAGGAGGCCAAAGGAGGAGGCCAAAGTAGGAGGCCAAAGGGGGAGGCCAAAAGAGGAGGCCAAAGGGGGAGGCCAAAGGAGGAGGCCAAAGGGGGAGGCCAAAGGGGGAGGCCAAAGGAGGAGGCCAAAGGAGGAGGCCAAAGGGGGAGACCAAAGGAGGAGGCCAAAGGAGGAGGCCAAAGGGGAGGCCTAAGGGGGAGGCCAAAGGGGGAGGCCAAATGAGGAGACCAAAAGGGGAGGACAAAGGGGGAGGCCAAAGGGGGAGGCCAACGGAGGAGACCAAAAGGGGAGGCCAAAGGAGGAGACCAAAAGGGGAGGCCAAAGGGGGAGGCCAAAAGGGGAGGACAAAGGGGGAGGCCAAAGGGGAGGCCAAAGGAGGAGACCAAAGGAGGAGGCCAAAGGGGGAGGTCAAAGGGGGAGGCCAACGGAGGAGGCCAAAGGAGGAGGCCAAAGGGGGAGGCCAAAGGAGGTGGCCAAAGGGGGAGGCCAAAGGAGGAGGCGAAAGGGGAGGCCAAAGGGGAGGCCAAAGGGGGAGGACAAAGGAGAGGCCAAAGGGGAGGACAAAGGGGGACGCCAAAGGGGGACGCCAAAGGGGGAGGCCAAAGGAGGAGGCCAAAGGGGGAGGCCAAAGGGGGAGGCCAAAGGAGGAGGCCAAACGGGAGGCCAAAGGGGAGGCCAAAGGAGGAGGCCAAAGGAGGAGGCCAAAGGGGAGGACAAAGGGGGAGGACAAAGGGGGAGGCCAAAGGGGAGGACAAAGGGGGAGGCCAAAGGGGAGGACAAAGGGGGAGGCCAAAGGATGAAGCCAAAGGAGGAGGCCAAAGGGGAGGCCAAAGGGGGAGGCCAAAGGAGGAGGCCAAAAGAGGAGGCCAAAGGAGGAGGCCAAAGGAGGAGGCCAAAGGGGGAGGCCAAAGGGGGAGGCCAAAGGAGGAGGCCAAAGGAGGAGGCCAAAGGGGAGGCCAAAGGGGGAGGCCAAAGGGGAGGCCAAAGGGGGAGGCCAAAGGAGGAGGCCAAAGGGGAGGCCAAAGGAGGAGGCCAAAGGAGGAGGCCAAAGGGGAGGCCAAAGGGGGAGGCCAAAGGGGGAGGACAAAGGGGAGGCCAAAGGGGAGGCCAAAGGGGAGGACAAAGAGGAGGCCAAAGGGGGAGGCCAAAGGGGGAGGCCAAAGAGGAGGCCAAAGGGGAGGCCAAAGGGGGAGGCCAAAGGGGGAGGCCAAAGGGGGAGGCCAAAGGGGAGGCCAAAGGGGGAGGCCAAAGGAGGAGGCCAAAGGGGAGGCCAAAGGAGGAGGCCAAAGGAGGAGGCCAAAGGGGAGGCCAAAGGAGGAGGCCAAAGGAGGAGGCCAAAGGAGGAGGCCAAAGTAGGAGGCCAAAGGGGAGACCAAAAGAGGAGGCCAAAGGGGGAGGCCAAAGGAGGAGGCCAAAGGGGGAGGCCAAAGGGGGAGGCCAAAGGAGGAGGCCAAAGGGGGAGACCAAAGGAGGAGGCCAAAGGAGGAGGCCAAAGGGGAGGCCTAAGGGGGAGGCCAAAGGGGGAGGCCAAATGAGGAGACCAAAAGGGGAGGACAAAGGGGGAGGCCAAAGGGGGAGGCCAACGGAGGAGACCAAAAGGGGAGGCCAAAGGAGGAGACCAAAAGGGGAGGCCAAAGGGGGAGGCCAAAAGGGGAGGACAAAGGGGGAGGCCAAAGGGGAGGCCAAAGGAGGAGACCAAAGGAGGAGGCCAAAGGGGGAGGTCAAAGGGGGAGGCCAACGGAGGAGGCCAAAGGAGGAGGCCAAAGGTTGAGGCCAAAGGAGGTGGCCAAAGGGGGAGGCCAAAGGAGGAGGCGAAAGGGGAGGCCAAAGGGGAGGCCAAAGGGGGAGGACAAAGGAGAGGCCAAAGGGGAGGACAAGGGGGACGCCAAAGGGGGACGCCAAAGGGGGAGGCCAAAGGAGGAGGCCAAACGGGAGGCCAAAGGGGAGGCCAAAGGAGGAGGCCAAAGGAGGAGGCCAAAGGGGAGGACAAAGGGGGAGGACAAAGGGGGAGGCCAAAGGGGAGGACAAAGGGGGAGGCCAAAGGGGAGGACAAAGGGGGAGGCCAAAGGATGAGGCCAAAGGAGGAGGCCAAAGGGGAGGCCAAAGGGGGAGGCCAAAGGAGGAGGCCAAAAGAGGAGGCCAAAGGAGGAGGCCAAAGGAGGAGGCCAAAGGGGGAGGCCAAAGGGGGAGGCCAAAGGAGGAGGCCAAAGGAGGAGGCCAAAGGGGAGGCAAAAGGGGGAGGCCAAAGGGGAGGCCAAAGGGGGAGGCCAAAGGAGGAGGCCAAAGGGGAGGCCAAAGGAGGAGGCCAAAGGAGGAGGCCAAAGGGGAGGCCAAAGGGGGAGGCCAAAGGGGGAGGCCAAAGGGGGAGGACAAAGGGGAGGCCAAAGGGGAGGCCAAAGGGGAGGACAAAGAGGAGGCCAAAGGGGGAGGCCAAAGGGGGAGGCCAAAGAGGAGGCCAAAGGGGAGGCCAAAGGGGGAGGCCAAAGGGGGACGCCAAAGGGGGAGGCCAAAGGGGGAGGACAAAGGGGAGGCCAAAGGGGAGGACAAAGGGGAAGGCCAAAGGGGGACGCCAAAGGGGGACGCCAAAGGGGGAAGCCAAAGGAGAGGACAAAGGGGGCAAGCTTAGTCACCCACTAGTTAGTGGCGCACTTATGTAAACCAATGGGGGGCTATGGTCCAATGGCCTCCCCCTAAAAAATCCATAGTGCAAATTGATACACTTTGAAAATGACAGCAAATGCCGTCTCGCTAGGAACAGTCCAGGGATATCCAGTTTATTTAAATATAATTACAGTTAGTGACTATTTTGATGATTTTGAAAACACATGTAGCCGAAGTATGTAGAAAGGGGGTTTGGAATGTAAGACAAAATCCCCCGGAGATAATCTTTAGAATGGGAAGTGTGAATTCGGCCGATGTTACTTCGGCTTGGTGAGTTTGATTAGCTTTCACATAAGGGTTTGTTATTCTTGTATTAGTCATATTGGTGAAGTACAATGCTTCGACTGTTTCGTACAGTGAGCAGGTATGAATAAAAGACCATGCTTCACATTCAAAATGATCTGACAAAAACACTGTATAAATCAAAGACCATATGCAGGTGGCTCCGTTGCATTCACAATACAATAATCGCTTATCGCTGTCATTTCTTTGTATTTAATTTAATTCAGCAAATTTCTGGGGAGAATTTCCCCTGAAGAAGGGTAACGCATAAAATCTGAAACATGGAAACAATAAAAACAACTTCCTTTCGCTTCCTTTCGGGAATAATGTTGGCACATCTTCTTACAAAGAGATTCTAGTACCTGGATAACCCAGGGCTGCCACATTCTCTGGTCCGGATGGAAGTCGAACCAAGCTTTCCAGAAGCGAGCAAAGCCGGCTGTGTTTCGTCGTCTTGAAGTTTGCTTTATTAAAGCAAAGTTGGCTCCGTAGGGAACTTAAGCCAACTACGTGTTTCTCTATTCTTACTGCTGTTTGCATTGCGATCGAATGCCGCACAATAAACCATTCTGATGCTCGCTTCTAAACAACCGCTGTCGCTGTCAAAGGTACGATGAATGAATAGACAGTCCCAGTCTCGTGGCAGTTCCTTGTCACCAGTGACGTCACGTCGAAGCTTGCCGATAATCGTGGCACTTCCTTGTCACCAGTGACGTCACGTCGAAGCTTGCCGATAATCGCGGAAAACTACGCATAATCGAGACAGGCCGGTAGAACAGATTTTTATTTGGAATTATTAATTAATTGAATTCTAATGAATTTTCCGGTGTCGTGGATATATACTATAAGATGTTATATAATATTATTTCATGCAATCGTTGTTGTTTTCCCTTTGACACAATCATTCCAAATGGTGCTCCACTTGTTTTTCTGTTTACCTGTTGTTCTTCGCCTAATTCCTACTACACCACTTTCGTGTCCTTCTCCTTGTGTACTGTCTAATCTAGCTTGTTATTCACATCTGCGTCCGTTCTTCCTCTGCCAATAATTATGCAGTGATGTGAAGTTTGTTTGTTTTAGATCATCCACACATGCAAAGTCACATAACAACTTGTACATATTTTACCATAGTTTTGACGATCCAGGGAAGGTCTCTACTAATACCTGAGAGATCGCTATCGTACTGACCGTCCTATCTGTCGTACAGTCCGCCCTGTCTGTCGTACAGGCCGTCCTGTCTGTCGTACAGTCCGCCCTGTCTGTCGTACAGGCCGTCCTGTCTGTCGTACATGCCGCCCTGTCTGTCGTACAGGCCGCCCTGTCTGTCGTACAGGCCGCCCTGTCTGTCGTACAGGCCGCCCTGTCTGTCGTACAGGCCGTCCTGTCTGTCGTACAGTCCGCCCTGTCTGTCGTACAGGCCGCCCTGTCTGTCGTACAGGCCGCCCTGTCTGTCGTACAGGCCGCCCTGTCTGTCGTACAGGCCGCCCTGTCTGTCGTACAGGCCGCCCTGTCTGTCGTACAGGCCGTCCTGTCTGTCGTACAGGTCGCCCTGTCTGTCGTACAGGCCGCCCTGTCTATCGTACAGGTCGCCCTGTCTATCGTACAGGTCGCCCTGTCTGTCGTACAGGCCGCCCTGTCTGTCGTACAGGCCGCCCTGTCTGTCGTACAGGCCGCCCTGTCTGTCGTACAGGTCGCCCTGTCTGTCGTACAGGCCGCCCTGTCTATCGTACAGGCCGCCCTGTCTGTCGTACAGGTCGCGCTGTCTCTCGTACAGGCCGCCCTGTCTATCGTACAGGTCGCCCTGTCTGTCGTACAGGCCGCCCTGTCTGTCGTACAGGCCGCCCTGTCTGTCGTACAGGCCGCCCTGTCTGTCGTACAGGTCGCCCTGTCTGTCGTACAGGCCGCCCTGTCTGTCGTACAGGTCGCCCTGTCTGTCGTACAGGCCGCCCTGTCTGTCGTACAGGCCGCCCTGTCTATCGTACAGGCCGCCCTGTCTGTCGTACAGGTCGCCCTGTCTGTCGTACAGGCCGCCCTGTCTATCGTACATGCCGCCCTGTCTGTCGTACAGACCGCCCTGTCTGTCGTATAGACCGTCTTGTCTGTCGTACAGGCCGCCCTGTCTGTCGTACAGGCCGCCTTGTCTGTCGTAGAGACCGCCCTGTCTGTCGTACAGGCCGCCCTGTCTGTCGTACAGGCCGCCCTGTCTGTCGTACAGGCCGCCCTGTCTATCGTACAGGCCGCCCTGTCTGTCGTACAGTCCGCCCTGTCTGTCGTACATGCCGCCCTGTCTGTCGTATAGACCGTCTTATCTGTCGTACAGGCCGCCCTGTCTGTCGTACAGGCCGCCCTGTCTGTCGTATAGACCGCCCTGTCTGTCGTACAGGCCGCCCTGTCTGTCGTACAGGCCGCCCTGTCTGTCGTACAGGCCGCCCTGTCTGTCGTACAGGCCGCCCTGTGTTCAATAGAGGCGGATGCATTTTCGCAGCGCTATTTGGACCGGGAAAGTGCCATAAAATACAACATTCGATAATCATATCTGCCCTTTGCGCACCTAAATAAAAATATATTTTGTAGCTACAACAACAGTGATGACAAAATGACATATATGATGCAAAAAAATGTGTAAACAATAATGTTGTATTGCATGGTGGTCCCATGTCGTGTTGCCGTCTTCCTGGGAGCCCCATTGACTTAACTTACAGTAATATAATATATGTTATTGTACAGCAATGAGCTGGTAGAAAAAACACAGAAAAACTATTATTTGAAAATTGTCCGGATAAATGGTCCGAAAAATGGTCCGGATCCGAACATTGATGTACTTAATTCCAATTGCACTCCATACATCTGGGATTTAGGCAGTGCACTTGGTTTTGATAGTTTTGATAAAAATTAACTTCTGAATTTACTAAAGACGCACATTCATTACTATCCCAGGAACTATTTATGTGGGTAAAGGCGGACTGATCGTATATGTATAGTTGTTGCTATTCCATACGTAGAGGGGGTCTCAGAGAGAGTACACCGAGTACTGAAGAAATATGGAGTAGCAACACCTATGCGTCCCCACACCACCCTCAGGCGCTTGTTGGTACAACCCAAAGACAAAGTAGAGTTAGAAGAACAGGGCGAACTGGTGTACCAAATACCATGCAAGAACTGTGGTGCTGAGTACATTGGGGAGACAGGAAGACTACTAAAAACACGACTGGAGGAACACAGAAAGGATGTAGACAACACGAAAAAAGATAAATACACAAGGAGCGGGAAAAAAAGATTGATGTCTACCATCAATAAATCCGCCCTTACAGACCATGCGACAACTGAAAACCACATCATAGACTGGGAGGGAGTGAACATTGTAGACAAGGAACCCAACCGAAGAATCCGGCACATCAAATAAGCCATCTGGATCAGAAAAACTACAACACCCATCAACAGAGACGAGGGCAATTATGAACTGCCTCACGTGTACGATGACGTCATCAAGCGTCATAGGTACTGATGAAATCAACGTGACACGTTGATGAAAGCCTCTACCAGGTAAACTAAACACACCTTGGATATGTAAAATGAAAGTTATTTGATTTGAAAATGAACTATCCTGAAGAATGTTCAGTAATACTGAATCGGAGTAGTTAATAGTCGGTTCTCGAGAGATGGTGATTTCGACTCGTCCAGATTCGGCGTCCGATGACCCTACATCACTATGTAATATGTTTGGTCCAGACCTTGGTGTTTGATATCGAGATTCCCGCTCCGCTACTGCGCGTCTCACTGTCTCTGGGACACACACTCGTAAATCTGTGCGGTTAATGACTCGTCTCTTATGGTCAGTCATTGGCGCAACGACATATGTGTCATCCTTTCTCTCTTTGATAATGTAGACGCTGGGCTCCCACGCGTCTCCTATCTTGTTCCGCCCTTTCACGCGGTTGCGTAAATGCACGTGTTCGCCAACACGCAGGACGTCCTCCCTTACCCGCTTATCGTGCACAGCCATTCGATTGGCAATATCCAGGTTCAGTTGTTCGGTCGCTTTCGTTTATGCCCTTTTCAGTCTTGTTTGGTGTTGATGTACCCAGTCACTACTGTCTCCATGGGCCACTTGCGATTGTAGCATATCGTCACGATGCAGACGAATATCAACAGGTAAACGCGGAACCCGGCTAAACATGAGGTAAAAGGGACTAAACCCAGTCGCGGCGTGGGGTGTTACATTGTAGGCATATGTTAATTCTGGCAAATGCTCTGGCCACTTGGATTTCTGAGTGGGTGTCAACGTGCGAAGCAATGCATGCATTGTTCTATTATATATCTCGCATTGTCCGTTTCCCATCGGATGGTACGGGGTTGTTCGGGATTTCTGGATCGCGTAAATGTTGTACAACTCGATGACAATCTTGGCGTCAAAACACCGTCCCTGGTCCGACTGTCTGGTTCCTAGTCGGCACTGCTATAGTAAATTTGCTGTATACGTCCGTCATACCGTTACAGGCAGGCTCGAGTAATGTAAAATGGGTGTGCGTATCTTAAGATGTGGCATTTTTGCAAGATTGCAACGTTCGCACATCGAAATCCAGTGTTGAATGTCCGAACGAATTTTTGGCCAGTAAAACCGCGAACGTAGTAGTTTCTCTACTCTGTGTATGCCTTGATGTCCCATCTTGTCATGTAATTCCTGTAGAACTTCGTCCTTCATTGTACTTGGCAGCAATAATTGCGTTACCTTTGATCCGTCCATTGGGTCTATCATTGTTCTGCACAACCTGCCAGCACAAATCTGTAGCCGGTCCCATTGTTGCAGGAGTTTAGCTACTGCTGGTGGTTCCTTCCGCTTTTCCCTTCGTGCGGGTTCGTGTCCCCTCTCTATATAGTACCAGATTCGGCCCAAGACAGGGTCCTTCCGCTGAGCCTGCTGGTTTCCCCAATACCAAGACTTGGTAGGACGGTTGGTTCTACATCCTCATGTATATCGCATACCTGTGACGGCGCACGTCGCGCCCTTGAGTAACTTCTGGCGTAAATCAGGCGGTAATACCGTTACCTGAAGAATGTCAGCTATCTCGTCTTCACCGATGACTGAGAAATCGGTGGGTTCAGCCTGAGGTTTCCGACTCAGACCGTCCGCAGAAGCATTGAGTCGCCCGGGACGGTAGTGAATGCTAAAATTTAATCTTCATAGTCCTGCTTGCCAATGATGTTCAGCCGCTGTTAGTTTGGCGGAAGTTTGAATGTATGACAACGGGTTATTGTCCGTGTATATCACAAACTGAACTCCCAGCAAGTAATCGCGAAACTTTTCAGTCACCGCCCATTTTACTGCTAATAATTCCAATTTCATAGGGCTATATGCCGTTCGACTCTTCTCAGGTCCCCCGAGACCCCGGCTCGCATATGCTATTACTCGAGTCTTCCCATCTTGTTCCTGGAGATGTAATGCGCCAAGTCCTTGGTGGCTGGCATCTGTCTCCAGAATGAACGGCTTTTTGAAGTCAGCAAATCCCAACACCGGTGCGGTTGTGAGAGCACGTTTTAGTGAATCAAACGATTCTTGATGTTCCGGTCTCCACACAATCGGTCCTGGTGTGGCCGAGTTCCACTTCCGTCCTGGTTTTCTCTTGTTCCCTTTGTTGGGATCTTGATTCACCAATTCATACAGGGGCGATGCCAGCTGCGAAAAATGGTGAATGTAACGTCGGTGATATCCCGCTGTACCCAGGAAGATTTTCAGTTCCCTCGCATTTTCTGGTACTGGCCATTCGCTTACCGCTTTCTCCTTTTCTGGGTCAGCCGAAATCCCTTGATCCGATATTATCTGTCCTAAGTACGAAACTGATTTCTGAAATAGATGGCACTTAGTAGGTTCGATCTTTAACCCGTGAGATGCTAGTCGCTGAAACACTAACGCCAGTCGTTCAAAGTGCTCTTCAATGGTGGAAGAGTATATGATTATGTCATCTAAGAAAATTAGCACTTTTTCATTCATCTCCTCCCTGAATACGATATGCATTAACCTCTGAAAGGTAGCAGGTGAATTACAAACGCCATAGGGCATCTTCGTGTACTCATACAAACCCATAGGCGTCGTGAAAGCTGTCTTGTGTTGATCAGACTCGTCTATTTCCACTTGATTGTATGCCGATTTCAAATCGACCGTCGAGAAATACTTGGCTCCTGCCAGATGATCAAAAATCTCATCCACTCGTGGGAGTGGGAATGCATCCTTCCTCGTCTTGGTGTTGAGTCTACGGTAGGCCACGCACATCCTAATGTTCCCGTTTTTTTTCTTACAAATAACTATTGGGCCTGCGTATTCCGAATGACTAGGTCTGACTATTCCCTGCTGAATTAGATCATTAATGTGTGCCTTGACTTCCTCAAACTGAGGCGGTGGGATGCGACGGTAAGCCGCTCTGACCGGGCTGTCTTCTGTTGTGCATATTCGGTGTTTGACAGTGTGGGTTAACCCAACATCACTTTCATTTTGAGCAAATACCTGCTGATTTGAGTGCAACAATTCAGTCAGGCGATCTCTTTCAGTAGGCGGAATATCACCAATACTCACATCTCGCATCCAACTCTGAACACTGGGTAACTCAGGTTTGTCACGACTTTGTTTGATGCTTACCCATCGCGTATTAGCTATCACCTGTCTGGGTTCCAAGCTTACTCTCAACCCGTCATCCAATTCCTGGAAAGATATCGTGTGCTCTGGATCCCTGTCGATTACATCAACTTTATAAATCCTCCCTACCGGGGAACGGGAACGCAACCACACCTCGTTGGGAGTTGGGTTGACGATGGTCATCCCAAAACAACCCTTAATGGAACCTACTAGTCCTGCTTGGAGGAGTAAACCTCCCTTTAGGGGTTCATCCAATGGTTCTACCATTCCGTTACCGCTGCAACGTGGCCCTGACACTGTGACATTACACGATGACCATGCCGGTATATTTACACTTGTGTCCCCTGCAATTTTCACTACTCTTCCCTCTATTTCCCGTTTTGGTTTACGATCATGGGTCTCTATGGTGCGAAGTAGTTCCCTAATTTCTGGGATTGCACCCAAAACATTCATACCCAGTATCCCCGAGGTTTTCCTGTGGTGATTTAGCCCTGGTGGATCTTTCTGCACTAAAATCCCTTTGTTCTTAACGATAGTGCCCAACACATTTATATCGGCTGTAAAGTACCCAATGTATGGGAACACTAGAGAGTTGGCTGCTACAGCTCAAGTAAAAAATTAGAATTGGATGCTGGAATGTCAGGACACTGTACCAGGCAGGAAAACTGGCACAGCTCGCCAAAGAAATGAGAAGATACAAGCTGAGCATCATTGGAGTCTGTGAAAGCAGATGGAACACCTTTGGGAAGGTTACAACTAGCTCTGGAGAAACTTACTTGTACTCTGGGAATGAGAGAGAAGAAGATGCGCACATACATGGAGTAGGGCTGCTCCTCTCAAAGGATGCAGCAAAAAGTCTCATCGAATGGGAACCAGTCTCGGAGAGAATCATCACAGCCAGGTTTACATCAAAAGGTCGGAACATCACCATTATACATTGCTATGCACCAATCAACTCTGCTGAATTTGAAGAGAAAGAGACCTTCTACCAACATCTACAAACAGTCACCCAAAAACTACCGAAGAGGGATATCCAAGTTGTTATGGGGGATATGAATGCCAAGATTGGAAAGGATAATGACAATTGGAAAGGCACAATGGGGAAAGAAGGTCTGGGACAGATGAATGAGAACGGTCTCCTGTTTGCAGATTTCTGTACTCTCAATGAACTGATAATCGGAGGAACTCTCTTTCCACACAAGCCTACACACAAAGCCACATGGATATCCCCAGATCTAAAGACGGAAAACCAAATTGACCACATAACAATCACCAAGAAATGGAGGAGAGTGCTTCTAGACGTCAGAGTGAAAAGAGGAGCTGACATTAACTCCGACCACCACCTCCTTGTGGGTGAATTTAGGATGAAGCTAGCAGCAAAGAAGAAGACGGATAACAAGGTACAAAGAAGGTTTGAGATAAGAAAACTTCAAAATACTAAAATACGACAGGAACTGGGAATCACACTACGGAACAGGTTCCAAGCATTGGAAGAGGGAAAAAACATTGATGAAAAGTGGGCAAGATGCAAGAATGCAATTACAGACACCTGTGAACAAATCCTAGGCTGCTGGGAAGCTAGGAGGAAGGACTGGATTACAGACGACACCTGTGAAGCTATTGAGGCAAGGAGGAGACTAAGATGAAACTCAACAAGGAAGCAGATGACACAAGGAAAAAAAACTGCAGCAGGAATACCAGGAAAGAAACAAAACATTTAAAAAGAAGACAAAGAGGGACAAGAAAACATATGTCGAAAAACTAGCAAACGAGGCTGAGATCGCAGCTAGGCAAAACAACTCCAGAGAGTTATACAAGATCACCAGACAGCTAGCAGGGAAGAACAAGAGCACTAGTCGCCCCATCAGATACAAACAGGTAAACCTTCTCACTAAGGAATCCTTACAGTTACAACGCTGGAAAGAATATTTCCAAGATATCTTGAATAGGCCTCCACCAGATTCAATCCCAGACATTGGGGAAACAAATGAAGACCTTAACATTAATTGTGGTAGGATATCCAAAGAGGAGATCAAGAGAGCCATCAAAAAGCTGAAGCTAGGCAAAGCACCTGGAATTGACAATATACCATCTGATGTCTTAAAAGCTGATATTGGGGCCACCACAGACGTTTTATACAGCGTGCTAAATGAGATCTGGGATAAAGAGGAAATACCAACAGAATGGAAGACAGGTATGCTAGTTACAATCCCCAAGAAAGGGAACCTCAGTGAATGTAAGAACTGGAGAGGGATCATGCTTCTATCAGTGCCCAGTAAAATTATCTGCCGTATCATCCTGGATAGGATACAAGAAACAGTTGACAAGAAGCTAAGAAAGGAACAAGCTGGCTTTAGAAAGGATAAATCCTGCACAGATCACATTGCTACACTCAGGATTATCGTTGAACAATGCATTGAATGGCAGAGCTCCCTATACATAAACTTTGTGGACTTCGAAAAAGCATTTGATAGTATAGATAGGACAGTTCTATGGAAGCTCCTGAGGCATTATGGTTTACCCACAAAATTTTTAACCTTAATAAAGAACATGTACGAAGGTTTCACTGGTCATTTCATCTTTAATGGACAAGTTTCAGAAGGCTTCCAGATTGGAACTGGAGTACGACAGGGCTGCTTGCTATCTCCACTGCTCTTTCTGATAGCCATAGACTGGACAATGAAAAGATCCACAGAACACCATCGTACTGGGATCCAGTGGAACTTGTTCTCACAACTAGAAGACTTGAATTTTGCAGATGATCTAGCACTACTCTCAGAAACCCATAAACACATGCAACAAAAAACAGAAAGGCTTCAAGAAAAAAGCAGCCAACTGGGTCTTAAGATCAATGTGGGAAAGACAAAGGTGATGAAAGTCAACAGCAGATCCTCCGAACCCATCTCACTAGAAAGTGGTACTGTTGAGGAAGTACAATACTTCATCTACCTCGGGAGCAACATCAGTACAAATGGTGGAGCTGACAAAGATGTGGAGCTACGCATCAATAAAGCTCGTCATGCCTTCAGAACCCTACGCCCTGTATGGCTCTCTTCCCAACTATCCATAAACACTAAGATCCGCATTTTCAACACCAATGTTAAACCAGTTCTTCTCTATGGCTGTGAAACGTGGAAAACTACTCAGTCTCTCAACAACAAACTCCAAGTCTTCATCAACAGTCGCCTCCGATACATCCTTAAGGTATGGTGGCCTAACAAAATATAAAATAAAGAGCTCTGGAAGAAAACCAAACAGGAAGAAATAAGCACTACAATCAAGAGGTGAAAATGGAGCTGGATTGGCCACACACTCAGAAAAGATTCAACAAATACAACCAAACAAGCACTGGACTATAACCCACAAGGAAAGAGAAGACAAGGAAGGCCAAAAATCAACTGGAGACGCTCCACACTACAAGATCTTGAAAACGTGGGGGTCACCTGGCAAGAGGCCAAAGCTATAGCCCAGAAAAGAGTGAGGTGGAGAAACATGGTTGACGCCCTATGCTCCTGAAGGGGCCAAGAGGATTAAGTAAGTAAGTAAGTAAGTAAGTAAGAGAGTTGGCTGCTTCCAGCCGTAACCATGACGACGCATCTTCTAAACAGTCGACAGAAGCCATTAAGTATTCGTTGAACCACCATTCCTGTAAAATAGTTACTTCCGAACCCATATCTAAAACCATACTGGTTTTTTTTCGCCTGATATCTCACATAAAATGATAGGGGTCTTACCCACTATAGCGTCCACTATCACACAGTCAATGCTACTACGCCCGCCTGCCTGACGCAACGGGGTGAATTAGTTTCCCTGTTGACCCCGGGGTTCTGGCACATTAGGACCCGACATAGATCGCGCTACTGGACCACCCCGCATGGCACGGGTATCTGACTGATCCCCGTACGCATGAACACCTGACTGTTCCTCGGTACGGCGTATATCGCTTGCCCGCTTCCAACATGTATTCTGGGTGTGACCCCTTCGCCTGCAGTACTCACAATTAAGTGATCCGCTGCTGCGGGGTTCCGGTCTGCTAGGTCTCGCAGCCACCCCCGCGGCCGTCTGTTGTTGTGCTCGCAACAAAGACACGATTTCCGACTGAGTGGTTGCGAGTAGTTCCAACTGGGCCGCAATTCGTTCCAGTGGACACGGATCATCGGAGGCGTGGTGGGGTTCGTGAACTTCCCTCACACGCACACACCTGTTTGGCCCACTCAACCCGTCCTCCTCTAGTTGAATCGCTTCGGAGCGTAATGCGCCAAACGAAATTTTGGGGTCAGTCCGAACTAGTCTCTTTATTTCCCGCTTTATCTGAGGTTCTAACAGGTTTTCACAGAATACTTCTATCAACATATTATCCTTACTTTCAACCTTATCAGTCAATCCTTCAGAAATTTCCAGGAGCGCTCTGGAGAACTCTCTAACACTTTCTCTACTACCCTGCACCCGATCGTATAATTCTCTCTTCAGCTGCGCATTACTGCGGTTTTCCCCAAAAGCAGACACCAGTAACGTAAATATCTTATCGATACAGTCCTTCTCATCACTTGGGGCGTACCTTACTTCTTCCCGGGCCGGTCCCTCCAGGTGGGCGATCAAAAATGACAGTCTATCGGCCGTAGAGGCGGATGGTTAGATGCTCCGTGCTTCCCCGATCCAGTAGTGAAGTTCACTAGTTCGACCGTTGAACATCCTCAGTTTTCGTGTCGGAGGAGCGGTCACCGTGACGTTGACAGGCTGCTGCTGGTTGCGTTTTAGCGTTTCCACCATCTTCTCCAGCCGAGCCAACTTCTCTTCTGCCGACGCCATCCTTCCTCTGGAAGCTTACACTGTCAGATATCCCGCTTCTGACACCTCTTGTAACTAACTCGAACGACTGTTGGACACTGACAGTGTTTAATGAGTAAAGTGAAAGCTTCCAGAGGAAATATAGCCACCGCAACAATGGCCGATAATAGTAATAATATTATCACAATTGGAGTTTCTGCTCCCAGCGACAGAGATAAACTGTCTATATACATATACTGAGCCGGTAGAAGGTTGCTTGGATGTAACAACGTGTGTCGTCTTCTCCGGCCCAGGGCGAACTGCACAGACTAATTTCTAAAATTCGCTCATGTTGTTAAACTGGGAGTGACACTGGGCATAGCGCCCCCTAGTGACTAGCCAAACAAATATATAAACAGCTAAATCCACCAGGGTTACAAATAAATATTGTTTATACTATATATTATAACATCATTGTACTATTAAAATGATCATTCGTGGTAGTTTTAAGACGCCATTCTTTGTCAGCACGTCAAATATGATGACTAGACACGCCCTCCCATTCGACATTCTAAAACACTTTCTTGGCTACTCTCAAAGTCGCGGGCCAGCCACACAAAATAATTTCACAGCGAGGACTTTGATTTCAAACGCCATCTGGCGAATAAAAGGGGCAAGATGGCTGTCAGTGCAGGTTGAATACGTGAATTCGTGCTTCAAAAAGGTGATTAAATGTGTTCTTACGCGCAACCTGTTTAATAATGCAATGTTCCGTAGAAAAGATATGCACTGTGCATGGTTACTATACATATTGAATGACAATTTGTTAATATAATTTGACCGTTATCTGTTTAATTTGGATGTTTCGACTCGAATATTGTCGGTCGTTCGGTCGGCCGGTCGTCGGTTGGAAAAGTTGGGGTGACATTTTTTTTTCACAAAGACATTAGCCATTGTTGCTATGTTCTCTAACTATACGATAAATGGCGCCACTATTGTGGCGAGTTTCCCTAATTACACATTAGATACCGCCACCATTTTGGCTAGTTTCCATGATTACACAATAAAAACCGCCACCATTGTGGCTAGTTTCCCTAATTACACAATAAATACCGCCACCATTGTGGCTAGTTTCCCTAATTACACAATAAATACCGCCACCATTGTGGCTAGTTTCCCTGATTACACAATAGATGCCACCACCATTGTGGCTTGTTTCCCTGACTACGCAATCGTAGCTAGCTTTCCTAACTATACTAGTCACACCTGTATCCAACTCTCGCTCACCTTCGCGAACTCGCCGAGAAGAGAATCTGGCTTCAATAGCATGGTGTGATTGCTACCCACTCCATTTTGTGTACGCGTACCCGTGAATCGCCAGCAACCAATCAGCGTCATTATCAAAATTCTTCACTACAAAGTTATTTTGCATGATTTAACATTTCAGTGTGACAGTTTAAAGTTGATTCGAATTGCATCGTATAAACTGATAAAAGTTCACTGTTATTTAATGGATTAGCCAGATGAGACCCTAATTAATCTAATTATGTATGCACTAAGAATCTAGGCCCATACGTAATTTCCGTCACAATGAAAAGTGCGGCTTGGGTCCAGGCTCTGATGTGCGCGACAAACGGTGGCGCCACATCCCGGAGCATGGATAATCAAGGCTATAACTACACAGTTGGAGTTGGAGCCACCATTGTTACTAGCTTCCCTAGATATACAATAGTTGGCGCCACCATCGTGACTAGCTTCCGTAACTATTATTATTTACTTATTTTACTAAAGACCTAATTATAACGAACAAAGTTACGAATGCGTTATGATGTGTTAGCTGGAAAGACTTGTTAATATGCAAAAAAATCAGGTTTCAAGCAATAATTGTAAACGTTATTTGGAACTGCGACATGCGGCTGGTTTCGTCGGCAGGCCGAACAGTGAGTGTATTATTAGTGCAATTTACAATGCATTAAAATGACCAACCCCGGGGTGTGAACTCACTATTCTAATTTGCATGGAACCATTCAGCCATGCTGTAATTATTGCGCGAAACTATTCTTTCGCATATCCACCACCGTCTGTAACCAGGTACTCATTTACAGCTGAGTGAACTGAGGCAACGTGGAGTGAACGAAAGTGTTAATGCTCCGAAACTGCAGCAAGGGTATTCGAACCCGGGTTCTCTCGGTTGAGAGCCCGACGTTCTATCCACTGCACTGCTTCGCCCCACTATGCAGAGCCCTTCATAAATAGATATATATATATATATATATATATATATATATATATATATATATATATATATATATATATATATATATATAAAGGGCTCTGCCACAATGTGCACTGAGGCGCCACCTTGCGGATGACAGCCCAACGTTGCTCTCGTATCAGAGTAACGCAACTCGGCATTCATTAGCTCTGGTATAACATTGCCTCAAGTTGTACTATTTTATATTTTTATTTTATTTACATGCGATACATGTACATCATATATATATATATATATATATATATATATATATATATATATATATATATATATATATATATATATATATATATATATATATATATATATATATATATATATATATAGCACTAATATTATATCTTATTACAGGGGCGTACCCAGGATTAATGTGTTGGGGGTTTCCAAACGGGTATCTCCGTAAAGCTAGGGGGTCCGGGGTATGTTCCCCGGACTTTTTTTTTAAGTTAGACTAATTTCGTGCATTCTAAAACAATATGTAAGTATTGTCGGCAAGGTCAAGGATACAGAACAGAGCCACCAATGTTTCATTCATTCATACATTCATTCACTTACAATTATTTTTAAGGGGTTGGGTGTGAGTGGTGGTGAACTAACACATATTTATGACATTAAGTTTGTTCTTACGATCAAGATGATTACAAACATAGACATCAACTGACCAACTTCAAACAACTAATTCAAAATGTTAGCTCCTGCAATGCAACACATTATTCACGTAGTAATTTTACTTTAATAAATACGTGACGCCTTTGTCACCAGTTGGTGGCCATACTAACCAACCATGAAACTTTGTTTTAAAGTCTAGTCCAAAAAAGTACAGACTACAGTGTTAGCACATTTATTTCATCTTGCTTAGTTGATTTCGTCGAGGATGGCGTCGGGCAAACTCATCAATTACAGATACGGCACAAATTGGCACTTCATGATGCAGGTGCATCAGTGTCAGACCAGTGAGACGCTCTTCGCCGCTTGTTGAGCGCAAACATGTTTTTATGCGTTTAAGTTCACTGTGTGACCTTTAACTTGAACAACTTGTCACAAGAAATGTGCACAAAATGTACAGAAGCACCCAAACATTTGGAAAACGATTATTTGCATGCGACAGAGCGAGTGACGGAGAGTTGGTGAGGCACTCCTTGCCACACTGCTGCATCTGTAGTTCCCAGTCCAGTTGTGCAACTCACTGTTCACACTATCAGAGGAATGGAGGTCCTCTTTGTAAAAGTCTTGGTGAGATTGGACTGTATGTCGTCTGCTGGCAGGGCGACTAAGGCAGAGTGTACCAAACTTAGTCCCAGCATGGCCGTTCGATGGTGAAAACTGAACCTTGTATGCAGTTCCGAGAGGAGATGATCGACCATTGGCACGGAGATACAGCGACGGTAGTATGTTGATGGATCATCAGCAGGCATGTTGTTGCGGTGTTCCTGTCGGTCGCTTCGCCTTTCCAGAGATGGTGCAACACCTAGGGAACTGCACTCTTCCTCAACTCCATGATAACACTCGGCGTAGTGTTTGTCAATGTTGTTTCGAACATCTTGCAATACACTCACAACCACGTCAATTTCAGAAACTGCTTACACCACGTCCTTTGCTTCAGCCTGCAGGCTACAGATAAGAGCTCTCAAATACCCCATGTACTTGTTGGTGATGACTAGTGCACATACCAAAAAAATCTGTGACAGTGATGGAGAGTAGGAAGTCCTCTAGCATCCCTCAGCGGGTCTGTGGACCAGTGACTTGGACCTGCTGTGCAAATGATATCCAAGCATGCAATAACGGGTGACATTAGTGCCTGGAATGTCTCTAGGGCATCAAGGCGCTGAACACAGCGAGTGCGACACAGATCGTGAAGCTGTGTGGCACTAATTGCAATTTCCAGCGCCTGCTGACGCTTGGGGTACCCTCCAAAGTATTTAGCAGCATGGTCGACAACTCACACCATGTATCATGTTAGCTTGCCACTACAACCAAGTTCAGGCAATGCTAAGCACAGTGTAGGTATAGGGTCTGCTTGAACTGACATGTGATGATGGCTGCAGCTCCCTTTCTTGTCAATGCCATGTTGGACGCACCATCATAACACTGGCCACGCATAAGATTCTGACCAACGCTATACCTGCTGAGGGACGCTAGAATCTTAGCTGCGAGAACTAGTCCTGTAATGCCAGTGTCACACTCAATGAACTCTATGAGGTCTTCCTGTTGTAACAACGTATCGGGATCTACGTATTGCAGAACAATGCATAGTTGTTCCTTGTTGGAAATGTCAGTCACATCATCTACTGCGACTGTATACCACCTGGCACATTTCACTCTCCTCAGGATGACGTCTCTGATGTAGTCACCAATGATATTGACCAGCTGGTTTTGTACTTTGCTACTGGTGTAAGCTGCACTGCCTGCTGGACTGTGCATATGTTTTCCTAGAACAGTGTCTCCCCGTTTGACCGCATAGTCAAGGATGGCCCAGAATGTACCACGATTAGAAGCAGTCTCTCTTCTTGTCATGTATGCCATCACGGTGACCTCGAATGTGGATGTTCTGACGGCACTACAGTTTCGATTATTGACTCGAGCTTGAGACGATTGGAAGCTGCTCTTCCAGCAAGACCCTTATCTATGTTAATATCGATTGCGTGTCGTATCCCCTGCATAACATCCTTGGTGACCTTCACAACAGTTGGTGACTCTTCTTTTCTTCACGTTTTGGGAATGGTTGTGGAGAAGGGCTTAGTGAAGTTGGTCATAGGGCGGCTGACTAGAATACCAAGGTTAAACCCGTGTTGGCCTTGACCGAAAAGCATACACGTCAGACAGTAACCACCAATCTCCCGAGAACTGTAAACTAGCCACTTGTACCACTGAAGCCAGTTTGACTGGAAGGGACGCTGCTTGCCGTATTCCTCCCTCGGAGGGAACGTGTCGTTGTGTCCAGGACAGAATGAGTTATTGCTGAGAAGTCTATATTTCTCTCTGTATTCTGTCACATGTTGGTAAAACCCTGCATCATTATATTCTTCAATATCCTCTGTTTTTAATCCATCTTCCCAGCAAAACTTTTCGTGTTCTCCATCCTGAGAGAATGTCTCTCTGTTGCTTTCATCTGCTTTTGTACGCTCTCTGCTCGTCTTTCTTGTTTCGTCTTACGCGAACCTTCCGTTTGGAACATCCGGGCTCCGGATGTAAAACGTCGTTCTCTTTAGGAAGCTCAGAAGTACTTTTGAAGAACGATGTTATGGTCCCTATACGTCTGCTGCTTATGCCTACTTGTTGGTGGCTGCGTTTTTCGTGTGGTGTTGACACAGCACCAGCGGCACGGAATGGTTAGGTAGGTTGTCACCTACCATACTGTATAAAATGGCGTTATACAAGACTCCCAATGGGGAAGACAAACTGTTGTCATCTACCATGCTGTATAAAATGGCGTTACACAAGACTCCTCAGTTGAGAAGACAGACTGTTGTCACCTATTATGCTGTATAAAATGGCGTTACACAAGCAGTTTCCATCACCCAAGGTTTTTACTGCTATTGCCTTTTCCCATTTGGTTGGCATTTCATCAAGAATCATACCTGTTGCAATGTCATCTACGTGATAGGATACTGGGTTGTGCCTTGTATTATAAGGAATAACACGCCGAAGTCGCTTTTGAGCATGAATCAGCTCATACTCGTTGTGGCTTCTCATTGCAGATAGTAGATTGTGATTCATGCCTTGAGCATTGTCCTGAATGGCGGGTTTTGCTAGAATAGTCAAAATATGAATTTAGCTAGATACAAGGCGACACTAATAAAATTAAGGTGGAGATGAGGCAAGACCTTACATTTGAACAAATTACATATAATTATGAGTAATGAAGGTGGAGGTAAAATGAGATATAACAATTTAGCAAAAGTCCTTTACATTAGTGGAAACAAAACCATAGTAATCATGTTGAGCCCACGTAAGAAAAACAATGTGTCGCTAGTTACTCAATAGGAGCCAAGTGTGTGTGTGTGTGTGTGTGTGTGTGTGTGTGTGTGTGTGTGTGTGTGTGTGTGTGTGTGTGTGTGTGTGTGTGTGTGTGTGTGTGTGTGTGTGTGTGTGTGTGTGTGTGTTGAGCGCGAGCGAGCGTGTGTGCACGCTCGTGTTCAAAACGTGTGTATTTGTATGTGTGTAGCGTAGTAGTATTTTTTACCCTTTTATGAACATTATTATGTTTAAAAAGGCCACGGAAGATTTCACTCTTTGAAGTAAACAATGTCTTCACTTACGTCACTGTGTGCATCGACATGCCCCTCCATAACAAGTTCAAAGTTGAGGAATACTATTTTAACATAGCTGCCTGGTGCACACCATTTCAGGTAATTAATTTATGTTTTTTTTGCATCTTTATTAATAAACTATTAATGAAATTAGTAAAATATGAAATTAATAAACTTTCAGGAAATGCTGAAATCTCAATTTGTGATGTTTCCAACACACGTCTGGTTGTCTCATGCAGCGTTACATTATCACATTATCGTATGCCGATCGTATGTAGGCCTGCATGCTACACATGTACGCACGCATACCTCGTGATAACTTCTTATTTTTGTCCAGCCTCCATATTGTTATTGTGACAATGTGTTAAAATAATATACCATCTTGACACTCCTATCGTTGTGGCCCAAACAAAATTCGGTGGATTTTGGTGGCGCGTCAAAATTTGTCACTGCGCGGAAGATATGGCTCCAGATCAGTAATGTTTTCCCAAACAAAAACCGATGCTAAAAGTCGGGCTACATTGTGCACATATACCTTGTCACCGACCTCAGCAGCAGCGTTTTCGTCAAGTCGCACAATTTGTTTCGAGAAAATCAACATGGAAAATGCTGGATGTTGCATGTCATCTTTCCTTGCACATTACCATATATGGATCATAGAGCAGTGCGGGTTTGGGGGGGTTCCGGGCAACCAGAAACCCCCCTAGGTACGCCCATGTATTACTATATACCTATGATGTACTACAACAACTTTCACAATCATTTGAAAACTTGTACTATGATTACCATATGTACTGAGAGTCAACCATGATAATTATATTATTAGACAAAAGCAAAACCTTTGCAATAATGACGGCCATCAATTTAATCATAAAGCCAAGAAGATATATATAGGCAATGTTAATGCTTCGGTAATAAATGTTTACGAGTCTATCATATCCACTGAAAGGGTTCAGTTACTACCCTCTCCTTCATCGGGTGCGGAATATTTTGACGACTTAATTGGTTCGTTCTGCATCCAACTGCTTGTCCTTGTGGACAAGCATAAGGGCCATTTGTCTCCGTGGAACGGAGTTAGTTTTTGAGGCGTCAACTGCTCTGTTGTAGTGGTTCACACAGACATCACCAGCGGTATCACATCACCAGCGGTATCACGCATCGTGCGGGTTGTAGGCCTATTATGGAAATGAACTGAAGCGAACACAAGGAGCGGCCTGATTTGTAAGAAATAGTCGCCTCATTGACGTGGTCTATTTTAGTCCCAACACATAATGGAAAATGATCAGTACTGTGGACTCACCCGAGGACACAGCTTTTTGGATGTACATCACAGTCCAGTTGTATCTGCTCAAACTGGTAGGTTTGGCTACTCGATATGTCGCACAATCCAGTGACGTGTTTCGATGTACACTGAAAATATACAATTAGCATTTAATTAAGCTGACAATACGTTTATAGTGAACATAAATTACACTTAGACATATGTAAAAACATTTTTGGAAATACCAAATTTTCTAAACCACCCAGTGAATGCAGCTGATGACTTTGATAAGTGTTAGTCAATTGTCTTTGAAGTGAATAGGCTTCAGCGATGGTGTCTTCTCCTTTATTATGCGTTCTTCCTCGTTGTTCCCTTATACATTACACGTTGCTCGGTTTAGCCCACTGGGGGTTTTAGTAATAGTGGAATAACAATTTTGGTTTTGCGCAACATAGAATCAAGTATTGTGCAACACAGTACCTGGTTTACGACTGTTATAAATGGCCCACTAGGCAATTACTCGGTCAAGCGTCCCCACACACAAGACACCCTGCTCTATTTGAGCCCGCCGGGTGGCTTTGTAGCCGTCGACTAGCGATATTGTATTGTGCAACACAGAATCTGGTTGATGACTGTTCATAAATGGCCTGCACATGAGCACACATGAGCATACATGAGCACACATGAGCATACATGAGCATACATGAGCACACATGCATGTGTTTGACTTTGTTACTAACACATTATTTGTTTCATTACTCGTTTTACTGGATATATATATATATATATATATATATATATATATATATATATATATATATATATATATATATATATATATATATATATATATATATATATATATATATATATATATATATATACGTACGTGCATGAGTTAAAACAGATACCCTTATTATATGTATACTTACAACGTGTATCACTAGTGCCATGGTTGTGACGGTATTGGCCGTGGTGGTAGTGGATGACGTGGTTGTGGTAGCAATGGTTGTGGTAGCAGAAGCAGCAGTAACAGCTGCTGCAGCTGCAATGACAGCAGTGGTAGAAGTTCATGCGATGGGTTTATAATTAGCGGTTGTGATACTTGAATTATATTTAATAAAAGCAGTCGGTTGAAAGTGGACTGAATAAAGCCACGCGTGATTGGTCGGCATGACAGGGCGCTAACTAGTGAGACGTGATGGTGGTAGGCGGCATTCGTGGTCAGTAAACCATATCGGTCAGCACCCTCACTGTAACAACACGTTTATGTTCTTCTCACGAGCCATTTACTCCAGTGGTAAAAGCAATAGCGGCTACGACTTGTTATCTTTGTTGCGTACTGAGTGGAGCGTTCACCGTCTGCTGCGAGGTGCCATGTACAAAAGCTCTACGATAGCAAACAAATGTAGACAGGTTGGACTTCACAGTTGCGCCGATCATTTCTCTCTCTCTAGTTGCGTTTAGTCTGGAGGCTGAGCTTGCATGACATTGCAATTAATCTTCCTTGCGGGAAATAGTTTTATTCGACTACATCATAGTCGAAAGGAACATCTCTGTACATCTGAAGTACGTCTGATACCGCTTTGGATGATGACAGCGGTGAAGCCTTGGTTGTGCGTCAAGCATCGCCGATGTCTACTGATACAGTTGTCTGTGTGTCTGGTGGCTGCCAGTCTGACGGGCTTCGGCCTCATCGGCGTGCCGACCGTCCGAGAATACAGAGACACGCGACACTTTGTGTCGACCATCTGCACGGTAGAACGGAGTGTGTTAGACAACAGTTCGAGTGTGTCGTATCGTCACACTGAGTCCAGACATCGCGGTGGCATGGATCACAATTCATCCTTCCCCTGTCTCACGGTGAGAGTGGGCTACGAGCCACGGGGCGGTAGCACGGGCGAGGACGCAGTGACTGGAGCCGTGCTCTACATGACGTACTACTCCTACTCGAAATGTCCCTCCAACAAAGCGGTGAGTGCTTTATGCCAAACACAATAGAGAACTTCAGCACGACAAATGAATAACGTGTTCGTGAAGATTAGGTGATATTCAAGTATGCGTCACAAATGTTACAAATTAAGAGGTTCTGCACGCCAAACGTATACGTGTAAAATACGTACACCTTCCAAATATTACAAATTAAGAGGTTCAGCACGCCAAACTTGTAAACTAGGTAGTGCACGCCAAACTTGTAAACTATGTTTTATGAATCACTAGATCTGGCTTGTTTTTATTCAAGTTGGCAATCTAAAAAGCTCCCAAACAGAAGTCATGTTTCATTTCTCTACCTGTTATATGTATACCTGCATACATGCAGAAAAACTATTGACGCATATGTTTAATTACCCTCATATGTTTACTTTAGACAGAGATTTGCCGAAGTTATGACGTCATTACTCTATCAGTGCACGTTCTATTGTCTAGGCCTTCAGGCCAATTCCTGCCTGCCTGAATGACCAGCCCATGTAATACTAACACTGACACATTGAACTTAGATTTTACACACATATGCACCTGTTCTCCGCACAGCAGTACATTCGTGATGAATCTCAACAGTGGCCATGTCTGTTTTAAAATGCACGACTTCCGTTCGCAGGCGCCTACTTCTGGTACGGTCGAATATCTTGTTTAGTTGTCAAACGTCATTAGCTTGCAAATTTATGATTCCGTGTTATTAGAAAATAAATCCATAACTACCTAATACGAATTCAATGCAGTGTTAAAATCAAACTTTGTGCCGTTGTATCTCGTATACCGAATTATTTAAAAACAGTTCTATCTGACTCGGTGTCAATTATGTCTGATGTCTGATTTAAAATTTGATACATAATACTGCTTTATTTCGTTGCATACAATTATCCATTAGCATGGGTTGTTACAAACAGGAATTTCTCTGACAACAACCTTTTGAAATACGCGAGTCATTGTTCACAGAGCATTACTAACGAGAACACGCGTGATGTTAACGTAACGACCCCAAATGAATTGCAGACGAGAAGCGGCTACTTGCGCCTTGGGCTACTTCTCAGGAGCCAAGAAAGTCAACTAACCGGTATTTCGCCACGACACTTCATTTTTGGTGTCAATACCATGTGTTATAAATTTTACATCTAATTCCTTTACCAAAATGGCGGAAATCGTAAGTAGCTTACGTGACACGGGAAGATAAACAATATTTATTAAAAAGAAGATATGCTGCGTTTAATTAGACGACGTAGAAATATCAGATTTATACTAAGATATATACATAAATACTGACATATATTTATCACTGACATAATTATTACTAAAGGCACTGTGCAAACATCTTCAGTTCGTTCCAACATTATAAGCTATATTACATGAGCTAAAATGTTTGTTTGTATCACATATAGTGAGTAGTAATTAATATACCCTTTTGAGATACATGTATTGTAGTCTCATAGTTTGCATTTGCATTATTAATATAGCTAACCACTTATTGTTATTTACAATATTTTCTTTTCATCATCCTCTTGTCAACGCACGCACACACTCACGTACACATGTACGTACAATTCATATAATAAAATAATATATATTGCTATAGTCCCTCTATTTTAAAGCCATCCCTTCTGTAAATTTGCGATGGGCTTATATTGATGGGGTGTTGCCTCTCGGGACTTATCATGGGAAAGCCTTATTTGTTGCATGGCAAAGTGGGCTATGGTGAGGGGGTAGCATCTGGTGAGGTTGTGCCGTCTTGTAACAGGGGCCTTATGGGGGGGGGGGGGGCAGAGACAATATATTTGAAGATTGTCGTTGAGATTACTTTAGCTGTGCACATTTAACCGTAATTTACGCGTATAAAAACAACCAGACATCAGCCACCACTAATAAGCCAACGTTAACATAGATGAAAGAACACATTTATATACTGGCGGCGCCTACTATTGTTGCGTGTTGAGACTTGTCCAAATAAATTTTATATTGGTGGCAACTGATGTTGGCAGGAATAATACGTTATTTATACGCGTCTGGTCTATATCTCGCGTTCCCCGCACCTGCGTTCAAACAGTAGTAGCAGTGTATAGAGCGTGGTAAAACGTGAAATCTCAGTGCCAAAGGTCCGACATTTTAAACGTTTCAACCTCCCTGGTTTAATACTGTTACCTCTTGTGTCTAATAAAATCATTGACATCGGCTGACTTACGTATGGCAGTTATTTGTGGCAATGTCCCACGTTTGTATGTTAGAAATGTTCTCGTCTGAGGAACAAGTGCAGGAGTGCGTCACCTCGCGTTGTCATGACAACTAATTCTCACTTGATGAAACAAATCCGACCACAATAAAGGGGGACGGGATGCCTTGATCCGCCCACGAAGGGGGTAATATTTATATAGCGGGGGTCATTATTACATAGATAATGATGACCGGGGAGGGGTAACTATTATCTAGATATTAATAACCGGAGGTAGGTATCATATGGGGGTACTTATTAGATGTGACACCGGCATTCTAGAAACACCTGCGTAACATGGCTGTGAACTATCTGGTAATACCAAGTATTAAATGACCATTTCCTTGAGAGTTAATTGGGCATTTGTAAAGTAAATCAAATTAACCCCTTTTGGTAAAGTTAATTAAATAAATTAAATTAAACTAGTCTTTCTTATAAAGTTAATTAAACAAAATTAACTTAATTGAGTTAATCCAATTAACAATTGAAATTAATCCACGCCTGATTAATCGACTCGTCGAACGGTGCTTTCTTTGTATGTCGCAGCGCGAGGAAAACACTTTTGTGCCCGGTCAATCAATGCAGGCCCGAGGTCTCGTTCGGCTGACTCTCATGCTTTCGAGAACTCGAAAAGAGTTTGGCCTCACAATCCTTAGATATTACAATAAGTGGGTCATACAGGTGATTCTTTATCTTTACAATAACAATAAATTATAACTATATGTATCGTAATTGATTACAATAACTTAGGCCGATACCATTGATAGTCGGTGTCATTGTTGTGATCTTTTCTTCTCAAAACTTTCACACGAATGTGTAATTTCTTGCATTCATGCAACCCACTTGCAATGTAGTATTATGGTTATTTGCAGAAAATGGCCTATTAAAATAAAAAACTGCCAAAGAATGAATTCCATAATTAAGCTTACTTCAGAACTGTCACACGCGGGTTATCTAAAAGTATGTTGGAACTAGAAGTGTTTTGTAGAGATTACCAAGTATTCATGCTAAAATGATCGTAACAAATTCAAACTGAGTAAAACACAGATAAATTAGAGGAATCTGAGGGTAATTGACAACTTTCAGTTTTAGTCGCTGATTTGTGTAGCTTTTATTAATATCAGCTGACAATACATCTGAAAGAGAAACAAAAGTCATGGTTGTGGGGCTATGCACGTTCCGCTATAATATTAATACTTTCTTCGGTTTCAGACATCTAATCCACGTAGATGTATTCCCTCCGTTTGTTCTCCAGTTCACCGCTATCGTTGTTTTATTCGCCCAACTTCTATACATGTTCAATTAGACGACTAAGATCCATGTGAACTGTTCGCTCTGCTCCCCCGACCTCCCGCCCCCCCTCCGCGATCTCCCGCTTACGGTATTGTGATACCCAGTGACGTATCTAGGAGCTCGCAATGGGGGTTGCAAGCTTCGTCACGCATTAGTTTACCATACTACCGTGTAGTGGCGCAACAGGAATAAAATAAAATAAGCAAAAGGTGGGCATGGCCCAATCTCTCCGCCACCGGTGATACGTATTGTCAGTATCAACTAATTACATTTAATAACGTAATACTATGTATGTTTGTCTTTCATTTAGTGTTCGCTGTACGTCTGCTCCTCTGATCGCCAACATAACGTCGATCACGTGCTCAAGTTCCGAGACAACTACGCCAACACCGGGCAGCGTTTCGCCTGCTTCTACAAGCCAGGACAACGCGACGTGGTGCTTCTCAATGTGACGACGCGGGCCGGACTCACGCACGCCCTCTTGTGGCCTTCGTTGACACTGCTACTGGGGCTGGCGATAGGTGTTTGTGTCGTCTGCCGGTGTCAGGTAAAGGACAAGGTCAAGGAACTTCATTGCCGACTGAGGCGACCCAGTGGAGCCCAGAATACGTTCACACAGATCGAGTTCGTTCGACTGAACAGTGCCACTTGACTTGTGGGGATTTAATATTGTGTGAAGGTGTAAATATTGAGATTCTCTGCGATGTAAGGTTGCATCTATTGCTACCTTGGCTGCGGATGCCATCCACCGGGCTTTGTAGAACTATAAACCGCGTTGATGGCTATGTATGCACTCTGGTTGTACGATTTTATGTTGTCGCAACAATATACAATACAATTATTTCATAGAAAGGAGTGATTATAATATAGCGTACAGTTCTGTGATTTTGCGTGTGAACTAAGTAATGCAGTATGAGTCAAACGTTCATGTAAAGCTGCAAGTGTCCTAGTAAAGTGTCCTAGTAAAGTGTCCTAGTAAAGTGTCCTAGTAAAGTGTCCTAGTAAAGTCGCATTGGTGATAAGACCAAATCGTCACATGGCTATAATGCACATCTCAAAATCACGTTTAGGTACAAGTAAGAGAATGATACTCTAGCCCAGGTATAGAATTTAACCTAAAATGGGAGCCAGCCGGATGCCCACTTTCCAGAACCTAGCAACGCATTACTCAAATTATTTAAAGTTGGGCATATGGCAGGGCGCAAAAAAAAGACAGTGGGTGGATTAGTGTATAAAAAAGGAAATAAAGCAGAAAAGACGAGAGGGTGAAGACTTAGAGTCTGGCGGGTTCAGATTAGAAGATGATGAAATGTTGATATGTCAGGGCTGCAAAAAAGATTCGAGTGAGACAACCTCAAGCTGGTAGAATGTGAATATTGTTACAAGCATTTTTGTATAAATTGTATGAACGTGACAAAAACAGAATCCAAAATAACGAACGAGACAGAGCATATCCACTGGTTCTGTTCACCGTGCGATGCGAAAGTGATAAAAAAAACCTTTAAATCGGAAACAAAAACGATGCGAGGAATTCCTTTAAAAAGGTTGAACATATGATTATGCAAATTGAGGAAGACATCAAAGCAAACGTTGATGAGACAAAAGTAAGCGAAATGATTAACGAAGCAAATATCGAACACAAATCAGGCAAAGTAGTCAATGAACGTAAGGAGGTAGTCAATGAACGTAAGGAGGTAGTCAATGAACGTAAGGAGGTAGTCAATGAACGTAAGGAGGTAGTCAACGAACGTAAGGAGGTAGTCAAGGATCAAACAATGGAAACCAAGGAGAGAGAAAAAAGATTAAACTATATAATCATCTTTAGCTTAACTGAGGCAAATTCACAACTTAAATCCAACTTACATAAGCATGACAGGGAAGCATTACTGGAACTATGCACATAGATAAACAAGGACTTTGTTGTCACGGATATCACTGATATCCGTTGACTATGAGAAGCCAAGGATTACAAAACTAGATCAGTGTTAGTACATTATTGAAGCGAAAAAACGTGGTCTCCTCGGGAAATTATTCCACCTCAAAAAAGTCAGAAAAAAAAACATAAAGATCGACCATGACAATATCAAACATTTCCCCAGAATATTGAAAACTAAGTAGGAGATGAATTATAGTATATACTGAAAACTTCTTACCAGCAGAAAAAATAAATCTGGATACATCATTCAAAGAATGTTTATTTGTAGGATTAAAACTTATTAGTAAAAGAAAGCTTCTATTTGGACACACACACACAGGCGCACGCACGAACGCACGCACACACGCACGCACACACACACACACACACACTTTAATTTAATTTAATTGACCTGAGAAATGTGGAAGGTTCATTTCATCAAAAGAATTTGGAGAATTTCTGAGTTAATTATAATTTAATTAACTTTTCAAGTTAAGTTCTCCATGCCTGATAAACACACACTATAAACACGTATTTCTTGTATATAATCGTTATTATACGTATACACGTTTATTACTAAATTTACTTAACAATAATCGTGCATGAACATAAATATTACAGTCTCACGTTTTGTGATGAAGTCGGGCGCGGGTTGAGTTACCTAAAAATGGCCCACTAGTCCCGACAAACGTACCCCTAATCAATTATTTTGAGCATATTTCCTCTACTTCTTTCCGCCATTGTGCATTTGCAAGTCACGGAATACATATGTGAAACGGTTAATGCGTGTCTGTTTTAAATCTTAAGACAGTTAAGTTATTGTTTGTGACACAAAAGGGCCAAATCGACGCGTGAATTTTTGTCCCAGTGGAATTACGCCGCCACTGTGGCGTTTGACTATGCCTACACTGAGTCATGCCCCCCCGATTGGCTTATTTTTTTCTGCGTGTTTTTCCGTTGCGCCGCTACATTGTAGCATGGTAAACCAATGGGTTACTAAGCTTACCCCACCCCCTGGGCCTCCCCCAGCACGATTAAGAATTGCTTGCAAATAAAGCCGCCTTGTTACATTCACCTAAACAAAAAACAACCAAAAAGAGAGATGTAGAGAACTTGCACTTTGAAATTACTGAGATTTGCAATACTACAATTAAACAGTATAATTATGTGTTTAAATAATGCGTACGCATTATAAATCTTGAGTATATAACACAAGCAATTTTTAAGCAGATAATATTACTACATATCACAACATACTCACTGATGTCACTGTTATTTTGACACGCTGCTTCATATACAGTGAAACACAGACAATCCACTAAATTAGTAACTATATGATTCAATACATTGTAACCGTATAACATCAACCAACGAAAAAACAGGCATTGGCGATTCCTTCGCGGTCGTTCAATTCGAAATTCAACCAGTCAATCACAATTATTTCAATGACACCTTCTTATGGAAAATTAATATAGCATCTCCATATGTAAAATTACAGAGCAGAAATATTTGTTTTGTTTAACATTGATTAGCCTTCCCCTAAATACCGTAAAGGTGGTTTCAAGTTGTGCTTCAAGCCGTATTTCAACCCATAGCGAATATCAAACAAAAGTATTTCCTACAATGACTGGTGCTTTCTAAGGTGCTTTCCCCCCGGGGGAATTTTGTCTTACATGCCAAACCCCTTTTTACATATACTACTTCTACGTGTGTTTTCAAAAGAGTCAATAACTTTAACTATTATTGAAATAGGTATGATAGGACTATTGCTGATGGGAGGCATTTGCAGTCATTTCAAGGTGTATCAATATGCACAGTGACGTGTTTAGGGGGAGGCCACTGGGTCATATCCCCCTTTGCTTAAATGTGTGCACCGCTACATGGCAACATGCTAACCTAATGGGTGACTAAGTTGCCCCGCCCCCCACTGGCGCCCCCTTTGAGAGATCCCAGATACGCCACTGATTGTGCATTATTCTAAGTGTCTCCAATGTCTGCTGTGTATTTTTTGTGAAGTGTACCAACCCAAATAGTCTTAGCATGTTTGACTAGGTCGTCGTGTTAGTAACTTTCTATTCTATTTTGCACTGCTTTAGGTGCGTAAAACCTATCGATGTATCCAGCGAATGCAACGAACCGTTGAGCTAAATACCTATCACAATCTAAGCGTAAACACATTATAAGTGGCTCCACTTACTCAGTGCGTAACGCCGCTGGGGGGGGCACACCACAGGTGTAGGGGTGGTCAGCAATTTATAATTTTGATTCCATGCGTAATTTTGTAGATTTAAACATGCAATGTCCCTAATTTATGAAGCGCACTATTATTATTTATTTACTATTATTATTATTATTATTTACTATGATTATTTATGATTGTTTATTATTATTTTAAGTAACGGTTTTCCTTCGTAGCATAGACAAGATTGAACTAGAAATCGCTACTCGTGTATACTAAATACACAGTTCAGCTGTCATTAGTTAAAGCAAATTGTTGTTTCCAAATTGATGTATTAATAAGATACTTACATAATTTCTAGAACTGACAACGACCCGATTATAAAGACTGCATTATAACAACACTTGTCAGTGATTGTGTCCGCCCTTGAATGTAGTGGCAGGTAAAACAAAGCTATTCCGCGTGCACCGCTCGATACGCAGATAACTTAAATTACATTACTGTGATTTATGGCAACTTGAGCCAGGCAAAATCACCGATGTCGTATTCGTCTTCACCAGGTCGTATTTTCGTTGAGCGGACTGGCGGTTATTTACACAGTGAGCTCCCTTGGGCGTACACAACTATAAACTGCACTCAACGAGTGACCCCTCACATACACATGCACAGCTACACTGAGATGCCGGCGCCCACAAGCGTGTCTACATTGTACAACCGACCAACATCCCTCGACATTTTATAGCACAGAACAGTTTTACATATCGGCTAACCACCCTCGTTCTTCTCAAGAAATACTTTGTCGCAGTACTTACGTAGAATTATTCATTGTTGAGAGCCGAATCAATAAGAAACTTCCCGTTCGGACGAAATGCCTTAAATCAACTTGCTTGCCATAAAAATTCACCCAGGTGTAGCGGTCGTCACGCTTGAGTGAATCGTAGACGCACAGGTTCTGTCGCTGACAGCTCTGGTGTCCACTGGCGACCTCGGGCTCGGCTGTTTTGATACCTGTGTAACGAATAGGATTATATTTTGTTTTTGGTGTACTCACAGAACTGACACCAAGCGGTGTATATTGTTCTGGTTTCAGACCGACGAAAACACGTTAAAGATGTGTGTGAGGAATTTTATATATAAAATGCTCGCGGTAATCGTTTCAGCGTTGTTAATAACTGGAAACCATGTATTAACGCTCGCGCACTGACGGCATAACATAATTTATATGCATAGCAAATCTGTTCTAAATGAACAGTTTTCGAGGCTAGTGTTCTAGCGATAATCCGTAGTACGTGTTTAATATCTGAAGAGAGATCTGATATTTAAATAATTATTTAAGGGACATTTAATTGGGAAATTACATTTCTGACTCTTCAAATCTGTCTGACGCAGTTGTTCCTTCTGATTAACAAACATAGGTGTTGTCTATTTATAAGTTCTTATGATTGTAGACACTCTAGGTATTTTACTGTGTCATTATTCACAATACTATTAAAACCGATACTAACAAATTTGTATTACATGAATTACGAAGTTTCTGCTGTGACTGAATCTGGTGGATAATAGGAGAAAAGAAGAAAATCCCGGAAAGACTATCAATATCTTCCGGAGCGAGATCATCGAGGTGCAGTAGATAACCACTCTCTCTCTCTGTCTCTCTGTCTCTCTCTCTCTCTCTCTCTCTCTCTCTCTCTCTCTCTCTCTCTCTCTCTCTCCTCTCTCTCTCTCTCTCTCTCTCTCTCTCTCTCTCTCTCTCTCTCTCTCTCTCTCTCTCTCTCTCTCTCTCTCTCTCTCTCTCTCTCGCTCTCTCGCTCTCTCTCTCTCTCTCTCTCTCTCTCTCTCTCTCTCTCTCTCTCTCTCTCTCTCTCTCTCCTCTCTCTCTCTCTCTCTCTCTCTCTCTCTCTCTCTCTCTCTCTCTCTCTCTCTCTCTCTGCTGTCCATCGTGTTCGATGATGACATCAATGAAGGGGGTATCCTTGTGCTTAGCTCTTCGGTGAGAATTTAAGCCTATTTGTGCCACAAAACCTCTGCCGCAGTCATCGCAAAAGACGGTAGGTATAGCAGCACCTAGAAGGCCATGCCGACGATTGTGCTCATGTAGATATTTTTGAGTTAACCTTTCTTCTATATGAGTCTTTCCCTGATGTATGCCCCGCCTCCACTTTTGTCGGTCATGCGCAATAGGTTCCCATGTGTTTACAGGGATGTGTGTTGTTTTGAGATGTCTTTTTAGCACATCTTTGTATCTCAAACGTTGTCCACCACGAAGGCGTTTCCCGCTGGATAATTCCCCATAGAACACTGCCTTTGGGAGTCTATCGCTGCTCATTCGGGTAACATGTCTAGTCCAGCGGAGTTGGGCTGCAGTCAGAATGGCTTCTATACTTGACATGTTGGCCTGTCTCAACACGTCTATATTTGAAATGTGGTCTTTCCATGATATCCGAAGGATTTGTCGTAGATGCCGGAGATGTACTTGGGAAAGTTTTCTGATGTGGCGACGGTAGAGAGTATACGTCTCAGCTGAGTACAGTAGTGTTGGCAGTACAGCCGCCTTGTACACCTTGCACTTTGTGGAGATTGCAATGCCATGTTGTGACCATACTCGCTTCCAAAGTCCTGCAAAGGCTCCTGAGGCAGCACGTATACGGTTGTTAATTTCCATGTCGATGGTGTTGTCAGATGCAATCGTGCTGCCCAAGTATGTGAAGTTATTGACTGACTTTAGTGGGGTGCCATAGATTTCAATGTGTGGACTAGTTGAAGTTTGTCCAGGTGGAGGTTGGTGGAGTGTTACAGTTTTCTTTGTACTAATTGTAAGTCCAAATAAGGTTGCAGCTTGTTCAAAGTGTTTACTCAAAACTAAAACTATCCGCCTGAACCTCAGCCCAGGACTTCTCGCACACGGACTTGACCATGTCCACCCAGTTGCTAAAGGAAATGGCAGCACAGTGCCACGCAGATAAAGAAAATGAATGCACAATGACATAGTTAAAGAAAATTGCAGCACAATGACACTCAGCTAGTGAAAATGACAGCAAAATGTCACACAGCTAAAAAGAATTACAGCAAAATGTCACGGAGCTAAAGAAAATGGCAGCAAAATGACACACATTTAAAGAAAATGTCACGCAGTTAAAGAAAAATGACACAAAAATGACACACGGTTAAAGAAAATTACAGCAAAAATTACAAACAGTTAACGAAAAAGTCGTTATCGCCTCTTGTGCGCACGCATATCGGCCGGAACTGATACAAATTGTAAAGGCGTGCAACAATGTTTCCATTCACGAGACTACCAATCAAATGATCGTTGGAAAAAGGTGAATATATTCCTGCTAGTGCGCTGTTGGTTAATCATGTTTTTGTTGCCCATCCGATGGCTAGGGTGAATATATACTATGACATGACATATCCTTGACGCACGCCGGATTTCACAGAGAATTTGGTAGTTGAGTTTCCGACACTAAAGGAGAAGTTCCTGTAAAAGATCTGGATGAGTTTCACCAGCTTCTCTGGAATTCCATATTGCCTCAGGATTTTTCAATGGCTCTCCTTGTGCGCACTGTCGAATGCTCTTTCAAAAGCTACGAAGTTGACATAGATATTTTCTCTGCCATTCATTGCATTGCTCTAGAATGTTCCGCAAAGTAATGATGTGTTCGGTTGTTCCTCTCCCTTTTCTGAAGGCTCAGAAGCTTGTCTACTATTGTTTTCGTTCGGGTCATGATGATTTTTTAGAACATTTTACTTGGTTATGGAGAGTAGAGTAATCCCCTCCAAATGCTGCAGTCTGCTAAGTTCCCTTTCTTCGGTAATTTGATTATTCTCCAGTGTGTCCAGTCATCAGGCAGATCTTCTTTTCCCCACATCTTCACAAGAGCGGGTGTAGGATCTCGGCTGCAGTTTCTGGACCAGTCTTGAAAACTGCTGCGCATAATGAGTTGTTTCGTTATTTTGTACACTGCGCTCATCTCTTGCCTGGAAGCGGCTGTTCCATCGTTGTTTGCAAGTTTCTCTAAATGCTTCCTTTTGTCACTTTTTCTTCTTCTGCCATCTGAAACCCGTCCGAAATTATGTTTCCATTGTTGCTTTCCAGCGATCCGACTATAACTCGAACTTTATGTTTACTCCAGAGATAACTCTTGTTGTAATTTTATATATTACCTGCAATTTTTTATTCAAAGGTTTTTTTATTTTCTAATTTCAGTTGTACATAGGTTAAGTGCCTCTTTACTGTTTGTGTAGTCCTCTACATTTCCAGTGCTTCTTTGCAATTTATTCTAATAGCCCCTTTTGGCAAGTGTTTCTTCTGGACCTTTTTTCTTGTTTTGTTACTGAAACAAATCTGCAATCTCATATTTTAAACAAGTCCAGCATTATGTTGCTGTCATGTTCTTCAGCAAGTTATTCCAATTGATATTCGCTAGATGTGTTCTCATCTCTTTATAATATATTATTTGCTTTTGTTAACGTTTCTCCTCTATTGCTTCTTTATATTGTGTTCCCTGTTTTAACTTTTATATTAAAATGGAGATGCGCCACGGGTTATTCCGGTTAGTGTCTATTACGCACAATTGTTCTTGCACTGCGCAACAAACTGCTGTGCTAGCTCTCGTTGCAATGAGTTCTGCAAAGAGACTTACTGATCACCGAGACAACACCTGAGCAAGGTTTGCGCAACCTTCCAGCGACAGAACCGGTGCTTCAATGATTCACTCAAGCGTGACGACGCAACCTAGGGGTCAAATTTTAGGACGGGCTAGTTGATTTAAGCATTTCGTCCGCACGCAAGTTGCTTATTGATTCGGCTCTCAACAATGGACAATTTTACGTAAGTACTGCGACGATGTATTTCCTTCGAAGAACGAGGTTGTTTAGCTGGTATATGAAACTGGTCTGTGTTACAAGATAGAGGGATGTTGGTCGGTTGTACGATGTAGACACGCTTGTGGGCGCCGGCATCTCAGTGTAGCTGTGCATGTGTATGTGGTGGTCACTCGCTGAGTGCAGTTTATAGTTGTGTACGCCCAAGGGAGCTCACTGTGTAAATAACCGCCAGTCCGCTCAACGAAAATACGACCTGGTGAAGATGAATACGATATCGGAGATTTTGCATGGCTCAAATTGCGATAAATCACAGTAATTTTATTTATATTGCGTATCTAGTGGTGCCGCGGAATTTCTTTGTGTTACCACCACATTCTTGTGCGAACACAACCACTGGGTCGGTATGATACGAGGCTAGGACTGTTCAACAACAGACGTTCACGATCAGCCGAAACTGCCTTAGCCGATTGACAAGTTGTGATGATTACAAACATCCAGTCTTTATAATCTGGTCTTTGTCAGTTCTAGTATTTATCTAATTAATACATTAATTTGCTCTGGAAACACCAATTTGCTTCAATGAAAGACGGCTGAAATGTGTATTTTGTAAACACGAGTAACGAAGTCTAGTTCGATCTTGTCTATGGTACGAAGGAAACCCGTTACTACTAATAATAATAATAAACAATAATAAATAATCATAGTAAATATCAATAGTAAATAAATTATAATAGTAACGGTTTTTCGGCGAGTGCACTTTATGAATTATGGACATTGCATGCGCATAGAATGAAGCGCCACATTTCGTACTAATCGCTGGATCCACGGGTAGTTTTTATGTACATAAAATAGCACAAAATAGTATGGAAAGTTACTAACACGACGACCTAGTAAAAATGTCAAGACTATTATCCATTTTTGGATAAGAGTTGATACATTTCATGGAAAATATACAGCGAACGTTGGAGACACAAACAGAATTATGCACAATCAGTGGCTGGCGTATCTAAGACCTCGTAGAGGGGTCAAGCTTAGTCACCCATTAGTTTGGGGCGCACATATGTAAACTAACGGGGAGCCATAGTCCAATGGTCTCCCCCTAAATACGTCACTGTGCACAGTGTCACTGTGCATAGTGACGTATTTGAAATTACAGAAAATTACTCCCGCCCCGGCCAGCAAAGGTCCATGGCTATCCTGCATATTTTAATAATATTACATTTAGCGACTATTTTTATGACTTTGAAAACAATCGTAGCTGGAGTATATGTAGAAAGGGGGTTTGGAATGTAAGACAAAATCCTCCCGGAAAAAATCCTTACAAAGCACCCGTCAATGTAGGAACTATTTTTGTTTCATATTCGCTACAGGTTGAAATACGGTTTGAAGCAAAACATCGATCCGGCTAATAATTTTTTTTTTAAGATGTCATTGAAATAAGTGTGATTGATTGGTTGATTTTCGAATTGAACGACCGCATAGGAACCGCCAAAGTCCGTGTTTTGTTTTCGTTGGTTGATGTTATATGGGTAGAATGTATTTGATTACATAGTTAATAATTTACTTGAATTGCTGTGAATTTTTTCTTGTTTGTTAGTACAGTGGAACTTCTGTGTTTCATTGCATATGAAACAACATATCCAAACAATTTCCAGTAACGCCGCAGGAGAGTACCAGTGAGTCAAGGCATGTTGTAATATGTATACTATCTGCTTAAAATTCAAGAAAAAATATGTGTAATACATACATATTATTTAAGCACAAATACTGTTTAATTATATTATTGCAAATCTCAATAATTCGATAGTGCATGTTCTCTCTATCGATTCTTTTGGATATTGTATTTGTTTAAGCAAAACGGCTGCTGAGAACATTGCAATTATGCAGATTAGATGATTGTGGTAGGGCGGCGTTATTTGCAAACAATGCACTAACTATTAGTTACAAGTTATAGTTCTTCATCCCAAAGCAATGTGGCAAAGAAATGGACTAAATATTAAGTGATGAGCTCAGCCTGTTGTAACTTGATGTGGCGTATCTAGGATCTAGCAAAGGGGGAGGCCAAAGTTAGAGGTCAAAAGGGGAGGCCAAAGGGAGAGGTCAAAGGAGGAGGTCAAAGGGAGTGGTCAAAAGGGGGAGGCCAATTGGAGAGGTCAAAGGGGGAGCCCAAAAGGAGAGGTAAAAGGGGAGGCCAAACGGAGAGGTCAAAGGAGGAGGCCAAAGGGAGAGGTCAAAGGGGGTTGCAAAAGGAGATGTCAAAAGGGGAGGCCAAAAGGAAAGGTCAAAGGGAGGCCAAAAGGAGAGGTCAAGGTGGGAGGCCAAAGGGGCCAACCTTAGTCACCCGTTGGTTTACGATGATAAAATGGAAAAAAGCGCGGAAAACTGGGCCAAAAAACAACGATTACGTCACGTCACGAAGCAATAACTTAAGATTTACAACAGACACGCACTAACCGTTTCGTATGTGTATTCCTTGATCCTATCACGTATTCACTGGCGTCAAGAAGTAAAAGATATATGTTCTAAATATTTTAGTAGGTGTACGTTCATCGTGACGTTTATAGAGGGCGATATTTCTTTAATCCAACCCGCGCTCGACGTCACGTGGTTTTACGGTTTTCATCACAAAACGTCATACCTTTATATATATGAACGATTAGATTCAAGTAAGTGATATACGTACAATAGTGATTATATATACGAAATACGTATTTATAATTTGTGTTTATTGCATTTTAATAATGTTCCAGTTATTCCAGACCAGTTAGTTTTGGGCCCAACGGAACTACGCCCCTACTGGGGCGTTTGACTATGCCTAAGCTCAATGCCCCCCCAATACGCCACTGGCCAGTTGACTGCGAATCCCGTCTTGTCCTGACGTGAAGCGCCACCAATAATTATTGTGAATTGATGCTCTGCCGCCGAACTGGGTAAACAGATAAACAAAGCGGCGTTTTGCCATGTGTAGATCCTACTGGTGTAAACAGAGTTCTTTAATGTCACTGGCGGCTGTCCCGCTGATTCATGATGCAAATCCAAACATCATAACGTGGCATACATAGGAACTGTGTTGGGCAGCGCTGTTCAGTGAATCAATCACGATCCCAGTTACTGGCCAATGAAAGCCTTCGTATTATTAACTGATCAAAGTGAGTAAAAGTGACAAATTGACAAATATGTCAGTCACAAATATGAAGCAAAACGGCAAATGCGAATAAATGGTAATAGGCGATAACGTGGAAAAGGAAAACATACGTGCATATTACAGTTAACAATACAGTGTAATAGTAATATAACATTTATGTATATCATTAATACCATTTTATATATATAATTCCTATTTAGTTCTACGGACATATTAGAGAAATGGAAAACCTTTTATTATGCATGTGAAGCTTCACCTAACATTCGATAACTACACGAATGGTCTAAAGGATGATGCACAGGCAAATATGGTGCCCCACTGTGTAAAGGGAAACAAAAGTCAAGTTTTTCGGCCTATGCACCTATAACAGTTACTAAAAAGTAACCATTTGTAAGTACAATTAGGAATATCACGCCAGTGAAAGGAATACCTTGTTGAACATACAACATCTTAATTTCATGGGCTGCGCCAGACCGTTAGCTACCGCTAAGTCACGAGTGTCGTTGTCTGACAATATTCGCTCGCCAAATTAAAATATATTTGTATGAACCTATTCTATTACATGCCAATAGGATATGGCCACGCTGTTTGCGTCAAGACTCAACTTATGTAACATACTTTGGCCTTTGTTTACTAAACTAGTCCTCTTTTTGTCATATACAGAACGTTTTATTGATACTTTGCTTTGGTTCTGTGTAATCCGGTAGAGCTTAATACGTCACAAAGTGTCTATGTTACCCGATTGCATAGAACTACTCGTGCGCTTATCGATCGCGCTAGTTAACGTGTCAGCTTTCAGTCAACCGGAGATATGACCGAAGTTCCCCACTTTTAGTAACGTAGTAAACCACTGGGCGTGATATTCTTGGTTAGCTATTATTATCTCGTTTAGGTACATAGCCCCCAAACCATGACTTGTGTTTCAATTTAAATGCATGATATGTAAAGATTCAACCATTGCAACCACAGATCGAGCGATGACGCTGCGCCCACTGGATACACTCGCGGAGACCTGAACATAACGGCGCTCATCGTTGTCATTGCCTTCTATCTCGTCATCTTCCTCATCGGCGTCTTCGCGACATGGAAGTCGAAGACGTGGAAGACAAAGAAAACCGAAGACGTGATGTTGGCGAAGCGAGATATCGGCGTCTTCGTCGGCATCTTTACGATGACAGGTGTGTGAGTTTAACATGGGCGGATCCATACGAACCTACTTCACTGTATACATTGCCCTCAATGTGGAAACTAAATCAATACCAAATCTAAATTATGCAAAAAGTATGAGGAGTAATGTGAAGTATCTCTTTCCCTGGTTGAATTTTTTTTTACGGTATAAGAAGTTATTAAAATTTTGTTTTATACTACGTTTTTATATAGACTTATTATGCGTTGTAACCAACTCATATTTTTTTTATCGTTATTATTTTAAATTATATATATATATATATATATATATATATATATATATATATATATATATATATATATATATATATATATATATATATATATATATATATATATATATATATATATATATATGGATGTGGATTCGGGCGCTATGTAGATTATTATTATTATTGTTTACCGTAATTTACATGAAGAATATCTTTCGAAATCTATACGTCGAGCCAAAGTGGAAACTGCCTGCATTGTAGGTCTGAACTTCACAACAATGCACCGTATATATTTGTCATTACCTACTGTCGTAGTGTGGCTCCACGAAACTCTCGTAGATCCAATATCATAAATTCTTATTTAAAGTCAACAGAAGGCAAAAGATTAGCTGCTCAATCGCCGCCGCTTGATTTATCATGTTATGATATTGTTGCGTGGCCTGTGTTGAATACTACATCAGCATTGCCCAACGCAATAAAGGTGGGATGTAACCATTGTTATTATGAGATTTGCGCCGAGCTGGCTGCATGCAAACAGTTGTCGACATTTTGCCTCATTTTCATATGTTTTATTTATTCTACCACACCGCGTTTTACTGCGTACTTTCGTCAACATATCTGGGATATACAAGGAAGTCGCATCCTGCAAAAATCCGCCGTACGTGTGTGTTTTACTGACTTTTAAAAACTTTCGTTGCACTGTGGGTTCAGTCACCTGACCATACTCGAACATTCCTGCTGGTCATTCAGGCCGCAGTTGACCCATGTTGCGTAACCATGCCGCCGTACAGGTACACTGCCTGTCAGCTACTTGAACTTTCCAATGCGTCACGCCTGAATGCCGATGAATGGACGACAGCGATTGAACTCGGCATTGCCGCAAAGTTACCAACCAGACTCGGCTGCCGAGGTGGTGTTCGGAAACAACGAATCATTCAACCAGTGATCGGACATCGGCCACCCACTCGCCAAGCAACTACAAGTAAACAAACGGGTGTTGACAGCGCGAATCTCGTTCAGCTGATCACCCCGGTCAGTGCGCTTGACAGCTGTACTACAGCTACGCTCGGGCTGTTGAACGTTAGATCGCTGCGTAATAAGGCCGATTTTATCACAGATTACGAATGCGAAAACGACATTGACATTCTGTGTCTGACGAAAACCAGGTTAACTGATAACGATGCATCTTTGATATGTGCTATTGTCCCTCACGTTTACAAGTTCCAACATCTCCCGCGAAACGATCGACCCGGTGGAGGAGTTGGGGTTCTGTTCAAAGTCCTGCTACGCGGATCGAGCGTTGCAGCAGCATTACGCATTTTTGTGGTGTACCGGCCACCATCATCTGGTCGCAAGTCTAAGCCGTTTCGCGTATTCCTAGAGGAATTCGGCGAATTACTCGAGCGTGTCTCCATAAAAAAACTGGACTTATCATACTTGGTGATTTTAACGTTCACTACGGAAATGGTGACGACAAAGACGCACGTGACTTGGCTGCAATTCTCAACGACATTAATCTGCAACAACACGTTACATCGTCAACGCACTGCCGTTGTAACATTCTTGATCTGGTGATCTCACCGGTGACAGCATCTGTGCTAACAGACGTGTCCGTAGAGTCACTGCTGACAGACCACCACGTCATTATGTGCAAGCTCGTTACAGCTAAACCTCGACCTGTGCGAAAAGAGATATTCTACCGTAAATATGCCTCAATCGACGTGAAGCAGTTCACGCGCGACCTGATCGATTCGCCGCTGGTCACCTCTCCGCCGCTGTTCACCTCTCCCGCCGCTGGTCACCTCTCCCGCCGCTGGTCACCTCTCCCGCCGATGACATTGACAGTTTATGTGAACAGTACATGTCTAAACTTTTGACCATAATCGACAAGCATACACCCGTTATCCGACGAACGATAAATGTGCGTCCCAGGCAACCGTGGAGAACCGATGACTTGCAGAGGATGAGGCAGCAGGTTAGACGAGCCGAACGCAAATGGCGCCACACACGACTCACTGTTCATCGTGAAATTTACGCGGACTTGCGTGACGCTTTCAAGCAAAGCGTCGCTTTGGCCAAATCTGGGTATTACTGTGCCGAGATTAAATCATCAGCCCGTAATAACAAAGAGATGTACCGCACCACAATCGACCTGATGGGTCGCTCCATCTTTGTTTCCGAAAAGTGATAATGGTCTAGGCGCATTGGCTGCTTGTTTCGTCACTCACTTCACTGACAAGATCACTGATATCCGTGTACATCTGGCGACTATAAGTACGCAAGCGCCAGCAGTCGGTTTTCGCAGATGATAATTACTGTCGTGTTGTGGATCCCCTTTGTGACTTCGAACTAGCTACATGCAATGACATCTGTAATCTGGTAATGAAGGCTACTAGCAAACTTTCAACTGACATCGACATCATTTCTGCAACCCTGCTTAAATCGAACATTGCTACGCTCGCACCGGTGTTAACACGCATTGTGAACCTGTCGATCGAGTCCTCAACAATGCCAGCTGTTATGAAACACGCCGTCGTGACACCATTGTTAAAGAAGAGTGATCTCGACCCTGAAATACTATCCAGCTACCGACCGATATCCAACCTGAGTTTCATATCAAACTCCTCGAGAAGCATGTAGCATCGCAAATCCGGCAGTACATTGACTCGAATGATCTCTTCGATGTTTTTCAGAGTGCGTATCGTCCTGCTCACAGCTGTGAAACAGCCCTCGTTCGTATACAGGACGACATTCTACATTCGCTCGACAATCGGAATACCGTGATATTGGTGTTGCTCGATCTCAGTACTGCCTTCGTTACTGTCGATCACCGTCTGCTTCTAGACAAACTGCACGAAATTGGCATACGTGACAACGCACACCGCTGGATACAGTCGTACCTTTCTCTGCGGTTTATGCTTTGGTGTACCGCAGGGTAGCATGCTGGAACCCTTGTTTTTTACAATGTATTGTCTGGGGCTCAACCATGTCTTCGAACACCACCAACTCCGTTACCACATGTATGCTGACGATACCCAGCTTTATGTTGAATTTCCGCGTGATCAGCCAGCGCATGTTACAACTGCCATTGACCGCATATCGCGATGTACCGCCGATGTAAAGTCATGGATGGTGTCCCACAACCTTCTTCTTAACGAGTGTAAAACAGAAGCCGTCGTCATTTCCGCTGCGCAGAATCGCAAACGTGTTCAATCTCCTGTTAACCTAGTCATTGATGTCAATGGCTGCTCCGTCACGCCGAAACCATTTATCCGCGACATCGGTTTTGTATTTGATGACACAATGTCAATGGCGGCGCAGACACGCCGTGTCTGCCAGGCATACTGTCACATTCGCGGCATCGCAACTATCAGAAAATGCCTTTCCACCATTGCTTGTAAAACAATCATTCATGCTTTAGTCATGTCGCGCTTGGACTTCGGCAACGCTATGCTTTATGGACTGCCCGAGACGCAGCTGCGGAAACTGCAGATGATTCAAAACTCCGCGGCACGGCTGATTACTGGAACCCGCAGACGAGATCACATAACACCAGTTTTATTCAGTTTACATTGGTTGCCTGTTCGTCAGCGAATCGAATTCAAACTTCTTCTACTTGTGTTTCGCGCTGTGCATCATCTCTGCCCAGTGTATCTCTCGTCTCTAGTGATTCCATACACACCCACCCGAACACTGAGATCCGTCTATCAACATCTATTGACTATACAGCGGTACCATCTCGAGCGGTACGGTCGTCGGGCTTTTTCTGTGGCAGGGCCAAGGTCAAGTCCGTTGCGGTATTCAAGTCACTTCTAAAAACACATCTCTTTTGCGAAGCCTTCCGAACACTATGTTGACATTTTAATCACTCGAACATTTTAATTATTTATTATTTATTTAATTTATTTAGTTAACTTATCTGATTAACTTATATGTTTATCTAATGTATCAATTTAATTGTAGTTGTTTATTTTAACTTTTTATTTATTATTTATTTTTTATTTAATGTATTTATTTAACTTCTTTACATAACTAATTCATTTAAATCATTTATTGAACTTTTTATTTAACTTATATTTACCTGTCTCTTAACCACATTTTATTTTAGCTATTCAATTTATTTAAAATTATTTAGCATTATCTTGTTAGCGCCTTTGAGCAGGTTTTTAACCCGGATACACGGCGCATTATAAATGTATAATAATAATAACCAGGGAAATTTAATTACTGAATTGCACACGATGGTTTGGAAATTGAATCATACGACAGTGTAATCTAAAGGGGCAAGCCTATTGTGTATTTTGGTACTCTGCTCCTTAGTTTAGCTCAGCGCTATCGCAGTAGATTTGGCTATTGTGTGTCACGTAGCGGCCATTTAAGGCGGAAGAAGCCAGTTTTGGCAACAGTTCTCACATGCTTTGTCCATAATAGCTAAATGACACATTTATTAAAATATGATGTTATGTAACTTTATAAATGACAATGAGTCCACGAGTGCGAAATGTATTCAAAGGAATGTACGAATTAGGCTGACAGATACGTGATATTGTGTTTAATGAATTAGTGTTGCGCTCGCACGCGCGTTAAACTGGGGATCAACTCGATGTGTCTTACATAATAATTAACTTTATTTATACACAGAGAGAGTAAAACCCTGTGCAAGAGTGTTTGCGTTTTACTAAAATGCTAAGAATTAAATGGTGATTACTATGGGTAGGTTACTGCATGAATAAATTACATTATGTTTCCAGCAACTTGGGTTGGAGGAGGCTATATCAATGGAACAGCCGAATATGTGTTCACTCCTGGCTACGGCCTGGTCTGGTGTCAAGCTCCCGTCGGATACGCCATCAGTCTCTGTCTAGGTGGGTCACGTTTGCGGCACGTAGTGCACATATTATTATGGGGCTATGCATAAACTATATCACGCTATTGTTTTACTTTTTGAGCCCCCCCCCACACTGTTGTCATGCTTCAATACGCCGACCCGCACACACACAAGAGCTCTGCACGGACCTAACATTTTTGCCCAAGCCCCGCCCGTAAGTGCGTTTGATGATCCAAGTACATTTGATGATTTAAGTGCGTTTGATGATCCAAGTGCCTTTAATGATCCAAGTGCGTTTGACGATTCAAGTACATTTGATGACCGGAGTGCGTTTGATGATACAAGTGCGTTTGTTTATCCAAGTGCGTTTGATTATTCAAGGGCGTTTGTTGATCCAAGTGGGCCTACATTTGATGATCGGAGTGCGTTTGATGATTAAAGCGCGTTTGTTTATCGTGTTGATCCAAGTTTGTTTGATGATTTCATTTGTTGCAGGCGGACTAATGTTCGCGAAGAAGATGCGTGAGGCTGGCTACGTCACGATGCTCGATCCATTTGAAAAGCGCTACGGCCGGGTGATGGCAGCACTGCTCTACATCCCCGCATTGCTTGGCGAAGTCTTCTGGTCGGCAGCCATATTGTTAGCCCTCGGTCAGTCTCAGTTACTGAAGAACACCGCAATGTCAACTCACCCGATGTGGGCGGGATGTTTCCTTAATGTGATTAAAATATTTCAGTCTTTGGCGGTTGACAAAATTACACAACCAGTAAAAATGTGTTGGGCAGTTCGCTTAGTACGGTGCAATCTCAGGGGAATACGTAATATTTATCGGTAGCATTTAATCTCAGAAGTACATATTCTTTTTATATCCAATTTGCGCAGCAACCATGGTTCGCAACTTTGTGTTCTGAAGCAATATTCTCAACGCTCTTTAAGAGCCAAACGAGAAGCCATTGGGTTCGTAGGTTTGACGCAGCTAGTAGCAATTATGTTGATCTTTCTGGATGCATAAATGTTTGAACGTTTCTTGTTTGAAGTTGTTGATATGTGAGCACTGATTACTCCGGTTTATTCCAGTTGCGCATCGTTTGTGAAAAAAGAGTACTTATGGCAGCCTTTGTTGAATGAGGCTGGTTGATATGCTGGATTGTGTAAATTGTGCAGAATGGCGTTTAACTGCGTGTAAGAACTGTTCAGCTGTAATGGCAGTCTGGTCGTGATGGATTCTATAGAGATTCTAGTCTCCGTCCTCCTCTTTTCAATAGGAAACGACATTCCTTAGCCTATGATATCCCTTTCCCCAGATGCAATTACCACTTATATTCTTTTCCCCAGTACTAATCGACTCTTGAAATCCCTTCCTCAACACACTGTTAGTATATGCAGTGTGGATGAAACATTAAGACATTTCGTTATCCAATGTCTGTATCCTCAGTATGTTGAGACTAGGCAGAATACTGGAAGAAGAAGGAAATAAGAATTGATACAAACCTACTGTGTTCCCTCTCCATCCACAGGTGCCACTCTGACGGTGATCGTGGGGTTGGACGACAAGTGGGCTATCATCGTCTCGGCCGGAGTCGCCATCCTCTACACCATGGCTGGCGGTCTCTATTCCGTCGCCTTCACCGACGTCTTTCAACTCATTTGTATATTTGGTGGTCTCGTAAGTTACAAACGCATTCTACGTTATGACACGTTGCGAGATAAATGACGATCCCGCATTGTATATTCTTAGAAGCTTTGTCTTGGTTTAAGAGTGAGTATCGTGTATCACACGTGGCCACCTACTGGCGTGTTTAGCATTGAAGTGTAACGTTTAGGAAAAAGGCTAATTTATTTTTAACTGAAATTCAAATGAATGCATTTTGTAAATACATCATGCGCAGCACTGTTTCTAATGTTATGTTATAATATGTAATAGATGGGTCTACTATTTTAGGCTGAACGCATGATTTTATTATTACTATTAGTATTAATAAATTTATCTCCGCAGTTCCATCAACTGTGTTGCCGAGGTTGGGTCTCCTGAAGATTTTATCGCAATAGAAGTATTTTATGTTGCATTGTATGACGCATGCCAACATTACGTAATGATTTACGTTGCAGTGGTTGTGCATACCATTCGCCTTGACCCACTCAGCTGTGACGTCCATTGTGGAAACGTCACGTAATTCAAACGACACGTGGCTTGGTGCGTGGCCGCAGGATTACTGGATTGGAAACTACGTAGACTCTGGTTTGCTGTTGATTTTTGGCGGTATCCCTTGGCAGGTGCGGAACGTCTATCAGCTGCCTTTTGAGCAGATATTGTTGGATTAATATCTATTATACATGCATTGAGATACAGTAATGGCGGTCTTTCATCCAATCTCCGCGCATGTGTGAAAATATATCATATCACCCTTGCCACACCTTACATTTGATGTGCAGATTCTACATATCCTTATTTCATTGGTAAATTCCTAATATTTATCAGGAAGTTTTCAAATTTCAATTGTAAACAATTGTAGAAAGAATTGTACAAAGACAATCTATAGTAAACACGATATCGTCCGTTTTTTGTGAAACTATTTTACGTCTCCAAAGTGCACAGATGCTATGACATAACAAGTCATAAACAACAAGTCATAAACAGCAAGTCATAAACAACAAGTCATAAACAACAAGTCATAAACTACAAGTCATAAACAACAAGTCATAAACAACAAGTCATAAACAACAATGCCGTTGTCCTGCTTAACAAGTGTGTATATCACTCCGCAACTGGCAATTTTGTATTCATATCAAGTTGTTTATTTGAATTTATCAAGTTGTTCCAGTGGTGATATGATGAGTGGCGCCACTGTCGATGAGTATGCATAAGACAATGACGTAATACAACGAATATGCTCCCAGCTAACAATGAAACATCATTGTGACGTCAAATGACGTCATAATTAGGTTACGGAAATGTTTTAATATGACGTCATAGTAACGTTTTCTTGTGGAGAACCCTCGACATCTTCATGACGTTTCTGCGTGACGTGTGAACTGGAAACAAAAGCAATACAAATTTAATGCACATTACATTCTACTTATACATTGTTTGTTTCTAGGCAACATATAATTTGTACACAACCAGGTGTATATATGTTTGTTTGCTATCCGTAATGACGCATGTCAGTTGACCAAGTTTCTTCAGCAATGACTGGATGTTGACACGAAAACATGGAATATCCTTATCAACAAAACAAACGTCGTTGATTTAAAACAATATAGACGATCGCTGGAACGATATTCAGCCTAGACGATGTATTACCGGTCGTTCGTTTTGCAGGTGTACTTTCAGCGTGTTCTGTCGGCCAAGTCTGCGACTCGGGCCCAAATGTTGTCGTATGCTGCGGCCGTTGGTTGTATTGTCATGTCCGTGCCGGCTGTTCTGATAGGAGCCATTGCAAAGTCGACAGGTGAGAGAAACAACGTGCATGACAGTACTTCTCTGATCCACGGAGAGGTTACATGCCCGAAGGGTAATACGTACGTTGCCATTGGTAATTTTCTAACTGTCCTCCCAAACACGTTTTAGACAGCTGTCAAAATTATACCATTATACCCTTTTATGTTGGAATACAACCAAATATATTCCATTTAATGTACATTATTAGCCTTGATCCATGAAATGTGATATAGATTAATTCACTAATATATTTTATTCATAGATGAATATTAACTAAAATTACATAAAGTTTCCCTGAAATTAAATCACAGCGTTTGTTCTAAATATATGCCCTTAATTAGCAAAACGCGTTGCGTGCATCAACGTGCTTTGGCTCACGAAACGTACCCATAAAACGTGGAGTTTGTCTCAAGGATGGTACACTGGTGATGTATTGAGTGGTTGAAATCTTACAGCAAAACGGTTTTAATGTTGACACTTCTTCCTATGCATACATAGCCCTTTTTACGCCGTTTGTGTCTCCTTGCAATATCCACATGCTCTATACGTCGTGAATGCAGAGCCTGGTAATAAGGTTGATTTCTTCACACTGATTGCTGAGTCCTTATTTTGATAAGGCGACCACTCCTTATGCCTAATACACGTATAACCACTGGCATAAGTGCAAAACAGAAATGACCAGCCTACAACCCATGTATGACATACTCGGTCACGAAATAGCTTCATTCCCATCTGGCTCCTAGACAAGTGGTGTTTGGGAGAGAAGTGCTTTGAAGATGTTCATGAAGGCACCTCCCTACATCGTTGTGTCTCTGGGCCAACTTGTTAGTGGTGATGTGCCTCCAGAAGATGAACGATGTGACCAGTTGTACTACATGCTGCTTAGCTGTAAGACAATACCTGCTACTGATGCAGTTACGCTCACATAAAACGATGTTCTCCAAAACTAAGGAGTGGAGACGTTACCACCAACATGTGGTAAACAGCACACATCGAGTGCCCACCTGCAGGCACAAGACATAGTCATAACTCCACTGACTCCAAACCAGCATCATTATTGTCAGTGCTAGTTGAATGCTCACTTTAACCATTATTGCATCAGCAATTTTTAATATCAGTATTATAATAAATATTATTATTTGCTATCACTCAGACTGGAACGCCACTGACTACCGCTACCACGGCGACGTGCCGATTCCGTCCGGCGACTACAAGCTTGTGCTTCCGCTGGTCATGCAGTATCTGACGCCACTTCCGGTCGCCATCATCGGTCTCGGGGCCGTGTCAGCCGCCGTCATGTCATCGGCGGATTCGTCCATGCTGTCGGCCAGCTCCATGTTTGCTCGTAACATATACGAGCCTCTGAGGAACGCGTGCACCTGCTGCTACTGCGGGGGGAGTAACGTGGTGAGTGCCTGTGGAAGCAAGAGGTCTTTAAAATTGCAATAACGTCGTGTGTTTATAACGTGACTTAAATGTGTGTGCATGTGCGTGCATGCGTGCGTTCGTTCGTTCGTGTGGTGTAATTGTTTTTTGTGCGTTCGTGCGTGCGTGCGTGCGTGCGTGTGTGTGTGTGTGTGTGTGCGTGCGTGCGTGCGTGCGTGCGTGTGTGTGTGTGTGAAACATGCACACACACACAAGCAAGCAAGCACGCACGCACGCACGCACGCACGCACGCACGCACGCACGCACGCACGCACGCACGCACGCACACACACACACACACACACACACACACACACAAACTTGGTATATGTATACATACAATGTATAACACAAAATGGTATACGATCGCAGAAATAATTGTTCACTCACATGACCATCTGACGAGTGGTCGCCATCTTGCAGGCGTCCGAAACGGAGATTCTGTGGGTGCTGCGTGTCTCGATCCTGCTGGTAGGTGGCGCTGCGACTTCCCTGGCGATCATCGTCCACTCCATCTACGGCCTATTTTACCTGTGCGCCGACCTCGTCTACGTCATTCTCTTCCCGCAACTCTTCTGTGTCATCTACATCCCCTCGTCCAACTCCTACGGCTCCCTCTGTGGGTTCACTGCCGGGATGTTCTTGCGGCTGACGGGCGGAGAGCCACTGCTGGGTCTTCCCCCGTTGATCAAGTACCCGTGGTATGACGCCGCGTCAGGCTATCAGCTGTTCCCCTTCAAGACTTTGTCGATGCTCATTTCTTTTATGTCCATCGTCATCGCGTCGTACGTTGCTCACGCCTTGTTCTACTACGGCCTGTTGCCGCAGAGTGCCGACGTCTTGTACGGATTCAACCGCGATGAAGACAGGAAAGTCGTCAACACGAAAGCGGAGGGGAGCGGCGCGCAGAACGTGGCATACAATGAACGTGACGATCACACTATGCAGTTGTGAACATCGCGAGCACAGCTAAAGAAAACTGTCCCTTTCTTCATGTTTTCAACACAGCGATTCGTTCGGTTATTTATGCAACAATAACACCGAGACACAAAACCTCGCAAAAATGTATAATTATTAACGATTTGCTTAGTAACGAACAATACGGCCAGTATCAAAATTAGATAATCCACTTTCGGAAAATGTTGACGACAATAGACAGTTTCAGCTATTCGTTTTTCGCTCCCAGTGTTTTTCAATACGTATAGCTTATAAGCTGAACTTATCTCATACGCAGCCATAATGCAGTTTCACTAAGCGCTAGTTTCGGGTTGTTGTGGTAGGAAGTGGGGGGTTGATCCTAAAAATTGGAGGGAGGTGGACTCTCAAAATTGGTGGTAAGTTGCCCCCCAAACCGGGGGGGCCGAGATTGAGACACCTACCAAAAACTCCTCTCGTGTATTTCTCGGCCTTCACCATGCCAAAGTGAGTGATTTCCTACCAGCGGGGGTGTTGACTCGTTCTTAAACGTATAAATTATAGTAAAATCACTGTTGTTTATATAACTAGATTACGTCGCATTTGAAACTAATGGAGGCCAATATGTCAGTATTTACGTATCCGTATCTCAGTGCAGAAGTTATGGAAAACACGTGACTGGCAAATCCAGCTGACGTCAGTGCCGATAAGCTTCGGAACTAGCTGTATGTAGAGCTGATGGCTGAAACTGCCTGATGTCGTCTCATTAAGCACAGAATTCTGGATAAATACATTAATTACTCGCAGCTAACTCGATGAGAATTCTCTCCGCTATGTATGAATGTGTTAGCTCATAACGGGGTCCCTATGCACATCTATATGTGGTTTGACAACACTAGAGACCAGGAGACCAAAGTAGAGGAGACCAAATAGAAGTGTTTAACATATTGAACGGTTATGAGGATGTTGATAGGAATATGTTCTTCAAACTTAAAGAAGGCAGTAGAACCAGAGGACACAAAGCAGCATTAGTTAAGGAACAGCGTAGGTTGGACATGAGATAGTACTCTTTCTCACAGAGGGTGACAAATGAATGGAACAAACTGTCAAATGAGTGTGTTAATGCTAGTAGTGTGAATATGTTTAAAATAAGATTTGCCAGATATCTGATAAGGGCGGGCTATACATAAAGTATAAAATTGTTGGACTCTCGATAAGCCAATGGCTTCCTTGTCCGCTTGCCACATGGAACGTGTTGTTTGGGATGGCAGTCTTGTTAAATTTAAATCTATATATTAATACGCAAACTTTGGGGTCAATCTGGCGGTATCTCCTCCCAGGCTACGACGTCCACTCGCCTCTTTCTATGTTCCTTCGCCTCCTTAGATCATTGGCCTCTGATCTACCGATTGGCGATGTATTAACAAACACACAAATGTAGTTACACGCTTTTTTAAGCTTTAACAAACACACAAATGTAGTTACACGCTTTTTAAAGCTTTAACAAACACACAAATGTAGTTACACGCTTTTTTAACCTATCGGCGAAAGATGGAAACAGTGGGCGATTTGAGTGGTGAGCCGCTCTCAGGGGCGTCACAGTGGCTTCTTTGAGTGGTGAGCCGCTCTCAGGGGGCGTCACAGTGGCTTCTTTGCCTGAAAATATTTATGGTGTGATGATCGAGCGTTGAGTGATGGCTGCTGCGCTTCGTTTGTTGCTTCATGGACAGGTGTAAGCTAATTATCATGAACATACGCTTCACTAAGATACGGTAAACTATAGAGTAAGACTAGATAATGTTACAACATAAAATGATGGCATGTAATGTGTATTTTATAATAATTCTGAAGTAACAATGATAAGGACGATGGTGCCCACGAGACAACTTTATGTTATAAGTTGTAAGTCTTTCGACATGTTTCCGAGTCCTATATAATAGCAATTGTGTAAACAATGTTTAATCAGACCATATTAAGTTGTTACCTCAGCAATGTTTTTATTTTGAAGCTCTAAAATGCCAGTACGTATTTCAAATAAGTTATATCAACTTTCTATATGCAATAAGCGTTGTGTATGTGTGTTGTACGAATAAATTATATAACATGATAATTACTTGACGTTAACGTCACCTACGACACAATAAATTAACATATAATTCGATGAATGCGGTATTGATTCTGGGTGGATCTTAATGCCACATGTGTTAATATAATAATCATACATAATTATTTATTGTCACCATGTAATAGGTATGCATAAAGCAAAGGTGATAACTCAATGCTGCGGAAGCCCCTGGACTATCAATAAAAAATTAATAACACAAACATTCTTTTCTTTCCTTTTCTCCTTAGCCTACATATTCTGCTATATGTCTATCTACATATACTCTATCTATCATTGCTTAGCCTTCTTTCGCGAGCGTATAATATTTAAAGATGAAGGATTTGCTTTTATAAGAAACAGGTAAAGGTACGTTCTTCCATAGCGCGGCATCAGGTAAACCGAGCCAAGTTGTGCCGAGAAACATACGTGAGATCACGGGCGGATCCAATCCATGAAAACTGAAAAGGGCAGATCTGTTAAATCTCCCGTTTCTGCCGGCTTTTGGAACCCACCTCCCGTTCTCCCGCGCGGGAAATGATTCCTCCCGTTTTTATGCTTCCTATCGTTTTCCCAGATTTTCTGACCACTCTCCGTTTTTACAAAATACATATTTCCCCATTTCTGGTGTGGCGGAAACTTTCCGAATACCAACACTGTTAATATCCGTGTCGTTGCATTCTCTCGCCACCGGAATCATGCCATAGACATTTTAATTGGATGGAAGTTATCACGTGGTCTGCAAACGACCAATCTTTCTAGAGATTTGTATATGATTGATGTCAGGGATACCGGTCTGTAGTTTGATGTAATTGCTCTAAATGAAATAAAGACAAATAATGGAGAAATACCAAATCCAGAGCTACTCCAAAGCTCAGACGTATCTGGAATCAAACGTGCCTTCATAGTAGGAGACTTCAATCTGAACAGAATAATGTGTCCGACCCACCAACAGAGAGGCTTCTGGTGAACATCGGTTCGTGGAAGCAAACAGGTACCACCACCAACATGTTCAGAAGCTAACACGCTACAGACAAGGACAACAACCAACATTGGATGATCTCATCTTCACATCAGAAGAAAACACAATTAGCAACCTCACCTATGGCCTAGGAAGCGGTGATCACATCAGCCTCAGCATGGCCCACACCTAGGAAACGGTGATCACATCAGCCTCAGCTTGGACTTAAACGTGTTTGTGAGACGACAGCAATCAAGTACGCGGACAGTGTACAATTGTGACAAATCAGACTTTGATGAAATGCAAATGCTTCTCAACCTAGATTTGGAACATAACTAGTTGAAATGACCACACACGACGCAATGGACAAGTTAGAATCCATCCTCAAGGAAGGATTAGAAGAATGTGTGCAACATCGTACCATCACTAACAACTTTCACTTCAAACCAATATGGATGAGACAAACAGCTCTGAGAAAGGTGAGGAAGAAGCACAGCTCTTGGATCAGATACCTGAACAGTAAGGGTGGACAGGACTATCAGGCCTATATCAACTACAGAAACACCCTAGTTGTCGTAGATTGGATTAGATTGTTGCCAAATATATTTCATAACAACAGCATTCATTTTGGCATCATCTCGCACACTATTTATTGCTTAATTCTCATTGGCTGAAAATACAATATTGACCAGGCTGGTCACTAGAGGGCAGCAGCTAAGCAGCTTGCTCAGTTTATGACACTAGGAGTGCAAGAAGAACAGCAAGGGAATTTGAAAATACACCAGGAATAGGACAAACACCAGAGTTGGCCTGGGACAACAAGCCACATAGGCACTAAACCAGCAGTTCTTCAGAACAGTCTCCAAGGAAGACAATACTAGCATCTCAGTTGCTCAGTTCATCATACCTGCTAAGTAGAGAATTGTATAGTAAACATTTAGTGCATTCTATCGGTTTTCTACGGCACCTCGATGATCTCTCTCCGGAAGATATTGTAAGTCTTTCCGGGATTCTCGTTTGTTGTCCTATTATCTATTCGCTGTCTTTTATGCTGTAATATATTCTGTGGACTCTAATAATTGTAATGATACCCGTCATTATGTGCTAGCTGCAGGTTAGCAAAAGGACACATGGCGGCTACATGACATCTCGTGTTTGTACTGATGCCGAATACACTACTAAAGAACCATTATCAATTCGTGTTATGTATTACAAGCTACCAGAACAACAGACATAACGCGACATGGCGGCAGCGGTGGGATATTGAATGTGTAACGTGATGTAGCCTATAATTATAGCCATACAACGAACATTGTCTACGAACCAGCATTCTCGAAATCCGTGTCAATAAGGTCAAAGGTGACGTCAGGCGCTGTACACACTCGCAGGCCTAGAACATTCGAACAATAACATTCACGTTGAGCTATAAGCTAGTCGTGACTCAGAACAACAGTCAGACAGCTGTACGCTATCATTCAGTGTTATGCACCCTGTAAGCGCTGAGACTTATAAAAGCAGTCCTATAGCTATACAGTAGCTATGCAGTGCTACGCGTACCGCACGTAAACGCCAACGGGCAACGGCAACAGTAACGCGATATAGCAACATAGACCACGTACCACGAATGGACTGGTCAGTACCAAATCCAGCCGAAACTTTCAAACTCTTCAATCAGAGAATTGATCTATATTTCAAAGCTAAACGCATCGAAAGCGCAGATCAAGTCGTCCACATTCTGCTTCAAGTTGGCGACGAAGGTTTGCGACGCTACAACTCTTGGACACTGTCCGAAGAAGACAAGAAGGATCCCAATAAGATATTCGCAGCTTTTGAAGAGCAGCTTGAACCACTTGAAAACTACTGGATTAGTCGTTTGAAACTGACACATTACAGGCAGACGCGCGAAGAATGTTTAGATGACTTCATCAACAGGTGCAAGCTACAAGCTTTAAAATGCGACTTTGTTGATGACGAGTTAAATGAACGTCTAATTGAACTAATCATTACAAGCACACCGATTGCTGACTTTCAAAAAGAGCTACTGAACAAGCCGAAAGGCATGAAACTTCACGAGGTAATAGCTCTTGGACGAAGCTATGAAGCATCAGCAACACACGTCAAACAACTACAACAATTGCATAGCGGCGGTCAGGCGCAACAGATGGACGTCATCCGAAACAAACGGGAAACATGCTGCAAGAACTGTGGTCAAAGTCACCCGTACGGAAAACAGTACTGTCCAGCTAAAAACGACATTTGTCATGCTTGTCAGAAACGCGGGCACTGGGCAAGGTGTTGTTTGACAACGAAATATGATCAACGTAGTGCAAATTCACCCGCTAGAGGGCGGCGCTCAACACAGCAAACAACAAGCTCGTTCGATAGAGGGAGGCACCGAACAGTGCATCCCCACAAACGCTATGCAACGCAATATCAAACACGCGATACGCATCGACCTGACAGACGCAATCAACATCTTCACACAGTGGATGAACAAAACGACTACGATGACACCAGGTCACAAGCAAATGATTTTTCATTCAATGTAGTCCACATGTCAACTTCAAACAGGAATGAGGCATATGCTACTCTGAAAATACGGCTATACAACAGGCCAGGCATGCACAACTTCACGCTGAAAGTTGACACAGGCGCTCAAGCGAACACAATGCCATTCAGAACATTCAGGGACATGTTTCCAGAACAACTTGACAAAGTTGGAAATCCTCGTGTAGGCTGTCTACAACCAACAGGAAGCATTCTAACGGCATACAATGGCGGTTCCATTGTATGCAGCGGTACTGTCGACATCAACTGTTCCTACGATGGACGAAAATGGAGAAACACGAAGTTCTTTGTGGTCGATGTGCCCGGACCTGCGATCCTAGGACTGTCCACATGTGAGGCCCTACATGTCGTCACACTGCATTGTGCGTTGAGCAACGAGACACCACAGCCGCAGAAGATTAACAACATCAGAGACTTGATGAATCAATATCCACAACAATTTGATCGGATCGGCGAGTTACAGAAGACGCACAAGCTGGTGGTCGACTCGAACGTGCCTAGTCGCATTGACCCACCACGCAGAACTCCTATCGCTCTGAGAGACAAAATCAAGTCAGAACTGGACAAAATGGTTAGCCAGCAGATCATTCGCACCATCGAGGAACCAACAGATTGGGTCAGTTCATTGACTTATGTCACCAAACGAGACGGCAGCATCCGGGTGTGCCTTGACCCGCGACAGCTGAACAAAGCGTTGATTCGTCCTAGACACGAAGCGCCAACGTTGGATGAACTCAATCACAAGTTCGCGAATGCCAAGTTCTTTTCCAAACTCGACGCGAAGGCGGGTTACTGGTCGATTAAACTAGACGACGAGAGTCAGAAGCTGAACACGTTCCAGACGCCATTTGGGCGGTACTGCTTTCTGAGGCTCCCATTCGGACTCTCTGTGAGCCAGGACATATTCCAACTGGAAATGGACCGAATCCTCGAGAAGTGCAACGGAGTCTGCGGGATCGCAGATGATTTTGTGGTGTATGGCACAACCGAAATCGAGCACGACCGCAACTTGCTGCAGTTCATGGACATCGCTAAACAGCATGGTCTAGCACTCAACTCAGCCAAGTGCGACATCAAGTGCAACAGAGTGTCATTCTTTTGTCAACTCTACACCAGCGAGGGAATCAAGCCGGACCCTCAAAAGGTGAATGATCTCAGAGCAATGCCCGTACCAACCACAAAAGCGGAGCTGCAACAGTTCCTGGGCTTCATTACGTACCTGTCACGTTTCATGAAAGCATTCAGCGCCAAATCGGCTGTGCTGAGAGATCTGCTACGCCAAGATTCAGACTTCGTGTGGGAAACGCATCACCAACAAGCGTTCGTTAACCTCAAGAACGAAGTGTCTGATAGCTCCTTGCTACACTACTATGATCCCCGTAAACCGGCGTACCTCCAGTGTGATGCAAGCTTGAGAGGTATTGGAGCTGCACTCCTGCAACCAGACGCTGATGGCGAGCTCAGACCCGTCGAGTATGCCAGCAAAAGCCTCACACCTACTGAGCAACGATACGCGTGCATCGAGCGTGAACTCTTGTCGATCGTATTCGGAATGCAACGATTCCACACATACTTATACGGACGAGATTTCAACGTCATCACGGATCACCGACCGCTCCTGATGATTACCAACAAACCCATCGCATCTGCTCCGCCAAGACTACAGCGGATGTTGATCAACTTACATAGATACAACTTCACGATGACGCACAGACCCGGTTCGCAGAATCAACTCGCAGATGGCTTGTCACGATTACCAAGTCCAGACAACGTTACGACCATTGACCTTGACTTGCGAGTAGATCTGGTTCGTTTTTCAACGGAACGACTGGATCAAGTCAGGCGTGACACATCGCTGGACGCAGTGCTGAATCAGCTATTGGAGACAATCGTAGCAGGCTGGCCAGAAGATGTCAAGGATCTACCTAGCGACATTCGATCGTTTTGGAGTTTCCGAGACCAACTGTCCGTTGAGAATGGGCTAGTGTTGAAAGGCCAACAACTCGTCATTCCCCGCACGCAACAGCCTGAGATCCTGCGACAACTACACACTGCTCATCTCGGTAAAGAGAAGACAAAGTTATTGGCAAGAGACACAGTGTACTGGTTGAACATCAACAAAGATATTGATCGGCTTGTGCAGACTTGCAACGTCTGTCAAGAGCACCAGTCATCGCAGGTACCAGAGCCTCTACTGCAACATGATATTCCATACAAGCCATGGAGCGTGTTGGGAACTGATCTGTTCGAGTTCGAAGGGCACCAGTGGTTGATAATCGCTGATTACTACACCAAGTATCCGATCATCAGACAACTACCAAACCCATCCCCAAGTAGTGTCGTGGTGAATGCCACAAAAAAGATCTTCGCCGAGTTCGGAATCCCCGACAGAATTGTAAGCGACAATGGCCCGCACTTTGCTAGCGAGGCCTACCGTGAGTTCGCACGGATGTGGCAGTTTGATCACATCACAACTTCACCTAGACGGCCGCAGGGAAACGGTTTTATCGAACGACAAGTGCGGACAATCAAATCCTTGCTGAAGAAATCGAAACAATCCGGCACGGACTATCAACTCGCTCTTCTCCACTGGCGTACCATTCCCATCAACGCAAATCTAGCGAGCCCAGCGCAGCTGATCATGGGAAGACGCCTAAAGTCAACAATCCCTGTGAGAATTCGAAACGACGTCCCAAACAAAGACGATGTACACCTCGAGCTGCAGCGAAGACAAGTCTCACAGAAACACGATTTTGATCGACGAGCACAATCTACTGATTTGCCTCCCCTTTATCCCGGCCAGCAAGTTCGTGTTCAACACCCGACAACAGGACGCTGGGACCCTGCAACTGTTCGCGCAGAATCAGCCGAGCCACGGTCGTACATTCTACGGAACATGAACGGGAAAGAGTTCAGAAGAAACCGTCAGCATATCCACGAGAGTCGTCAACTTCCGCAGACTGTTGAAGCTACTGAGAAGACACGTGCAACACCAAAGCCATTACCAACCGTGTCAACAGAAACCGAGTTGCTGAACACAGTCGCGCCAACACTTCCGCCATCAACTCCTGCACGATACACCACGCGAAGCGGTAGAGTTGTGAGAAGTCCGCGACGACTCGAATATTAGGACTTGAGCCATATCCTTGCGCATATATTTTTTTAGTCATGTAGCTAGTATTTGCATTTCACTTTTGAACAGTTATGAGCACGATACTTAGTTCGTACTTGACATTTACACGTTTGCCATTTCTTGCACTTTGCAATTGTTTTTTTTATTATTTCTTCTTTTCAAAAGAAGGGGGATGTAATGATACCCATCATTATGTGCTAGCTGCAGATTAGCGAAAGGACACATGGCGGTCACGTGACATCTCGTGTTTGTACTGATGCCGAATACACTACTAAAGTATCCATTATCGTTCCGTGTTATGTATTACACGCAACCAGAACAACAGACATAACGCGACAATAATGTTGTTATGTTCATCTCCGACTATAACTCACCAGATTCAGTCACAGCAGAAATTTCGTAATTCATGTAATACAAATTTGTTAGTACTGGTTTTAATATTATTTAATAACGACACAGTAAAATTCCTAGAGTGTCTACAATCATAAGAACTTATAAATTGACAACACATATGTTTGTTAATCAGAAGGAACAACTGCGTCAGACAGATTTGTAGAGTCAGAAATGTAATTTCCCAATTAATTGTCCCTTAAATAATTATTTAAATATCAGATCTCTCTTCAAATATTAAACACGTACTACGGATTATCGCTAGAACGCTAGCCTCGAAAACTGCTCAATGTGTGGAATAAGTCGAAAATCTTTAATATTTATGCCTAACAAGATGTCTATGTATACAAGTGTCTAGACGCACATAAGCCCTCAAAGCTCATGCCCCCAAACGGACTGTTTTGAGTAAAGTAAACAGATTTGCTATGCATATAATTTGTGTTATGCCATCAGTGCGCGAGCGATAATACATGGTATCCAGTTGTTAACAACGCTGAAACGATTACCGCGAACAGTTTATATATAAAGCTCCTCACACACATCTTTAACGTGTTTTCATCGTTCTGAAACCAGAACAATATACACCGTTTGTTGTCAGTTTTGTGAGTACACCAAAAACAAAATATAAACCTATTCTTTACACAGGCATCAAAACAACCGAGGTCGCCAGTGGACACCAGAGCTGTCAGCGACAGAACCTGTGCGTCTACGATTCACTCAAGCGTGACGACCGCAACAGGTGGTGAATTTTTATGGCAGGCAAGTTGAGTTAAGGCATTTCGTCCGCACGGGAAGTTTCTCATTGATTCGGCTCTCAACAATGAATAATTCTACGTAAGTACTGCGACAAAGTATTTCTTGAGAAGAACGAGGGTGTTTAGCCGATATGTAAAACTGTTCTGTGCTATAAAATGTCGATGGATGTTGGTCGGTTGTACAATGTAGACACGCTTGTGAGCCCCGGCATCTCAGTGTAGCTGTGCATGTGTATGTGGGGGTCACTCGTTGAGTGCAGTTTATAGTTGTGTATTCTCAAGCTAGCTCAATGTGTAAATAATCACCAGTTCGCTTAAAGAAAATACAACCTGGTGAAGATGAATACGACATCGGTGATTTTGCCTGGCTCAAATTGCCATAAATCACAGTAATGTAATTTAAGTTATCTGCGTATCGAGCGGTGCACGCGGAATAGCTTTGTGTTACCTGCCACTACATTCAAGGGCGGACACAATCACTGGGTCGGTATGACACGAGGCTAGGACTGTTCAACAATAGATGAAACTGCCTCAGGAGATTGACAAGTTTTGTTTTAATGCAGTCTCTATAATCGGGTCGTTGTCAGTTCTAGAAATTATGTAAGTATCGTATAAATACATCAATTTGGAAACACCAATTTGCTTTAACTAATGACAGCTGAACTGTGTATTTTGTAAACACGAGTAGCGATTTCTAGTTCAATCTTGTCTATGCTACGAAGGAAAACCGTTACTTAAAATAATAATAAAGAATAATAAATAATCATAATAAATAATAATAATAATAGTAAATAAATAATAATAGTAACGGTTTATCGGAAAGTGCGATTCATAAATTAGGGACGTTGCATGTTTAAATCTACAAAATTACACATGGAATCGAAATTATAAATTGTTGACCACTCATACATCTGTTCGTTTGCCCCCCCCCCCCAGCGGCGTTACGCACTGATTAAGTGGAGCCACCTATAATGTGTTTACGCGTAGATTGTGATTATTTAGCTCAACTGTTCGTTGCATTCGCTAGATACATCGATATGTTTTACGCACATAAAACAGTGCAAAATAGTATAGAAAGTTACTAACACGACGACCTAGTCAAACCTGTCAAGACTATTGTCCAGTTTGGGTTGGTACACTTCACAAAAAATACACAGCGGACATTGGAGACACTTAGAATAATGCACAATCAGTGGCGTGTCTGGGATCTCTCAAAGGGGGCGCCAGTGGGGGGCGGGGCAACTTAGTCACCCATTAGTTTAGCATGTTGCCATGTAGCGGTGCACACATTTAAGCGAAGGGGGGCATGACCCAGTGGCCTCCCCTAAATACAACAAATGCCCCCCCCCCGCCAGCAATAGTCCAGGGCTATCATACCTATTTCAATAATGTTATAGTTATTGACTATTTTGAAAACACACGTAGAAGTAGTATATGTAGAAAGGGGTTTGGAGTGTAGGACAAAATCCCCCCAGGGGGAAAGCACCTTAGAAAGAACCAGTCATTGAAGGAAATACTTTTGTTTGATATTCGCTATGGGTTGAAATACGGCTTGAAACACAACTTGAAACCACCTTCGCGGTACGTAAGGGAAGGCTAATCAATCTTAAACAAAACAAATATTTCTGATTTGTATTTTTTTATACGGAGATGCCATATTAATTTTCCATAAGAAGTTGTCATTGAAATAATTGTGATTGACTGGTTGAATTTCGAATTGAACGACAGCGTAGGAATCGCCAAGTGCCAGTTTGTTTTGTTGGTTGATGTTATACGGGTAGAATGTATTGGATCATATAGTTACTAATTTAGTGGATTGTCTGTGTTCACTGTATATGAAGCAGCGTGTCAAAATAACTTCCAGTGACATCAGTGAGTATATTGTGATATGTAGTAATATTATCTGCTTAAAAATTGCTTCTGTTATATACTCAAGATTTATAATGTGTACACATTATAAATCTGTTTAATTGTAGTACTGCAAATCTCAGTAATTTCATAGTGCAAGTTCTCTACATCTCTCTTTTTGGTTGTTTTGTGGTTAGGTGAATGTGACAAGGCGGCGTTATTTGCAAGCAATGCTTAATCGTGCTGGGGGAGGCCCAGGGGGTGGGGTAAGCTTAGTAACCCATTGGTTTACCATGCTACAATGTAGCGGCGCAACGAAAAAACACGCAGAAAAAAATAAGCCTATCAGGGGGGTGAATGACTGAATGTAGGCATAGTCAAACGCCACAGTGGAGGCGTCATTCCACTGGGACAAAAACTAACTCGTCGATTTGGCCCTTTTGTGTCACAAATAATAACTTAACTGTCTTAAGATTTAAAACAGACACGCATTAACCGTTTCACATGTGTATTCCGTGACTTGCAAATGCACAATGGCGGAAAGAAGTAGAGGAAATATGCTCAAAATAATTGATTAGGGGTACGTTTGTCGTGACTAGTGGGCCATTTTTAGGTAACCCAACCCGCGCCCGTCGTCATCACAAAACGTGATACTTTAATATTTATGTTCATGCACGATTATTGTCTGGTAAATTTAGTGATACTGTATACGTATAATAACGATTATATACAAGAAATACGTGTTGATAGTGTATGTTTATCAGGCATGGCGCACTTAATTTGAAAAGTTTATTAAATTATAATGTGTGTGTGTGTGTGTGTGTGTGTGTGTGTGTGTGTGTGTGTGTGTGTGTGCGTGCGTGCGTGCGTGCGTGCGTGCGTGCGTGCGTGCGTGCGTGCGTGCGTGCGTGCGTGCGTGCGTGCGTGCGTGCGTGCGTGCGTGCGTGTGTGCTTCCACAGCCAGGCACTCACCACGTTACTCCCCCCGCAGTAGCAGCAGATGCACGCGTTCCTCAGAGGCTCGTATATGTTACGAGCAAACATGGAGCTGGCCGACAGCAAAGACGAATCCGCCGATGACATGACGGCGGCTGACACTGTCCCGAGACCGATGATGGCGACCGGAAGTGGCCTCAGATACTGTATGACGAGCGGAAGCACAAGCTTGTAGTCACCGGACGGAATTTGTGTGTGTGTGTGTGTGTGTGTGTGTGCGTGCGTGCGTGCGTGCGTGCGTGCGTGCGTGCGTGCGTGCGTGCTTGTGTGCGTGCGTGCGTGTATATTTCTTTCTTTCTTGCCCCTTCCTGGAAAAATTTCTGCGGACGCCCCTGTCTACATCTCCCCGTTAACGGTTATATGTATACGCGAAAAAAATTATGATGCATGTGAAACTTCATCTAGCATTCGCTAACTACACGAATGATCTAAACGATCAGTCAACCGAAGAAATGACACACTAGAACACATTCTGAGTTAACCACTGGCGTGACATTCTTGGCTAGTTTTTATCATCTCTCTTCGGTGCATAGCCCGAAACTATGACGGTCGTTTCGGCTGAAATACATGATTTATAAAGATTCAACCATTGCAACGACAGATGGAGCGATGACGGTGCGACCACTGGATACACTCGCGGAGACCTGAACATAACGGCGCTCGTGGTCGTCATTGCCTTCTATCTCGTCATCTTCCTCATCGGCGTCTTCGCGACATGGAAGTCGAAGACGTGGAAGACAAAGAAAACCGAAGACGTGATGTTGGCGAAGCGGGATATCGGCGTCTTCGTCGGCATCTTTACGATGACAGGTGTGTGAGTTTAACATGGGCGGATTCATGCGAACCTACTTCATCGTATAAACTGTCCTCAAATCCTCAATATGGAAATCAAATTTAAATGTTGTAAAGCGTATTAGGAATAACGTGAATGTGTCACTTTCCCTGGTTTAAGTACCTGTGATATGTTAATAATATTTTTTATACTAACGTTTTTCTTACTATGCGTTTTATCAGCTCCTCTTTTTTGCTGTTTATTTTTTTTTAATATGTATATTATATATTTAATTTATGCAATTTCATGTCAAACTTACTTATTATTATTATTTACTGTAATTTACACGAAAAACCTCTTTCGAAATCCATACGTCAAAGTAGGAACTGAATTGTTGCATAACCCCACAGTTCCGTATATATGTGTAATTACCTCATTTGCATACTTAAAGTCAACATGAGACAACAGATTAGCTGCTCAATCGATGCTGAACATGTACTTAAAGTTAATCCCCGCTACTTGATTTATCATGTTATGGTACTGTTGTGTGGCCTGGGCTGAGCACTATATAAGGATCGACACAATAAAGGTGGAATGTAACCAGGGAACCTTAGTCATGAATACAGACAAACGGGAGAGTAACAATCCGATAACCTCAGGTCATTATTTTAAAAAATACCAGTAGAGTGGAACCACGTCTATGTTTAGAACGTGTTGAATGTCTCGTGTCACGGTTGGTTGCGTTCGCTGGAAACATCTGCTCCTTAGTTTAGCTTTAGCGAGTGCATGAGTGCAAAAATGTAAATTTTTTATTAAACGAACTTACGCTTATATGGCCTGTGCTAATTAGGATGACAAATACGTGATGTTACGAGTACAGAGGTGTTGTTGCCGCGCGCGCGGTAATCTGGGAATAACCTTGTTGTGTCTTAGGAGACATCCACAAGGCAAGTCCCGCTTAGGGGGGTGGGGGTCTATGGGCAAGCGTGACGAAGCGTTACATGGGGTGGGTGGGTCTCTGGGCCATCGTTACGTAACGATTTTTAAATTGTTGGCTTGTCTAGCTGTCAATATCCGACAGATAGCTGTAATTGTTAAGCAATTTTTTATATTTCAAAAGCATTTCAACGACAAACTAAGATGTTTGTCAAAACGAACGTAATTATACAGGGGTGCACATGCCAGGGTCACGAAGCGTTACAAGGGGTGGAGGTCTCAAAAACGTCCAAAAAATTACATAATACATAAACTGTATCTATATACTCATATCCAGAGTAGGACACTGTGCTGGAACATTTAGCATTTCACTAAAATGATACAACTTAAATTGTGATTACTGTAGGTACTACATTAGTGCATGACATTATGTTTCCAGCAACTTGGGTTGGAGGAGGCTATATCAACGGAACAGCCGAATATGTGTTCACTCCTGGCTACGGCCTGGTCTGGTGTCAAGCTCCCGTCGGATACAGCATCAGTCTCTGTCTAGGTGGGTCACGTTTGTGACACGTAGTGCGAACATTTAGGGGTTATCCAGAAAGTACGTTTGACCTTTTGAGCCCCCCCCCCAACCACCCACCCAACCACCCCCTTGTCACGCTTCATTACGCCAGCCTCTACACACACTAGAACCCTGCACGGGTCTAAAATTTCAGCTCAAGCTCGGCTCGCAATTAGCAGTTGGAGCCCAGGCCCGGCCAAAGTCCGGAAAATTATATAAAACCCAGCCATACAAAGTAGAATTTAGGCCCAGGCCCGATAACGTTTGGCCCAGGTCAGGTTCGGCCCGGCGCGCATGTTTCAGGCCCATACCTGCGGGTCAAAGACGGGTAACACAAATAAGCTGTATTCATAATATGTATGTATTGTTTTATTAAATATAATATTTAAAAAAACACTACTGATATATAACATTGTATGTGAACATTGTACAATGTCTACTTTCTCGTGAATACTGAACCTGTCTATTATTGTATACTACTACATGTTGCTGTGGAGGAATACACTGCTGGGTCTGATGCTGCTCTAATGGGACATTTTAACCATGGACACATACAATGGAAATCTCTAGAGGGTACAGGGGGTGAGGACCAACAAATTTTATTCTTAATTCAGGAGAGCTTCCTTACTCAGCATGTGCTAGAACCAACCAGGGGAGAAAACGTATTAGATATAGTTTATCATCACAAAAATAATTAGTGGCCAATGTAAAAATACATGAACCATTGGGTAACAGTGACCACAATCAAATACATTTTGACATCAATGTAAAATCAGAATGAGAAAGTAAAAATAAAAATACGTATTGGAGAAACTTCCACAAAGGTAACTATAAAGATATGAGAAAATACTTAGCAAAGCTAGATTGGAATAACATGCTGATGAATAAAACCGCAATTGAATGTTGGAATATTGTAAAATATGAACTTGAGAGTATCATCGGTAAATTTGTTCCCTTGAAAAAAACAAGGAAAACGGTCTAGAAAGAAACATTTGTCAAAAGAAGCTATTAGAAAAATGGTGTTTAAGCAAACTATTTGGAGGGTTCATAGATGTACCAGAAAGGATGAAGACTACACAAATTACAAAGAGGCACCTAACCTAGCTACAGCTGAAATTAAAAAGAACCTTTGAAAACAAATTGGCAGGTAATATAAAAAATTACACCAAGAGTTTTTTGCTTATGTAAGGAGTAAACAGAAAGTTCGAGATAAGGTCGGCCCACTGGAAAACAACAGGGGAAACATAATTTCAGAGGGGTTTCAAATGGCAGAGGTCCTGAATGAATATTTCAGCTCAGTATTTACCACAGAAAATATCAGCTCACTTCCAATTCCATTTACTAAATTTGAGGGAAATAAATCAGAACATTTAGGGCAATTATTTGTAACTCCTGTAATGATAGCAAATAAAATTAAGAAGATGAAAGATAATAAATCACCTGGAGTTGATGGTATACCATCAAAACTGCTTAAGGAAATTGTTGAGCAAATTAATACACCACTTACAAAATTGTTTATCTTGTCACTAGAATGGAAAGAAGCAAACATTACACCACTATTTAAGAAGGGATCGAGGAACAAGCCAGAAAATGATAGACCAGTGAGTTTAACATCAGTTGTATGTAAATTACTGGAAACATTAATTAGAGACCACATGGTGGAATTCCTTGTAAAACATAATTTAATAAATACATCTCAACATGGGTTCCTAAAAGCAAGGTCATGTCTAACCAATCTCTTATGTTTTTTTGAAGAAATTACAAATTGGGTAGATGACGGGTCACCAGTGGATGTCTTCTTACATTTTCAGAAAGCTTTCGATAAAGTGCCACACAAAAGATTGATACTTAAACTAAAAGCCCATGGTATAGGTAATGATGTAATCAACTGGATAGTAAAGTGGCTTACACACAGAAGACAGAGAGTAATAGTAGACTGTGAGATTTCAAACTGGAAATCGGTTTTGAGTGGGGTACCACAGGGATCAGTATTAGGCCCTATACTGTTTTTAATATATATAAGGTGACATATCTAGCAAAGTACTCAAATTTGCAGATGACACAAAATTATTCAGAAAGGTTACAAATGATACAGATAAACACAGTTTACAGGATGATCTAGATAAATTAATTAAATGGTCAGAAAAATGGCAAATGTTATTCAATTTTGGGAAGTGTAAATGTATACACATAGGACATGGAAACATGGACGAAGAATATAAAATGGGGAATGCTATACTAAGTAGAACCACATAAGCAAAGGACTTAGGAGTAACATTTAGTGCTGACATGAAAGTTTCAGAGCAATGTGGGATTGCTGCTTCAAAAGGAAATCACATTCTAGGGCTAATTAGGATAACTATCATGTATAAGGAGAAACAGCTAATTGTACCCCTGTACAAAGCAATTGTTAGACCACATTTGAAATATTGTATTCAAGCATGGAGGCCGTATCATCAAAAGGACATATACAAGCTAGAAAGAATACAACGAAGAGCAACCAAAATAATTCCAGAATTTAGAGACCTTATTTACGAAAGTCGCTTATTACAATGTGGTTTGACAACACTGGAGACCAGGAGACTAAGAGGAGACAAAATAGAAGTATTCAAAATAGTGAACGGTTATGAGGATGTTGATAGGAATATGTTCTTCAAACTTAAAGAAGACTTTAGAACAAGAGGACACAACGCAGCATTAGTTAAGGAGCAGTGTAGGTTGGACATGAGAAAGTACTCTTTCTCACATAGGGTGATAAATGAATGGAACAAACTGCCAAATGATTGTGTTAATGCTAGTAGTTTGAACATGTTTAAAAATAGAATTGACATATATTTGATAAGGGTGGGCTGCACATAGATGAGAAAATTGTTGGACTCTCGATAAGCCAATGGCTTCCTTGTCCACTTGCCATCTGGAACTTGTTGTTTGGGATGGCAATCTTGTTAAATCTTTCTAGCGACAGTCCCTGCCACATTGAAGTTTCGTCCCTTCCCAACATGTACTAACAGTCAGTACAGCCATCTCACTGTCCAAACCTTTAAGCAAATATGCCTGACCACTCGAACCTTATCTCATTGCCTTCCTCCTTGGACAAGGTTTATTTACAGAGATTGGTCAATTAAGTCGCCTGCTGCTAATTTCCGTTGTTTGAGACAGGAAGTCTTGAATGGAATGTACCCTTGAATCATTATGAAATAGGTCACTTGTGGAACAGGCGAGGATGGGTGATGAGGAATCGAACAACCAAGGTGGCAAAGAACAAACCCAAAGTAGTAATCGGCACGCAAGGAGGATCTGCCTTAAACATGAAATTTGGGCGATTTGTTTCGGTGTTTGTGTCCAGACTGGATCCTAACACCATCTGAGCTTGAACACTAAATGTTTATTGATTTCTATAGCACCATATTTATACAATAACATTCTATGGTGCTGTACAGTACAATAAATAGCATAGTAGAAAGTTAAAACAAAATAAGCATTCAACATAATACAAATATTGATATGAAAAAGTAAAACTATAAAATGAGTAAAATTAGTAATTTCAGTAGAAACTTCCGACATATAAGTATCTAACAGGTGTAAATGTATTTAAATTAGTAAAATTAATAAGTTAATTGTATGCAATTATAAAATAGTGGGTCTTCAGTTTGCTCTTAAAAATACTGACATTGTTGCAGCTGCGAACATCTTTGGGAAGGAAGTTCCAAAGTTTCGGTGCAGCAACTTTAAAAGCACGATATCCCAGTGTTTTCCGTTTTGTCCTTGGTACATCAAGTTTAAGATAATCCTGACCGTAATGGATGTTTCTAGGAGTCCTTTTTTTCGACATATATTCTAGTCCATGGCCGTGTAATGAATTAAATGTCAGTAGGCATATCTTATATTTAACACTCTGGCTGCGGTGTTTTGAACCATTTGTAATTTCCGAATACGGTATTTTGGTTACCCGATCAAAAGAGTATTACAGTAATCAATATGGCAGTGGACCAGAGTGTGTATCGGTTTCTCTGTACTCTGTTGATCAAGAATTTTTCAGATTTTTCCGATGTTATATAGTTGCGCACAGGCTGCCCGACATTTGAACTCACAGGCTGCCCGATATTAGAACTTAACATGTTCTTCCATAGATATGTGTTTATCGAAATAAGCGCCCAAATTTCGTACACAATTCAGTGCACGTACCTCATAGTCCCCGATGTTAATGGCCGTGTTGGTGCACTTTGCTAGTTGTTGCGGAGTGCCGATTATTATGTACTCAGTCTTGGAGTTGTTCATTTTGAGTTTCATGCCTTGCATCCAGCTATTGATGTCTCTAATGCATCGTTCTATGGAATCACAGTTACTGTATAAAGAATCAGGATGGGAACCACAGTAAACTTGATGATCATCGGCGTAGGCATGCCCCAGCTTCCCATGCTGATCAATGACAGAGAAAACAGGGCTAGAGTACTCTGTGAACTCAACAGGACCTAGGCATGAGCCTCGCGGTACTCCTTGGTCAAGTTTAAATTGCTCAGATGCCGTACCATTGATACAAATACGTTGCGACCTTGATTGGAGATAAGAGGAAAACCAATTTAGAGCTGTGCCCGATATTCCAAAAGAGAAATTCATGATATTTAATAAAATATCATGGTCCACTGTATCAAAAGCCGACGACAAATCAGTTAAAACCAGTTGTGTTACCTTCTGTTGATCCATGTTTAGAAGAATGTCAGACTGGACCTTAACTAGAGAGGTTTCTGTAGAATGCCATGGTCTATAAGCAGACTGACAAGGTGGCAGAGGAAACCCACAGTCTGAGTGTAGACAAAGTTGGTTTACAACAGCTCGCTCGGTTAGTTTTGACACAAACTGGAGATTCGATACAGGACGATAGTTTTTTTTAGAAAAATATCCAATCCTGCTATTTTAAGCAGCGGCACTACAATTGCAGTCTTCCACTCGTGTGGGGATTTCCCAGTAGCAATAAAGAGATTGATTATGTGCGTGAAGAGTGGCAGTAATTCCTCCATATACTCTTTGACCAATTTGGTTGGCATGGGGTCAAGAGCACAGCTGGTTGTTTTAGATTTCATAACCAACTTGCGCACATCATCCTCGGAAACTACCGCAAATGTATCTAACTTAGCACACACACCCTCCTCTCTGAATGGTATATATGGTGCTTCGGTAACACCGATGTCCGTTTGAATAGCATCTATTTTATCTTTTAAAAAGTTGCCAAATTAGTTTACAAGGTTTTCCTCAGAATCATGATCAGGTAGTGGAGTACTTTGCTTCTTACCACACATGGTGTTTATGAGGCCAAATAATTTCGTCGAATCACCCTTAGCTTCTAAAATTAAGTGAGAGAGATTGTCAGTTCGTTTGGTATTCAGTGCATTGATGTACTTGTTCCTAGCACGGTGGAATGACAACAGAGTTTCATGATTTTTATCCCGCCTCCAGATTTATTCAGCTTTCCGTCTCTGCGACTTTAGCGATTTGAGTTCATCGTCGAACCATTGTACCAATGGCTTAACAACAATAGTTTGGGATGTGATGGGTGCATGCCTATCCAACAACTGTCTCAGTTCCCTATTGTAGTGATATCCTTCAGGTCAGTACTAAAATTACTATTATCGATTTGTTTCAGTTTCCTCTGTGATATCGTACGTGTCTCTAAGGCAAGTCTGGGCATGTTTACTCTTATAACACACAGCCATATGATCCGACACCATGTAGTCAGCCACGGGGTAACTAAGCAGAAGTTCACGATTATACGTAGTAATATTTAAATCTAAAATGTAACCAGATATATGCGTTGGAACCGTAACATGCTGTGTTAAGTCATACATACTAAGTACATCACACATTCTAATTGCATCAGCATCTGTGTCAATATCCATATGAATATTAAAATCACCAGCTATCAGGAGTGAATGAGGGGTCTGAACTGCATGTGACAAATATGTCTGAAATTCCTCAAAGAAAGTAGCAGTTGTAACACGATGTTTTTCCGAGTATGGTGGTTGGTATATTACATGCACATCAACTTTCGTCTTTTGACATAATAATTCATAATTACCATGCTCAAAGGAGTTGAGTTCGCCAGATGACTGAATTTTACACTGAATACCAGTCTTGAAAAGTACACCAACCCGTATATCTATATATATCTTGTGTTACATTCTAAATGCTGACTGTATGACAAACAAACGCAACGCAATATTTAAGAATAACGTCTACATATAAAGCTTATTCCGAATTTGCCCCCTCTTGCTTTGTGCAGAGTTGGAATAACACCGTTATTATTATTCAAACTGATATGTACAGGCGTGGTTTTCATAGTGTTTAGCCTAAGAACGTGTGTTAAATTATAAATGCTAACTGTGTGACACCAACGCAACGCAATATCTTTGATTAGCGTATACTTATAAAGCTTATTCCGACTTTGCCCCCTCTTGCATTGTACAGAGTTGGAATAATACCGTTATTTCATTCAAACTGATATGTACAGGCGTGGTTTTCATAGTGTTAACCTAAGAACGTGTGTTAAATTATAAATGGTAATTGGGTGGCCGCCTCGAAACAAGCAAGAATAGTATTATTCCTATCCGACAGTGACGTATGTAGCTCGTTTGGGAATGACAAGCACACCACCATTTGGTCTTTGTAGATGCTCAACGATTTGGTCATATTTCGTCTCTGACATCACTTTCGAATTTTTTACTGATAGAAAATTGGTCACTACTTCGGACATGCAAGTCTTATGATCATTAGCCATATTGAAACGATAAGATGTTTACTATACTATATCGTCAAACGTCACAAGTCACATTGTTATATACAAGATAATTCAATCAACGAAACATTTAACACTAAATAAATTATCGCAAACAATGTAATATAATGATCATAATATGTACGCAAATGAAAAGTCAGTCAGGCACGTGTAATGAAATAAACCACACATATGCAACTCGAACAATGTACGTCTCACCACTCCGAATATTGCCGAGCGACTGACAGATCTATCATCTCCACTTGGGTGGGTCATTATGGGATTCCCATAATGACCCACAATCCACTTTGCCCTGTACAGCATCACCAGATGTTAGCCAATTCTCTGTCACCAGAACGACGTCAATGTCATCATTCACTACGCAGTCACTGATGTCCGCCGTCTTATTCCGCAAAGAACATGGATTAACGAGGGCGAATTGGAGGTCCCTTGTCCGGCGTGGGGCTATGTTCACTCGCACAACACGGATCAGATTGTTTAGATTAACGCCAGTTTGATGTACTGTTCTGGCAACGCAAAAGTTAAACACATCATCGTCGTTCTCGGTTGCTGTTGCTGCTGCTGTTGTTGCCGCTGGTGCTGTCGCAGCTGCTATTGCCGTTGTTGTTGCTGCTGCTGCAGCTGCCGCCATCGCTGCAGTCACTGCTGCTGTTGTCGTTGTTGTAGTTGTTGATATTGTTGTTGTTGGTGCCGATGGTGAACTTGCAGCACACGACGTTGCGCAATCACGGTGCATACTTGAAGCTGTGCCGCGTAACAAGTCCATGTGGGGGGGGGGCAGTCATACAATTGGCACAAAGGTTGCGTCTGAAGGCAGACACTATCACTGCAATCGGTCTGAAAAAATGCGTTCCGCCTCTTTGGCCTCGTCTTGTCGGCTGCACCCTTGAAATGCCGTTGGTAGTCAATGCATGCCACAATAGTCTGCTGACTGGCTTTCCAAACACACTGCCAGCCAGTTGGTGGAGGGCCTCGGCTGAATATTGAAATGCAGACGTCATGGTTGACTGGTCACGTTCTCTTCTTGTGATGCCTGCTCTTAGGCACACGTGTCTAAAAAAAGTTGTAGGACTCTTCAAAATAAAGTTCCCACCTCGATCACTGTACCTTCTTGGCGTAGTGTGTAAAATATGGCATGCAATAATAGGGGAGGAGGAGTTATTTTACATGTTACAGAATCTATTCAGGCTTATGAAATAAAATTAGAAAGCGAAGCAGATTACGAAGAAGCTGTTTGGTGCAAAATAGTTTCAGGAAATTCAAAATTAACTATTGGATTATTTTACCGAAGGCCAAACATAAACGAAGAAGATAACACAAAAACACAAAATGCCATAAAGGAAGTTAGTAAAGAGGAATGTATCATAATGGGAGATTTTAACCATGAACACATACAATGGAAATCTCTAGAGAGTATAGGGGGTGAGGACCAACTATTTCTATTCTTAATTCAGGGGAGCTTCCTTACTCAGCACGTGCTAGAACCAACCAGGGGAGATTATGTATTAGACATAGTTGTGTCATCATAAAAAGAATTAGTGGACAATTTAAAACTACATAAACCAGTGGGTAACAATGACCACAGTCAAAGACATTTTTACATCAATGTAAAATAAGAAAGTAAAAATAAAAAAACGTATAGGAGAACCTTCCACAAAGGTAACTATAAAGATATGAGAAAATACTTAGCAAAGCTAGATTGGAATAACATGCTGATGAATAAGACCGCAATTGAATGTTGGAATATTCTAAAATATGAAATTGAGAGTATCATCGATAAATTTGTTCCCTTAAATAAAACAAGGAAAACGGTGTAGAAAGAAACACATCAAAAGAAGCTATTAGAGAAGTAGTGTTTAAGCAAACTATATGGAGGGTTTATAGGCGTACCAGAAGGGATGAAGACTATGCAAATTACAAAGAGGCACTTAACCTAGCTAAAGCTGAAATTAGAAAATCTAAAAGAACCTTTGAAAAAAAATTGGCAGGTAATATAAAAACTGACAGCAGGAGTTTCTATGCTTATGTAAGGAGTAAACAGAAAGTTCAAGATAAGGTCGGGCCACTGGAAAACAACAGGGGAAACATAATTTCAGACGGGTTTCAAGTGGCAGAGGTCCTGAATGTGTATTTCAGCTCAGTTTTTACCACAGAAGATATCAGCTAACTTCCAGTTCCATTTACTAAATTTGAGGGCAATAAATCAGAACATTTAGGGAAGTTATTTGTAACTACTGAGATGATAGCAAAGAACATTAAGAAGTTGAAAGATAATAAATCACCTGTAGTTGATGGGATACCACCAACGCTGCTTAAGGAAATTGTTGAGCAAATTAATACACCAATTGCAAAATTGTTTACTAGAAGAAGGAATAGTTCCTTCAGAATGGAAAGAGGCAAACACTACGCCGCTATTTAAGAAAGGATCGAGGAACAAGCCAGAAAATGACAGACCAGTGAGTTTAACATCAGTTGTATGTAAATTACTTGAAACATTAATTAAAGACCACATGGTGGAATTCCTTGTAAAACATAAATTAATAAATACATCTCAACATGTGTTCCTAAAAGCAAGGTCATGTCTAGCCAAACTCTTATGGTTTTTTTAAATAAATTACAAAGAGGGTAGATGATGGGTCACCAGTGGATGTTGTCTATTTAGATTTTCAGAAAGGTTTCGATAAAGTGCCACATCAAAGATTATTACATAAACTAAAAACCCATGGTATAGGTAATGCTGTAATCAACTGGATAGAAAAGTGAGTAATAGTAGATGGTGAAATTTCAAACTGGAAATCTGTTTTGAGTGGGGTAATGGACGAAAAATATAAAAGGCAGAACCACACAAGAAAAGGACTTAGGAGTAACATTTAGTACTGACATGAAAGTTTCAGAGCAATGTGGGATTGCTGCTTCGAAAGGAAATCAAATTCTAGGGCTAATTATGACAACTATCATGTATAAGGAGAAACAGCTAATTGTACCCTTGTACAAATCAATAGTTAGACCACATTTGGAATATTGTATTCAAGCATGGAGGCCATATTGTGAAAAGGACATAGACAAGCTAGAAATAATACAACGAAGAGCAACTAAAATGATTGCAGAATTGAGAGACCTTAGTTACGAAAGTCACTTATTACAATGTAGTTTGACAACACCAGACACCACGAGACTAAGAGGAGACCAAATAGAAGTGTTTAAATAGTGACCGGTTATGAGGATGTTGATAGGAATATGTTCTTCAAACTTAAAGAAGTCAGTAGAACCAGAGGACACAAAGCAGCATTAGTTAAGGAGCAATGTAGGTTGGACATGAGAAATCATAGACAGTATACGAGACAATCTAATAGGCTGCCATTTAGGCGCACAATGACAATTACGCAACGCTTATCATTATCAACGTTTATCATGGACACCCACAAACTGGCTGCCAAATGCACACAACTGAGGCAAAACATAACAGCTACGCTTCCTTCAAGGAGGAAGTCATGTGTGCCAGTCCTGAGAAGTGGCCTGCAGGTGTATACCTCAGGAAATTCTTTATCATGAAATCCTAATTATGGTGATCAACTTTGTTAGCTTTAACTGTAACGGTTTCCAGACTTTTGAACCATACACTGATGAATTATTGTCGAAGTGTTACATAATTTGTCTACAAGAATTGATGTTAACTAAGCATGAAGGAATGTGTTTTATTGAATAGCTCACATGCTGACTGTTATGTCTATGGTGATTCTCCTGTTTATGCTTCATATGGAAGAAATATTTAGATTCCAATGTGTCAATATTTGATTGTAAATATGACTGGCTATGTGTTATTAAAATAAGTGACAGCAAGAAAGAATATTTTCTGTTAAATATATATCTACCATATGCATGTGATGACAAAAGGGATGATTATAATGACTGTCTTGCAAAACTTAATTTTGTTGTCGAAAAAATAATCAGTACATGCATCACCATTGTAGGTGACTTTAATGCTAATCTCTCTAAGCAATCTATGTTTGGTGACATTTTGCTGAATTTCTGCAAGGACAACAACTTTGATATTGTGGATAAGGATATTTTCCTGCAGACACATATACATATGTTAGCTCAGCATGGAGCACAACCTCACAATATATCATGTTGTATGTTCATCTGATGCTAAGCACTGTACAAAAGATGCAGAAGTCATGTACGAATGTATATTTTCTAATCATCACCCAATGCTAGGCAGAGTCAACCTTAATATCCTGCCTGAGTGTGAGGAGAATCACTCAAATGACTTAAAACAACGTATTCATTGGGACAAACTCCCCGATAATATAATTAGATTTTACGAAAGAGGTACTAATGATGGGTTCAATAACATTACTATACCAAGTGGTGTGAAATGTACACACCCAAACTGTCTGCAGGCCAACCATGGTACTGACATTGATAATTTGTTTGATGCTATCATTAGTGTGAGAAACTGGTAAAAGGTAAACATATTGGTAGAACATTCACACCTGGCTGGAATGACCAAGTGAAAGAACTGCACGAGACAGCTAAAGATGTTTATCTTCTATGGAAGCATTCAGGTAAACCCAGATAGAAAGAGATAAATAAAAAAACTATTTAAACAGTAAAATCAAGTCACTTAATGTTGTGGGAAATGCTCAGGGTAATGACAACATAAGTGTGGTGTGACAAGAGCACTACAACCACATATTTAATATGGTGAATGGAAGTAATTGCAAAGAATTGCATGCTGATTTGTGCAGGCACAATTCTGTTCTTGATCCAAACATGATTGTTACTTCCAGTGAAACTGAAGAAATTACCAATGACTTAACGTATAATAAGTCCCCTGGACTGGATGGTATAACTAGCGAACACATGAAATTTGCTAGTCAGCAGCTTCCGTGTTATTGTCTATGTTAATGTCTGCTATCCTAATCCATGGAAATGTTCCAGGATCCATGCTAACATCGGTCATTGTTCCTATTATCAAGGAGAAAAATAAACGTATACTTAGTGAGAAGGATAACTATCGACCTATATGCTTATCATATGTATTAACAAAGTTGTTGAAAAATTCAATTATGTATAGTCGTATGGAGATTTGTCTGCAAACTACATTTAACCAATTTGGGTTTAAACCTAAGCATGTTACAAAAATGTGTGTTTTTGTCTTGAAAGAGCTCATAAAGTATTACATAAAACATGGCTCGTGTATGTGTGTGGATTTTCTGGATGCTTCCAAAGCTTTTGATCGGGTGAACCACACCCAAGTTATTTTCAAAACTACTTGAACTTGGTGTTCGTAGGTGGATTATAAAAGTACTAGGTAAGTGTTATAGCAACCAGTCATTGTGTGTCAGATGTGGATCAATGCTCTCTAACTTTTCTGTTAATAATGGTGTAATACAGGGAGGCATGTTATCCCCACTATTGTTTAATGTGTATGTGGTGGTTGCTGGGGTAAAACTGTTGTTAATCACTCCATGTATGCTGATGACATTGTTTTGCTTGCTCCCTCAGCCAAAGGGTTGCTTGCTCCCTCAGCCAAAGGGCTGCAAAGGGTTCTAGATGCTAGTTACACATATGGATGTGATAACGATATTTTGTTTAATGTTTAAAAAAATCATAAATAATGTTTTTGACACAATGAAATAAGGCCATGTGGCAAATATTATGCTGGATGAAATGGCACTGATTGAACTACAAGTACCTTGGACATATAATAAATGATACTTAGAAAATTTTACATATGGAGAATAAGCTGTTCATTTGTTGTTGTAGTAATTTGTGTTCTTTATTGGCTAAATATAGAAAGTCATCTTTGCAGCATTTTATTGTGTCATGCAATAATGCATTCAGGATTCTGCATAACCTGCCTATGAGATGTAGTGCAAGTTTTATATTTGCCAGTGCAGTTGTTGACAGTTGTAAAACTCGAAAATGTATCTATAGTTTAATGACTAGGTTGTTTTCTTCCACGAACTAAAATGTACAATGTACTCTTAATAGTGATGTGTATACCATGTCAGGTTTGTTCAGATCATGTATACGTTCATTATATATTATACTAATTATACGTAGAAATGGTGTGAATGTTCTAACCTTAATATCCTGCCAGAGTGTGAGGATAACCACTCATATGACTTAAAACAGCGTATTCATTGGGATAAACTCCCCAATAATATAATTAGACTTTATGAATAAAAAATGACACAGAGAAAGTAACAGGATAAAAATGTAATGGAAAGAAAGTAAAAGGAAACAAAGTAACACTACCATATGAATTATTATATAATTATTCATACATTTCCTTTTGCTTTTTTACTATGGACCCGGTGTATACTTCCATATGCGTTATATCTTAAATAACAAATAGTATTACTATTATTATTATGGTGCTATGGGGACCCGCTTCTATATTATATTGTTATATATTATGATGTTGTGTGTGCACTTGTATATAGCCTGAATTTTATTCTGCCCAGGCCCATTCACACTAGGTCCAGGTCCGGCCCAAACCCATCCACACTATGTCCAGCCCGGCCCAAGCACAAAATGTTTATTTTTTTAAATAACGAACGTAACGATCGTCAAGACTCTCCACCCCCGTAAAACGTTCCGTAACGCTTACACGGACACCCCCACCCCCTGAGCATGACGTAATTTATGCATGGCCCCTTACATAGAAACATCAATTATATTTTTTTTTAAATACAGACAGGCAAATATATGATCATGATCATAAGTAGTACCACCTGTCACAACGTAGAAGGAAGCTAATAGTAAGTTCCTGAAACGGCACTACGCGCTCTGATGTTTATATATTATAGCGGGAGTCGGTGTTTCTGATCTGTGTCCGCCTCTGTGATCACATATTGTATCTTAACGCAAATATCTGTGTATTTCTGAAAGAGAATATTATGTAAAAAAATATATTAACAAATACTTGCATGATCCAAGTGCCGCAGTAGGTTTGATTATCTAAGTGCGTTTGGCGATTCTAGTGCGTTTGAGCATCCAAGTACATTCGATGACTTAAGTGCGTTTGATGACCCAAGTGCCTTTAATAATCCAAGTGCGTTGACGATTCAAGCACATATTTGCTTTGAAGATCGGAGTGCGTTTGATGATACAAGTGCGTTTGTTTAATCAAGTGCGTTGGATGATTCAAGCGCATTTGTTTATCCAAGTGGGCCTACATTTGATGATCCTAGCGCGTGTGTTGATCCAGGGGTGTTTGATGATTTGATTTGTTGCAGGCGGACTAATGTTCGCGAAGAAGATGCGTGAGGCTGGCTACGTCACGATGCTCGATCCATTTGAGCAGCGCTACGGCCGCGTGATGGCAGCACTGCTCTACATCCCCGCATTGCTTGGCGAAGTCTTCTGGTCGGCAGCCATATTGTCCGCCCTCGGTCAGTCTCAGTTACTGAAGAACACAGTAATGCAACTCACCCGATTTGAGCGGAATGTTTTCTTAATGTAGTTCTGTTTTTGGCGCTTGATACGCCTGCCCTATAATATATAGTTCGCTTGGTACGGTGCACTATCAAGAGAATCAAGTGTAGCATCCATACTTCTAAACGTGTTCTGATGCAATATTCTCAACGCCCTTGAATAGCCAAACGAGAAGCCATTGGGCGCGTAGGTTTGACGCAGTTAGTAGCAATTATGTTGGTCTTTCTGGAAGAGTAGATGTTTGAACGTTTCTTGTTTGCAGTTTTTGATACTTGATATGCTTGCAATGATTAATGGTAATTTATTCCAGTTGCGTACCGTTTGTGGGGGGAAAAGAGTACTTATTGAAATCATTGTTAAATGAGGCCAGTACTATTCGACTCTTGAACTCCCTTCCTTAACACATTGTTAGTGTGAATAGTCTAGATGTATTTAAGAGTAACATTCATCAGACACTTCATTATCCAAGAATTTAGATGCAAAAAAGTTGAGCAGTATACAAGTTATTATTTTTGTATTAGCCTATCGGGCTGTCTGTATCCTCAGTATGTTGAGACTAGGCAGAATATTGGAATAAGAAGAAGGAAATGAATAAGAATTGATACAAGCCTACTGTGTTCCCTCTCCATCCACAGGTGCCACCCTGACGGTGATCGTGGGGTTGGACGACAAGTGGGCTATCATCGTCTCGGCCGGAGTCGCCATCCTCTACACCATGGTTGGCGGTCTCTATTCCGTCGCCTTCACCGACGTCTTTCAACTCATTTGTATCTTCGGCGGTCTCGTAAGTGACAAACGCATTCTACGTTATGACACGTTGCCATCTAAATGACGATCACGCATTGTATGCTCTCAGAAGCTTTGTATTAGCTAAGAGTTAGTATCGTGTATTACACGTGGCCACCTACTAGCGTATCTAGAATTGAAGTGTAACGTTTAGGAAAAAGGCTAGTTTATTTTTAACTGAAATTCAAATGAATGTATTTCGTAAATACATCATGCGCAGCACTGTTTGTAATGTTATGTTATGCGTAATAGATGGGTCTACTATCTTATTAACCCACTGTAGTGAACGCATGTTTATGAGCTGACATTTATTCTCGAACTCGGGCTGAGAACCGTAAGGGAACTGGTAGCCAAGTACATAGGGGCTCGTAAGTACAATAGCCATCGCATATGCCACATTCCTCCCAACGTTAGTTGCTGTTCCACAGTCCTGTAAAGCGTATAATAACAAAATGAACATTATCGTTAAGTGCCCAATTGGCTAGTGTCCTTGAAATAAACTGCTGCCAACTGGCATAACTATATGTAGAGTCCAGTATGAACTGAGTACTATAAATTTGCATTATACATGTTATTACAAGTCGAAACGTTTCGGTTGCTGTCTGACTCGTGTTGAACGACGTAGTTCAAACTCCGGCTCGGGCGGTGTGCGGTCGGTTGGCTGAGCTGGCCTATACGGCGCCGGCGTTGTCGGAGTCGATGTCCTGTTCTCCGTCGGAGTCGATGTCCTGTTCTCCGCCTCGGACGGCTCCGGCTCGATCGTTCGCTGTCGCGGCTCCTCCACGTAAATGGGAAGCTCACGAACCACTTGACTGCTCGACAGTCTACTTTGTAGCTGGTCGATGTGGCGTCTGGTGATCGTGCCGTCTTCAAGACGTACGGTGTATGATACCGGACCCGTCTGTGTGACAACAGTGCCTGGAGACCAGTTAGTTTTGTTGCCACGATACATCAGCGCGTACACCAGGTCACCAGGTTGATATTGTCGTGCCTGTGTGTGTTGGTCGTGTCTCTCTTTCTGTGTTGTCTGTTTGCTGATCGCTCTGCCGGACACGTCAGGTATTATCCGATCCAACCTCGTCCTCAGTTTTCGCCCAGTCAGCAGTTCTGCTGGTGATACGCCTGTTGTGGTGTGTGGCGTGATTCTGTAGTCGAGTAAGAAGTGAGCGATTCGTGTCTCGAGATCACCTTGTAGGCGTTGTACCCCTCCCTTGAGGATGCCCACGGCCCTCTCGGCGAGGCCGTTCGTTGCTGGGTGATGGGGCGCACTGGTTACGTGTATTATACCATTGCGTCGGCAGAAACTCTGGAACTCTTCACTGACGAAGCCTGTAGCGTTGTCACTCACGATGACATCCGGTATGCCATGTGAACTGAAGATCCATTTGAGTTTGCTGATCGTGATGGCTGACGTAGACCCAGAAGTCGTGTAGGCTTCAATCCACTTGGAATGCGCATCTATGACCACTAGGATCATCTTTCCCATAACCGGTCCGGCATAGTCGATGTGCACTCGTGACCACGGTCTTTCAGGGAATGACCATGGCTGCAGTGGAGCTTCTGTAGGCTTATGGCGGCTTCGCCTGCACATGTCGCACGAGTTGACTGTTCTTTCAATGTCACTGTCAATGCCGGGCCACCACATGAAACTGCGGCCCACGGCTTTCATACGCACTATGCCTGAATGTGCGTTGTGTAACTCCTCCAGCATCGCATTGCGGTAGCGACTGGGAATGACTACAGGTGCGCCCCACATGAGACAACCATCAGTGATGCTGAGCTCGGTCCTCCGTTTATGGTAGGGCTTCAGTAGATCATTGTCCTCGAGTTGTGGGAAACCATCTCTCGCTCTCATGAAGACTTTAGATAGTATCGCGTCACGCATCGTCTCATTGCGAATGTCGCAAGACGTCACAGGCGACATGTCCATATACTGCATTGCTAGAATAGTCTCTCCTGGCACCGGCACGTGTGTCGGTGCGCCACCTAGCGGGAGGCGGCTCAGTGCGTCGGCCTGGGGTATACTCGACCCCGGCCTGTGAACGATCTGGTACTCATAGGCTGCCAATGTCAAAGCCCATCGCTGCATACGAGGAGATAGCATTTGCGGTACTGCTTTCTGCTCTCCAAAAAGACCCAGAAGTGGTTTGTGGTCCGTCACGATCAGGAATGGTCGACCCCACAGGTACTGGTGAAACTTGGTTAGCCCTGCGATGACAGCTAGCCCTTCCTTGTCAATTTGCGCGTAGTTTTTCTCAGCTGCCGAAAGGCTTCTTGAGTAGTACGCGATCGGTCTCTCGACACGGTCGTCAAACGCATGTGCGAGGACCGCCCCGACTCCGTACGGCGATGCGTCACAGGTGAGCACGAGTGGCTTAGAAGAGTCGAAGTGAGTCATTACCTGATGTGTACTCAGCATCTCCTTCGTCTGCGCGAAAGCGTCCTGTTGAGCCTTGCTCCAACGCCATCTCGTCTCTTTCCTCAATAGCTGGTGCAGTGGTGCCAGAACTGTCGAGAGGTTGGACACAAACCTACCATAGTGGTTTACCATACCCAGATACGACCGAAGCTCTGCCACGTTAACAGGAGCGGGAGCGTCTCGAACGGCCACGAGTGCGTGTCCCGATGGATGAATGCCCAAGGCGTCTATGCGATGGCCCAGGTATTCAACCTCCTCGACCATGAAGTGACATTTTTGTCTCTTCAAGCAGAAACCTGCGCTCATCAGGCGTTCCATCACCAGATCCAGTGTCTGCAAGTGTTCTTCGTCAGTCCTTCCAGTTACAAGCACGTCATCGAGATACACCATAGTGTTTTTGATGCCCTTGAGTAAAGAGTCCATCACTCGCTGATAAATGCCCGGTGCTGAGGATACTCCGTAGGGAAGGCGTTTGTAAGTAAATAGCCCCCTAGGAGTGTTGATCGTTACATACTTGCGACTTTCGGGATGTAACTCGATTTGTTCGTAGGCGTGGCGCATATTGAGTTTCGTGTAGGATGTGCCATTGCCAAGTTGTGCGTACAAGTCTTCTATTCTTGGAATGGGATACCTGTCTAGCTTCGCTACCTGATTCACCGTCAGCTTGTAGTCTCCACACAGACGAACGCTCTTGTCGGATTTCATCACGGGAACTACCGGTGTCGCCCAATCAGAGTATTGTACTGGCTCTATGATGTCATCTGCCAGCAAACGATCCAGTTCCTTGTCCACCATGTCGCGCATAGCATACGGTAATGGTCGAGCTTTGAAGTACTTTGGTGTCGCATTTTCTTCGACATAGATCTTCGCTGCCTCTGTCTTGGCGGCTAGGTGCGAGTCTTTGAAAGCCGCGTCATACTTCTGGAGTAACGCCTCAGTCGCGGATCTGACGTTCTATCGTCTCGACGTGTCGAAGACGACGCACCTAAATGATGGATCCTGGTCCAATCAAGTTGTAGCATGCTGAGCCAATTTCTGCCTAGCAAACTTGGTCCGTTTCCGGGAACGACCATCAGTGGAAGTGTGTGACATTCTCCCTTTTTGCCTTCGACCTTCACGTCCACGATGCCCTTGATCTTCACGCACTGCCCGGTGTATGTGCGCAAGGTGTCGTGTGAATGCTCCAAGTGTGGACGTGGTCGCGTCCAGTGTCGACGCCACGTCTCTTCACTGACGACTGATAGGGTCGCTCCTGTGTCGACCTCCATCTGTAACATCTGTCCATCAACATTGAGTGAGGTAACAATCGGGTCAGGGCGTGGCCCCTTCACTGTGTACAGCGAATACATCGACCCATGATTCTCTTCTCGCCCCGTTGCTCTCATATGATGGGTGTGATTCCTCGGCTTGTATTTCTTTGAGAAACAGTGGCTCTCGATGTGGCCTATCTTCTTGCAGAAACGACACTCAGTGTCTCTGAAACGACACTCGCTTGGCAGATGTGTCGTCTTGCCACACCTGTAATATGCTTTCAACTGCGAATGAGTGGGAGTCCCTTTTTTTACTTTGTGACTGCACTGTTTACGCGTGGAGACCTTGTCTGCGTCGGCGTAATACACAGTAGTGTCCTTAGTGTGGAGCTGTGCCGCGTTTGTGGCAGCTGACTCCATAGCTAGAGCTAACTGAAAAGCTTTATCAAAACTCAAGTCCGACTCCCCCAGCAATCTCCGCTGGATGGCAGTGTCTGCCACACCACACACTAACCTGTCCCGTAGGTTTTCCTCCAAGATTAATTTTTCAGTTAAATTAACCCCTGTGCTGGTCTTGCCAAAATCACAGTTACGTGCTAACCCTTTTAACTCTGCCACAAAGTCTTTGACACTTTGGCCCTGTTTGCGGTATGCTGAATAGAAATTATATCGCTCTAATATGGCGTTTGGTTTGGGTTCAAAATGAGAAGAAAGTAAATCGCACAGTTCTTTGTATGTCAACTCAGCTGGCCTTCGTGGCGCTGTCAAACTGCGCAACAGAGTGTAAGTGTCAGTGCCTATGACCGAAAGCAAAATAGCCCGCTGCTTATTGACAGCGTTAGTGTCAGCTGAAATGTAATTGGCTTCGAAATAAAAACCCAGCCTGTCCATGTAGGACGACCAGTCCTTTCCCGAAAATTCGGGCAAAGTTCCTTGTACAGCCATAGTAACAGCGAAGCACAACAGTAAACACCGTACGACAATGAATACTTGCGGTTGCCCCTTTTCGCCGTACTTGTTGACATTAATTTAGCCACGGTGACGTTTCCGCTGGCTTGCGAGTTCCGAGTGTTGGTGTCGATAATTCAGTTTCGCTGACGCTGCGTCAGCGAGTCCGAAAGTAGCTTCAAAGTTCACTTTTCCGCGTCGTCTCGATAATTACTCGATATCCAGTAATGACAGTCGATGTCAAAACGTATAAGTCCCGTATTCTATTTACTGAATTAGTAAATGTATTATCCCATCCTCGTCGCCAGATGTAGTGAACGCATGTTTATGAGCTGACATTTATTCTCGAACTCGGGCTGAGAACCGTAAGGGAACTGGTAGCCAAGTACATAGGGGCTCGTAAGTACAATAGCCATCGCATATGCCACACCCACGACTTTATTATTAGGATTATTATTAGTATTAATATAATTATCTCTGCAGTTCCTTCAACTATGTTGCCGAGGTTGGGTCTCCCGAGGATTTTATCGCAACAGAAGTATTTTATATTGCATTGTATGAAGCATGCCAACATTATGTGATGATTTACATTGTAGTGGTTGTGCATACCATTCGCATGGACCCACTCAGCTGTGACGTCCATTGTGGAAACATCACTTAATGCAAACGTCACGTGGCTTGGTGCGTGGCCTCAGAAATACTGGATTGGAAACTACGTAGACTCTGGTTTACTGTTGATTTTTGGCGGTATCCCTTGGCAGGTGCGGAACTTTTGAGCAGGCGATATTGTATTATTATGTATTATACATGCATTGAGATACAATTCTTTCACCCAGCCTCCGCGCATGCGTGAACATTTATCATATCACCCTTGCCACAACTTACATTTTATTTGCAGATTCTGCACATCATTCTTTTATTTGGTAAATTCCTAATCTTAATTAAGAAACTTCCCAATTCCAATTGAATGCAATTGTAGATAGAATTGTGCACTGAAAATTTTACACTAAACACGATAACTATTTTACGTCTCCAAAGTCATAACAAACAATTCCGTTGTCCTGCTTACCGATTACTGCGCAATGGTAAATTTTGTATGTATATCAAATTGTTTATTTGAATTTATCAAATTGTTGCAGTGGTAATATGATGAGTGGCGCCACTGTCGATGAGTGTGCATAAGACAATAACGTAAGACAATGAATATGTTCCCAGCTAACAATGAAAGATCAATGTGACGTCAAATTACGTTATAATCAGATTATGGTGGAAACCTTTTAATATGACGTTATAGTAACGTTTTCTTGTGGAGAACCCTCGACATCTTCATGACGTTTCTGCGTGACGTGTTAACTGGAAACAAAAACAATACAAATTTAATGAGCATTACATTCTACTTGTATATTGTATGTTTAAGCAACGTATAATTTGTAAAAGACCAGAACTATATATGTTTGGTTGTTATCCGTAATTGCGCATGTCAGTTGACCAAGTTTCTTCAGCAATTACTGAATATTGACGCTTAAACATCCTTACCAACAAAACGAACGTCGTTGGCTTACAACGATGTAGATGATCGCTGAAACGATATTCAGCCTAGACGATGTATTACCGGTCGTTCGTTTTGCAGGTGTACTTTCAGCGTGTTCTGTCGGCCAAGTCTGCGACTCGGGCCCAAATGTTGTCGTATGCTGCGGCTTTTGGTTGTATTGTCATGTCCGTGCCGGCTGTTCTGATAGGAGCCATTGCAAAGTCGACAGGTGAGAGAAACGACGTGCATGGCTCAGCTACTCGGCGGTACTTCTCTGGTCCCCAGAGAGGTTACGTTCCCGGAAGGCAATACGTCGCCAGTATGCCATTGATAATTTATCAATTTATTTATAACGTTTGCATTGTTCCAAGATATATGATATAGAGGCTGTATATTAATTCATTAGCATATTTTATTCATAGATGAATGTTAACTAACATTACATAAAGTTGCCCTGAATTCACAGCTCTTATTCTAACTATAGTGTGTCCTTAATTACCAAAAGGGTGCGTGCATCAAACTGCTTTGACGCACAAAACAAATACCCAAAACGTTGAATTTGTCTCAAGGATGGTACACTTGTGATGTATTGAGTGTTTGAAATAAGTAAAAAATGGTTTTGATGATGACACGTCTTCCTGTGTAGCCATATCCCTACCTAGGCAAGTTACGTTTTATGCAGCCATTTCCAGTCCGTCTGTTCAATGTTTGATGTTGTCAATCCATCCCATATTCTTCTACCTCTTCAGTTTTCCTGGTAGTTCTCCTTCTGTGCTGCTAAGAATATCTGGTTTTGGTTTCCATTAATGGTGCATCATGTATTATCGTCATCATTATTGTAAGTGCTGTTTGTATTTCATTTTAACCATTATCATAACAACACTTATTAATATAATTATTATAATAAATATTATTATTTGTTATAACTCAGACTGGAACGCCACTGACTACCGCTACCACGGCGACGTGCCGATTCCGTCCGGCGACTACAAACTTGTGCTTCCGCTCGTCATGCAGTATCTGACGCCACTTCCGGTAGCCATCATCGGTCTCGGGGCAGTGTCAGCCGCCGTCATGTCATCGGCGGATTCGTCCTTGCTGTCGGCCAGCTCCATGTTTGCTCGCAACATATACGAGCCTCTGAGGAACGCGTGCACCTGCTGCTACTGCAGGGGGAGTAACGTGGTGAGTGCCTGGCTGTGGATGCAAGAAGTCTTTAAAATTGCAATAACGTCGCTCGTCTAAATTGTGTGTATATGTGTGTGGGAGTGTGCGTGCGTTCGTTCGTGTGGTGTGATTGTTGTTTGTGCGTTCGTTCGTGCGTATATGTGTGTGAAACATGCATACACGCACGCACGCACGCACACAAACTTTGTACATATATACATACAATGTATAACATAAATGGCATACGATCGCAGAAATAATTGTTCAGCCACATTACCATCTGACGAGTTGTCGCCTTCTTGCAGGCGTCCGATACGGAGATTCTCTGGGTGCTGCGTGTCTCGATCCTACTGGTAGGTGGCGCTGCGACTGCCTTGGCGATCATCGTCCACTCCATCTACGGCCTATGGTACCTGTGCGCCGACCTCGTCTACGTTATTCTCTTCCCGCAACTCTTCTGTGTCATTTACATCCCCTCGTCCAACTCCTACGGCTCCCTCTGTGGGTTCACTGCCGGGATGTTCTTCCGGCTGACGGGCGGAGAGCCACTGCTGGGTCTTCCCCCGTTGATCAAGTACCCGTGGTATGACGCCGCGTCCGGCTATCAGCTGTTCCCCTTCAAGACTTTGTCGATGCTCATTTCTTTAGTGTCCATCATCGTCGCGTCGTACGTTGCTCGCGCCTTGTTCTACTACGGCCTGTTGCCGCTGAGTGCCGACGTCTTGTACGGATTCAACCGCGATGAAGACGACAGGAAAGTCGTCAACACGAAAGCGGAGGGGAGCGGCGCGCAGAACGTGGCATACAATGAACGTGACGATCACACTACGCAGTTGTGAACATCGCGAGCACAGCTAAAGAAAACTGTCCCTTTCTTCATGTTTTCAATACAGCGGTTCGTTTAGTTATTTATGCAACAATAACACCGAGTCACAGAACCTCGCAGAAAGTATAATTATTAGCGATTTGCCTAGTAACGAACAATACGGCCATTATTAAAATTAGATAATCCACTTTCGGAAAATGTTGACGACAACAGACAGTTTCAGCTATACGTTTTTCGCTCCCAATGTTTCTCAATACTTAACCCGCCCCCCGTTCTCGTACGGGAAATGATTCCTCCCGTTTTTATGCTTCCTACCGTTTTCCCAGATGTTCTGACCACTCTCCGTTTTTACAAAATAAATATTTCCCCATTTCTGGTGTGGTGGAAACTTTCCGAATACCAACACTGTTAATATCCGTGTCGTTGCATATTTCTGAATTCTCTCGCCACCGGAATCATGCCATAGACATTTTAATTGGATGGAAGTTATCACGTGGTCTGCAAACGACCAATCTCTCTAGAGACTTGTAGATGATTGATGTCAGGGACACCGGTCTGTAGTTTAATGTAATTGCTCTAAATGAAATAAAGAGATATAATGGAGAAATACCACATCCAGAACTACTTCAAAGCTCAGACGTATCTGGAATCAAACGTGCCTTCATAGTAGGAGACTTCAATCTGAACAGAATAATGTGTCCGACCCACCAACAGAGAGGCTTCTGGTGAACATCGGTTCGTTGAAGCAAACAGGTACCACCATCAACATGTTCAGAAGCGGACACGCTACAGACAAGGACAACAACCAACATTGGATGATCTCATCTTCACATCAGAAGAAAACACAACCAGCAACCTCACCTATGGCCAAGGAAACGGTGATCACATCAGCCTCAGAATGGACTTAAACGTGTTTGTGAGACGACAGCAATCAAGAACGCGGACAGTGTACAGTTGTGACAAATCAGACTTTGATGAAATGCAAATGCTTCTCAACCTAGATTTGGAACATAACTAGTTGAAATGACCACACACGACGCAATGGACAAGTTAGCATCCATCCTCAAGGAAGGATTAGAAGAATGTGTGCAACATCGTACCATCACTAACAACTTTCACTTCAAACCAATATGGATGAGACAAACAGCTCTGAGAAAGGTGAGGAAGAAGCACAGCTCTTGGATCAGATACCTGAACAGTAAGGGTGGACAGGATTATCAGGCCTATATCAACTACAGAAACACCCTAGTTGTCGTAGATTGGATTAGATTGTTGCCAAATATATTTCATAACAACAGCATTCATTTTGGCATCATCTCGCACACTATTTATTGCTTAATTCTCATTGGCTAAAAATACAATATTGACCAGGCTGGTCACTAGAGGGCAGCAGCTAAGCAGCTTGCTCAGTTTATGACACTAGGAGTGCAAGAAGAACAGCAAAGGAATTTGAAAATACACCAGGAATAGGACAAACACCAGAGTTGGCCTGGGACAACAAGCCACATAGGCACTAAACCAGCAGTTCTTCAGAACAGTCTCCAAGGAAGATAATACTAGCATCTCAGTTGCTCATTTCATCATACCTGCTAAATAGAGAATTGTATAGTAAACACTTAGTGCATTGTAGTGGTTATCTACTGCACCTCTATGTGATGTCGCTCCGGAAGATATTGTAAGTCTTTCCGGGATTTTCGTCTGTTCTCGTATTATCTATTCGCTGTCTTTTATGCTGTAATATATTCTGTGGACTCTAATAATGTTGTTATATTCATCTCCGACTATAACCCACCAGATTCAGTCACAGCAGAAACTTTCATGTAGTACAAATTTGTAAGTATCGGTTTTAATATTATTGTGAATAATGACACAGTAAAATACCTGGAGTGTCTACAATCATAAGAACTTATAAATAGACAACACCTATGTTTGTTAATCAGAAGGAACAACTGCGTCAGACAGATTTGAAGAGTCAGAAATGTAATTTCCCAATTAATTGTCCCTTAAATAATTATTTAAATATCAGATCTCTCTTCAGATATTAAACACGTACTACGGATTATCGCTAGAACGCTAGCCTCGAAAACTGCTCATTTAGACGTGTGGAATAAGTCGAAAATCTTTAATATTTATGCCTAACAAGATGTCTATGTATACAAGTGTCTAGATGCACATAAGCCCTCAAAGCTCATGCGCCCAAACGGACTGTTTTGAGTAAAGTAAACAGATTTGCTATGCATATAAATTGTGTTATGCCGTCAGTGCGCGAGCGATAATACATGGTTTCTAGTTGTTAACAACACTGAAACGATTACAGCGAACATTTTATATATAAAGCTCCTCACACACATCTTTAACGTATTTTCATCGGTCTGAAACCAGAACAATATACACTGTTTGGTGTCAGTTCTGTGAGTACACCAAAAACAAAATATAATCCTATTCGTTACACAGGCGTCAAAACAGCCGAGGTCGCCAGTGGACGGCAGAGCTGTCAACGACAGAACCTGTGCGTCTACGATTCACTCAAGCGTGACGACCTCTACACCTGGGTGAAATTTTATGGCAGGCAAGTTGGTTTAAGGCATTTCGTCCGCACGGGAGGTTTCTTATTGATTCGGCTCTCAACAATGAATAATTCTACGTAAGTACTGCGACGAAGTATTTCTTGAGAAGAACGAGGGTGTTTAGCCGATATGTAAAACTGTTCTGTGGTACAAAGTCGAGCGATGTTGGTCGGTTGTACAATGTAGGCAGGCTTGCGGGTGCCGGAAATTCTGTGTAGCCGTGGGTGTGTATGTGAGGGGTCACTCGTTGAGTGCAGTTTATAGCTGTGTATGCCCAAGGGAGCTCACTGTGTAAATAACCGCCAGTCCGCTCAACGAAAATACGACCTGGTGAAGATGAATACGACATCGGTGATTTTGCCTGGCTCAGCCTCAAGTTGCCACAAATCACAGTAATGTAATTTAAGTTATCTGCGTATCGAGCGGTGCACGCGGAATAGATCTGTTTTACCTGCCACTACATTCAAGGGCGGACACAATGACTGGGTCGGCATGACACGAGGCTACGACTGTTCGACAATAGATGAAACTGCCTCAGGCGATTGACAAGTGTTGTTATAACGCAGTCTCTATAATCGGGTCGTTGTCAGTTCTAGAAATTATGTAAGTATCTTATTAATACATCAATTTAGAAACACCGATTTGCTTTAACTAATGACAGCTGAACTGTGTATTTTGTAAACACGAGTAGCGATTTCTAGTTCAATCTTGTGTATGCTACGAAGGAAAACCGTTACTTAAAATAATAATAAACAATAATAAATAATCATAGTAAATAATAATAATAATAAATAAATAATAATAGTGCGCTTCATAAATTAGGGACATTGCATGTTTAAATCTAAAAAATTACGCATGGAATTAAAATTATAAATTGTTGACCACCCCTACACCGGTGGTGTGCCCCCCTCCCCCAGCGGCGTTACGCACTGAGTAAGTGGAGCCACCTATAATGTGTTTACGCGTAGATTGTGATAGGTATTTAGCTCAACGGTTCGTTGCATTCACTGGATACATCGATAGGTTTTACGCACCTAAAACAGTGCAAAAAGTATAGAAATTTACTAGCACGACGATGTATACGTCACTGTGCATATTGATACACATTGAAATGACAGCAAATGCCCCCCACCAGCAATAGTCCAATCATACCTATTTCAATAATGTTATAGTTATTGACTATTTTGAAAACACACGTAGAAGTAGTATATGTAGAAAGGGGTTTGGCATGTAGGACAAAATCCCCCCCGGGGGAAAGCACCTTAGAAAGCGCCAGTCATTGTAGGAAATACTTTTGTTTGATATTCGCTATGGGTTGAAATACGACTTGAAGCACAACTTGAAACCACCTTCACGGTACGTAGGGAAGGCTAATCAATATTAAACAAAACAAATATTTCTGCTCTGTCATTTTCCATATGGAGATGCTATATTAATTTTCCATAAGAAGGTGTCATTGAAATAATTGTGATTGACTGGTTGAATTTCGAATTGAACGACAGCGTTGGAATCGCCAATGCCTGTTTTTTCTTTGGTTGATGTTATACGGTTAGAATGTATTGGATCATATAGTTACTAATTTAGTGGATTTTCTGTGTTTCACTGTATATGAAGCAGCGTGTCAAAATAACTTCCAGTGACATCAGTGAGTATGTTGTGATATGTAGTAATATTACCTGCTTAAAATTGCTTGTGTTATATACTCAAGGTTTATAATGCGTACACATTATAAATCTGTTTAATTGTAGTACTGCAAATCTCAGTAATTTCATAGTGCAAGTTCTCTACATCTCTCTTTTTGGTTGTTTTGTGTTTAGGTGAATGTGACAAGGCGGCGTTATTTGCAAGCAATGCTTAATCGTGCTGGGGGGGCAAGGGGGTGGGGTAAGCTTAGTAACCCACTGGTTTACCATGCTACAATGTAGCGGCGCAACGGAAAAACACGCAGAGAAAAATAAGCCAATCGGGGGGGGGGGTGAATGACTCAATGTAGGCAGAGTCACACGCCACAGTGGAGGCGTAATTCCACTGGGACAAAAACTAACGCGTCGATTTGGCCCTTTTGTGTCACAAGCAGTAACTTAACTGTCTTAAGATTTAAAACAGACGTGCATTAACCGTTTCTCATGTGTATTCCGCGACTTGCCAATGCACGATGGCGGAAAGAAGTAGAGGAAATATGCTCAAAATAATTGATTAGGGGTACGTTTGTCGGGACTAGTGGGCCATTTTTAGGTAACTCAACCCGCGCCCGACTGTAATATTTATGCTCATGCACGGTTATTGTCAAGTAAATTTAGTGATACACGTGTATACGTATAATAACGATTATATACAAGAAATACGTGTTTATATGCGTGTTTATCAGGCATGGAGCACTTAACTTGAAAAGTTAATTAAATTATAATTGTGTGTGTGTGTGTGTGTGTGTGTGTGTGTGTGTGTGTGTGTGTGAGCGTGCGTGCGTGCGTGCGTGCGTGCGTGCGTGCGTGCGTGCGTGCGTGGGTGTGGGTGGGTGTGTGTGTGTGTGTGTGTGCGTGTGCGTGTGCGTGTGTATTTCTTTCTTTCTTGCCCCTTCGTGGAAAAATTCCTGCGGACGCCCCTGTCTATAACCTAACGGTTATATGTACACGCGAAAAAAGTTATGATCCATATGAAGCTTCACCTAGCATTCGCTAACTACACGAATGATCTAAATGATCAGTCAACCGAAGAAATGACTCACTAGAACACATTCTGAGTTAACCACTGGCGTGACATTCTTGGCTAGTTTTTATCATCTCTCTTCGGTGCATAGCCCGAAACTATGACGGTCGTTTCGGCTTAAATACATGATTTATAAAGATTCAACCATTGTAACCACAGATCGAGCGATGACGCTGCGCCCACTGGATACACTCGCGGAGACCTGAACATAACGGCGCTCATCGTTGTCATTGCCTTCTATCTCGTCATCTTCCTCATCGGCGTCTTCGCGACATGGAAGTCGAAGACGTGGAAGACAAAGAAAACCGAAGACGTGATGTTGGCGAAGCGGGATATCGGCGTCTTCGTCGGCGTCTTTACGATGACAGGTATGTGAGTTTAACATGGGCGGATCCATACGAACCTACTTCATCGTATAAAGTATAAACTGTCCTCAAATCTTCAATATGAAAATCAAATTTAAATGTTGTAAAGCGTATTAGAAATAGCGTGAATGTGTCACTTTCCCTGGTTTAAGTACCTGTGATATGTTAATAATATTTTTTTATACTAACGTTTTTGTGTAGACTTACTATGCGTTTTATCAGCTCGTCTTTTTATTCTTTTTTTAAATATTTGTTTTAATATGTATGTATGTATGTATGTATGTATGTATGTATGTATGTATGTATGTATGTATGTATGTATGTATGTATGTATGTATGTATATATATATATATATATATATATATATATATATATATATATATATATATATATATATATATATATATATATATAATTATATATTTTTTATTTATGCAATTTCATGTAAAACGCTATATAGATTATTATTTACCGTAATTTACATGAAAAACCTCTTTCGAAATCCATACGTCGAGACAAAGTAGGAACTGAGTTGTTGCAGACCCCACAGTAAAGCACCATATATATGTGTAATTACCTTATATGGGTACTTAAAGTCATCAAGAATCAACAGATTAATCGCCGCTGCTTGATTTATCATGCTATGGTACTGTTGTGTGGCCTGGGCTGAGTACTATATAAGGATCGACGCAATAAAGGTGGAATGTAACCAGGGAATCTTAGTCATGAATGCTGACAAACGGGAGGGTAACAATCCGATAACCTCAGGTCATCATTTAAAAATACCAGTAGAGTGGAGCAACGTCTATGTTTACATCGTGTTGAATGTCTCGCGTCACGGTTGGTTACGTTCGCTGGAAACATCCACTCCTTAGCTTAGCTTTAGTGAGTGCATGTGTAAAAAATTCGTTCAAACGAACTTACGCTTATATGGCCTATGCTAATTAGGATGACAAATACGTGATTTAACAAGACAAGATTTAACAAGATTTGCCATCCAAGCCAAAGGCCCAGATGGCAAGTGGACAAGGAAGCCATTGGCTTATCGAGAGTCCAACAATGTTCACCTACTTATAACCCGCCCTCCTGATATATGTGTCAACCTTGTTTTTAAACATATTCACGCTGGTAGCAGTTACACAATCTGTAGACAATTTGTTCCATTCATTTATTGTCCTCTGTGAGAACGAGTGCTTCCTGATGTCCAATCTACATTGATCCTTTACTAATTTTACCTCATGTCCTCTAGTTCTGCTATCCTTCTTGAGTGAGAAAAACATATTTCTATCAATAATTTCATACCCATTCAATATCTTAAAAACTTCAATCTGATCTCCTCTTAACCTCCTTGTCTCTAGAGTTGTTAAACCACATTCTTTCAGGCGTTCTTCATAACTAAGGTCTCTAAGTTCTGGAATCATTTTAGTTGCTCTCCTTTGTATGCGTTCAAGCGTATCTATATCCTTCTTACGATATGGTCTCCATGCTTGTATACAGTATTCTAAATGAGGTCTAACTATTGCTTTATAAAGAGGTATAATTAACTTTTTTCCCTTGTATGTTATGTTTCTTCTAATCAATCCAAGAATTTGATTACCCTTTGAAGCTGCAATACCACACTGCTCTGAAACTTTCATATCAGCGCTTATTGTAACTCCTAAGTCCTTTTCTTTTACAGTAGTACCCAGAACAGTATCTCCCATTTTATAGTTTACATTCAAGTTCCTATGTCCTGTATGTAGGCATTTACATTTCCCAAAATTGAACAGCATCTGCCATTTCTCAGACCATTTCACTAATCTGTCTAGATCGTTTTGTAAATGTTGTTTATCACCATCAGTATTAACCTTTCTAAACAGTTTTGTGTCATCCGCAAATTTCAGTACGTTACTTGTTATACTGTCGTCCAAGTCATTGATATAAATTAAGAATAATATAGGTCCTAGTACTGACCCTTGAGGTACCCCACTCAAAACCGATTTCCAATTTGAAACTTCTCCATCTACTACAACTCGTTGTCTTCTGTCAGTCAGCCATTGATGTTACGAACAAAGAGGTGTTGTTGCCGCGCGCGCGGTAATCTGGGAATAAACTTGATGTGTCTTAGGAATCATCCACAAGGCACGTCACTCTTGAGGGGTGGGGGGTCTATGGGCAAGCTTGACGAAACGTTACATGGGGGTGGGTGGGTCTCTGGGCCAGCGTTACGTAACGATTTTTTTATTTATGGCTTGTCTAGCTGTCAATATCCGACAGATAGCTCTAATTATTAAGCCGTTTTTTGTATATTTCAAAAGCATTTCAGCGACAAACCATGGTCTTTGTCAAAACGAAGGTAACTATTGAGGGGTACACATGCCAGCGCTACGAAAAGTTACAAGGGGGGGTCTCAAAAAGTCCAAAAATAGCGTGACGTATTATATGGATGGCCCCTTACTTAATAATAAACTTTATCTATATACTCATATCCAGAGTAGGACAACGTGCTGGAACATTTAGCATTTCACTAAAATGATAAATTTAAATTGTGATTACTGTAGGTACTACATGAATACATGACATTATGTTTCCAGCAACTTGGGTTGGAGGAGGCTATATCAACGGAACAGCCGAATATGTGTTCACTCCTGGCTACGGCCTAGTCTGGTGTCAAGCTCCCGTCGGATACGCCATCAGTCTCTGTCTAGGTGGGTCACGTTTGTGACACGTAGTGCGAACATTTAGGGGTTATCCAGAAAGTACTTTGACCTTTTGAGCCCCCCCCCCCCCCCCACCGACCCCCCTTGTCACGCTTCATTACGCCCGGCCTCTACACACACTAGAGCCCTGCACGGACCTGAAATTTTAGCCTAAGCTTGGCACGCAAGGTTAATTTACAGAGATCGGCCAATTAAGTCGCCTGGCGGCTAATTCCCTTTGTTTGAGTAATTTGTATTTGTGTTCTTTATGGGCTAAATATAGAAAGTCGTCTATGCAGCATGCTATTGTGTCATACAATGATGCATTCAGGATTCTGCATAACCTGCCTATGAGATGTAGTAGTTTTATGTTTGCCACTGCAGTTGTTGACTGTTGTAAAATTTGAATTAGAAAATGTATTTATAAACTAGGTGGTCTACTTCCACTAACTAAATTGTACAATGTACTCTTAATAGTGATGTATATACCACGTCAGGTTTGTTCAGATCATGGATACGTTCATTATATACTATTATTCATACTTTTCTTTTTGCTTTTTTACTATGGACCCGATGTGCATTTCAATGTGCGTTATAGATAAAATAAACAATTATTATTATTATTATGGTGCTATGGGGACCCGCTCCTATATTATGTTATGTCATGATGTTGTGTGTGAGCTGGTATATAGTTTGGATTTTATTCCGCCCCGACAAGGCCAAAGCCCATTCACACTAGGTCCAGCCCGGCCCAAGCCCAAAATGTTTATTTTTAGCCCAGGCCCGGCCTATAAAATATAGACCAAGGCCCAGCCAGACGCGAGAAATTGAGTAAAGGCCCCGGGGCCATGGGTCGCACCGGGCCTTGTCCCGCAGCCCGGCCCGTGCAGTGCACTAACCCACACCTCAAAAAGTGATTGTAGGAAAAAAGTAACAGAAAAAAGTAAAGGAGAGAAAGTAAAAGGAAAGAAAGTAACACCCAATTTTCAATATAATTTCCAAATAAGACATTTCAAATGTCTCTAAATGAATTAAATACCCCATTTTTTACATGTTGATGTATAATATTATGTTAATTCAAAATTGCAATTGAATCCCACCGTTTATTAACTTAATTTATCCCTTGATATGTTCTGCCTGATCCCTTGATTGAACAAATTGAACAAATGGCTTCAGAAGTGGCTTCTATAATGATTACCTAAAACAAACAGGAGAAATGATGGGATGGAGGTTCCTTTTCCCAGAGCAACCCTTTCCATGCACTACTATGGAGGTCATCAAGAGCCAGAAGGACGGATAAAAAATCTGTCATCGTAGCCCTATGTAAACTAGATTGGCCACTAGAAAAACCAAGATGTGGTGGAAGTGCTCCAAGAACGCTAGTCTAGGTATGTATTAACTGAATAATTGTATAATTCTAAACATATTAATCAATGGTGTCTCTATCACATAATTGTGCTTCTTTTTGTATTCATAATTACACTCCAATCATTAAATATTACAATTTTGCTTTCCAGGCTGCTTATTTAGTAAATTATACTCATGATTAGATATGACAATGTTGCTTGTCTATTTCCAGGATGTCGAGTGACCCCGAGTACTACTCTAGATCTGACTTACCCTACACCTAGACAGCCCCACCATGCTGCGGATGAGACTGACATTACTGTTTCAAAACTGAGAAATACCACGAGAGACCAAGCTGCAAACTCACTTGATAGACCAGGGCAGATATTTGCTCAGGCAGTGGCTGTGTCCACACCGGAAGGACGAGCACGCCTACCAAATCCAGACAACAATAAACGCAGTTTACGTCACTGACGTCACACTACCCCTGTACCTCAAAACCTCTCTGACTTCACCCTTCCAGATGACTGGAAATATACCGTCGGGTCATATCCAGAAATTTATTTCTTTTATGACAACGGATCTAAAGCCAACAGCTTTCAGCTCAGACGTTGCCCCACATTGGTTGGTTAGTGCTACAACAATCTTCTTTAACGGTAACGTCGCCATGGCTCCAGCTCAGTTCTCGTACGTCGCCATGGCTCCAGCTCAGTTCTCGCACGTCGCCATGGCTCCAGCTCAGTTCTAGCACGTCTACGTCATTCGTGTTTCATTCCGTTGTCACGCTTCATTACGCTCGGCCTCTACACACACTGGAGCCCTGCACGGACCTGAAATTTTAGCCTAAGCTTGGCACGCAAGGTTAATTTACAGAGATCGGCCAATTAAGTCGCCTGGCGGCTAATTCCCTTTGTTTGAGTAATTTGTATTTGTGTTCTTTATGGGCTAAATATAGAAAGTGACGTGGCTGTCACTTGTGTCTTTGCTCTTCTATAGAACAAGTCTCGTGCTGTGTACGGTAAACTGTTCCAAGCCATTCTGGGTAAGGTTGAGGGTCTAGGACTTCAGGTGGACGTTGAGACTGTAGTCACTGACTTTGAGGAAGGTGTAATGCGTGCAGTGGGTGGAGTGTTCGGCCGACAGGTCAGTAGCAAATAATGTTTCTACCACCTGACGCAGAGCACCTGACGCATCTCCAGAGGATGCCAATCTGTTGGCCTACTTTGACAAGTCAGTGGAAGCTTCCGTGTGATGGGTGGCGATGACGAAAACAACAACCGCAGACGTCGCCGAACCCCACCGTTGTACCCACCGGCTGTATGGAACGTACACGATGCGACCCTGACTGATGGACCCCGAACAAACATTTGTGAGGGATGGAACAATACGTTTCTCAGCTTAGTCGGCCACTATCACCTCTCAGTGTGGAAGACAATCACATGGTTCCAGAGGGAATAATAAGTTTCTCAGCATGGTCGGTCAGTATCACTCCTCAGTGTGGAAGACAATCATACAGTTCCAGAGGGAACAATAAGTTTCCCAGCCTGGTCGGCCAGTATCACTCATCAGTGTGGAAGACAATCACATGGTTCTAGAGGGAACAATAAGTTTCTCAGCCTGGTCGGCCAGTATCACTCCTCAGTGTGGAAGACAATCACATGGTTCCAGAGAGAACAATAAGTTTCTCAGCCTGGTCGGCCAGTATCACTCCTCAGTGTGGAAGACAATCACATGGTTCCAGAGGGAACAATAAGTTTCTCAGCCTGGTCGGCCAGTATCACTCCTCAGTGTGGAAGATAATCACATGGTTCCAGAGGGAATAATACGTTTCTCAGCCTGGTCGGTCAGTTTCACTCCTCAGTGTGGAAGACAATCATACGGTTCCAGAGGGAACAATAAGTTTCTCAGCCTGGTCGGCCAGTATCACTCCTCAGTGTGGAAGACAATCACATGGTTCAAGAGAGAACAATAAGTTTCCCAGCCTGGTCGGCCAGTATCACTCCTCAGTGTGGAAGACAATCACATGGTTCTAGAGAGAACAATAAGTTTCTCAGCCTGGTCGGCCAGTATCACTACTCAGTGTGGAAGCCAATCATACGGTTCCAGAGGAAACAATAAGTTTCCCAGCCTGGTCGGCCAGTATCACTCCTCAGTGTGGAAGACAATCACATGGTTCTAGAGAGAACAATAAGTTTCTCAGCCTGGTCGGTCAGTATCACTCCTCAGTGTGGAAGACAATCATACGGTTCCAGAGGAAACAATAAGTTTCCCAGCCTGGTCGGCCAGTATCACTCCTCAGTGTGGAAGACAATCACATGGTTCTAGAGAGAACAATAAGTTTCTCAGCCTGGTCGGCCAGTATCACTCCTCAGTGTGGAAGACAATCATACGGTTCCAGAGGAAACAATAAGTTTCCCAGCCTGGTCGGCCAGTATCACTCCTCAGTGTGGAAGACAATCACATGGTTCTAGAGAGAACAATCAGTTTCTCAGCCTGGTCGGCCAGTATCACTCCTCAGTGTGGAAGACAATCACATGGTTCCAGAGGGAACAATAAGTTTCTCAGCCTGGTCGGCCAGTATCACTCCTCAGTGTGGAAGACAATCACATGGTTCTAGAGGGAACAATAAGTTTCTCAGCCTGGTCGGCCAGTATCACTCCTCAGTGTGGAAGACAATCACATGGTTCCAGAGGGAACAATAAGTTTCTCAGCCTGGTCGGCCAGTATCACTCCTCAGTGTGGAAGACAATCACATGGTTCCACAGGGAACAATAAGTTTCTCAGCCTGGTCGGCCAGTATCACTCATCAGTGTGGAAGACAATCACATGGTTCTAGAGGGAACAATAAGTTTCTCAGCCTGTTGTCGGCAAGTAATACCGTCAGTGTGGAAGGCAATCACATGGTTCTAGAGAGAACAATAAGTTTCTCAGCCTGTTGTCGGCAAGTAATACCGTCAGTGTGGAAGGCAATCACATGGTTGCAGGGTGAACAGGCATCAGTCCAGACAGTACTGGAACAGGACGCAGTTGGGAATCCTTCGAAGAGACTTACCAACAAGGGTCTGGAATGTCTCCAGAAGAGACTCAAGACTCTCTGCCAGGACCGTGTTGATGGTGCAAAGTCAATCCCTGAGTTCCTATCGGGTATTGGGTATAACATCAGATTCAACAGGCGTCAGTGATCTGTTTTGTGTCAAACTTTTAACTGTAAAAATCCTTATTGAACTGTGGTTATATGCTTATGTGAACTGTGATAATTATACTATGACACATGTGTTTTATGGTACTAATGAATATGATATCTAATAAATATTTTTTTTAATCTGTTACTTTGTTTCTGTTATATTATTTCCTGTTTCTTTCTTTCCTAGTCAAAATTGTTACTTTCTTTCCGTTACTTTTTAATATGTTACTTTCTTTCCTGTGCAGGGCATTAACACACACCCCTAAAAGTGCGTACATATTGAGAAAGACCTATTATGCATGCATATATATTTTCACCAAGTTTGCACAGACGTCACTGCTGCATAATAGTGTCCGAATTCCTTTTTCATTAAAATTCATTTGAAATATACCCCAAAACTGGCATAACAATCAAAGCTATCAGTCTGATATCGATAGCTAGACGAACAAAAATACTTTTTAAATAACGAACGTAACGATCGTCAAGACTTTCCACCCCCGTATAACGTTCCGTAACGCTTAACCGGACACCCCCACCCTCTGAGCATGACGTACTTTATGCATGGCCCCTTACATAGAAACATCAATTATATTTAAAAGATCACAGACAGAGGCAAATATATGATCATGATCATAGTGTAGTACAACCTGTCACAACCAGGGCTGGGGTCAATTCCAAAGGAATTGGAATTAATCAATTCAATTCCAAGTCCAAATCCGGAATTGGAGCGGAATTGGAATCGAAAGATTTTGAACGAGAGGAATTGGAATTGGAAGTGAAACATTTTGAACAAAAGGAATTGGAATTGGAATTGAATGGAAACGAATTGAGCATCTGATTTTTTTGTGACATCAACCAATATTTTTCTAGCCTGTTGTAGGCGGCTATGCGTATAATAATGCTATCAACTCATGCATTGAGGATCTGAAAACTGAAATCCTGTCATTCATGCCAGGATCTTATGATTTCTTTATGTTGCCACTTGCCAGCGGGTTAATGAAGGGTTCCAGACTGGCTTTAACAGAAACATAAAATATATTTTCAACTGTTTACATACCTGGGAAGTTAGCCCGTGAAAAGACACTTATTGGCAGGCTACAGCCATGCGGTTGATCAATCAGTAATCACTGATTACTAATCAGAGATCAATGACCACTGACCAACACTACAAAGTATAGGCAAGCTAGCTGAGCCAAATGTGTGAAAATGGTTTCCCACTTGATTGTATAAATATGTGTTGCCTAACATGCATCATCAGAACAGTGTGCAACAGTCATAGCGTACAGGTCGGTCAATATGCCCCCTGTAAAGTCGTCTGTCTTTGAACATTTTCTGAAACTTTCATTGTTGACTTTTGTCGTTATGTGGAATTGGAGCGGGAGCGGGAATTGGAATTGAACGATTATGAAAGGAATTGGAATTGAAAAAAAAAAAAAAAAAAAAGGGAATTGGAATTGGAATTGAATGAAAAGGAATTGCAAGGAATTGGAGCTGAATTGGAATTGATTGAAAGGAATTGACCCCAGCCCTGGTCACAACGTAGAAGGAAGCTAATAGTAAGTTTCTGAAATGGTACTACGCGCTCTAATGTTTATATATTATAGCGGGAGTCGGTGTTTCTGATCTGTGTCCGCCTGTGTTATCACATCACATATTGTATCTTAACGCAAATATCTGTGTATTTCTGAAAGAGAATATTATGTCAAAAATATATTAACAAATAATTGCATGGTCCAAGTGCCGCAGTAGGTTTGTTTATCTAAGTGCGTTTGATGATTCTAGTGCGTTTACGGATCCAAGTACATTTGATGATTTAAGTGCGTTTGATGATCCAAGTGCCTTTAATGATCCAAGTGTGTTGACGATTCAAGCACATTTGATTTGATGATCGAAGTGCGTTTGATGATGCAAGTAAGTTTGTTTATCCAAGTGCGTTTGATGATTCAAGTGCATTTGTTTATCCAAGTGTGTTTGATGATTTGATTTGTTGCAGGCGGACTAGTATTCGCGAAGAAGATGCGTGAGGCTGGCTACGTCACGATGCTCGATCCATTTGAGCAGCGCTATGGCCGCGTGATGGCAGCACTGCTCTACATCCCCGCATTGCTTGGCGAAGTCTTCTGGTCGGCAGCCATATTGTCCGCCCTCGGTCAGTCTCAGTTACTGAAGAACACCGTAATGCAACTCACCCGATTTGAGCGGGATGTTTTCTTAATGTAGTTCTGTTTTTGGTGCTTCATACGCCTGCCCTATAATATATAGTTCGCTTGGAACGGTGCACTATCAAGAGAATCAAGTGTAGCACCCATACTTCGAAACGTTGTGTTCTGATGCAATATTCTCAACGCTCTTATATTGAACACCGCAATGTCAACTCACCCGATGTGGGCGGGATGTTTCCTTAATGTGACTAAAATATTTCAGTCTGGCGATTGACAAAATTACAGTAAAAATGTGTTGGGCAGTTCACTTAGTACGGTGCAATCTCAAGGGAATACGCAATATTTTTCGGTAGCATTTATTCTTTTTATATCCAATTTGCGCAGCAACCATGGTTCGCAACTTTGTGTTCTGAAGCAATATTCTCAACGCTCTTTTAGAGCCAAACGAGAAGCCATTGGGCGCGTAGGTTTGACGCAGTTAGTAGCAATTGTGTTGATCTTTCTGGATGCGTAGATGTTTGAACGCTTCTTGTTTGCAGGTTTTGATACTTGATATGCTTGCAATGATTAATGGTAATTTATTCCAGTTGCGTACCGTTTGTGGGGGGAAAGAGTTCTATTGAAATCATTGTTAAATGAGGCCAGTACTATTCGACTCTTGAACTCCCTTCCTTAACACATTGTTAGTGTGAATAGTCTAGATGTATTTAAGCGTAACATTCATCAGACACTTCATTATCCAAGAATTTAGATGCAAAAAAGTTGAACAGTATACAAGTTATTATTTTTGCATTAGCCTATCGGTCTGTCTGTATGTTCAGCATGTTGAGACTAGGCAGAATATTGGAAGAAGAAGGAAATACGAATTGATACAAGCCTACTGTGTTCCCTCTCCATCCACAGGAGCCACCCTGACGGTGATCGTGGGGTTGGACGACAAGTGGGCTATCATCGTCTCGGCCGGAGTCGCCATCCTCTACACCATGGCTGGCGGTCTCTATTCCGTCGCCTTCACCGACGTCTTTCAACTCATTTGTATATTTGGTGGTCTCGTAAGTGACAAACGCATTCTACGTTATGACACGTTGCAACATGAGTGACGATACGGCATTGCATATTCTTAGAAGCTTTGTCTTGGCTTAGGAGTGTGTATCGTGTATTACACGTGGCCACAAACTGGCGTATTTAGCATTGACGTGTAACGTTTAGGAAAAAACCTAGTTTATTTTAAACTGAAATTCAAATGAATGTATTTCGTAAATACATCATGCGCAGCACTGTTTCTAATGTTATGTTATGTGTAATAGAGGGGTCTACTATTTTAGGCTTAACGCATGACTTTATTATTATGATTACTATTAGCATTAATATATTTATCTTCGCAGTTCCTTCAACTGTGTTGCCGAGGTTGGGTCTCCTGAAGATTTTATCGCAATAGAAGTATTTTATATTGCATTGTATGACGCATGCCAACATTACGTGATGATTTACGTTGCAGTGGTTGTGCATACCATTCGCCTGGACCCACACAGCTGTGACGTCCATTGTGGAAACGTCACGTAATGAAAACGTCACGTGGCTTGGTACGTGGCCGCAGGATTACTGGATTGGAAACTACGTAGACTCTGGTTTGCTGTTGATTTTTGGCGGTATTCCTTGGCAGGTGCGGAACGTCTATCAGCTGCCTTTTGAGCAGGCGATGTTGTATTTCTATGTATTATACATGCATTAAAATACAATTCTTTCATCCAGCCTCCGCGCATGCGTGAACATTTATCATATCACCCTTGCGACAACTTACATTTTGTTTGCAGATTTTGCACATCATTCTTTTATTTGGTAAATTCCTAATCTTTATCAAGAAACTTCCCAATTTCAATTGCATACAATTGTAGAGAGAATTGTGCACTGACAGTTTTATAATAAACACGTTAACGTCCGTTTTTTAATGAAACTATTTTACACCTCGCAAGTGCACAGATGCTTTGATAAGTCATAAGCAACAATTCCGTTGTCCTGTTTACCACTTGTGTATGCCACTCCGCATCTGTCAAATTTGCATTTATATCAAGTTGTTTATTTGAATTTATCAAGTTGTTGCAGTGGTGACATGATGAATGTGCATAAGACAATGACGTAAGACAATGACTATGCTCCCAGCTAACAATGAAACATCATTGTGACGTAAAATTACGTTATAATCAGATTATGGAAACGTTTTAATATGACGTCATAGTAACGTTTTCTTGTGCAGAACCCTCGACATCTTCATGACGTTTCTGCATGATGTGTTAACTGGAAATAAAAGCAATACAAATTTAATGAGCATTACATTCTACTTGTATATTGTGTGTTTAAGCAACGTATAATTTGTAAAAGGCCATACGTATATATGTTTGCTTGTTATCCGTAATGGCGCATGTCAGTTGACCAAGTTTCTTCAGCAATGACTGAATATTGACGCTTAAACATCCTTACCAACAAAACAAACGTCGTTGGCTTACAACGATGTAAGCGATCGCTGGAACGATATTCAGCCTAGACGATGTATTACCGGTCGTTCGTTTTGCAGGTGTACTTCCAGCGTGTTCTATCGGCCAAGTCTGCGACTCGGGCCCAAATGTTGTCGTATGCTGCGGCCGTTGGTTGTATTGTTATGTCCGTGCCGGCTGTTCTAATAGGAGCCATTGCAAAGTCGACAGGTGAGAGAAACAACGTGCATGGCTCAGCTACTCGGCGGTACTTCTCTGGTCCCCAGAGAGGTTGCCATTGATAATTTATCAATTTATTTATAAAGTTTTATCAATTTATTTTATCAATTTATTTTATCAATTTATTTTATCAATTTATTTATAACGTTTGCATTGTTCCATGATATATGATATACAGGCTGTATATTAATTCACTAGCATATTTTATTCATAGATTAATGTTAACTAACATTACATAAAGTTGCCCTGAATTCACAGCTCTTGTTCTAAATATAGTATGTCCTTAATTACCAAAAGGGTGCGTGCATGAACGTGCTTTGACGCACAAAACAAATCCACAAAACGTGGAATTTGTCTCAAGGATGGTACACCGGTGATGTATTGAGTGTTTGAAATCAGTAAAAGATGGTTTTGATGGTGACACTTCTTCCTGTGTAGCCATATCCCTACCTAGGCCAGTTACGTCTTATGTAGCCACTTCCAGTCCACCGTCTGTCCAATGTTTGATGTTGTCAATCCATCCCATATTCTTCTACGTCTTCAGTTTTCCTGGTAGTTCTCCTTCTGTGCTGCTAAGAATCTCTGGTTTTGGTTTCCATTAATGGTGCATCATGTATTATCGTCATCATTATTGTAAGTGCTATATGTATTTAATTTTAACCATTATCATAACAACAATTATTAATATAATTATTATAATAAATATTATTATTTGTTATAACTCAGACTGGAACGCCACTGACTACCGCTACCACGGCGACGTGCCGATTCCGTCCGGCGACTACAAGCTTGTGCTTCCGCTCGTCATGCAGTATCTGACGCCACTTCCGGTCGCCATCATCGGTCTCGGGGCCGTGTCAGCCGCCGTCATGTCATCGGCGGATTCGTCCATGCTGTCGGCCAGCTCCATGTTTGCTCGCAACATATACGAGCCTCTGAGGAACGCGTGCATCTGCTGCTACTGCGGCGGGAGTAACGTGGTGAGTGCCTGGCTGTGGAAGCAAGAGGTCTTTAAAATTGCAATAACGTCGTGTGTTTATAACGTGACTTAAATGTGTGTGCATGCGTGCGTTCGTTCGTTCGTGTGGTGTAATTGTTTTTTTTTGCGTTCGTTCGTGCGTGCGTGCGTGCGTGCGTGCGTGCGTGTGTGTGTGTGTGTGTGTGTGTGAAACATGCACACACACGCACGCGCACACACACACACACACACACACACACACACACACACACACACACACACACACACACACACACACACACACACACACACACACACACACACACACACACACACACACACACACACACACACACACACACACACACACACACACACACACACACACACACACACACTTGGTATATGTATACATACAATGTATAACACAAAATGGTATACGATCGCAAAAATAATTGTTCACTCACATGACCATCTGACGAGTGGTCGCCATCTTGCAGGCGTCCGAAACGGAGATTCTGTGGGTGCTGCGTGTCTCGATCCTGCTGGTAGGTGGCGCTGCGACTGCCCTGGCGATCATCGTCCACTCCATATACGGCCTATGGTACCTGTGCGCCGACCTCGTCTACGTCATTCTTTTCCCGCAACTCTTCTGTGTCATTTACATCCCCTCGTCCAACTCCTACGGCTCCCTCTGTGGGTTCACTGCCGGGATGTTCTTCCGGCTGACGGGCGGAGAGCCACTGCTGGGTCTTCCCCCGTTGATCAAGTACCCGTGGTATGACGCCGCGTCCGGCTATCAGCTGTTCCCCTTCAAGACTTTGTCGATGCTCATTTCTTTTATGTCCATCGTCATCGCGTCGTACGTTGCTCACGCCTTGTTCTACTACGGCCTGTTGCCGCTGAGTGCCGACGTCTTGTACGGATTCAACCGCGATGAAGACGACAGGAAAGTCGTCAACACGAAAGCGGAGGGGAGCGGCGCGCAGAACGTGGCATACAATGAACGTGACGATCACACTACGCAGTTGTGAACATCGCGAGCACAGCTAAAGAAAACTCTCCTTTTCGCCATGTTTGTCATAGAGCGATTCGTTCAGTTATTTATGCAGCAATGACACCAAGACAGAGAACCTCTCAAAATGTAATTGAACGCTTTGAATAACCACGAACAATATGGCCACTATCATAATTAGGAAATCCACATTTCGGAAAATGTTGACCACTATACACAGTTTCAGCGATGTTTTTCGCTCCCAACGTATCTCAATACTGAAAATGTAGCCTATAAGTTGATGTTATCCCATGCGTAGCCGTAATGCAGTTTCAGCTATAAGTGAACTTGCTAATTATGCCCTACTGCGAGGGGGTATGGCAGGAAGTGGGACGTTGATCCTAAAAATTGGTGGGAGGTGTGAGGTCAAACACAGTTAGGAGGTGGGATTGACGGGAGTTGGCCTCCCGAAACAGGTGAGATTGAGTTTGAGACCCTTCCCACAAACTCCTCTAGTGTATTTATTGGCTTCCACCATGCCATGCGTGAGTGATATTCAACCAGCGGAGGTGTTGACTCGTTCTTAAACGCATAAACTACAGTAAAATCACTAGTGTTTTCTCTGTGAAGTTATAACTGTTCTTAGATATCTAGATTACATCGCATGTAAAACTTGAGCATATCTTCTTTGAAATAACATCTAAAAATCGATTAGAGAACATGTGACCTGCAAATTCAGCTGACGTCAGTGCCTATAAGTTACGGAACTAGCAATGCGTAGAACGAAAAACTTATAGCTCAAACTATCTGATATAGTGTTGTTAAGAAACGTAGTAACGGAAATATAACTTAACAAATAACTTACAAAACCCTTATGGAAATGATTGGCTTATTGTTTCTGGAGATTTCTGGATAAATGCCTGAGATAGTTGCAACTAACTCGAGGAGAAATCTCTCTGGTATGTATAACTGTGTTAACTAATAACGGCGTCCCTACGTCGCCTCCATAGACCCTTGGCTTCTGATCTACCGATTGGCGATAAAAACAAAAACAAAGGTAGTTATTTATGTGCTTGCTGCTCGCCCCACATACTTTCTACCTGTCGGAGAAACAGAGGACGAATTGAGTGGTGAGCCACTCTCCAGTGGGCGTCACTGTACCTGAAACTATTTGTCGTGTGTCGATTGAGCGTCGGGTGATAACTGCTGCGCTTGTTTTATTGCTCCATGGTTATCATAGCTAGTTATCATAAATATACGCTGCAGCAAGATACAGTTAACTATAGAGTAAGACTAGATAATGTTACAGTATACAATGATGACATGTGATGTATATTTTGGAATTATTCTGAAATAGCGATGGTAAGGACGATGTTGCTCACGAGACAACTGTATCCTATGTGTATTGAGTGTTTCGACGTGCTTCCGGGTCTTATATATTAACAATTTTGTATACAATGTTTATGCAAACCATATTTGGTTCACCTCAACTATTTTAATTTTGAAGCAATGCAATGCCAGGATTTTGTATTTCGATAAGGTATATAAACTTTGTATCTACAATATCATTTGTTAGCCTTACGCGAGTATATACTTTTTAAATAGAAAGATTTGCTCTGATATGAAAGAAGTATAAGTACGTTCTTGCATAGTGCGGTATCAGGTAAGCAGAGCTGCCAGGTTGTGTCGAGAAACGTGTGAGATCATGGGCGGATCTAAATCGTGGAAAAAATGGTGTCCTGTTTCCCAACATAACACCAGGTGGCACCACTTCTAGTATTTCGAATTTCCACCGGGGACAGCACTTTATACACACATTTATAAATTGACAACTATTTTGTTCTGAAACAGTTTGGTTTTAAAATGTGCTCACTGACGAAGAAACGTGAATTTAAAACGTGCAGTACTTGTTATAAATATTAGGATATTCAAAGAATTTAATAATGCGAGTTTGAAGCATTACCTGTGAAAAGTGCCAAGATAAATTATGTTACAGAACAAGGTGCGGGACTAGCGTACGTAACACGCGCCAACCAAACCCATACCATGATCAGTCTTTGGCGGGAGACATGGCAAAGCATCACGTGGTCTGTCTGTCTGTCGATAATCGTGTATGAATCTATACGCGGAGTTTACGCGCGACGTCACCGACGACGATAAGAATAACCTCTTGAGATATATCATCGCCTGAACGGAAATAATGCCTATATGAACATGTGCATGAAAATTAGCGTATTTGTATTAATTGTTTATTGAAACGGTCAATATGCGTGAGATTTACAGATAGTTGCATGAGAGCGTGAGCTGGAAATCAAATGCGTGAGTCTCACGCCATATGTGTAAGACTTGGACTTGTTTGCTCTGGGCAGGCGTGGATCCAGGAAGGGGCGTGGGTGCGCACACATCCCATTTTGCTTGAAAACATGTTGTTGGACTTTCCTCTTATTTGATAATTAACTTTAATTAAGCTGATACCACATTATTACCACTGTGTACAACCACAGCCTGAATTTGACGTTATCTATGGCATGCAAGGGTCCTGAAGTATAAAACATGATGTCTACCCGGCAGGTCCTTGCTATATTCTTCAAATACTCGTCCAAGAGACAACGACAACTAAAGCAATCTACAGAACAGATCAATATCAGGAGGATGCATGAAGGTTTGAAGAAGTGTGTGTTGGAAAGGTGAAATGTATGCCTGTGTGAAACAAGGTGGGCCGAACGACACACTACACTGGAGGAGTTTTGTGAAATGTATGAAGCCATCTTTGATTGCCTTACAACAATTTCGAACAAATGGAGTTCAAAAACAATGACGGATGCTGTTTGCCTATTACGCAATGTCAAGTTCTGCATTCATCGTTGCATTTAAAGTGAATCGATCGGTGCATGTTTTGAGTACGTCGGTTCTTCTACACTCGAACTGATGAAAAAACGTAACGCGGTGTATCACGCACCAGGATCTAAGCAATGCGTTGTTGCTACTTCGTGTACGCACGGACACCGAAGCACTCATTGACAAGAACAACAGGAAGCACCGAAAAAAAGTAATGCTGGTGCTGTCATCTGTAGCGGAAATTATATAAAACACTGGTACGTTTCCATTCACCAGATGGCGGTTATTATTTAATTCTAAATATATTATATCGAACCATCTCAACATTGGTTCCAAAGAACGATGTAAATCATGGTTTAACTAAATGGCTCGGTGTATATGCTGCCTACCTAAATTTTTAGATAGCCTCTCAATAATGTGCCATACCAATGGACTACACAGGTCAGTAGTAGATGGGGGGATTTCAAATGTGAGTAGGGTGACCACAAAGATCAATCTTAGAACCATAGGATAAGATGCTAACATACTATATCTGACAAACCTGAATGTCGCAGTAAGGTAAAACAAATTCAAATTACCCACAAATGTAGACAAAAATGTCACAATGAAAAACATATATGTAACTTTTAATTGTCATCCACGTTTATAGAAACAATATACTACCAAAGTAGTAGACCAAGATCAGTTGTCCCTTACTCCAGTCTGTTTCCAACTACAATAGTCGGAGGCATTGTTACCAGTGTCACACTACTCGCTCTCTCCATTGCTCTGACTTTTGTTGCTATTTTTTTCAATTACATCTTTGCAACATGTGTTAAGTGTTTAAATCAAAATCCGCTGGTGATGACGTGTCATCATCTGAGGCATTGTCACCAGCGTCTAGTCATGTCACTATCATTGTAATATATGTGCTACTGTTTCAACAAGAATCTTCCGCTGATGACGTGTCACTGTCAGAGGTATTGTCACCAGTGTTACTACTCGTGCCATTCTCATTGTAATAGATGTTACTGTTTCAATACCGGAAATCTGCAAGCGATGACGCATCATCGTCTGAAGCATTGTTACCAGCATCATTACTTGTGTCGCTCTCATTGTCACAGATGTGTCACTGTTTCAATCAGAATCTGCCAGCAATGACGCGTTATTGTCAGAGGTATTGTCACCAGTGTCACTACTCATGTCACTCTCATTGTAACCGATGTGTCACTGTTTCAATCAGAATCTGCCAGCAATGACGCGTTATTGTCAGAGGTATTGTCACCAGTGTCACTACTCATGTCACTCTCATTGTAACCGATGTGTCACTGTTTCAAGCAGAATCTGCCGGTGATGATGCGTCATTGTCAGAGGCACTGCCACCAGTGTCACTACTCGCATCACTCTCCTCTTTGCTCTGACTTTTGCTTTTTTTCAACGGCTCTTCATCACTGTCCTTTTCTGAGTCGCTGTCGGAGCTCGAGATAAACTCCTTGCTCTTGTAGTTCTCCCCCGTGCCACCGACCTTGGACGGACTTTTTGTCTCTTGGGTCTTCGACTGCTTGTGTCGCTTCTTCGGTGACACGGCTCTGAAACAAATCAACGATGATGTCATACTAGTTCTTTCTATTAATTTAAGGGACAGTAGAACAATTATTACTCAACATTCTTCAGGATAGTTCATTTTCAAATCAAATAATAAGGAACCCAACCGAAGAATCCGGCACATCAAATAAGCCATCTGGATCAGAAAAACTAGAACACCCATCAACAGAGACGAGGGCAATTATGAACTGCCTCACGTGTACGATGACGTCATCAAGCGTCATAGGTACTGATGAAATCAACGTGACACGTTGATGAAAGCCTCTACCAGGTAAACTAAACACACCTTGGATATGTAAAATGAAAGTTATTTGATTTGACAGTAGAACAATCTTCATTGTTTTGTTATACGTCATGTTTAATCTTTATTGCTATAATATATTTACCATAAGAAATTGTATAAAGTAAGAATTAGATAGACCAATAAAATCAACCATTGAAACACGTTATATTTTACTTTAAAATATGATGACTGATTGGTCTGTCGTTAATTACAGTAAAGCAGTCGCTACGGAAAACTAGCATATTTTATTTAATTGCCAACTAATACAGTGTCACAATGTCCCATAAAACTGTCATCTTACTATAATCCAGCAAGTGTTTGTATGTATGCATGTATGTATGTATGTTATGCACCAAACTGTCAGGGGTTCATATTCGTTCGTTATTATAACTGCCAGTGTTGTCACAATTTCGAGAGATGTTGACTGGCAGCACCAAGTACCAAGGCATGGATGTATATTTCTGTGATAATGTTTTTTAATATTGTTATCATGACAGTCACTTACGAACTAACAAGTTATCCCGTCCAGAGGATGGGTATTTTTGCTAGTTCTGTTATTCAACAAAAATCATTGTACTTTCCCTTTAAAGGTACAATGTCTGATGGCTTTGTCAATCTGTCTACATGTTGGTACTGACCAAATGACTTGACCAACACTTCAGTGGATGGCTCTGATACAGTGAGCCAACGAACATTTTCTATTTGAGGCGAACAATGGCATTTCAAGACAAGTGACATGTCAATGTGGTATGATAGTTTGTGTAAGAGATGATGGTTTGTTTGAAGAATGATGGTTCATGTGACAGATGGTGGTTTGTGTGAGGGATGGTTTGGTTGAAGGATGATGGTTTGTGTAACAGATGGTGGTTTGTGTGAGAGATGATAGCTTGTTTGAAAAATTATGGTTTGTTTTGAAGTGTGATGGATGCTGGTTTAACCAATACAGGATGAAGGAAGATGGTTGCTTGAGGGAAGATGGTTTGCATGATAGTTTGTTTGAAGGATGAAGGTTTGGTTGAAGGATGATGGTTTGTGTGGCGGATGATGGTATGACTAATACAACATCAGTGTGAGAAGTTGCATGAAAGATGATGGTTTGTGTGAGGGATAATGGTTTGGGCTGAGAGGGAACTGATGTCTGATGGTTGGCAGACAAACCTGGGGGAGGAGGGAGGCTCATCCCGTTTCTGTTCCCGCCACGCGGCCATCGCCTCTTCATACTTCACCTTCTCCTTCGCTGCCAACTTCTCATATTTCTACACACCAAGATACACGAGTTGCACACATGGGCTCATGACAAATGGACAAACCATTAAAATGAAACTATTAAATTAGTTCATTTATGTACAGCCGATCTCTATAACATAATGTGCCATTCACACTTTCAAAAGTTACCCGATCAAACAATCAAAGTAATTTGTTTCGATGATTTAAAAAACACTACAAATTTGAACTTCAATGAACCTGATTCATGATGAGCTAACTGTAGAGGAAGCTTTAATGTTATTCCTTTCAAAACTCATGAAATGCAGACATCACTTCCCCTTGTTATTAGAACTACCACATGCAACATTGTACAGATCTCCCATATGCTTTTGGCCATATATGGTTTTTATACGAATTTGTTTAAAATAGAAAAATCATGATAAAGTACTTATTTTCTTACGTTCATCAGACAAATTTAAAATTGAATCGCAAACTTATGGTAGTCGAAGCACAAATATTTTTAATTCTATGCAGATTTCTGGCAAAACAGAGGATTTCGTTTGATGAAGGTATATTTTGTAGCCTGATAGATAGCGACACTCGATTCCAGCAAAACCTAACAGATTTGCTTGGATGTTGGTACATTTTGTAGCCTGATGATGGTAAAACTACAACAGGAGGAATGCTAACACACTTGTACGGCTTTATACAGAATTTAAATAAAAAAATATGGGTTTCAACCATAAAAAAGTGGTAGGTCTAAAGGTTACGTCCCGGTTGGACCCAGGAAGGAACAATATGTAGTGGTTTTACCGCTTTATCGTCGGAGTCGATCTGCCTCCACATTTCCCCTGCCTTCTTGGAGATTTCCGTGATAGAAATACCCGGGTTCTCTTCCTTAATCTGCCCGCGATGGTCATTCAACCAAAGGAAGTAGGCGGACTGGGCACGTTTGGGCTGGTTGGGATCCTTCTCCTTCTTGCTCCGTCTCTTCCGATGGGTAGCTCCCTTTTCGTTCTCCGGTTTTTCCCGTTTCACTTTCTCCTGTGATATGACAGGTGGGCAGAACGATGGGAATCACTTTAGTTGCATAGAGGGATGGGAAATCCCTCAAAGGTTAGTAGCAAGGATTAGTAATACTTATATAACAATGTTTACATTATTTGGAGGGACCAAACTTGTAATGTTCATTCGCTAGGCCTACATTAAAAAAATATATATCTGATTCTCACCCCTCTTTTTTAACTGGCAGTGTCCTCAGCCATGGACAGATAATGGTCAAATTATCATACAAAATTGTGATTCATTAAAACACCTTCGAGAGGTGAAGATGCTAGAATAAATGTAGTTTATACTACATAACATGACTACGATAAAAACAACATGACTGTGTGCTTTTAAGGGGTTGTCACATTGATGGCAATTAGCAAGCAGGAGATGCTGAATGACACTCAGGAGATGCTGAATGACACTGAATGAAACTGAATGACACTGCCACTTACCCGTGGTTTCTTCTTGATAGGCTTAGGGCTTCTCTCCTTGTCTCCGTCACCACTCCCTCCACTGTCACTGTTTGTCACATTGCTGTCATACCTGCAACACCACCACAGACAAGGTAACATTGAATTATAATAGGGGACACAAGTGAATCTCATTTTGAGACGATAGTTGACGAGATAATGCATCGGCTCCCATAGCTGTGCACACGTTAAATGTATCTATGTCGTTATAAAATAAACCATTGGTATTAGTATTACCACATTTTAATGCTAGTTGTTTTAACAAATTATAGAAGTAAATGTGTTATCGTTTCTTGTTTTAATTCCAAATGTGTTTACGCTTGAAATGTGATAACGAGCAGCATGTCGCTGGGGGCTGGAAGGGGGAGCATTTATGGGCAAATTTGCATAAACCAACATGGCGGCTGACAAGACTTGTGTTCCCTATTGTGTAATTAATTACAATCACAGTGTAATTGTATTTTTTCTTAGAAAACTTGTAGTCGACTTTTTTATGAAGCTGTGTAATTGTAACTGATCATTGTCATTAAATCCAAACTGGCAGGAAGAACGCACGAATTCACCTAAATCCGTCTAAAAATGTAATGTAATCTGCATTTATAAAACGTTGTACTCAACCAATCAATTATTGCAGTTGACTTTTATATAGCATTGTAATTTATTTTTTAGAAACAATTGTTATTGATTTTTTTAAGTGTAATTTAATTGAGTTTTTATGATGCTGTGTAATTGACAACTGTAATTGAAGCCAACCATGAGGTCCACAGATGAGTGACAGTTCAGGAGACAGCTGTTTTGTAACATTTTTGGGACACAATGACATCTCTGTTCTCACACATAATGTGGTGGCTTCAACCATGATTTTTCATTATTAATGTCAATGTTTATTCAAAATACCTGTTTGCAGCATGAATTTCATGATGATTCTAAATACTTAAACTAGGAAAACATATATGAATTACGATTTTCTTTAACCACAATTATTTAGATTACTTATGCAACAAGACTTGAAGAACACAAGGAGGTTGAAAACATAAAACCAGACGATTTATCAGGGAAGAGAAGGGAGAGTCAGCAGTAGTAGAGCATACATCTGCAATAACAGACCACGCAGACAGGAACAACTGCATCATTAATTTATCAGGGAAGAGAAGAGAGAGTCAGCAGTAGTAGAGCATACATCTGTAATAACAGACCACGCAGACAGGAACAACTGCATCATTAATTTATCAGGGAAGAGAAGGGAGAGTCAGCAGTAGTAGAGCATACATCTGTAATAACAGACCACGCAGACAGGAGCAACTGCATCATTAATTTATCAGGGAAGAGAAGGGAGAGTCAGCAGTAGTAGAGCATACATCTGTAATAACAGACCACGCAGACAGGAACAACTGCATCATTAATTTATCAGGGAAGAGAAGAGAGAGTCAGCAGTAGTAGAGCATACATCTGTAATAACAGACCACGCAGACAGGAACAACTGCATCATTGATTTATCAGGGAAGAGAAGGGAGAGTCAGCAGTGGTAGAGCATACATCTGCAATAACAGACCACGCAGACAGGAACAACTGCATCATTGATTTATCAGGGAAGAGAAGGGAGAGTCAGCAGTAGTAGAGCATACATCTGTAATAACAGACCACGCAGACAGGAACAACTGCATCATTGATTTATCAGGGAAGAGAAGGGAGAGTCAGCAGTGGTTGAGCATACATCTGCAATAACAGACCACGCAGACAGGAACAACTGCATCATTGATTTATCAGGGAAGAGAAGGGAGAGTCAGCAGTGGTAGAGCATACATCTGTAATAACAGACCACGCAGACAGGAACAACTGCATCATTGATTTATCAGGGAAGAAAAGGGAGAGTCAGCAGTGGTAAAGCATACATCTGTAATAACAGACCACGCAGACAGGAACAACTGCATCATTGATTTATCAGGGAAGAGAAGGGAGAGTCAGCAGTAGTAGAGCATACATCTGCAATAACAGACCACGCAGACAGGAACAACTGCATCATTGATTTATCAGGGAAGAGAAGGGAGAGTCAGCAGTGGTAGAGCATACATCTGTAATAACAGACCACGCAGACAGGAACAACTGCATCATTGATTTATCAGGGAAGAGAAGGGAGAGTCAGCAGTAGTAGAGCATACATCTGTAATAACAGACCACGCAGACAGGAACAACTGCATCATTGATTTATCAGGGAAGAGAAGGGAGAGTCAGCAGTAGTAGAGCATACATCTGCAATAACAGACCACGCAGACAGGAACAACTGCATCATTGATTTATCAGGGAAGAGAAGGGAGAGTCAGCAGTGGTAGAGCATACATCTGTAATAACAGACCACGCAGACAGGAACAACTGCATCATTGATTTATCAGGGAAGAGAAGGGAGAGTCAGCAGTGGTAGAGCATACATCAGCAATAACAGACCACGCAGACAGGAACAACTGCATCATTGATTTATCAGGGAAGAGAAGGGAGAGTCAGCAGTGGTAGAGCATACATCTGCAATAACAGACCACGCAGACAGGAACAACTGCATCATTGATTTATCAGGGAAGAGAAGGGAGAGTCAGCAGTGGTAGAGCATACATCTGCAATAACAGACCACGCAGACAGGAACAACTGCATCATTGATTTATCAGGGAAGAGAAGGGAGAGTCAGCAGTAGTAGAGCATACATCTGCAATAACAGACCACGCAGACAGGAACAACTGCATCATTGATTTATCAGGGAAGAGAAGGGAGAGTCAGCAGTGGTAGAGCATACATCTGCAATAACAGACCACGCAGACAGGAACAACTGCATCATTGATTTATCAGGGAAGAGAAGGGAGAGTCAGCAGTGGTAGAGCATACATCTGCAATAACAGACCACGCAGACAGGAACAACTGCATCATTGATTTATCAGGGAAGAGAAGGGAGAGTCAGCAGTGGTAGAGCATACATCTGCAATAACAGACCACGCAGACAGGAACAACTGCATCATTGATTTATCAGGGAAGAGAAGGGAGAGTCAGCAGTAGTAGAGCATACATCTGTAATAACAGACCACGCAGACAGGAACAACTGCATCATTGATTTATCAGGGAAGAGAAGGGAGAGTCAGCAGTAGTAGAGCATACATCTGTAATAACAGACCACGCATACAGGAACAACTGCATCATTGATTTATGAGGGAAGAGAAGGGAGAGTCAGCAGTGGTAGAGCATACATCTGTAATAACAGACCACGCAGACAGGAACAACTGCATCATTGATTTATCAGGGAAGAGAAGGGAGAGTCAGCAGTAGTAGAGCATACATCTGTAATAACAGACCACGCAGACAGGAACAACTGCATCATTGATTTATCAGGGAAGAGAAGGGAGAGTCAGCAGTAGTAGAGCATACATCTGCAATAACAGACCACGCAGACAGGAACAACTGCATCATTGATTTATCAGGGAAGAGAAGAGAGAGTCAGCAGTGGTAGAGCATACATCTGCAATAACAGACCACGCAGACAGGAACAACTGCATCATTGATTTATCAGGGAAGAGAAGAGAGAGTCAGCAGTGGTAGAGCATACATCTGCAATAACAGACCACGCAGACAGGAACAACTGCATCATTGATTTATCAGGGAAGAGAAGAGAGAGTCAGCAGTGGTAGAGCATACATCTGCAATAACAGACCACGCAGACAGGAACAACTGCATCATTGATTTATCAGGGAAGAGAAGGGAGAGTCAGCAGTGGTAGAGCATACATCTGCAATAACAGACCACGCAGACAGGAACAACTGCATCATTGATTTATCAGGGAAGAGAAGGGAGAGTCAGCAGTAGTAGAGCATACATCTGTAATAACAGACCACGCAGACAGGAACAACTGCATCATTGATTTATCAGGGAAGAGAAGGGAGAGTCAGCAGTGGTAGAGCATACATCTGCAATAACAGACCACGCAGACAGGAACAACTGCATCATTGATTTATCAGGGAAGAGAAGGGAGAGTCAGCAGTGGTAGAGCATACATCTGCAATAACAGACCACGCAGACAGGAACAACTGCATCATTGATTTATCAGGGAAGAGAAGGGAGAGTCAGCAGTGGTAGAGCATACATCTGTAATAACAGACCACGCAGACAGGAACAACTGCATCATTGATTTATCAGGGAAGAGAAGGGAGAGTCAGCAGTAGTAGAGCATACATCTGTAATAACAGACCACGCAGACAGGAACAACTGCATCATTGATTTATCAGGGAAGAGAAGGGAGAGTCAGCAGTAGTAGAGCATACATCTGTAATAACAGACCACGCAGACAGGAACAACTGCATCATTGATTTATCAGGGAAGAGAAGGGAGAGTCAGCAGTAGTAGAGCATACATCTGTAATAACAGACCACGCAGACAGGAACAACTGCATCATTGATTTATCAGGGAAGAGAAGGGAGAGTCAGCAGTGGTAGAGCATACATCTGCAATAACAGACCACGCAGACAGGAACAACTGCATCATTGATTTATCAGGGAAGAGAAGGGAGAGTCAGCAGTAGTAGAGCATACATCTGTAATAACAGACCACGCAGACAGGAACAACTGCATCATTGATTTATCAGGGAAGAGAAGGGAGAGTCAGCAGTAGTAGAGCATACATCTGTAATAACAGACCACGCAGACAGGAACAACTGCATCACTGATTTATCAGGGAAGAGAAGGGAGAGTCAGCAGTGGTAGAGCATACATCTGCAATAACAGACCACGCAGACAGGAACAACTGCATCATTGATTTATCAGGGAAGAGAAGGGAGAGTCAGCAGTGGTACAGCATACATCTGCAATAACAGACCATGCAGACAGGAACAACTGCATCATTGACTCCGAGGGGGCAACAGTGATTGACAGAGAGCGTAACAGAAACGCAAGATGGATCAAAGAGGCCATATGAATCTAAAAGACAACATGTAGTCATGAATCGAGACGAGGGGTGATATAGATTGAGTCACATATGGGACGACCCGCTTGCCAAGACAACTGGTGAGCAGGGGAAGAACTAGCCATCCCAGAATTCCCGATGAAAGCTGCCGATGGCATTCGAAAAGTAATCTAAATAGTTATGTTTGAAGAAAATCGTAATTCATATATATATATATATATTAACTTGATGAACATTTACACGAATAGGAAAACATAGGTTACTAATAGTAATAAATATTTTTTTTTAATATTCCAAAAATGAGTTTTTACAATATTAATATTTAAAACATATTTGTTCAACGACTGAACTACATCACTGATTATTATATGAAACAATGACTCTACTAATGACTTCATGAAAATAACTTACTCCTCTGCAACGTCACTGCCACTCTCTCCAGGTGCAAAGTCGTCATCTAAAACATACAAGAGTTATCAGATTCTTCCCTACGTCATGCTGAATTCATGTGCGACAATGTCACGTGATCTTGTTTGCCACCACATGTGACAGAGTATATTGTGGTACAAAGAGAGTACTGCATAAAACCAGGGTTCAAATTTAGCGGGGCTCCGGGGATCCGCAGGCCCCTAGATTCACTCCTGGACCCCCAAAAGTTAAACATCTAGGAGCTCTGCTCTCTCTCCTAAAAATATACCCAAATCAGTTGGAATTCAAATACAGTGCTGTAATTATTGTCACTGTCTACCTTCTGTACCTACAACGATACATTTGTAGCCACTTAGAGATCAAAGAGATCTTTGCAGGCAAGTGGGACCACATCCTGTCAAGTCAACAAGTAGCCCCCTTATATGCTGTGACTGACAGGCAGTATACTAAATACGTTGTTACATGCTTTTCGACGGACATTGAGAGATAGGTCATTCGTCTACACTTTCTAACAAACTCACTCAAATATAGGAAACAAGTTTGTTTTTCAACATACATATATTCAGCAGTGTGACATTATGATTAGAGGACTGGTTTTTCATGTCCACGTGATCTTTAATGCATTAGTTTTTCAGTCTAGAATATACTTTAGAAGTTTAGAATGACTTAGTGTATAGCAGATGGGGACAAAGACATTTATATTATTGCTTTTTTCATGCAGCCTATTATGGCATCCAGTTTTAGTGGCGAACCCCTAGGTTTGGGCAATGTTGCGGTTCAGCTGGCCCCCAAAAATTTTAGGCTAAATTCTATCCCTAGAAACTAAGTGTGACCACACCCTTACTGTATGCCCCCTTCCATGAGACAGAGCTGCCCCCTCCGTGGAACACACCTGCCCCCTCCATGAGACACAGCTGCCCCCTCCATGAGACACAGCTGCCACCTCACCTGTGCTGTCATCGTCATCATCGCCCCCATCGTCGTCGTCATCATCCCTCTGTTTCCCTTCAGCCTTCATCCTCTCCATATAGGCGTCATGTTCCCCTTCCTCATCACTTCCCGACATCCCTTCCATATAGCCACCCTTGCTCTGCGGCCGAGAGAAAACAGGGTCATTAATTTTTTTACGATTTATTTTGCATTGTTGTCTTAACCCTAGAGGTGACCACTGAATTTGGCCCGAGCGATCAGTGTGAAACGGGATTCCGGCCGAATTTGGGCCAAATTTGGCATGACATTGTAGTAAAAATGTTCCTTTCCGCCACAAATAGCTGACACGGTGGCACCAAAATTCATGAGCAAATGCAATGAGAGCTAATAATCTAGCTTACAAAACTCGATATCGTTGATGCCCAAATTTGGCTGGATTTACTACTGTCTGTGTAATAAATTGATGCATCCAGCCTGGGGTTACATATGGAGAATCAGTTTGGTGTATTCGAATAAATTTGAGTGAGTGAGAATTAACGTTACAAAACATGCCTTCCATGTAGCCGCGCTCACTCTGCACAAGAAAACAGGGTCATTAATTTTTCACAAAACTCTACACTAATAAATCACACATGCCGATTACCAAAACAACTTTTCTTCACAAATCTGGACCAATTTGTTTACAAATACATAATTTTAAATGGTTGATTTTTGGTAACTGCTGCTATCATTCTCAATTACGGTAACATAGTTTACCTTTTGTTTTTAATTTGTAGTAATGTTTGTTATACCCAACTTGGGCCATTTTGCCATATACTTTGCTTACACATTTTCTCATACCTTCACCTCAAAATCTCACAATTTCTCCATTCTTCTGTTGAAAAATAACAAAACACTAAATTCCTGGATGGTTGTGTCATATAGTAATTCACTATTTTAATAATTTTGTAATGTAATCAAACTGTAAAAAAAAAAACAGTTTAAAAATGTCTTCCTCTCATTCACAAGTGCTTGATTTTTCTTGTTAATAACAAACATCAAATGGCTAAAGTAAAATGAATTAACACATGTATTTATAATCTCACTATTTCCACACCTAAATATATTGAGATCTCACTGTTTTGGTGTCTGATCATTTGAAACTTCTGTGTAATACTATACTAAAGATTACCAAGATAATTACCAGTTTGCCACCAACGTTCTTCACTCGTAGTTTCTTTTGTGATACAACAAAGTCGTACAATTTTCCGTATTCTTCCCTAAAAAACGAACGATACGTTAATCAATGAGAGCAGAAAACAAAAAGCTTAGAGTTTGTTTCTGAAATACTGTTCATTCTTAAATTAACATTCATCCAGACAAAGCTGAGAGTGTCTCAGAAACACTGTTAATTTTCAAATCAACATTCATCCAGACAAAGCAGAGTTTGTCTCAGAAACATTGTTAATTCTCAAATCAACATTCATCCAGACAAAGCAGACTTTGTCTCAGAAACATTGTTAATTCTCAAATCAACATTCATCCAGACAAAGCAGAGTTTGTCTCAGAAACATTGTTAATTCTCAAATCAACATTCATCCAGACAAAGCAGAGTTTGTCTCAGAAACACTGTTAATTCTCAAATCAACATTTATCCAGACAAAGCAGTTTGTCTTGGAAACACTGTTAATTCTCAAATAAACTTTCAAGAAAAAATTGAGAGTCTGTCTCAGAAACACAGTTAATGTAGTTACTACAATAACATTTTATCCATTCTGCAAACAGGCAACAACTGATCATACAATAATCTCAATGAAGCATTTAATATCATCATTACTAAAAAATGATCTCATAGTAACTAAACATTTGAAGCATTTTAGTCAACTGTACACTTTTAATGCATAACGTGCGTACAATTATCTTTTTTTATAATTTTTTTTAAACGTACTTTTATATAAGTCCATCTACATGTACCTTTTAATGCAGAACATGTGTGTATATTTATGTAAATTTTACTTGAATATTTTGTATATGTATATGGATTTTTTTGTCCGAAATAAACATTATTTTATTATTATTATTCACTTTCAACAACAAACATGAAGGAACTGACACGTGATGACTTACTTTTCAATGCCAACAAATGTGTATATGGTCCCAGTACTTTTATATAAGTCCATCTACATGTACCTTTTAATGCAGAACATGTGTGTATATGTATGTAAATTTTACTTGAATATTTTGTATATGTATATGGATTTTTTTGTCCGAAATAAACATTATTTTATTATTATTATTCACTTTCAACAACAAACATGAAGGAACTGACACGTGATGACTTACTTTTCAATGCCAACAAATGTGTATATGGTCCCAGTACTTTTATATAAGTCCATCTACATGTACCTTTTAATGCAGAACATGTGTGTATATTTATGTAAATTTTACTTGAATATTTTGTATATGTATATGGATTTTTTTGTCCGAAATAAACATTATTTTATTATTATTATTCACTTTCAACAACAAACATGAAGGAACTGACACGTGATGACTTACTTTTCAATGCCAACAAATGTGTATATGGTCCCAGTCTTGGTCTCCACATCGAAGTCGAAGGATCGCGTGTTTCCGACGCTGCGGGCAAAGTTGACGTTGGAGATCTCGTCGAATCGGATGTGGAGGGGAGGCTTGTGTACAAAGATAAAGCCACGCTCGAGTGGATACAGGAAGCCTGTAGCCGCCTTGTACGAACATCCAATAGACCTGTTGCTTGTGTTACTACAAACAACAGAGGTGAAGAGGAGATAAAATTTAAGTTTTTAAGATATTGACCAGGTATGAAAATATTGATAGAAATATTTTTTACCACGTAAAAAAGATAGTAGAACTAGAGCACACAAGGTAACATTAGGGAAGGATCAGTGTAGATTGGATATCAGGAAGTATTCATTCTCACAAAGGCCAATAAATTAATTGTATTCATTCCCACTGAATATGGGGATAAAATGGTGTAAATTGAGTACTTTGTAACGAAAGTACTAATTGCACATTTTGCATTTTTGAAGGAATGCCAAAGCCCTATGGTGTGTAACAGTTCTAAATAAATTGGGTACAGTCTCTATGTATAGTAGGCCATGTTGAGTGACTGGACGGATGTGTGACACACTGCCAAACACACTGCCAAACATCGTCTGTCATAAAGATTGCCAAATCGCAACATTTTACACAGACAAAAATGGACGTAATTTCCTTAATTTTTAAGATAGAACATACATTTTTTTATTTTTCATCTTTTAAAATTTTCTATTCATTGCAATAAACTCCACTGTCAAAAATCCTCCGATACCTAATATAATCGGATAAAAAATAAGGTTGGGTCACTTGAAAAGGCAATTGCTTGTCAAGCAAGTGACCCATCATACGTATGTACATTTACACGATTGCATATTGGCGTTTGTTTAGTAATCATGTTACGCATACATATTTACACATAAAAAGCAATAACACATTTGCTTTTGCTGAAGAAACTTATACAAAAAATTCACAATTAATTACAACATAAATATTAATACATATTGGCATATCTAAATATTTCAATTAATTACAACATACATATTATTACATAGTGGCATATCTAAGTATGTACACCTAAGTATTCACCCCTACATAGATTTCAACAATGCATAAATATATAAATGATCAAGTTAATTAAAATGTAACTGTTACACAAACAAATGACCAAAAACCAAAACCAACTAGTACTACTACAATCCAATCACCTACGATCTATTTCGCACCTGCAACACAGCCAACACTACCACTGCAACTGACAAATGAATGAGGTCCCACTCATCTCACCAATGAGCAATGCACCACTCACTTGTCAAAATGAGTGGAACAATACCCTCCTCACAAATGAACAAAACATCACTCAACTCAGACGAGTAACGTACCACTGACTTCACTAATATTCACAGCACCACTCCCTTCACAAATGAGCGAGATACCCCTGACATCACAAATGTGTAAAACACCAACTCCCTTCACAAATGTGCAAAGAACCACTCACCAGACAAAGTGCACCTTTCCCCTGACAGATGAGCATGATTCATAACGAACAAGTGAGGTATCGCTGCACACCCCACAAATGAAACATCCACACCTCACCTCATAAAAAGCTGAGGCACAGTTCTCACAAATGAGCAAAACACTACTCACCTTATAAATGAGCCCGGCACTGTGATCTTCCTATTCACCAGAGTCTTCATGACGCGACTGACGATCTCGTACTCCAGGCCTTGCATCTCCTTTGTTAACTTGCCTGCGTACCTCTCCTCTATCTCATTTCTGTCAAGGATCACACTTAGCATGCAGCCTCACATGACACGTTTAACAGAAACTACGATCAACATGTCAATAGTCGCTACCTGGAACATCAGGTTTTTTATTGCTAGACGACAGGCATGTATAAACGCAATGCGTTGCGGGATCGATTGAACCTCAAATTAAAGTTGGACAGAATTATTGTTTCAGCAGAGAATACATCGCACCAACAACAATGTTTACTGATATTAAACAAAAATCACAACGATAGCATCAGAGTTCAAAACTCAGCTGATCCGGCATCTAAATAACTTTGAACGCAGTTGAACATGCGTTGGCATAGATACGTGATTGTTTCGGTGCACAGCAGAAGATTCATGTGAATTAAATGTTGTAGAGAGAGATGTTCCACTTTGTTTTCGTGCCCCTATGCAATACAAATATGTAGTTTCAAGTTAAATTAAAACAAGTTACGAAAAATTATTCTGCCACCATTTGGTCTGTTTACTAATTAATGTTTTTTTAGACAATGGAGTTCCAAGGAAATAGCAATTACTGCATAGTTCGACATGCCACATCAATTCACCTTATGTTGGTCTCACTTTTACATTAATTTTAATGACTATTTAAGTGATTAGAACGTTGGACTCTCAATCAAGACGAACAAGGTTCGAATCCTCATTTTGAAGCTTGAATAATTTTATTCACACCACATCGCCCCAGTTCCCTGAGCTGTATATAATTATAAGTATCTGGCTATAAACAGTGGTAGAATTATATGAACAAATAGGTTCACACAGTAATTGCAGCACAGCTGAATGCTTCCTAGATAAGTATCCAGGCCTGAGGTCTATTACATTGCAATGTAATATATTACTATTACTTAGTTTCCTTTCTATTACTATTACATGCTGAAGGCAATGTAATATATTACTATTACATTTCAAGCTATTACTATTACATTTTCAGTTGGAACTATTTTCTTTCGATTAAACAATTTACATACTTAATCACTTATAGTTGCTTAGAGTATGTGACAGGACATTTATACACAACCAAGAAGCCACTCTGCAGTCTGCAGTTGTAAAGGACAATACCTCTAAGTCTAGCAGTAGTACTGGTTGTTAAGGGAGGGTAAGACCCCAATGAAGTTAGGGTCTTCCCTTAAGAGTGAGAATGAATATGGAAGCCCTGTCCTCTGTCTGCTGCAGTAACCCCTCTACTGCCTGTCTGCTGCAGTAACGCCTCTACTGCCTCTGTCTGCTGCAGTAACCCCTCTACTGCCTCTGTCTGCTGCATTAACCCCTCTACTGCCTATGTCTGCTGCAGTAACCCCTCTACTGCCTCTGTCTGCTGCAGTAACCCCTCTACTGCCTATGTTTGCTGCAGTAACCCCTCTACTGCCTGTCTGCTGCAGTAACCCCTCTACTGCCTCTGTTTGCTGCAGTAACCCCTCTACTGCCTCTGTCTGCTGCAGTAACCCCTCTACTGCCTGTCTGCTGCAGTAACCCCTCTACTGCCTATGTTTGCTACAGTAACCCCTCTACTGCCTATGTTTGCTGCAGTAACCCCTCTACTGCCTCTGTCTGCTGCAGTAACCCCTCTACTGCCTGTCTGCTGCAGTAACCCCTCTACTGCCTATGTTTGCTGCAGTAACCCCTCTACTGCCTCTGTTTGCTGCAGTAACCACTCTACTGCCTCTGTCTGCTGCAGTAACCCCTCTACTGCCTGTCTGCTGCAGTAACCCCTCTACTGCCTCTGTCTGCTGCAGTAACCCCTCTACTGCCTGTCTGCTGCAGTAACCCCTCTACTGCCTCTGTCTGCTGCAGTAACCCCTCTACTGCCTCTGTCTGCTGCAGTAACCCCTCTACTGCCTGTCTGCTGCAGTAACCCCTCTACTGCCTCTGTCTGCTGCAGTAACCCCTCTACTGCCTCTGTCTGCTGCAGTAACCCCTCTACTGCCTGTCTGCTGCAGTAACCCCTCTACTGCCTCTGTCTGCTGCAGTAACCCCTCTACTGCTTCTGTCTTCTGCAGTAACCCCTCTACTGCCTCTGTCTTCTGCAGTAACCCCCTCTACTGCCTGTCTGCTGCAGTAACCCCTCTACTGCTTCTGTCTGCTGCAGTAACCCCTCTAATGCCTCTGTCTTCTGCAGTAACCCCTCTACTGCCTGTCTGCTGCAGTAACCCCTCTACTGCCTCTGTCTGCTGCAGTAACCCCTCTACTGCCTCTGTCTTCTGCAGTAACCCCTCTACTGCCTCTGTCTTCTGCAGTAACCCCTCTACTGCCTGTCTGCTGCAGTAACCCCTCTACTGCTTCTGTCTGCTGCAGTAACCCCTCTACTGCCTGTCTTCTGCAGTAACCCCTCTACTGCCTGTCTGCTGCAGTAACCCCTCTACTGCCTGTCTGCTGCAGTAACCCCTCTACTGCTTCTGTCTGATGCAGTAACCCCTCTACTGCCTCTGTCTGCTGCAGTAACCCCTCTACTGCCTGTCTGCTGCAGTAACCCCTCTACTGCCTGTCTTCTGCAGTAACCCCTCTACTGCCTGTCTGCTGCAGTAACCCCTCTACTGCTTCTGTCTGCTGCAGTAACCCCTCTACTGCCTCTGTCTTCTGCAGTAACCCCTCTACTGCCTGTCTTCTGCAGTAACCCCTCTACTGCCTGTCTGCTGCAGTAACCCCTCTACTGCTTCTGCCTGCTGCAGTAACCCCTCTACTGCCTCTGTCTGCTGCAGTAACCCCTCTACTGCCTGTCTTCTGCAGTAACCCCTCTACTGCCTGTCTGCTGCAGTAACCCCTCTACTGCCTGTCTGCTGCAGTAACCCCTCTACTGCTTCTGTCTGCTGCAGTAACCCCTCTACTGCCTCTGTCTGCTGCAGTAACCCCTCTACTGCCTGTCTGCTGCAGTAACCCCTCTACTGCCTCTGTCTGCTGCAGTAACCCCTCTACTGCCTGTCTGCTGCAGTAACCCCTCTACTGCCTCTGTCTGCTGCAGTAACCCCTCTACTGCCTCTGTCTGCTACAGTAACCCCTCTACTGCCTCTGTCTGCTGCAGTAACCCCTCTACTGCCTCTGTCTGCTGCAGTAACCCCTCTACTGCCTCTGTCTTCTGCAGTAACCCCTCTACTGCCTCTGTCTTCTGCAGTAACCCCTCTACTGCCTCTGTTTTCTGCAGTAACCCTCTACTGCCTCTGCTTGGAATGCCCATCAAACTTAAACCATCCTTGACTGCTGTTGGAAGCCAGGTGACTGATTGACATTGTGACTGACATGGCAGAATGAACAGATTGAATACACTGACAACCAAACAACAACTTCAAACATTTCTTTTATCACAAAAAGGTTCCAAATGAGAAATGTTAACAAGTCATGTTATGTCAAAATACATATTTTTTTGTCTGATTAATTTCAATGAAATAAAATTTTGGTGTGATTGATATGTTAATTGTAATATTGTAATAGCAAAGTAATAGCTCAATTACTGTTACCTTGCTTTCTATTTCTACTACTATTACATTGCGTTCTGTTCCATCAATTACTATTACTTGAACAATTGTAATCGTTACTATTACTGTTACATATTATTATTACCCAAGTATCTGTACGAGGTGGTATCAGAATAAATAGATCTGGCAGGGGTAAAATGTGACGTGCTTTGAGCTATCCCGATGATTTATACCGCACTATATAGGAAGGTACCTTTACACCTTTTTTATGAAACCCAAAAATCAAATGTGAACTAATCTTTTTGGCAAATTACTGTCATTTATTTGTGCGTTGCCGAGCTGCCGAGGAACACAATAGAAGTGTTTCATATTGTACTGTACATAGCGTACATTGAAAATTAATACTTAAACCCACAGTAACATCAGAGAGGCTACAATTAAGTACTGTTAACAATGTACAACATGCCGAATAAACTACTAAGGTGGTCTGCCTTAGCAGTAACTATGGAGATGTTCTGCCCCAGTGGTAACCATGGAGATGGGGGGAGGGGGATGTTGCTACTTACTCCTTCAGCCCAAGTTCCAGTGTCATTTCATCCTCCTTGTTGAAGAGCATGATGACGAAGTGATATCGAGTCTGACCTTGTTTGATTGGAGGGTCTAAACTCACCTAATCACAAGAAAAGCAGACGGCATGTGTGAACGGAATGTCATAAATGTGAGACAAGAAAATTAAATCACACTAGAATACGAATGAATCATAGACATTGTCACACTCACCAAGTTGTGTTACATCTTAAGTAAATCACCTTCTTTCGCATTTGTCTTTAATATAAAGTAGTTTGTGACTGTCTGTTTGTTTCCTCATATCTCCGTCAGGTGTGGGGATGAAATTTTGTAGGTGTGCCCGGGGGCCCATAGTGACGGTTTGTACGTTTAAACAATTTCCAAATGTCCTGGGGATATTACAAAGATTTGATGTAGATTACACAACTCAGTAGTTATGCACAGTTGTTAGTGAAAATAATAAATACAATTAAATTAAGGGCAATTAAACTAAAAAACATACGTCTTCTGGGATTGTTCTGAGTTACATGATCTACGTCAAACATCCACATGTGACGAATCCTTACGAAATGAGTCGGATGTACATAAATTTGTATTCGAGAAATCGCCGTATATATATCTTGAACACTGATTTTTTAAGGATATATACTTTTTGTCACCAACTGACATTTTAATGTCTTTTCTATCAATTAGCAAAGTTTTTTCTATTATATTAATATTTAATGCCTTTTAGAACATCTTTAGAAAAGTATGTAGTATTTTACACATGAATTTCGTATAACAAAAGCGATAAATTGCACGTTCCAGGTGCATTTTCGGGGATATTCCTCAACAAAAGGCGGTCATATTTGGTACCCCTGGAATGCCCATCATATCTGTTTTCCATATATGGTATGAGAATTCCCCCATACTTCAAAATTAACCAATAACAGCTCTTGAAAGGCCCCATGCATAAACAAAACCGTCCCGTTGCTACCACTATAACAGATGCCCTCATTCGTTCGACCAGCAAGCGCATGCGCAGAGGGGACGTTCTTGAACTCGTTCATTTGTCAACAACGATAAGTGTTTTCATTCCCAATTAATCAGATATTGACTGCGATAATTTCAGTTAAAATGTTTGAGGAATCATGTTCGACGATGAGCGGTGACTTTGGACAGTATTTTGAACGGAGACACAAAGAAGAACGACTGATTTTGATGTGGTGATGTCACAGATCCGATGTCACCTCATTCTACAACAGCGATGCTGATGGCCGATGATGATGAAGTTGATAAACTTCATAAAGTTACGAAGTTAAGGTATTATATACGTGTGTTATGCTGCATTGTTTAGAACTTATATAACATTTAATTATGTGTAGCTGTGTCAATATCACATTAAGTATTTATTCAAACATTTTTATGGCACTAACACCACTGTGGGTGTTACTGTGCAATAGCTTTCACTGAGGCAGAGCCACTATGACTGTCACTGGACAATGACTGATTGATAATTTTAATAAGTAAAAAATCCAATAATTAAGCAAATGAAATGTAATTTGTTTTTGACCTATAGGGACCTATGTATGAATATGTATATGAGTGTGAAATAAAGAATTTTTAGTTGAATAATGGGGGTCCTTAATTTGTAGTTACACTTTATTTTTGGAATGTTTGTAAACATTTTACTAACAGTACTAATTAATAACTCAATCATTGTGCTCCAACATTTCTTGTTCATATGTTCCTGCAAATACACCAACAGAGAATACATGACGGAAGCGCCTGTTTGAACTCGGCTTTGGTGGTTGTCAGGAATCAAGAAGTTCCAACATTTAAGGTATTTCACAACACATTGTTGAATGTCCGGATTACTGTATACCACACTACACTCTGTGACTACTTCAAACTGACCAATAGTTACAATTATATATTATAAAGGTGTATCTATTGCAATTGACACAAACGTCAATCCACTAACTAAATGTTTTTAAAGATCAGCTAATGTGGGAAATACATGTTCTTAACCAGTAGACGTTATATGTCAGTACGAAAGGACTTTAAAATACTGCACTAACGTCTCACCTATTGTTCTGCCAGTTAGGTGCATCCCTTTAGTAATTTTTTTCAATATGTTGTTTCAGTGATATTTATTTCCATAACAGCAAAGTACAGGACATTAACTCCCGCTAATTCGGTTGTTTGTTATTCGGGTCACTTCGACCCAGTCACAAGGGTGACCTTAATGGTGAGGTTCCATTGTATATTAGGCACTGTACAACAAGATGTACACAATGTACAGCGTTGATGTGACATGTTTAAAATGACTTCTTAAACTGATGTTGTCAATGGTTACAATTAGTAATATTATGTCTGTATAAAATATAATAAACTAATTATTTTTTCCACAGGTTTGGTGCAGCCAACTCTGGAGTTATGTTCGGAAATGCTGGGAAAGGACACTGCTGAGAAAGAAAACAGAGCTGGACTTGTAGATTGCAGTATTTATAAATATTATCTAATAGTGTTTGAATGTAATTTTTTTATAAATATGAATGATATGTTGAGTACTACCAGCTGAGTGTTTTTGTTTTGTTATGGGGTGGCTTAAGTAGCAAACCTTTCTAGTTTGATCAATAAGTTAAGCTTTTCCAGTACATTGTGAGTTAACTAACAAAGCCCACCTAACCTAACATACCAGACTGTTTGTGCCCGCAGTGGTTCTGTTGTAATATGTGTAAACAAATACAATTACAGCAACATACAAGGTAAATTCTGTTGTTCATAATGTGTTTAATATGTTATAGAATTATTTCATATCTTCAGTATCTTAAGATAATACCTTAAGCATAGGCTGTGCAAAATTTCAAAGAAATATGCTGTTGGTATATTATGCATCATATGACTCATCTTGTTAGGACTCGATACATATGTTCCTTCATATGGTATGAATGTTTCGTGAAACAGGCAGTTGGGCATGAAGTTGTCACTGCCTCGGGCATTGCTCTACAAAAACTTGACCGGGCAGTGCAAGGAGTGATAAACTCTTGCAGTGGCTGCAAGAGGGCAACTCAGCTGGTAACATATAAATGGATTTGGATTATCTGTTACCGGCAGCATGGATACACATCAACACAAGAATATGCATGATGGTTACCCATTTAACCTATGGACTTGTTCCTATTCGTCTACACTGTCACTGCTCTACAGCACCAAGCAACCAGTCTGAATACATGTTGAGGTCAACAGAATCTGTCTTATGAAGCCTCATTCAACTAGTCAGCCTTTTTCAGAACAATATCGTCAACAAAATTTCAAAAAGGCTGTAGCGGAAGTTGCAACCGTGGAATTATTTGGCTTTCTACGTCACCGCAAAAGATAATTATGCCTACACATGTGTCGCTGAACGTACGCGGCAATTCTGAATACTTTTCAAAGCATTATAGTTTGCCTGTACCCCCATACAAGTGTTTATGGATAGAAAGCATCTATATATAGCATACCATACAAATGCTAGCTACAACATAATGTAACTATCCAGAGACACTGCTTAAACCCATTAGGCCCAAGGATTTCTAGCAAATTTTGAGCGATTTTACTTCCTTGTGTTAAAAAATCTGTAGAAAGAAAACTATTCAATATTGACAATTACAGGTTGTGTTTATTTTGAAGAGTAGTAATTTCTCCACATGCATGTATACATAGAAATAGGATATATTAATAAAATGTTGACATTTGATAACAATTTGCAAAGACAAAATAGTACATTTGTTAAAACTTTGAAAGTTGCGACTGACATTTGACAATGATCCCATGCTATAACCCTATGCAACTCAGCGAAGAAAATGTAGTTATATGTGTTAGCTTTGCACCACTGAAAACATTATCAAATTCTGACGGTTATTTTTCAGGTTACACCATATTTTATCATGACAAATATAGAAAAAAAAATTATCAAGATAGCGTGAACAAAACTGATGAAAATCAAGATTTCCGAAAGGGCAACACATGCACGTAACGAGCTGTTGTTGTTGCAAAATGTATCCGCTAGGGTGTGGCACAATTTGGTAGCGTTTAGTTCAGTAGTTATTCGCCAGGTTTTTTTTTTAATAGAGGGTCCTGTATGCGGCCGGCGGCGGCCGTTCCAGGACTGCACAGAGCGGCCGGCCGCGGCCGCTGTGGGGTCTAATCAGTTAATTAGAAAAGACTTGCTATATTATAGTAACATTGTAGCTGTCCATAGCCATGACTAGAAAAGACCACTGAACTATATAATAATGTAGATCAGTGGAAAATACCTATGGCTGCCTTTTCTCCTCGTGCTTTGCCGGGTAACTCAGCTAGTAAATAATACAGTAGTAGTATATGCAGACTCACGACAAAGTACATCTGTCTGTCTCTGTGGGGAAGTAGGAACAGTCGCAGCACGGTGGTGAACGGAATCTTGTAGTCAAACGTCTTGCCATGAAGCTGCAGGAATGACGGGTAGATCTTGATGTCGTACCGACCCCTGAATGCATAAAATACAAAACAAAAGGTTAGGCAATGTTCTTAAAGTGTCTGTGTATGTCAACAGGAAATGTTTCTGTCATGTGAAAGAGACCGTGTGTATCTTTTTGGTAGTTCCACTGTACTTGTCTTCATTCTGTTGCCCTGTACTGTGGAAGCGCATAGGTGCATATTTATTTATTATTTTATTGTAAAGCGCATCACCTGTATAGTTGTGTAATATGATTACCTTGGCGTGAGGCATTGTACTTCTGTGAAGATGGCTATAGCTGTTCCAGTCGCCTGGATAATGTCCGCCTTCTCTACGACATTCTTATAAAATTCCTGCACAGAACACAGTACGCTTCATATGACCATCCATTTTGTATTTGTGAATACACAACCACTCCCGGAGACAATTCTGACTGATCATTAACCCCAAACAATCTATTGTCAACACCATCACGGGTGGGTGCAGTAATATTTTGCAGAAACTGGTCATACGGCTGCATTGACAAAAGCATGCTTGCAATGGGATTAAAAAAATTACAGATACATGGTTTGACAAAACTTGCCCAGCGTCTCATACCTCTGCATGCCTATGTTATATTGAGATTTTGATAATGAAGAGCTGTGATTTATTTGAGTAACGTTTTTTGTAACGTGATCAAACACTAAATTGATTTCTCATGTTTAAAAACTTATGCTGTTGGTGCTTGTGAAATTAATACATGCAATTATAAATCTCTTACTTTCAAATCCGAAAATAGTTCGGTCTCACTGTTGTGGGTCTGATAACTCTCCGATGACCCTCAAAAGAAACCCTGTTACCATGTGACATGTCACTCTGACTGTTGTTTACCTCGACACTGTCCACCTCGATGTCCTTGTCCCCGGGGATGTGGAATCGTAGTTCCATGAGAGACACGGCCGCATCGTCATTCTGGTGAAACTCCAGCGCCACCTCGTTCTTGCCCTTCGTGCTGTGGGACACGTTGCCCAAGGGGATCTCAAACATCGTCTTGTTATTCACCTCAAAGTCTAGTGAATTGCCTGCAATTAATACTTAGAACCTGTCGATCTACACGTTTATCTGCCGCAAAATGTCCAAATAATTATTATAAATTTCATATTTGCGTATACACATGTTGGCAAGAAAGGTTATGCTCATGATTCTGCTACAATCACAGTTGTCGTTATGGTTTTGCTTGGGTAGTTATATGACCTTCACATCATATAAAATGGTCATTCATTGGATATGTGCATAACCATTTCAACAATCAGTGTCTCCTTTTCGGTAATGTAATAATAATAAAAGTTAAGTTTTTTTTACCAAAACAACCTTGCTAACAATTATTTGTTTGTATTACATCGACTAAATAACTGTTAGATATGGGGTTCTTCCACAAGTTTCTTCAGTTTTGTGAAAATGGCCTATCAACGGTAGCAGATTCATCAGTGTAACCTTTCTTGCCAGTACGAGGATGTTTTCTCTAATAAGTCTTCCACTAGTGCACACAGCGAGGAAATACTCATATACGAGAACATCAACTAAGTATGTGCAGTAGACATAGTCACCTTCAAAGTTGACAGATCCCCAATTCCATCCTTTCAGTGAAAGGTCTTTCTTCTCTAGTGGAATATCGTAACATTTCTTCACAAATGGTGCCAATCTCTCGTAGTCCTGTAAATATATTTTACATGTGGAATTTTTCTACCAATCTGGGTCATAAATTATGCCCTTCTTAGTCACAGTACTGTCCTCCCAAATCCTGTTATTATATTCAACACATTTAATTCATTCAGGCTCATGATATGTTTGTAATATTTACAGAATATAAACACCATCAAACATCTACAAGTTAGATGTTATTCAAGCCGTAGTTATGTCTGTGTTCATGTTCACTGCTCAATATGATTAGAAATACTTTAATTTGTATATGCAACCAACCAAGGCAAGGACACCCTAACTGATCAACAAGGACACCCTAACAGATCAACACTCTTTTTACGCTTTCTGTGCCATGTCCAAAAAGTGTATTGTACTGTTGAAAATGAGCATCAAGTTGAGAGATAATCCAATTAATGAAATTTTCTTAAAACACAACTATTTATCTCACTTCCACGTCTATCGGTTCTTTTCTTCTGACTGAATAAGTTGAAGTGAGATAAATACATTGTAGTTGTGTTTACGAAAATGACATACATGGTATATTGTACTGCTGATCTATACTAAACCTAAGGTATCCGAAGGTAAGGTAACACGTACAGATTCGCGGAACCCATCAAATCTGTGGACGATATCATTGGAGAGGATGAGTCGCAGACAATAGCCACGGGCACGCAACATCCAGTTGGCAGAGATGATCTCGCTCGACGGGAACTGCTCAACTATACCTGTCTTGAGGTTCTTGAAGATAACACTGCTGTCCTGCAGTTTAAGTCGTCCAGGATTCTATAAACAACAAGTTTGACAGGAAAATGATATTATGACGTGGTTCCGTAGCCTAGCACTGGAACTGTTTTCATTGCCGATAATGGTCCAAGCAGTATATATTGTGACATTTATCTCCAAGCCTTGTCTAGGGCTAACATAGGAGTGGATTATTTTCCATCTCTATAGTTGGTGAGTCCACATGCTTTTCCATTTCCCTGCATGGGATCTTTTAATCACCCTGACAGACACCAGGCAGAAGGGACCAACGACTTTTAGCATCTCTTCCAAAAGACAGGCAAAGTGGGGTGAACAAAATTGCCCAAGTTTCGAAACGACAGCAGGTGGCTTCAAGCCAAAGTCCCCTTGACTGAAAGTCTGATGCTCTAACACACGACCACCATGACCCATATGTGCATGCACCAATTATCACGCTAAACACAAGTTTTTCACCAGCGGCAGCATGCGGCTCTATGGCCTAATGGATAAGGTGTCTACAGTGTCTGACATCATATGAAAAGGATCCGAATCTCAACAAACCATTTTTTCCAGAATTATTTTTAATTATATTGAAATCATAACCATTTTTTATTCTTTATTGATAACCATTTTTGAAGGGTTACGGTCTCTGAGCATGTACAATGACATGCCTACTTGATTAGGGATCAGTTGTAGCTGAGGACTTGTTATAACCATAACTGATTAGGATTTAGGGATAAGTTCAAGGAAACGTGACTGATTAGGACTTATTATAGCTGTGATTGATTATGGATCAATTTGCAAGGTAATTGTGGGGAAACTGGTTTCTTGCTGTTACTAGGCCCTACCTACTATTAGTACTTGGAGTTGAATTATGAGTGATACACCTGATTGCAATGCTCGGCTACAACCTACGTAACATCGTCCATTATATTATTTATGGTTATCCGACATAGCACTTAGTTAGGTATATCAAGTTCCGCTAGATGGCGTCACTTTTTCGTTGTCGTCAAAAATAGCTTCGTTTTATGTGTCCCATATTTGGTACGAAGGCGTGACGCTCGCATCACATGGTCGCGGGAAAAGCCAAAATACTCGGTATGCAAATGACGTGGCCGAGTTTGTTTAACTTCATATCGACCAATGAATGTCTTCTTTACATTATGGGTGCGGGAATTTTTTCATTCCGACGCTTTTGTGACTGCACGAAGGTAAGTAAATTTTGTTTTGCTTAAACTTGTTAAAAAGTACATATAATATAAAGAAGAATTTTATAGGAATAAAAAAGAACAGTACAATAATTAGTTAGCTTTAAAATGATGTGCATATTATTGCAGTGGACAACTGCCGTTTTTCAGAAAAACGTGGGCAACATGACCCGGTGCGCGCTAATTTGTCATGTTTTGTCGTTCGGAAGCTGCGGTCGGTGGCTTCGCGTGAACGTATATTGTAAAGACCTTTCGACGCATCGTAATCCGTTGACATCCGTATTTCTGCGATTAAATAATTGCATGTTTTGTTGATAAAGGTTATTATAAATGTATTATTGTTGTCTATGCGTCAATATTTTTATGTTAAAATTACGAAAGGTAAATTACTGCAAGATGATTTGACATCGTCATGGCGTCATCTGCAATACTGGAATATGAAATCTTTTCGAAGAATCCGAGCAATCCACATTTCAACAATTAATTGCTGGCACATTTTGTTTATAGCATTTGTTATATATGTATTTCTGTAGTTTGTGTAGCAGTATTTACTAGTTGTCAGAAATTATGTTTTATTGTTTTTTTTTTTGCGTTTTACTGCATACCTTTTTTACTGATTATATAATTTGTAAATTGTAATAACTGGTGTGAGTTGTGTAGTGTTTCTAAGGTATGCATTGATAATGAATACTTTATGATGAATAACAAAATTGTTGTGTATTTGTATATACCTATATGTTTGGTCGCCTTCCAGTGATTACTGTTAAAAACCAAGTAATCATTTTTTAAAGCTGCAGATACTTTTCACTTTAATATTTGATTATGCATATTTTATACTTAATATCTGCCACTATTTGTGTTTTGTTAATTTTTATTTGCAGTGATCATTTATGCCAACTTGAATATCTTCTTAATTATCGTTATTTTATTTTACACATTATTTGACATCTTGGATTTTAGAAGATCCAGTTTTTATTTGTGCAAAATTTACTGTTATAAAATGTACTTTTGATATTTTATCATCTGATTATATCAGATATATAATATTATAATTATTAATTTAATTATTCAAAAGTATTTTGTGTTACAGGTAAAGGTATTCAACAGCAACTTGTGTGCACAGACTTCAGCTAGTTTGTGATTTATATGGATTACAATCGGCTGTTATGATACAAATGAATCGAATGATGAACACCTTGGAGATAACACTGCATACACTATTGCAACAGCATATAAGACTTCATCTCAGGACAACTGTTCCTTTCTTCAATGATGATTTGAGATAGATTCATCGTCCATCGATGAGCGACATCAAAGTGATCAATTCTGGTTTTGACAAATGTGCTGTCGTCTACGATAACCATTATACTCTTACACATGGAAATTATTGCCATGCACTCATCTAACATGATAAATAAAATCATGTGCTTGACGCCGAGACAGTGTGCTTGTGGAACATTGACACACTATTACATTTGCCTGCAAGAAATAAAAAATATGACGAACATAGATAGGCATTGACATTGTCTGAAGAAACGTATGTGCATATAGAAATAAATGGTTGCTTTTGAATAACATGCTATAACCTTTTCATAATTAACCCATTAGGCCCCAGGATTTTATTAAAACATGCCACCATATTCCCAGGATTTCTGGCAAATTTCGAGCGATTTTACCTCCTTGTGTTCAAAAATCTGTAGATAAAAAACTATTCGATATTGACAATTACAAGTTGTGTTTATTTTGAAGAGTAGTAATTTCTCCATATGCATGTATACATAGAAATAGGATATGTTAATAAAATGTTGACATTTGATCACAATTTGCAAAAACAACATAGTGCATTTGTTAAAACATTGAAAGTTGCCACTGACATTTGACAATGATCCCATGCTATAACCCTATGCAGCTCAGCGAAGAAAATGTAGCTTTATATGTTAGCTTTGCACCACTGAAAACATTATCAAATTCTGACGGTTATTTTTCAGGTTACACCATATTTATCATGACAAATATAGAAATAAAAAAAATTCTGAGATAGTGTGAACAAAACTGATGAAAATCAAGATTTCCGAAAGGGAAACACATGTACGTAACGAGCTGTTGTTGTTGCAAAATGTATCCGCATGGGTGTGGCAAAATTTGGTAGCGTTTAGTTCAGTAGTTATTCGCCAGGATTTTTTTGAATAGAGGGTCCTATATGCGGCCGGCGGCGGCTGTTCCAGGACTGCACAGAGCGGCCGGCCGTGGCCGTTGTGGGGTCTAATGGGTTAATACATGGTAAAATATGTACAATTAACTGTAATATAATTTAAACACATACAATTATTTTGATGCCCCTAGCCCTGTATGGGTGGACTAACTTATTACCATGCTATTACTCCCTGTAAATAGGTCAAGTGTGAAATGCAGGTAAACTAATTAGGTAATGTAAAATTACATGGTCACATAGTATTCAAGTTGATAAATTGACATTTTCCATCCATTAAAAGTTAAATAGGCCAATTACCTATTAAATAACAGCTAAATTAGCCCATTAATCTACGTAAATAGGTCAAATGTAAAATGTAGGTCAATTAATTAGGTCATCAAAAATATGGATTTACCAAGTGACATGACATTGAAGTAGATACATTGACAATTTCCATCCCATAAAGGTTTAATAAACCCATTTACTAATTAATTACAACCAAATAATCCCATTACTCCATGTAAATAGGTCAAAGGTTAAATGTAGGTAAACTAATTAGGTCATGTCAAGGTCATATATTATTAACATTAGTTTCTGGGTCATATACCTTTTTATTTCACATCAATATGTTCAATACATTAAAAACTATTGCTATTTTCATATAAATGAAATACAGTCCTCACCATTCCGGGTCACAAGAAATGGAACCAAATTGTATAGACATCAATGCTAATTTTCAGAGATCAAAAAGTGGAATAACTTCGGAAATAATGTAGATATCAACAAAATTCCAAAAGTGTTATAAACTTTATAATTTAAATAATCATCTGATCGATTTGAATTTTTTGTTGATATACCTAACTTAGTCTTAGGCCATTTTAGCTGCCAGTAAACAGTATTATAAAACAACGGCTGGAATTGTTACGTGAGCACTTTACCTTCTGCGGCAGTTTTACGTGAATGATACCGCATATTACTGATAATATCATAATTCAGTACAAAAATGGGGTAACAAATGTTGTTTGACGTAATTTATTCATAAAAAAACAGATCTAAAGCATGCGCTTGCTGGCAAAATGAGAGGTCGTTTAGAAATTGGTCTCTATATGTGGTAACGAAATGAACGTTCATGAAACTGTCACGCGGTGGTAACGCGCTGTCATGATGTGTTGTTCCATTTTCCCGCGGGCTTCTGCCTGGCGAAGCCATGAGCTGCCGCTGTTTACATGACGCAGAATTAGTTATTCGCTCAATGTTTCTCACCATTGCTCCCCGTATCTCCTGGAGAACTTCTTGAAACTCTAGAAATTCCCCCATTATGTGTTGCAAAGCAGCAGAGATTCTTGAGAGGGCTCAATTCACGTGTATGACAACTTAGAAAACAGTCTCGATACCGGAAGAAGACGACGAACCGCGAAATCGCCAATATACGAGTTTAGACATTCCGGAACGCGATCGGACCGCACCTGGTTTATCGGACTACAGTATTCGGTTACATTTTACGTAAGACGGCAGGGTTGTCTTAAAATTAGTCCATTATAATACACACATACGCACACATGCACACACACACGCACACACGCACACACGCACGCACGCACGCACACACACACACACACCCAGGTGATATGATCGATTCTAGTATAGAATTTAATATGTTTTGTCATTCCATGACTAAACCAAGTGTTTGCAAAATGTTACTGTTTATTATTGTATACTTCTCCAATGACTTCTGAGGTTGCGTGCGTGCGTGCGTGCGTGCGTGCGTGTATGTGTACACGTGCATGGGTGCATGACTTTGACTTGCGCCCTGATGACTTGGGCTTGGTTCCTTGGTATGGCAAAGACGTAAATTGAGACTTGACTTGGACTTGCTGATCACTTACACGTAGATTGAAGGAACACTATTTCTAACAGCAGCTAGTTCTTGGTCGCCTACCAAATGGCATCGTCGAGACGTTGAGAAGACAAGAGGAAGAACAAGAACAATATACGTACAAGAACAACAAGTACATGAAGAATAACAACAAGTACATGAAGAATAACAACAAGTACATGAAGAATAACAACAAGTACATGAAGAATAACAACAAGTACATGAAGAATAACAACAAGTACATGAAGAATAACAACAAGAAGAACAGTAAAAAAAGCAGCATGCTGTGGCGCGAAAACGGATCAACTGCTCGTTGTGCACGTTGCGCACGTTGACGTTGTGCATTAATGAAAACGCACGCACACACGCGCTTGTTTATAATGTGTTGGTTTTTTAATGCCTAATTCGCTTACTACATTTGAAAAAAAACCTCTTGACTAGATCGAGATTATACAGATTTCTCCAAAATTTACAAGTTCGTATATTTTGGTCCTGCGGTTCGGATCGTATATCTCAATGATCGCACATGCGTTGCTTTACCTGACTGAAACGTGGACTCACATGCTATTTCCACATCATAAAACGTTGGAAATAGGTAATTATCATGACCTTGATATGATACGGAGTCATTTGGGAACTCGGCTATTTTGTTCAACATAATATTTTGTAAGATCTTCGATTGAGCTGTTATAGATCCATTAAAGATAAATCAATAAGACGTGGAAAACAGGAGAATTTTCCAACAAAACATATACCTACCCTTTTTTATGCTCAATCTGTCAATCATGATAATGGATCATGGTAATGACTAATGAAGTACCTTTCAAAATACAACAAGGACAACAGATGTCTATACGTCCTACCAATTAACATCACAGAAGATAAATTGCCAATTAGGTGCTCGATTAACGCGCTATTTTGACTACGGTTCTCATTGACTACACCATAATTTTATTATTTAGTTCGTATGTGTGCAGTGGTATTTATCATAGGTAACATATGCATCTCCTAAACTTTCATGCAACGAATTTGCCAATGACAATGTCGATGAATAGATGTGAAAATTCAACAATTGCGTCAGTTTGGTAATACTCAGAATTGTTTCCAAAGAAGGCTTCGGTCGATACAAGCATGATAGGTGTTTCATAAATAGTCAGCTAACACAGGCATTGTGCCCATGTTAATAACGATAGCGCATGTTTTCGTAAGTAGCACGGATTTACGACCAGGGATGTATGATAACATAGACTCCAGCCGTCTGAAGACTCAACGTCGTTCTTGTGTGTATCCTGTTGACTAATAAACAAATAGTCCCGATACGGTAAATAAAATACATATAGCGCTACACCATGTAATATTTGATAAAACGAAAACGATTAATGGAGAAAACGTAATGCATACTATTAATACAGCCGTATAATAGCTGAGAAATCGTGTAAAATTGTGAATTACCACGATTAAATACAGCACCGTTCTATGACGCGGATGAATTCGTGCTGGCAAATTACTGCGCGGCAGTACGATTTCATTGATCGGAGTAGTATTCACGGAGATGTATCGGGAAAGGGGATGATCAGCGGAATTTCTATATTTCGTTGAAATTCCGTCTTCGCCACACAGTGAACGTGGAGTTTACTTGGATGTAGCACCGTTTGGTGCGGAGGTCTTGCTGTTGACATGCGGAGACGGTGGCCCGTTGGGGCCATTTTGGCGGTTTTAGCCGGCCTTGGTGAGTACCGACACTCCTCGATCGAAGAGGTCCGACGACGGATGGCAGCAGACGGCAGTTCTTGGCTGCTGGTCATGTTCGGCCGTTTGGTGCTAGTCGCAGCAATATATATATATATATATATATATATATATTTTTTCTGGCACGAATGACAGTGTTTATCCAAACGGAAACCTAATTGTAAGACGTGTCTTTACACCGGCTTTATTAGCGCAAATTAAAACCTAGTTGGGAGTCTTGATAAGGGAGTTTGAATGCGTGTTCGGTTTCGTTCCGGGAGAATCATGAATGAATGCTTATTTTCACATAGGTATATTTGTACACGTGTTTACAACAACAACATAAATTTACATTTCTTGTGGAAATGGAGAAAGCTGAAGTGCAATACTTATTAAGTACTAGGCAATTAGCATAATGTGATATACCAATTAAAAAAATTAATTAAAAATTAATAAAAAAAAAGAAAAGACAAATATACACATTTTTACTATCATCTAATTCATTGAATCTTTAACAATTATACATACTTATAGCAACAGTAATGAATACTTCTTAAAAATTTCATTTTTATACAACTTTTTAAATATATGAATATTTTGTAAGGTCTTTATATTTTCTTGCAGTGCATTCCACAATTTCACACCATATACTGAGATACAATTAGCTTTTTGTGTCGTTCTAGCAAACACTTGCCTTATATTTTTACTTTGTTGTGTGTCATAGGCCAAGCCCAATATCATATTAAAATTTGTTTGTAGATTTACAGGTAAGCATTTCTTGTGAGCCTTATACATTATTATAAGTTTTTAGTTCGATCAAATTGAATACCTTTAATACATGCAGTTCCAGAAATAGCACATTTCACTGACGTAGGTAACTGACATTACACACAATTCTTACAGCCTTCTTTCGTAACATATAGATACCGTTAATATTAGTTTTATATGTGTAACCCCACATTTCACAACAGTAAGTTACATATGGAAGAAACAGCGAACAGTACAATATCATGCTAGAAGTTCTGTTTAATAAATATGTCAAAAGTCACTTGCCATCATTGATTAATGAAAAATGGCATCATCCACGTCACATATTAAATCAAGGATGTGACTAGCTGTCTGTGTGGATTTTATCACTGGGTGACACTGAAACTTTTTAGGAATTGTGTAATTTGTGATTGATGTCTGCTGGTGTGTAAACTATCAACACAGACTTTATTGTTTGTACACTTACAAAATTTAATGGTTTAACTATGCACAAAGAAGATTATTTATATCACTTCAAGCATTAATGAGAAGGTAATTAAATAAACTTAATTGTTGAAACTGGGCTAATTGAGCCACCCATGACCCAAGGGAGGTTTTGTTGAGCAGCGGTTACAGAATGAAGACGAGTATTCTTTACCCCAAAATACATCAAGGAATTAATTTTATCCCGAGCAAATTGGGACATTGAATAACTACAAGGCAACATAATAGCAGTTAGTTACGCTGGTTGTGATTTACCTGCAAGTCTATACTAATTGTGTTGATTTATTAATTAAGCATGTAGACTTGTCAGAGACGTATTGTGCCCATTGTGTAGATGTTGGCTGACAGGCTGAGCTGTATCAATTTTGTTTACAAGGCCTATGTAAATTATACAAATAAGGCATTTACTCAACTTACACTGCACTGTGGCTCAACCTACCCCACACCAAGTGTTCATTGAGCCAGCTTACCAACCCTATTTGAATCAGCTAGATTATCTATGCATGCTAGATATATTATCTTGGTATAAAATGATATATTAATAATCATAGTTTATGTGAGTAAAACAATTTTGACTTATTAATGTGATTGCACCCTAGACATCAAAAAGAATGAAAAATGGCTCATCCAACACTGCCTTCCGATGCTATCACAAAGAATAAATATCTGGGACTATGCATAACCCTTGCCCTTGCCTAAGTATTTTTGTATGAAATGGCAGTTATGCCAAAAAAGGCAAAATTAAATATGATGTTAGGCTTAGTTTTACTGGGCTTGCCTTAGACTTAGTGCAATAATAGTGGCCTATAAATGAGCTTATGATAAACAATTTTTATATTAGGCATAGCATAGGCATAGCTGTTTCCACTACAAGCTGTTCATCCATGACCTTTCCTTTGACCTCTTGTGAAGTGCTAAGTTGTAAATATTGTATTATCCCATGTGTGGTGTGGTAGCACAGGACTGTGATTTGAGTCCACCTACTGCCATTTCAAAACTTAAGCAATTTAACTGCATGTATCTTTCAGACGAAACACTAAAAACCATGGCCATAGGTCTCATCTATGATCTATCTGTGTCTATGTCATGGGAAGTCAAAGATCCCACACAGGAGTTGTGTTGTAACCTGCTGTGGACTCCATCTCTCAACCACATGAGTTACAACTGAAGTGTCCGTGATACCACTGAGTCAATTATGCTAACTACTTCGCATGAGGACATGATTGAATGATTGAATCCCACATGATTCAGCCTTATGAAGTTATAAACACTGATCATTGTTGCCACAAAACTCCTTATAAAATTGACTGTATTTTGGGGTAGCATAATTACATCATGAGCTAATAAATTTGTTTTACTTTCTGTAAATGTAAGTGTGACAGTGTTGATGGGTAGGGTACATTAATTGGGTAGAAAGTGTCAGCAGGGCACTAGGCAGGAGGACCAAGGCACAACAACTCCAGTAATGCATCAATTATCACTGTGACTAAGGGTTCAGCCTACAGTTACATTTCCCATTGGTGGCCATGTTAACGTTTTGCAAAATTATAAGAAAACGTGACCATCAAAAATTCTAAAAGTTTTCACCAGCCGCTGTCATCATACCACATATATGCTGGTTGAGTTTTGTCAAAATTAGACATTTCTAACTCTTGTAATATGCCTGTATGTGCTATACCCCTCAATGTTTACCAATTTTGGCATGAATTACGAATCACACACGTGTCTAATCGCCAAAAAAATCACAAATATCCTTCCGCCTATTAAACTCATCTAAAAATCCACCATTTCACTCTCAACAGCTTCCGCCAGCAAACCTGGTAATGTCCGTGCACAAATGCACTTATGTCAGATCGTATGAATTTTCTAAAACGTCCTATATCCAAACTTACTATGCCCTACATTCGTGTGTAACACACCAGGAAGTGTAACTGAGGCATGATCCCCTAAGTATACAGAATGCACACACATTGTATGTGCCTGTGTACAAAAGCTGGCTTGACTTCCTGTGGCCAGTCAGATAGCCACAGATAAGGGCATAGCTGGCCAGAGGGAAGATTAAGTGCAGAGATGGGCTCACATCTGTTTCTAGACTACATAGCTCTGCATAATAAACACTTCCAGTTCCAAGGGCATGCACTGCCTTCCGTATTAGTATTAGTGTGTATACAGTCGTTTCAGATGTCTGTTTCTCACTGCCATATCACTTAACTGGAGCAATTAATTAGTTAATCAATACAGTAGAACTTGTTATTTATAAATGCAAATTGTTCAGGTAGACATTTAAGACATACAAGTGTAATTATAACAGCTAATATGTGTAACAAAATACTAATTTACTAACATTGTTTATGTACAGCAAGTTTTCATAGAGCTGTATCTGTTTTTTTTCGATCTGAACAAAAACAAGTTATTATCCTGCACAAAATTATGTGAGTAGATCTAAAATTATAAGTTATCACTGCATAGTAAGTGATCAGTGTAAAATATGTTTGGTTTCAGTTCCACATTATCCAGTCCACTGGACCATTTTACACTCCACCCCTTAACAGACCTGTCTGTCAAATACAGTATATCCACCACTGTCTTTAGTCAGTGATTCCTATATTTAGGATGGCACTCATTTATACAGTTGAAATGTGTCAGTGAATAAACAGGAACAAGGTGGGATGAAAATAATTGCCACACTGCGCTTCGAACTGTGAGGCAGTGGTCTCGAACGCTGGTTCTCTTGATCAAATCCAGGGCTGTAACTGCCAAACTACTGTCCCCCACATGTGATAGCATGCTTTATGGCAATAAACATAATATTCATCAGTAAAATTATCTATTTTGACATGGTCCCTCAACAGCAGCTAGACCCAGCATAAGCCATGTTCTTTTATGGAGGAGGGACTAGTTTCTCATCCAGGGATCCTCTCTGATGTAATATAGCATCCAGTTGTAGTATCTGCTGGATCACAGATGGGTTTTATGAGGCTTTTACATGCAGTAGCCTCTCTTGGGTACAGCTAGTATTATCTACCTGTCATTTCTGGGCTGCACATCACTGGCAGATGGACAGGATGATTGCTACAGAGAATGTCCATCTGGTGGCCGGCTTTTAATAAAGCAGACACAGCCAGTGACTGTGTCTGTCACCTAATTGTCTTAGCATAATTCCATCAAAAGTTAATTGAATTATTGTATGTCATTTGCAATTACAGATTTACAGTGCATTTTTAGCACACAGGTGGAATCCTGCTGTCATGTTGGTTTTCTAAATGGCCCAGACTGTTCAGTGTGTTCCACAAATTTGGTATTATTGATTTAACGGACATGTTAAGTACATTGCTAATACAGTGTTTTTATTCACTGACCTCTCTCTTGGAAGTTCAATACCTACTGAACATTATGAACCCGGTTTGACAATGTTGTGGTAGGTCTAGAGGGCACAACACCCTTGCTTGTTAGCCACAATAAATTCTTGTGTTCAACATATTCCATAGAACTGCTTCTGCAATAACATTATACGCTTGTGTTGACTTGTTTGTGCAAGTGTGTTATTTCTTGTATCAACTGATTTATTTGTGCAAGTGTGTTATTTCGTTTTGACAAAATCATTGGACAAGATATTAAATTATTTTCGACTGCCTTGAAGAGAGCTTTAAACTCGCCCAATTACTGGAAATTATGTTAAACTGTTAATATGGACTTTCGTGGTGGCATTATGAATTAGTGATTGGCCATGTTTTCATGTGGAAAAATATACTGATAGAAGGGCGATTGAGATTTGGAGAAAAGCCTTGCATCACTCATTTAGTAGTGTCCAGAACATATGCAACACATTTAGTAGTGTCCAGAAGATCAGAACATATGTCTAGTCCACTTATCTTTGAGCTGAGACTTGATAACTTATCTTGGGTGTTAACTTGACAACTAATGTTGAGTGTCCTCTTCTCTAAGTACTGTCACTGTCATTGTGTAGACCACTCAGAGATGAACAGGGGGAAGTGGCCAGTTGTTTGCGCACTCAAGGGGGGGTGCCACATGAGTTGAGAACCTATTTCTCCCCAGTTCTAGTAGTACAGATAATATTCATTGTAGTCACGTGTCTACAAGTATGTATTATACCAGTTGGGTTATTATAAATCCAATGTAATCCATGTTAGTATGGATATATTACATATACAATATTATTACACAGACTTTGCATTTAACATTTTAGTAAGTATATTAAATATTTATCACATTTTAAATGATAATGCGAAAGTGTGGTTGGAATTTTTTTTCAAATTAAGTAAATAATAAATGCTAATATTTTTTATTTCCGCATGTCTATATGTAGTGAGTTGACAAAATATGCTCATAATCTATGCAACTTTAAAAAGTTAAAGTTTAATTATTTTACATCATACTATGTAGTTAATCTTATGAATTATATTACAGTCTTGGATGTGGTTGTGATAAATACTTATGCACAAACTAACTACTACTAACTAGTTAAGGAAGCATGTATGTATGCATGTGCATGTATATATATATGTGTGTGATCTCATCAAGGTTAAAATAGATCTTTTATAAATAAATAATGTAATTAAATTATATTGATCAGCAAATGTGACTTTCATTTAAGTATCATCTTGTTTTCAGTTGTTTATTTTTTTAGCACATGGAATCAATAATATACAAAAGATCAGGAGAAAATAGGTGTTGAAAGTATGATTTTTTAAAGCAAAATTAGCTTTGGAATATCACTATCAGGATAGCCCCCAATTTACAGTCATGTACTGTAGCTACAAGTCCCAGTAGTGATGACTAGTGAGATGTATATCTACCAGGACCAGTGAAAGGATTTATATCCCTCGCAACCACCAGTTGTGAAAACTGATGTTAATGGTTGATATTATTTGCCACAGGGATCCCAATAGCAAATAATGTAAATCATTAACATAAGTCAGGATTCTGGAATGACTAAAAGTCAAGTGGAAAAAATATTCCTTCAAGAGCATGTGGCTAAATTGGATCATCTGCCTGCAGGATGTGAGTCAAGTCTGGGGTATATAATTACACTAGTTTGACTAGCACATTGGTATGTCAATGTTGGGTATACATAGATTAAATGTAAGAAGAATCACAAACTGTATGACTAATTGTTTACTTAGTAGGTCAAGTACATTTCAAGGACACATTTTATGTATATGTGTATAATAATTTATTTGTACAGTCATAATCATAATTGAACTCACTTAGATATGTTTGCAGTTTTTATTTAAAAGTTAAAATCATAAGTTAGAATTATAAGCAAAAAACGTACGATTCACACAGATTATTAAAATGTAGTTTGCATATTGAGCTCATTTTGTGTTGGGAATCGATTTGATTTTCGTAATTGATCAACAGTAGTTCAGTTTCGTTTGCTGAAACCAACCGACTTTCGACCATACTCGATCGTCGGAACAACACTGATTGAGCACACTGAGTTCATTGCAGACATTTGAGATTATGTTTGGACAGTAATCCTGTCAGTTGGAGCAGCATCTGCTGTCTCTCTCGGTTATGTTCCTCCAGCTTTGCTCGCTGGTTGTCATATATAAACACATTATCATATCACAGAGTGGCCCACAGCGTTGTGGTACCTGCCTCTAAACGAGATCAGTTTCCCTGCAGAAAGTGCTCTGTGTGGGATGTGAGGGCCAAGGAGGCAGGCAGTCTGCTGCTGGGTGAATCAATAACTGGCAGTGTACACTAAAAATAACACCAAGCAGGATTATCTGTCTCTAGCACTGGGAAATCCAGACTACCTCAGCAGCTTAGACATAGTCCAGGGTGCTCTGGGCAGTGGCTCAAGGAGTGATCTGGACTGGACTGGGTCAGGCAGTGGCCCAGACTCTGATGCAGACTGATGGCCAAACAGTGGCCCAGGCAGTGGCCAGACTGTTCAGTCTGTTCCATAATATGGCTCACATAGTGGCCCAATCCGTGTTCCATAATCTGACTCAATCAGTGGCCCAGCAATATTCAGTGTGTTCCATAATCTGACTCTGTCAGTGGCCCAGATGTGTTCTGTGTGTTCCATAATCTGACCCTGTCAGTGGCCCAGACTGTCAACTAAAACATTCAGTGCAAGTGACTAAAAAAACAAACATACCGAGAAATGTCTATTTTAAGATGCTAGTAGATGTGCTAGACTTTCATCTGGAAACTTAGAAAATCACGTCATGTTAAAGAAATCTTTTTTAACTGTGCATAAAACACAATGGTTTTGGCAAGTTCACTCATAGCCAGGTATGCAGGTGGAATTTCTGACTCAACTGCTAAATTTAGGGAGGAAAAGATGAGAACACTCCTAGTGATCAGCAGTGAAAAAGACCACACTTAACATTTCCCTGCAGCAGCTGTTCTCGGTTTGTTTTATAATGTGTAGGAAACAGAGAAGTGGCAGAATCCAAGAGCTGCACAACAAAACGACGCTGAGAAAATATTATGGACCATAAATGTACTGTATAATCGGATTTTGCACATCTTCTTGCTATTTTTTTAGATAGATGGCGGTATTATTTACTTGCAGTTAATATGGTCCTTTGACACCATGGTTATTTTACAGCATAATATAGGATGTGGGAAGACTTTGATTGGCTTTGATGTGGTTGTGTTCTGGGAAATGTTTCTGTCACTTTATTTCAAGAGACATCCGATAGAGTCAACAACATCCAGACCTGAAGTGATCACGTTTGTTGAGTCCCCGTTTTATGTTCCAAGTTCTGTTTGTGATCAAGGCATTCAGAAGGATTTTATGGCACAACTTCCAGGTTTATGTCACAGTTATGTGATCTGGCAGTATTTGTACTCCATATGAGATCCAGATGTGAGGGTCTTGTATTAAATATCTCTGGTTGTATATTATGTCATGCAGGGCTAAACCTAGTGATAAATCAACATCCGAATTTAGGTCAGTTAGATGACATCACACTGATTGTAGGGTTTCGGTGAGGTCATGCTGGTACTGTACACTGAAGCATTCTTACAGACATGCATTGCCACATGGTACGGATGCATGCAGTACAGATTCTTTTGTGAATTTCGGAGGTATCTGGCCATATCCCATTTTTAAAAGGATTTGTTTCAAATTGATGGATAAATCTACCATGATAGAGTACATATTTTCTTGTGTTCGTCATAAAGGTATTAAATAAAATGACCACCTTACAGCAGCCGAAGAACAAATACTGTGTTTGACCTAGTAGGTGTACAGTGTACGCTTAAACAAAATCACGCCATGGAAAAATGTCAAGGAATCTGTTGTTATGAGCGTACACCAAAAGTTGTTTCTCTAGACAATGAGGTAACTGTTTAACACTAGTGGTGTCATTTGGTGACTAGTATAGAACAACTGAAAAGTGGTGCCAACTGTTTAACACCAGGCGGCAACACTTCAATTCCACGCTAGTCAAATTACAATAATTGTGGATCCTGCTGATTAAAAAAGGGGGTGTACGCTAATTAGGGCATGTATGCTTAATAGGTTGAATGCGGTACATCTCATGCTAGGCAGAACATTTTATAGGGATATGTATGACTTTGTACATGATTTCAAGTCAAAAATGCGGATTTTAACCAAAACAATTTTAAGGTCTGTTCTTAATAGGTGCCTTGTCTAAACGGCCACTCACTTTCTGCCTGAATTCTGCTAGATGTCCAACTATATAAAATACCATAAATAATCACCACTGATAGCAATTTTACCCAGGGTTGTTTGATTTAAATCATTTCATTTAATCACTCCAAAAAAAAATCATTGATTTACGATTTTTTTTTTTTTACTTCCAGTTTTTTTAATCGCTGATTTATATGAATTTAACACAAATAATTGTTTACAAGCATCGAGATCAACAAAGTTTTGTGTGTTTTTTAATACAAAAGCAGAAAGGGGCGCACACTTGTGTAGATGCATTGACACCAGATAGCCTGATAGTCAAATGTTTTATGACATTGTGTATACCAGATTTAAAATAAATAAAAAAATAAAATAAATTAAAAAAATCTGATTTAAATTTAAAAAAATATTTTTAAATCATGATTTTTTTTTTCAACCCTGATTTTACCAGTATATATTGAGTTAAGTTTGAAAGAGATTTTTCAACATCACCGCATATTTTAGTTTTACAATCTTGATTAAACAAATCAGTGACTGTTTAGTTTAAACACATTTAGCACATATTTACTTGTATTAGTTGCGCATTTTTATGTGAATTTCAGAATATGTGCCATTTAAAGAAAAATTGGAATTGAAGGGAACGACTTTGTGTCCAGTGTACTAGAGAGTAGAAGATGTGAAATTGGTTTATACACATTAATCATGATCCCAATATTTCCCACAATTCATCTGGGGTGTTGGCAAAGAAATAGGCTTACCACATAAGTGAATGGCTCAGAAAATCTGCTAAGATATAATCCTGCTTTTCTTGAGAAAACTGGCATACGGTCAATGCTCTGCGACACACTACTTAATGGTTTGTTAACTGCCTAATTTAATTTGCTAAGCTTGGTAGTCTAACTCCCAGATTTAATTTACTAATCTGAGTGGTACATAACATTAGTTTATCAGTCTACAAATTAATTGTTAATTACTGAACCTGCCCTTGATTGAATTACCCCAAGGGTGGGTGTGGTGACTTTACAACCCATATCACCCCAATCTTTAGTTACCCTGGGTTGGATTCCAAGTGCTTGTTCACTTTAGGTCAGGCATGTTACTCCTCTGACCTACATTGGTCTGTCTAGGGCATAGACATGGTCTAGGGGGATTCTACCTCAACAAGTGCACTTGGCTGCCACTGAGGGATGGTTCAATAGGTGGACATCACTGTGATCAGGGCCAATGGCATATAGCAAAGGGGATGCCAAAGGGTGGTCCAGGCTTAGTCACCCATTAGTTTACCATGATACCATGTAGGGGGCAGGGCGCAACAGGTTGCATATGGAAAAAAAATTAAGCCATCGGCACCCCTAAATATGCCACTGATCAGGGCCAATTACGCTGTTTTCTTTTATAGCTCTATAAATATATCTGAATAACCAATATACAGTACTATATAAAACACTTCTATTGTGCTAAAATCCTTGGGAGACCCAAGTTCGGCAGCACACCAAAATATAAGGGGTTAGGCAGTTTTGAATCGATTAGCAGTTCTAGTTGTAAGCAGCTGGATTGGTACGCTGGGGAAACCAATACATCAGTAACACCAGTCACATATAACCTAGGGATATAGATGGAACTAATAAATTATACCTATTCCATGTAAACAGATTACAACCTCGGGTAGAACAACTGATTACCTCTGGTGTAACAACGTAGACCACCAAGAACCAGCTTATGACTTCAGGCCTGGCAATTTAACAGTACAGGCAACTGATAGAACGACTCTCGATTTGGCCTCAGGAATAACAAGTCAAGTTAGCGGCCTATTTTAACAATCCTACAGTTATGCGCCCCTGAACAGATTTTTTTTTCAGTCCAGATATCAATAAATAAGTATAAAATATAACATAACTTTTTATCAAAGATTTTTACTTTTTATTATGTAACTTTTTTATCAGTCCTGTATTTTATGTGCCTTTGAACTGATTTTTTATCAGTAATAAATAAATATCAATAAATAAATATATAATATATATATAATATAATTATATATATAATATAATTATATATATCTAATATAATATAAATTATTATTGTGATATTATGTTAACCTGAAGTCTCGTCCTTCATTTATGTTCTTATATGTTGTCATTCCAGGTGTGGCGATCAGACTGGACATGTCGTTTGACCACAGTGATGCCGGCTACTTCCTAAAGCCCCTGTTCCGTGGTAAGGATGTGTTCAGCTTCAACATGCAGGAGAAACACTTTGTAGTGACCAACCCTGCCAGGCCGGTCTCAGTCGAGGCCAGCTACGGTCCGTTCACAGTACAGCAGCAGGTCTCTGCGTCCTTGCTGCGCTCCAGCCTTGGCAACCAGAGCCAGTTGCTAGGCAACATGTTGCTTGGCAACCTGGACGTGACGGCGCATGTCGTCACAAGGACTTTGATGCATGACCGGCCGATCTTACAAGTGTTGTTCCACGCCAGCCCGATCTCGTTTGAGACGGTTAGTCATCAGTTTCCGAACAACATCCACGATACACAGAACATAGGCAACAACAGCGCCACGCAGTGGTGTATGCAGATGCACGTTGCGAAGTCGTCTTCATCATCAGAGTTGTCGTCTGCATGCATTCTGGGAAGCAGCGAGAACGTGTGTCTCGCAGATGTTCCACTTCCCACAGAATGGTGGGATAGCAGCAGGAAGGTACAGAATGTCGATGTATTTTACTCTGCGTTCGAAGCTGACAAACGCGTTCAGTGTTCGCTAGCTGCTGACTCTGAAGTGATCGGTTCAAGGGTTCGCAGGTTTGTCACCACGGTTACACTGACCCATGGTCAGGTGACCTACCAGGAACTGAAGGAAGACCACCACATACTGGTGTATGTGCCCCAGAAGAGCTTCTATCCTGGGTCGACGTTCAGGGTTCCCATCAAACTGCAGGCAGAGTCCGACCTGAAAGTGTTCGCTGTCAGGTGAGTTGTACATGTGTATTGATTATTCATCAGACGCCAATAGTGAATTAACATGAACAACTTTCATGGGACCCCGTCCTCTGGATGATGATGATTATTCATCTCATCGTCCAGTCATCTGGAGGATGGATGTCATGAAGTAGTTGTTTTACTTCACCATTGGTGTCTGTCATAAATTGCTGGAAGTTCTGAAACTGTTATCCTGAATTTTTGTATAAGCGAAATTTTTTCTTATCTTTCCATGCTTTGGTTGCCACGTAACCAACTCTCTCACCATTTTTTTTCCTTTTTTAGTAAAACTTAATAATTATGGTTATTTATTATTATTAGCCAGAATTTGATTCCTTGAATAAAAAATGTCAAACAAATCTAGCTACAGTTGCTACTTATCCAGTCAGAACATTGGGAGAAGGCTGGCTGGCCAACTTTTATTAAGATTTACTGTTCTCACTTTGGCTAGGCTAGCGCTACCGGTGGTCATTTGGGCCATAGGCCACATGACATCGGATTTGGCTAAACAAAAGTGACCCATTTGAGCCAATTTGACCACCAGCATTTTCGATGAAATGCATGCAGAATACATGAGCGTTTGTTGTTGTCTAGATGGACGTAAACAAAGTTGGCTAAAGCAATTTGTATTTGGCTAAACAGTTTAGCCAAAATGGCTAAACAGTTCAAAACATCAGAGCTAGCCCAGTTTGTGGTGTGCAGCCCAGGTTTTGGTGTTGTCAACATTTGTTTATCTGTATGCGTTTTTATGCTTGCTGACCAGTACATTGTGACATGACTGATCCTAAAAACGATCCTTAACATTTTACTCAAATTTTTTTCATCCTCAATCCCTACCCCTGTGTTAGGAAACCCCAGTTCCCTCCGTTGCCTTTGTTCAACTCCTTGTGTCTAAGCTGCTGTGACATGTATATTATGACTGTTGTTGGAACCAGTACGTAATCAAAGAAACACTTCCATTTACCAAACCACTGTTATGAGTCAGACAAAAACCATTTTAGAATGGCACAAGTCTGAACAGCTTCCCAGCAGCTCTATGACAAACCAGCCGGATGCTATTAAAATTGACCTTAAGCCGGAGTTAATACAGATCCTATTGACTGTTTGGCTTAAACCTTCCGGAAGATGCAGTGATATTTCTGTACAGCAGATAAACAACATTTCCCAGGAACACAAATGAGCCAAGTCTAGAGTTGGGGCACTAAGACATTGTTAACAGTGCTGGGTTATATCGTGGGCCCATAGTGGGGTATCCTGTGGGGTGTTTGGCTTTGTGTAGGGTTAATCCAACTCTGGCTGTAAATAGAGCAGTAGAATGTGCAGCGTTTCCAAGTCTCCTGATTTGATGGGATATTTAAAAAATATATTTGCTATTTTATCTAGCGAAAATATTATGATCTATTCTCTCTGATTAAAATTAAATCTGCGTTTTTGTATAAAAAAACAGCACCCTCTTGTGTGGTTAAATCAAATTGCCCCACAATGGAATTTTTTTTCCACAAGTTTAAAAAAAAATGTCTGGTGTCTGACAGTTTTGCCACCAATTGTTTTTACTGCAATCTTGCTATTTCATTTCAAACAAATCGGGAAATTTCAAAATTTTTATTTACTTTGAACCTCTGAATGTGGCTTTAGGTGTAACTCACTGGTTGTAGAGAAATGGGGATGGGATATATCAGTGGGATCTATGTGAAATATAACAAATACTCTGAAAGAGTAAAATTCTTATGTTAAAACAGAGATATCCATGAATCCGGTGTCATGGCTAGGTTGTGGAAAACCACAAGTAACCCCAGTCCAGGTTGCCCCCCCTCATGTTACCCCTACCTATGTATCAACAAGTCTCCCAAACTGGCCACAAAGATTGCCCTTACTTGACCTGGCTGGAGGTTAAAGGTTAGCTCCTTGTGGCTGATCCATTTAGTTCTGCAACAGGGAGTTGATAAAGACTACATAAAGAATGCCTCCGAAAATTTTGTTTTTGTAAACTGCTAGAAATGCATGCATTCTGGGGCAAAACAGAGGGCACCATTGACCTACCAATTTGTCAAGAAAAGTATCCCCAAACCTAATCACCCTCAGTTTTCACCAAAACACTGAGAATTTTCCAAATTTACCTGCTCCCCCCAGTACATCCACTGGCCACTGGCTGGCCAGATAATGCTAAGTGTTGTTATTTTGCACTTGCTCATTAATGACACAGTAAAGGAAACAGCAACATGTTTTTAAAATCAAAATGCTACAGATCTGTCACTAATGAAACATGTTGTGTACACAATACATTATATTTCATCTAAGTCTAAAGAGGAAGGATTAACATTGCAGACTCTACACAAAGGGATTAACTAATGGAACTTGGTGGGGTGCCTGGGAAGAAACTGTTGTTCTGTTAGTTCCTCCCCTCTCCAGTCCCAGTATCACATTGTTCCTGAAAGGCCTGTCATTGCTACTAATTGAAATGTGTGGTTTACCCAACTGATAAGATCTGTCTGCAGTGATAACATAGGATCAGATAAACCCATTAGCATTAAGAGATTATGAAACCACAGTGTTCAAGTATTTTATATCAGGGATGTAGTAGTGTTTACTGACAAAGAACTTTCGCTGTTGGTGTTTTCTGTGTGATGAACAACATTTGAGAAATTTAGGCCCTGTCACCAGGGTTGTCTTCAAGTGCCAATGGAGGGTGCTGCCAGGAGATTGGTAGACCAGCCAAAGGTCACCTGTCCTTTATATCTGATAATAGACTGGTAGTCATTAGTGTAAATCTTCACTAAAGTAGCTCCCAGGGATTTCTGTGGGTGCAATCTGCAGAGAAAGCCCAGATGGAATCTGTCCTCAGTTCAACCCCTAGTATAGACGCTGCCCTGCTGGCCTGATGGATATAATTTTATGTAGAGATAACACAGATATCACAGCTCTTATTAATTGAAAGTCATTTATTTAATTATGTCATTGTGATGTTTGTTCTGAATGGCTTAAATATATCATGGCTCTTATTCCATTCATGAATGTTATTTAATTATTTCCATGTAATATATTTATTCTCAATGGCTCTAATTTCTAAGTTCTAACACAGATAACAATCATGGCTCTAATTCCATGAAAGTTATTTAATTAATTATTTTGTTCATGGAACTATGTTGGCCAATTCCCCCATGTATCGTTCTTTGGCCAGTACACTCCTCGTTTAAATTAGATTGTTTAACAAATTTGAAGCAGAATATATATTGAAGTATGAAAGGTGTTTTCAGAATCCCAAATGTTATAGCCATTGCCGTCTTCAGAATATGTAATCCGTGCCAGAGAGTCAAATTAATATGTGCTGTAAAGTTGTGCTTTATTTTCTCTAGGTTCAGGATGTGTATTGTATTGCAGAGTGAAGGCTCGGCGTGGGGTACGAGTGGTCAGGGCTGAGACGGCGAACTCAGACACCTGGCAACTGATCACTAATGTGAATCCTCGCAAACACGGGGCATTAGTAACAGCCCTGGTGGTCGATAGTGAGCACTACAGTAAGACAGACAGGTATGTGCCTCTTATTGTACACAGGTACAGTCAAACCTCGCTTTACGGTCACCTTGATACTACAGCCACCCAGCCATTATGGTCACCTTGATACTACAGCCACCCAGCCATTATGGTCACCCTGGGACAGTCCCAAATTATTTCCACATTAGTGAATTATAGGACATTAGTCCTGCTAATATGATCACCTTGCTATTCAGCTCACTTTGGTGTAGTCATGCAGGTGACCTTAATAGAGAGGTTCTACTGTAATGTCTTCTGTCTTATGATAAATACTTCAAACAATGCAGGAGTTTTAGTGAGTTTACAGCTATAGACCACCAGCCCTGCGTGTTCACAACAGGTTACACGTTTTCCCCCTGTGTGGGGTGTTTTACTGCCCCTGGCATAGATGTCTGGAAGAAGGGACCAACAGCTTTTAGGGTCTCTTCTAAAAAACAGAGGCAATGTGGGGGTGAATGAAATTGCCCAAGTTTCAAAACGGCAGTAGGTGGACTGAAACCCTGGTCCAATATCATAATTTTTTGTCACCTGATAGATTAAGAAGAAGTGCTCACCTGGGACATTTTGTTGACTTGTCTCAGTTGTCATGTGACATTGTATAGCTGTTATTAGCGGCAGCATCTTCTTTTAATCGAGAGTTTCCTACGGGGAGTGGCCGCTCGGATCTTCGTCTGCCATGCCTTGTCCATCGCGTCTTCCTCTTTGACTTCTGCCAACTCCATGTCTCTCCTCGCCATGTCCCTCGTTCTGATCCTTTTTCTTCCCCTACTATGTTTGCCATCCACCGGCAGCCTTCACACCTATTTTATAATTTAGCATTTTCGTCCTCTCTACATACAAAATTACACCAGTCTGATTATTTTCATTTCATTGACATATCATTTTCCCAAATATTTTACATATATGTATTATGTATATTTATTATCAGTATAGTGCATTAAATTTGATAAGAACAAGTCAATAGTGCACTAATACTTACAATAAATTTAATAAATTATACTGTTTTCAATGAAATTGCTGATAGATGCATCAGTGAAAATTTTTGTTACATAAAAACTAGAATTGGTCATTTATGTATGTACAGTAAAATCGCAGCAAAGTCATTCATGACTGTTAATGTTCATAGTGAATCAATTTTATTGTTGAAGGTTATCTTCATTACTGGGTTTATTTCACCTACGGGCAAGTCCTGACTGGTAATAATACCTGCCTGGTAAACAAACCCTGTTGATAGACCTGCCCAGGGTTCATTGCATACATATACTATACTATTTACAGTTGCGATAATTGATCCAGTGTTTAAACTCTGTTAAGGTGCACTCTGCTTCAATAGTGTCCCTTAGTGATGCACAGTTGTTAGTATCTGGCTGTCGGGGATAGTTTTACTGTTGTGATAGTATCATGACATCTGTATAACTATAGTTTCATAACTACCGCAATAGTATTGCGATAATATCACGGAATAGCGCATGGTCAGGAAAACATTCCCAAACCATAATTGATGGGTGGCGCCATCATGTAGCCCTGGAGGGTGTTGATTAAAATTGCTGAATCTGTAAATGATGTTGCTCTAATCGCTGATTGTTTATGTTAAATCGAAAAATAAAAACAATGTTATAATCCAAAAAGTTGGAAAACATGTTTATTTCTATTATTACAGTGACATAAGTAGCCCTGCTGAATTGTTTTTGTCAACTATCGTTACTATTGATAGTTCAGTGTACTATCAACAATAACTATCGATAGTTCAATTTACTGTTGATAGTACTGCATCGACTAGTGTTTAATGTTTCCCATGGTATATGTATGACAAGGGATATGGGCCACCTCATTGTCATTGTCACCACTTTGCATCATCTAAAAGATAACACATATAAACACACCAAATATGGTTATTTCCAATGTACTCCCATGTTGTTGCATGTGAAAACTGTTTCACATATTTTTATTTCTGTCCCCTTCTAATTTGAAGGGAAAACACCCTTAAAAATGCACCATTTTGATGCTAGTATTTAAACAATAAGGACGCTCACCCGGTCCACCCCTGGTAGGCACCCCACCACCTTGAAAGTCATTTTACCCAGTGGAAACACTGCTCTACAAATAAATATTGTATTATTGTGTGAGATTCAATTTCATGGTAATTCAAACACCCAATGCCAATTTATGCATTGCTTTCTGATTTTGAGTTTAGTAATGTGATACCCATCAGAGAAGTAAAATTTTTGTGTTGAACCATCTAGATCTATTACTAGTAGAAGCATCAGGTAGCCTTTTCTGCCTGGTGCATGGGGTAGTTGATGTTTATGTAGTCTTGATGTGGGATCTGCCAAACCTATTCCTCATCTGTCACTAGGGACTGTCTAACTCATAAATTATTGCATCAGGGACCATCTCCGGACTGATCACTGCTTGGTAATTGATTCATTGTAAATTAGTGTTGTCTTCCATTATGTCCACTAGATGACAACTGGAGTCTGACAAGTGTCAAACAAACCAGTTAATGAACATTTTGGTAATGGTGTTCACGTTAATTAGAGATCACGGAACATTATTAATTATGGTTAGACATTACTTAAAGATCATTTTGTCAGATTCTTGCATTAAGTTTTCTTAAACATGCCACAGTTAATTATAACAATAATACTGAACATCTATAGTGCCTATATCCGCAGGAACCTGGGCTCAGAGGCGCAACAAAACAGAATCATTAAGCATAATTGTGAACAGGGACGTTGCGAAAGTCATCAGAACAAGGAACCACCGAAGATTTACGGTGGAAATGTAAATCACCACCAAAATTGTTTTCTTGTAGACATTCACGGTTTGTTTGTTCCATCTGTGCATTGACTCGGTTCTTGCCTGCCTACCTACCCAGTCCTGTTCCTAACTTCATTACTCCAGGCATGCTCAGCCAACTTGTGTGGAGATGGCCATCATGTGGAGATGGCCATGGACTGGCTGACAGGATCTGACATCATGCCAGCCCCATTAAAATTGCAAGACGGGTATTGATTTGTCTGGAGTCTGGAAGCCCACAGCTGCTTGTGCCTGCAACAGGGGCAGCACTCAAACCAAGTTACATTAGCAATGTTATTATGCGTTACCATGGCAACCTTCGGGGCTAATATTTCATTAATTTAATTTCCCATCTTGAAACAATGACGTCATTTGGATGTATATTTTTGGATTCAGTTAGGTGCAGTAAAATGATGGCAGTTTGTATTCTCATTCGGAGATCTTTTGATCAATCAAGACCTAGGGTATATACCATTGTTTTTGTTATTTAATACTTTTATCTATATGGGTTTCTTCCTTGGCTGAGCAGCTGTCCCTCTCCACTCTGGGAGCGGGCGCCCAGCAAGGAAGGCTTTGAATTCTGTCTTGAAATGTTCTCTCCCTGATTTTAACAGTTTCCTCCGGGAGTTCATTCCAGAGACAGGAGGCAGTTGGTAAGAATGTCCTCTTGTGGCCAGCAGTGTTTGAGGGTGGAATTTGCATAGTCCACGATTTTGGTCATAGAGATGATGCAATGATTCCTTTGTTTAAATAATAAATATTCACCTTGTGTTCTCAGTTCTCATTCAGGTCTACAATATTTATAACCAGGATTTAATATGTTTGAGTTGTGCTGTGTTCAAAACCAGTAAACTGGAAATGTGTGATTATGTTATATATATATATATATATATATATATATATATATATATATATATATATATATATATATATATATATATATATATATATATATATATATATACATATATATATATATATATATATATTAAAATTTCCCCATGTTAAAATAACACTGTAAGTCTCGGTTTTATGGTAAGAGAACTTACATGAACATATAGTTTTGGTAGGCACAGTAGTTGAAATACTGGAAAAAGTACAATCCTGCATAAATCTAAGAGGGGAGAGAGGGTGAAAGAGGGGAGAGAGGGTGAAAGAGGGGAGAGAGGGTGAAAGAGGGGAGAGAGAGTGTGTGAAAACTGATGGAGAGTTTGTTGTAATCTTATTTATCCCTTATTCTACCCAACAGATCAGATAATGATGTTAGGTTTAGTTGACAGCAAAGTTAGTTAGAATAGGAATGCAGGCAAGTTTGCCTACTGTACCACATGCTTTCTCTGGTTGTATTTGAAGTGTTGTTGCTACTTAGCCCTGGGCTTAGTCCTTTGAAGTCCTGCCCTACCCAGTGCTACAAATGTCTGTGTCATTGGAGCTCTGGAGGAGGAGGCAGTATCTCAGGTCTTCAACAGCCTTTCACTTCAGTCCAATGTAGAGAGGTCATTAGACTTCTGGAATGTAGCGCCTAAAAATACGCAGTTTAGCAGATTTCAGTGGATTTCAAGCAGATTCAAAGACGGTATTTTGGTGGTGACATTCCTGAAACACTTAATATTTTGCAAAAACAGCCAACTGTGAGGTTAGGCACATTTGCGATAAGATTAAAAGAGCTGCAGGTACGTGATTTTGACGAAACCTGTTCAGAATATCTAGGACATGATAGTGGTGGCTGTGAATGTTTTTTAAAATATTTTTGATGGTCCAGTTTTCTTATAATCAGACAAAACATGGCCACCAATGCGATAAGGCACTGATTTGCCCTGTAGAGTCTAAAAGTAAGATTTGGTAATTTCTATGTGATCAAGATGGACGATGGCAGTGGTGATTTCATATATATTATTTTATGTGTAATTAGTTAGTGTATTTTTTATTTACTTATATTTTAATGTATATTAGTTTTAGACCTGAAATAAAGGTAGTAGTAGATATGCATTCAAAACTAGTGGCAGGCCTTGTGAGTTCGAAATCTTGGTTCTTTCACATGGAGATATTGCATTATGGGGATACTTTAAAATGTGTAGTGATAGATTACTATTCAGTATATATAATATTATATATATATATATACATACATACATAAGTATGTATGTACGTACGTACGTACGTACGTACGTACGTACGTACGTACATGGTATGAATAACCCAGGAATTGAAGTACCATTAATTAAAGTACTATCAATTAAAAGATATAACGTTAAAAGACCTATCTTAGAATAAATGTTCACCATAACAAAACATCTGTGTTTGAAAATGTAATGTTTTCATAAAATCATGTACTGTATTCCCATCAAGTGACATCACTATGCACTGTAACCTTATTATTGCTGAACACAATGAATATTTCATGTGATAATTCAATTGTTCGGACCCCACCTGGCGCTATGAGGTGGGCTCTGTTTCACAGCTAGTTAATTTGAGTTTTTCTGATGGACCATAGTCCCAGGGGGACCAGGTCACAGGGGTCTGTTGATCAACCAGAGTGCAGCAGTATTGATCTTAGGTTGATTTACTTGTAAGACAGCCTGTCTTGGTTTTTACGTGGTGTTTGTATTAGCTCAAATATTGATCATCTGTTAATTTACCTGTTTGTTAATATCTGTCTTGGTTTTTACCTGACATTTGTATTGTCCCATGTATAAATATCTGTTTTTATAATACTACACACATTTGTGGATCAACTTGTTATGTCAACTGGAAGATAAGCTGACATGTTTTACTGAAGAGTTGTACAGTAGTTACATGTATGCCAGGTGTTTTACTAAAGAGTTGTACAGTAGTGACATGTATGCCAGGTGTTTTACTGAAGAGTTGTACAGTAGTGACATGTATGCCAGGTGTTTTACTAAAGACTTGTACAGTAGTGACATGTATGCCAGGTGTTTTACTAAAGAGTTGTACAGTAGTGACATGTATTCCAGGTGTTTTACTAAAGACTTGTACAGTAGTGACATGTATGCCAGGTGTTTTACTGAAGAGTTGTACAGTAGTGACATGTGTGCCAGGTGTTTTACTAAAGAGTTGTACAGTAGTGACATGTATGCCAGGTGTTTTACTAAAGAGTTGTACAGTAGTGACATGTATGCCAGGTGTTCAATTATTTATAACTTGTAGTGTAATGTTTCACAAGAACTCTAGAAATATTCTGCAACAAACCAAGCACACAGAATATAACTACTAATATTTAAACCTTTGATGAATACTTGCTGGGCAATTCAGACGTTATGAACATACATTTCAGAGAATTTTTGGTACTTTGTCAAGACATGCAATACAGCACAGTTGGAATAGGTGGATTTTAAAATGGGCATAATGTGTAACCTACCTAGCACAACTTGTACACGATACCTTAAGCTTCCAAATAAAGTAGAAATTGATTAATTTCCTGCTAGTAACTATGTCACAGGTTCATGTGTCTGTCGTTATAGACATACACTTTTCCTGTTGTGGACGTACATATCTGCAAGCATGCACACGTGCACATGAACAAATGCACATGCACACAAAAATGCAAGTTTGCACACCCAATACGTACCATTTTACAATTGTCATTAATATCATATATTGCAGTGTTTAATAATACATTGCACAGTTTCACTGACTCACTGCTGTTCTTTGTCCCTGAAGTCCAGGGTGAGGCCCGGTAAGAACTTTTTAGTAGAATTGATTCTGTAATGACAGCCGTATCACAGCATGGCTTCTGTGTGATTACAGGGAAAGTAGCTCCTGTTTTGAACAGGAGGTTTCTAATGAACCAGTTTCTCATGGTTGTGCCTTGGTGCACCAGTGTTCCATGCCAGCATGTCTTACATGTGACATATTGATGTCAGTCAGATAAGGCTGATATCTAACTGGGTGGGTGTGTTGCCCTGAAGTTGCACTGAAGCTGCCCTGACAGCACTTTTCAATATAACCTGCTAACGTGTTGACAGATATTGCCAGCAGACTATTGCTGCAAAGTTTGTACTGTTTCTAGAATGCAAGGAAAACAATCGAACTTGTGTAACCTTAGGACTATTCTGTTGACTCATGCTTCATTTGTCCAGATTATCAGACAGAAGCCATTAAAGACAATCTCTCGGTTCTAATGCTATCATGTTGTGTTTAACTACTCTAAAATAAATATGACACAAATTAGAGTATGGACATTACTATACCTTCAACTTGTTCTCTATCTAGTATGATGTACACGTATATTATATGAATGCAGACATGTATGCATGCATGCATACATGTGCTTCAGTAAGGTTTGAGCAGTATCCTGATTTAAACCCTAAACAAAATCCTACATGAATTCCCAAAAGCATTGTCTCTACTCAACTATGATGATCAGATATTCTAAGAACTGTTGCCTCGGGCACTGACTGCCCTGCAGCTAATTTAGTTGTCTAAGGTATCACACCAGATAATTCCATGTGAAATTAAATGATTGGTCAGATCAATAGGCCGCAGTTTGCTTCGTTATACAGGCAGTTACAGAAGAGATTATCAGCTCATGAATAATCTTCCACTGGATTTAGTCGTAGGGCTGTTTCATATTAATTGCATTTTCTATTTTTGTAATTTGGAGTGATGTGAGACCTAGGGATTGGGGAGTGGAGATGGGCAAAGGAGACGGGCAATGGAGACGGGCAGTGGAGACGGGCGGTGGAGACGGGCAATGGAGATGGGCGGTAGAGACGGGCAATGGAGACGGGCGGTGGAGACGGGCGGTGGAGACGGGCAATGGAGACGGGCGGTAGAGACGGGCAATGGAGACAGGCGGTGGAGACGGGCGGTGAAATGGGATCAGTGACAGTAGAAGGAAAAATTTACGACTGGTATCAATGCCAGCTTCACCCCGGACTTCAGGGATAAAGAAGAGAGCAACAACAATAACAACAACAACGATGTTTTACAAAGTTTTTATTAAATGTTATTGCAGACATACTGTACCATGTTGTACGGATGTCCCGTATGTAATATGAATTTTTTTATTTTGGAAGGTATATGGCTGTATGCAGTTTTTATATGGATTTGTTTCAAATGAAAGAATTGTGATAAAATACATGTCATATATTCTTGTCTTCATGATGCAAGTATAAAATCAAATAACAAACTTGTAGTTGTTGAAACACAAATACCTTTGATGCCTCTGTGTAGAATTTCAAGACAAAATTACAAATTTCATCCAGAAAAAGTAGCAAGTCTGTTATTGCCCATACATTTTACTGACTTTACATCAGTTCTAACTCTGGGCTTTGTGACCCAACCAGTACAATAAACAGAACATTCGGTATGTTAGGAAGGAATTCAGAAATGTTATGGAATGACCTAACATAGGAGTTCCAAGTCTTTGGGGAAAGTAGACCAGACAGGACAATGGGAGACCAGACAATGAAACTTGAGACCAGACTGGGAAACGGGAGACCAAACATAGAAATTTGTAGTCAATATTTTAAGGTTCTGACACCATTCCATTTATAGTAATAATAAATGTTTATTTCAGACAATAAGTATATAAATATACATAAAGTAAAAAAATATATAAATATACGTACATGTTGTGCATTAACAGTATATGGAAAAAGAGTAAAAAATATATACAAAAGTAGGTTTTGTTAAAGTTATGTAGGAATCACACCCATTTTGTAAGCTTATTCTTGAATCATTTACTATAAATAAAAGTGGTAGAAATTGTATACTGTTTTTGTGCCATAATAATTTTATATTCTTTCTTCCAGCCACAGGCCAACTTTATAAAAAAATTGTACAGGAACTCTCTTTAATTTTCAGTATCATATCAATAGATTCTTATTTTATATCACCGAATCACTAAAACTATTTGTATGTTATACATATTGAATTTTTACAGGTGGTCCTCACCTGAATTGCATTTCAGTTTAATAATCTTTAATGAGTGAAGCTAGAAATCCTTTGTATCATTGCAACGGAATAAACTTTATAACAACCTGTATTTATATAGCGCTGTATATCCAGAAATAATATCTATTCAGAGGTGCTTAAAATACAATATTAATAAAATAAATTATTACAATAAAATCCATAAATCAATATAATAATGATGCATATGTATAGGTAAGAGTCATAAAATACCAAATTTAAATATCAATGTATAAAGAAAGAAAACTTATCTGAAATAAAATAGCAGCTAAATACACTAAGTATAAACTACTGAAAAGAAGATTTAAAAGTGGTCATCTGAAAATAAAACTGCTTTAAAATCAATCAGGTAATAAAAATGAGAAATGCAACAGAAGATAATAAAAGAAAAATATATATATATATAGAATCCCTGATTGTTCCTGGAATCCCACTTTAAACAAAGATGGAACTCTGCATGAATTCCAGAAATGATTCCTCCTAACGATGCCACATTCCACCCATGCCCCACAAGTCCATTGCCTTGCAATCGAGATACTCAAAGATTGCTAATCCACCAGTGGAAAATGCTGATTTCCCAAGACACTAGATTACTGTGGTGGTGATGGGTGTCTGGCAGCTGATAGTCTGTGGCTGATTCCTACCCCAGGAAGGCAGACGGCCTGGGGATTAAGATTCTGTGCTTGTCTGTATATCTACTGGAGTGTGTGGAGAATTAGCCCAGGTAACAGGGCGTCTTACTGTATGTGTCTGACCAGAGGCCTCTGGTGTAGGGAAATGTATGTGGACTGTATTGGGAATAGACTTGCAAATGCGCATGATGAGTTTGACCAGTATGTCGGACACCCTGGTACACTGCAGGCAGGATTGTGAGCTAATACCAGCCAGGTGGCCAATGGACAGTACTTTTGCAGTCTGGCCGGTTGCGTCCATGAGGTGGTCAGCCCATGTGGTTGGGGTCTTTTACAGCTGTATCGTATATTTGACTGCTTTAGGCCATATTTTGTATTTTTATCCAAAACAAATGTTTAAAAATATCATCCTGAATGCTGATATAACAACTGAACTGTTCCGTTGATGACCGTGTCAGCGATGTTTGTGTCCAAGCTTTTTTGTAGAATATTGGTTGGGCTGGTAGATTTTGAACCTTACTGGTCCAATCGGGCTGGTCAATAAATATGTTAGTTTTCACCAATGGACTGTAGGACACTTGGTAAATTACCCACCCATGTGACCAGAATTCTTAAATTTGTTATTGATGTGGGTTCAAGCCATCCTCTGTGATGAGAAAGTTGGTGCTGTGTTTTAGGCTAAATTAATAGTATCTGCAATCATCTGGACACTGCCACCCTGCCTTTATTGATGCCAAACATGGCACAAACTGTCAGTCCAGAATCTGTAGCCACATACAGGGGTCTTCCTTGGGTCAGTGGAGAAGTCAGGAACAGAATTATGTTTGAGAGTTTGGAAGTCCATTTTGTCTTGCACAGTGGATTGGAATACAGCACGTGATGAGTGAAGACCTAGGCGGAGTTTGATTTATCAACAAACACTGACCAGTAGTCACCCTAGTTGCAACCAACATAAGCTGAATGCATTCTGTCTGACCTGGTTTGGTCAGAATTACATCACAAAAAAACAAGAAGACCATTAGTCCATATTATTTTGTTTTGTTTCAAAATATATAGTTATTTTCTGTTTGTGCTGGATGTTAGTGTTATTGACATTGCATTTAGGGACGTTAGAAGCTGTGTGCCGATAGGCATGTTGCACATCACTCCTGATGCCAGAAACCAGTGTTAACTAATCTTCTATCAGCTTAGATTATTTGGATGGGCATGTCCACATGCGTCGTCACGTGTCATATGTTGGTTTTGTTCGGTAAGTCGAACTCTGTCCTAAACTTAGACGATGCCTAGTGAAGGTGCTATTACACCTGCCACATCAGCATCTTGCCAAACAACTAAAATAATCAGTCAAAATTAGAAACTTGCATCAATGTCGCCATGTACACTGAGTGTCGGATCAACTCTCACAGGACTGGTTCTGTTTTGGATGGAGCCCTACTGGCAATCAGGCCACGGAAAATAATCTGCCTCCAGTCTACAAAATAGAATATAATAATGAAAACATGGCTGAAGAAACAGTAATACCATATTCATTATGCAGAGATTGATGAAACAGCATGTGATGTAAAGATACTAAGTAGACAGAGTCACAGAATGGTAGGATGAATGTAATTGCTGTACTAGGGACAGTGGGTGGTCTTTTACTTTCCCTGGAACAGACATCAGGTAAGAAGAGAACTATGGCTTTTAGTGTCACTTCCGAAAGACATAGGTAATGTGGGGTGAATGAAATTGCCCAAGTTTTGAAATGCTACTACTGCGCCTGACATTATATTTTTATGATGACAAGAATGTTATTGTTATGTCAACACTTCAATCATTATTGTGCCTTGCCAACTTGAGCAGACATCCTAAAATCCTAACGATGCATACACACACACACTCAAACTGGATTGAAAATTAAATGATTGGTAATGTACCACTGCTCTATTTTGATCAACGTTGGCTAGCTACAAAAACATTGTCCATTTCCACAGGTAGTTGCATTAGAAGCTTTGACAGACTAAGAAGGCTGACAAAAAATAACTTGGCAGTGTCTCAAGTAACTGTTGGCAGCTGTTTTAATTTACTGTTTTGCCAGTGAGGTGTCCCTGCTGGTTGCCAGGGTGATGTGACATTGGTGGAACAGACCAGCTGGTGACTGACAGGGTGATGTGACATTGGTGAAACAGACCAGCTGGTGACTGACAGGTTATATGTGGTAATGTAATAACAGCTTCTTTAAAAAATTATGCTCATTTCTCACAGATCGTCTCTGGCAAAGTCCAATGTGCCAGTATCGCATAGCCTGTTTTGAAATGCATGATGTGTCTTCCTGTAAACCAAGTTAAGATGTACCACGGAGATGCTACTCAACAGCATGTTACCCCTCCTCCAGTAGTGCAAAGAGCCACCAGGGGGCATCAACATCTCACCACACAGCTGATGTGGCAATTCCACCCTCAAACACTGCTGGCCATAAGAGGACATTCTAACCAACTGCCTCCCACCTCTGAAATGAAATCCCAGAGGAAATAGTTACAATCAGGGAGAGAGATGATTTCAAGTACAAAGTCAATGCCGTCCTTGGTGCCTTGAATCAGCGCCTGTCCACAGAGTGGATAGAGACAGCTGCTCAGCCAGAAAGAAACTCACATAGAAAAAACAGTTGTGTAGGGTTTCTTGTGGTTCCATAATTACCAATGGCTTCCTTGTCTGCTGTTTTTATTTTGGATTGCAATCTTGTTGAATCTTGTTAGATGTTTACGATGATGATTTGACCCAATAATTTTCAGAGCTCTTACAATGAGCGTCAGATGAAGCTGCTTGTAAAAATTTGGCATTCTAAGCTAGATATATTACAGTACATTAGAACCTTCAACATATACATGTCTCCCATAAATAAACATAATGAAACCATAGAAACAGACCCAATGTTTAATCTTCCTGAGGTGCAGTCTTTTATTAACAATTAAATATCTTAGAACCTTATATATAAAAGATGACATTATCAAGATATAAAAATTACTGGTCCCAAAGTTGCAGTGACTTCATGAAATATAATTTCCCTTCACAGTTTGTATGTTATTCCCAGAGAGCAATAGAGTACCCATTTTATTTATAGTGTCTACTAGAATTAAAACTTTCTCATATTCAATCTAGAGATAGGGTTTCTGCATATAGCTGAAGCATTAAATGACCAATGCTGTCAATGTCTAATCATACGCATGCACACATACATTCATATGTATGTATGCATGTGTTTGTGTGTGCATATTTATGATTGTTCATGTATATAATTGGTGTGAGGAGTGGTGGTCCAATGGTTAGACCACCTGCCTGTCGATCAAGAGGACGATGGTTTGATTCCACCTCTGCCGTTTCGAAGCTTGGGCAATTTCGTTCACCCCACTTTGCCTGTGTCTTCCGGAAGAGACAGTAAAAGCTGTTGGTCCCTTCTATCTGGTGTCGGTGCCAGGGGAAGTAAAAGATCCCATGCAGGGAAATGGAAAACACGTCTGATGGACTCATTAACTCTAGAGAAGGACACTCTTAAATAAACCCTCAGCACAATATTCTAGAAGGACTTTGCTGAGTAATTATCCAGCTCCAGGTCATATTTAGGGGCAGTTTTGCAGTATCTACCCCCAGTCACCAAGGTCCGCTCGCCTCTTTCTATGTACCTTCACCTCCAGGCTCCTCATCTACTGATTGGCGATTTATAAAAAACCCACAAAGGTAGTTATTTAGAATTATTTACTACACGCTGTTTTGATCTATTGGAGCAACAGTGGACGAATTGTATGGTGAGCTGCTCTCCAGAGGGCGTTACTGTGGCTTCTTTATCAGAAAATATCAGGTGTAAGCCTTTATTTATTTAATTTTGCTATGTAGAAGATGCCTGATGCCCAAAACAGTATCCATTCTGCATATATTTCTCAATGCTCAGCTGGCTTCCTCTAGTAGGAACAGCCAGCAGGCCACCGAACGACATTTACAGTCTGTCCATCATTACCCACATACAGAGTCCCTAGGAAAGTAAGCGCTGAGTGAATTTTTTCCAAGCACTTTCGCATCAGATACATTAGAAAAGTTAATGTTTCTGTACATTAGATCATTCATTTGATGGCAATAGACAGACACTGACTACTTCTGTATGACTATACTGACTAATCTGCAGAACGTACCAACATTTCGAAATCAGTCAATGCGCTTTGCCTAAATTGAGGGGTATCAGCTTTAGGTGCGTTTTTCTGAAAAACGAAGTAAGTAATTTTCACGAATTTCACACACGTGTCTTAATAGAGGATAAATGTGTTGTGAAATTGGTGTGTTCTGCACAGTTTGCACAATGGGTGATACTGCTTCCTCCAGTGGGAGCAAGCAGCAGCCAAGGAGACATGACTTTGTCATTCCACGTTATCAGCACCCATATACAGGGGAAGCAGGGTGAACAACCAGAGATACCCTCGACTGATGGATAGGCTTCGTCATATGAGCTCAACAAGTGAAAGATGTTGCTCTGTTGATACAGTGCACTGGTGTATCCGAGGTACAGAGGAAGAAGTGCTTCATTATAGCTCCCAGTAATTGAAGTGAATCCTGGCAAATGTCAGTGACACAGAAAGCAAAAAGTCTTCCGAGCAAACTGGGAAATAATTAGCCGAGTTGACTTCTGCTCCCAATGCACTGGGAAAAATCCATTCCAAAGATGCTAAATAAATCTTGATGATTTTTAAAAAATAACGTGATGAATGTTTTATAGTATGTGGCTGAGATTCATGTAGTGCAGTAATGGACAGGCCTCTTTCTCAGTGATCCCCAAAAGGGAAGTTTTGTGGAGGGGGGGAAGGAAGGCAGGGGGAGTGTATGTCGTTTCAATCAAAATGTCTGTAGGAGTGCTGCAGTATAATTATTTTCATTAAAGTAGTAATTAAATATTGCCGATCACTTGCACCAATGCCTCCTCAGAACAGAAGATTCTAATACAAATCATGCCGTTGTTGATACTTTACTTCTGTCCAATAGACATGATACAGATACAGAATATACCAATGCAAACCAAGTCAAAACGTGCCGTTTCATGTCAATATTCAAGACAGACTTTTAAGATTTTGACGGCATATGGTCATATATCATATTTATATGGATTTAAATTTACAAACAACCTGATGTGATAAAGTACATATTTTCTTCTGTTCATCACAAAACTATGAAATTTAATGACAAACTTATAGTGGTCAAAACAAAAATACTTTTGAAGTTTTGATGCTAGCAAGTAGATAGCTAAGCAGATTTCCAGCAAAACCTAGCATATTTTTTTGATACTATAGGCTGATTAACCAATGACATTTTTATATAGATTTATACAGAATTTTAAGGTAAATGTAAAAGGTAAGGTACGTTTTTATATGACGTGGCATCCATCCATAGGACTGTTCAGACAAGTACTCTTTTATACAGCTGAGTGAACTGAAGCAACGTGGAGTGAACAAAATTGCCCAAGTTTTGATTGAGCCCAATGTTCTAAGTTCCACTACGCCTGAGACTGATACAGACTTCAATCAAAACAAAATGTCATATCTGCCATTGTAGGATTGTAGGATTTGATGAAAACTCTATAGCATGTCAGTGACATGACATGCAACAACGTACAGGACTAAAAAAAATTAACATGGTCATCTATAAAAAATAAATAACGATCTTCAGTCCTTCTCCAGTCGGAGACACTGTCATCTTCCAGTGCAGTTGATTTAGATGTGCCCCTATCCTGGGCACTTGCACCTGGTGTATACATTGTCAATTACTGGGTCAATTATTTGGATCAATCCATGACCCTTAAATTTTGGCATAATAAACTAATGGGTGACTAAACTTTGACCCCCTTTGGCCTCGCCCCTTTGCGACATTGTATATGTGCCACTAGGTCCAGTCACATGACCACAGATACAGCAGGCTATTCGTCTTGCGATACACTACAAATGATTTCTGTTCACTTTCAACTACACAACATCGATTACATTACAAATGTGTACATCATGTGCACGATAATAAACCACTCCGGGTCCTCCGCTTCTGCCTCTCCACGGAGAGAGTGCATTCGTTTGTCTCCCTATTCCATTTAGTGCTGCAAATTGGACAACAATACATAATCTACTGCCCAGAAGTGGGGTCAAACGGCACAGCAGGGGGCACTAATTGGATGCAATATGGTGGTTTGATGATAGATTTATGAACAGAATGAGACAGGGCTGAGTGACTAGGAGACTGTGATGATTGCATGTTGCATAAGAGAACTGTAGGCTGTATGCTGTGAGCATGTGGAGGAGGCTACTTGTCTGGCACTGACTCATTATGACAGCTGCTTCTGCATTCAACATGACAACTTGGAAGGTGTTATTCAATAGCACTAATGACTAATGACTTATCCAGGCTTGTTAAAACTCATTCCTCCTCTGATTTAGCCTGTTGCAAATCTGGTTCGTTAATGTCCAAATATATAGCGTGTGAACTGTTTAAGTAATATCCGCAGTCGATTTAATAAGAAGAGTGCATATTTTGTTCAAATCGTCGAAAGAATTGACTTTAGTTGTAAGATCTGGTAAGGTTAAAATAGCGGATATCCAAAAAAGTAAATGCTTTGTCAAGACCGACCATGGGCGCAACTTCCATCCTCTTGCCGATCACATGACAAAGTTATGAGATTTCACCACGGGCGAAATTTGTTTGTTGTTGCGTGCTAATGTTTATTACTGTGCCCTTCTAAGTTCAAGGGAAAAAGTTTAAACACCCTTCAAAGTGCACCAGAATGCACCATTTTGAAGCTAGTCCCGTGTTCAAAAATAAGGGTGCCTACCCTGTCCACCCCTGGCGGCAGGGGTGGGTTCAGACTCTCTCACTTGAGTCAATGTACTGAATTGTGAACAACTAGCACAAGCTCTAAGTGGACTTTAACTTAGGGCTTCTGACTTGAAAAGATACTTCCTCTGGAAGACAACTTTGTGTAGCTTCACTGCATTCAAAAAGGGAATAGCTCAGACATACACAATGTCATAAAATATTTGACTGTCAGGCTATCTGGTGTCGATACAGCTACACAAGTGTGCACACTTTGTGCTTTTGTATTAAAAGACATACAAAACTCTGTTGATCTCAATGCTTGTAAAAAATTATTTGTGCTAAATTCATATAAATTAGCGATTAAAAAAATCGGAAGTAAAAAAAATCATAAATCAATGATTTTTTTGGAGTGATTTAAATCATGATTTAAATCAATGATTTAAATAAAATGATTTAAATCAAACAACCCTGAACCTGTATGAGACTTAAATTATATTTTATTGACAGTTTGTTCAGGTAGTTTGTGATATGAAACGTACTGTAATTGATTGTAATTGAAATAATTTTTCAATTATACAAAATATAACAATTACAATTACAGCACAAATTTGAAACCATAATCAATTACAATTACACAATTTTGCTGTAATCAATTACAATTACGTAATTGGACCCAGCCCTGCCTGGTGGGCACCCCAGTACCTGGCGGGCACCCCAGTACCTGGCGGGCACCCCAGTACCTGGCAGGCACCCCAGTACCTGGCGGGCACCCCAGTACCTGGCGGGCACCCCAGTACCTGGCGGGCACCCCAGTACCTGGCGGGCACCCCAGTACCTGGCGGGCACCCCACTACCAAGCACATTTTACCCAAGGGAAAACACTGGTATACAAAGTGCAGCACGAGTTTCGTGCGCGCACACACACGCGGAGAAGACACATAGACAGTGTGCACATGGTTTGCATGTTGGGCACCTTCTTCTCCTGTGTTACCTCACTGCGCACCGATACACGATTACTTACGGTTGGTTCCCGTTGACTCCAATAGTAGGCAACCAATAATTACCTGGTAATACATTGTGGCTGAACCACATAATTAATTAGTGAAAGTGTTTTTAGTTCGTGCAGTGCACAGTGATATTCTAACCAGACAGTTGTGGTGAACAGGCGATTTGTTGATATGCAACCAATCTGCTGACTCTGCTCTGTTCGGCTCGCTCACCAACTGATGCCCTTATCCCACCTAGCTAATTACAGTAAAACACGCTCCTCAGTTGATTTAGCCCATTGCGAATCAGTTGATGTTCAGATTTTTGTAAGTGTGAATGGTAACCAATTGTGAATCAGTTTCATTGATGTTCAGATTTGTGTAAGTGTGAATGGCCTTATGCTGTAGTATATAGAGGCAGGTAACTTTTGTTATTTTGTTGCCAAATTTTGACCAGATCTGGTATAAAATAATGTCATAGTTATCTGATTATTTCACTGAAGATAAATAGCAGATTTGCAGAAAGAAGCTCTCATATCATAGTGGATACAAGATAAATTGCACGGATAATATAATCAGTTGTGGTGAACAGTGCATGTTTTGTCATGCAACCAGCCTGCTCATTCCAGTCTATTTGACCCACTAACACAATGTCTCGCTGTATCCCACATACCTGATTACATTAAAGCTGCCTCCTAAATTTCATTTTTTGACTCATCTCGTTTAAGACTCATTTTGCAAAAAATATAACCTGTCTGTTATCCGCTACAACAAGCTGGCTCGTTTGTGAAATTTGTTTAATTAGTTTTGGTGAAATCATCGGACAAACTATTCAGTTATTTTCGACTGGGTCCAGTCAAAATTAGACAAACAAATAGCAAAAGTTGTCCAGGTCCTATCCGGTTATTCATATTTCTGTGAATTATGATTCTGCAAGTTACCCGGTCTAATGATCATAGTAAATTCTTTCGATGATTTTAACAAGAGTATGCTCTCTTTTATTTATTTTATTTTAACAAGAGTATACTCTCTTTTATTTAATTTTATTTTAACAAGAGTGCGCTCTCTTTTATTTATTTTATTTTAACAAGAGTATGCTCTGTTTTATTTTATTTTATTTTAACAAGAGCATGCTCTCTTTTATTTTATTTTAACAAGAGTGTATTCTCTTTTATTTAACTGACTTTGCATATTACTCAATCTATTCACACATTACAGGTATGAGAGAGATGCATTTATTTTGACCAAAAACATATGTACGATAATATCGAATACAAATCAGGAAATTAAAGTTGACAACAGAAAAAAAAACAAGTAAATTAAACAAATATGTTGGTCAGGGAGACTGCCACTGAATTAAATATTTTTCAAATTATTCATGTAGGCACGTACAAATATGAGTACGTACTTAAACACATAATATATTATATATAAATACATACCTATATAATAAAACACAATGTCATAATATACATGTGTTTACATAGACTTTTCTATACATACAAGTATGGTTATTGGAAGAAAAAAATTTTTTTTAGAAAAAACTAACCTGATTTAACGATGGGCTAAATGAATTGAGGAGGGACTTTTAATTACTTATTTAATTAATTATTTTGTAGGTCCACCCTTGTTAGAATGGATGCTGTAATTTCTAGCTTGATGAAAAATAATATTGGTCTCATATTTGTGTGTTCATAACCACTTGAAACGCAATGCATCAATGCCAGCAGTGCATTGCTGATTAGCAGATCTCAATTGGCAGATCTATAGGAAACAGATTGACAGAAATTTGTGAGACAGACCTCTGTGAGGCAGGTTGATAAATCTCTAGGAGTCAAATTGACATATCTCTAGCCGTAAATTGGAAGATATAGAAGTAGATTGACAAATGTTTCCAAGACACATCTTTGTGAAGCAAATGGTGTCCAAAACAACCACAAGTCTTCATGTGCGAGGATCATAAAATAAATTATACAAGGCAATGATAAATTATGTTAAACAGCCTAGAAACTTATGCTGCACAAATGTTTGGATATTTACCAATATTTAATATTAAACAATGTAAATTTGACTCCCCTACAATACCTGCCATAGACAACCACAAGTCTTCATGTGCGAGGATCCTAGAGTCACTGGCACTCACATCCAACCACTAGAAATTTTAATCTGGGCACAGCATAAATGTCTTAGTCCTCAAATTTGGCCATATTCCTGTTGAAAAATTATTTTACAGGCAGCACAAAAATGACCAAAATGGGGTACCGTCTCAAAATCACAGGCATTATATTTGTATGCCATCCACCCTGAAATGAAACAATGATCCGGCCACTGACAGGTCTGTGTTCAACTGGTGATGGGCTGTTTGCTGGGGCAGGATACAGCAGTCGTCCCAGTATGTCATCAGCTGTCCACAGTTACTCATAAAGTGTAGTTAAGTCCTGTGAAGCCCTCATAAGGCTGGTGCTTAGTCTAGGTTTTGTGGCCTCTGACAGGTGCCACTTTATCACCCACCCTCATTTACATGAAACAGAACCCATGAAAGAACTCATTAAGATTCGAATTACTCTTCACTAATGGCAATGAGCAGTGTTAATGTGTGGGATAAGATACCTATTATGTTGTCTTTCATGACAATGCTAATTTTGTTGTTTGGTGACCATGTTAATTTTGTTCTGGGGTGAGCATGTTAATTTTGTTCTTTGGTGACCATGTTAATTTTGTTCTTTGGTGACCATGTTAATTTTGTTCTTTGGTGACCATGTTAATTTTGCATTGGAGATGGCTCTGCATTGGTTGATGGGTAACTTAAGGATATAATCATGTATTTTCTTCATTATGTCACATGATTAATCTAGCACACATAAACTTTACTTAGTATACCAGCCTTCTAGAGGTTTCCCATCTGTTTAACAAAATATTTGCCAATGTGTGCATAGAGATCTGTCAGTTTTGGAGCTGGATGTATCAGAACTATGTGCATGGGATATGGGTACATTAACTGGGAGAGTGGGTTGCTTTGAGTAAACTATAACTCCGTATGAGCAGTATTTTTAAGGTTCCAATCATACGTATGAAAGGCCTGAGTGTGTTAGACGAGGTGTGTGGTTTCGGCTGGGAGCCGGTATGAGCAGTATTTTTAAGGTTCCAATCATACGTATGAAAGGCCTGAGTGTGTTAGACGAGGTGTGTGGTTTCGGCTGGGAGCGTGTTGGTGTGTTGGTGGGTGGAGTCACTGTGGAGGTGTGCTATGGCCCTGAGTACACACCTACTTGACAAGCACACTTGTTCCTGTCAGTAGGGTTTAATATGTTCATGACATCTGTGTGCCATACTCCCAAGAAAACTGACACATGAGGAAATATTTTCTGAGAATAAAAACATAAAATGTAGGAAATGAAGGAAACTAGTCTAGAGTATCGGCCATCGTACCTACACACGTACAGGCACCACATAGACAAGCACCTCCAAGAAGGTGGTGGCATTGGCAGATGTTGCCATTCGTGTTGTCATGGTAACAAGATGAAGACTGAAATTTGCTTGTGGAATTCAGATGATTCACGGATGAAAGAGGTTGGGTAGTCCAGGAGAGTGCTCCCATGCATAATCATGGACATGCAAGCTGGATGTGATGCTTTGATCGTCCAATTAATAACGACTTAGCAATGTCTTCATGTGATTCACCGTTTGTGTCAACAGTTTGTGCTGGGTGGGAAGGATTGGTCCCTGTATCATTGGCGGTTTCTGTTAACATTTGTCCCAGGTTGATATGGCACAGAGTATTTCTATTTGAACTCACCAGCCAATGTGTCTGTTTACATCATGGAGAGATAAAAGTAGATGTTAATTTTTCATCAAGTAAATTATGTTTCACCAGTATACACATCATTTAGTTGAAGTCTGATATGTGTATTTTAAAAGTATTAGCATTGTGCAATGGTGGTTGTGTTTAGAAAACAAAATCTTTGAAAAGTACCCTGTTCTCCATTTGTTAACGCAGCAGGTAGGGACAGTGTCAATTCTAGGTCTGTAAGGGTGATAGTAGCATTAAACTAGTTCACAGTGATGCAAGGATCTGGTAATTACTTGTGGAATCTAGTGCAGCCATGTGTACAAAATACCCTACCTACCCTTTCATGAGCTGTCATTTGATGCTGTATATGTGAGGGTACTTTTGTATTGAAGTTGGGTGGTCCTACCTCAGGGGTTTGTTAGTTACAAAGTTAGGGGATCTCTCTAAAACATGCCGATGAAATGTAGTCACTCACAGTCATGCACTGTACTTTTTAAGGTTCCGTTCATGCGGGCAGTGTGCAGAATGTCATTTGGCAAAACCTGTTTTTTTTTCTGATGACCAATTTACTTAATTAAAAAAGTTATAAAACATTGATTTATAGGCTCATAGTTACACAGTGACAATCTAAGCTAACACACATTTATTTGTATATCACAAGTCAATGGGCTAACAAGATATTTTATTAATACGTATGGAAAATTAAATATCGTATTTTTTTATTTTCACAGCAGGATTTTATATGGACAATTTTGCCCAAATGAAAGGCCTTAAAAACACTAATCATACACAGAAGACACCTACACATTTATTTAACAAAGGTTTCCTATCAGTGTGAGTGGCAGCTGCAATATCCACGTTCTTTCTACATCTTTTTCTGTATTTTTATGACAGTCATGGCAGGATTTTGGACATACGGCTATGGAAGACAGATCTTAGTTTTCAATACCTACACCATGTCCTACAAAAAATTCTTCTTGTGCCCGGCAGTAATGTGGACGACCCAATTTCCATGTGGCTGCAGACTGGCTGCACATGCGATGCGAGCACTTCTTTTAACAAGATTGAACTAGAATTAAGTTGATTTAACAAGATTGCCGTCCAAGGCAAAAGAACCAGAAGGCAAATGGACATGGAACCCTTTGGCTTATCGAGAGTCCAACACATTTTCATATGTGTGTAACCTGCCCTTCTGATATATTTGTAAGTGTTTTTTAAAACATTCACTCAGCTAACATTTACACAATCTGTATATAATCTGTTCCATTAATTGATTGTCCTCTGTGAGAATGAGTACTTTCAGATATCCAATCTACACTGATCCTTCACTAATGTTACCTCACATCCCCTAGTTCTACTATCTTTCTTAAGTGAGAACAAATATTTCTATCAATATTTTCATACCCATTCAATATATTAAATAACTTAGTTGAGTGTGAATATTACCAACTCTGTATAAGTGTTCTCATTAAAAACATGTCCAATTTAAAAACAGATCTTCTTGTGGTTAAGATTACAGGCTATTTGCCCAGCCTCCCAGTTTGCACCTGAAGGTGTCAAGAGAGGCAGTACATGGTGCTTCAGATGGAATTGATGGGCATTTAATGAAAGTTCATTAACTTGCAGTAATAGTAGTAGTAGTAATAGTAGTAGTAGTAGTAGTAGTAGTAGTAGTAGTAGTAGTAGTCATAGTCATAGTAGTAGTAGTAGTTTAGGTTAATTGAAATACCATAGACAGTATTTATCATCTAACACCTCTATTTATAAATCACTAATACATAAATCCAGTAAGTTTATAATGAAGTATTCATTTGGGACACACCTCCATTAGCGTATGCCTGAAAAGGCATGTTTTGAAATGGTCCCTTAACATTATTGGAACTATTGACCAGGTTGACAAATGACCATTAATCCTGCAGCAATCTGTGCCCCAGACATTCCTATTCCCCAAGCAATACTCCCACCACCATCAACTGCCTGTCGTGTCAGATATTATCAAACACAACCAGGAAACTAGCACTAAACTCTTCTAGTCAACATCTGTAAATCCTACTGGGATGACAGGAACACCCAGCTACTGTCTAACATCGCACAGTGTATTCAGAGCCTTACATCTTAAATTGTCTCTTGCATTTTTAAGGACATGAAAAGTCTTAAAAATAAGAAGTAAAAAAGTTTTAAATTTGATAACACCAAACAAGGCCTAGGCCCTAGGCTGTAATTTGATAAAGGTGGAATGAAAGTTGCCTATTGTTGAGCAATGTGTTTCTTTATTCAAACGATACAGTTTGATCACCAAATTATTAAATGGTCCATAGAGGATGTTAAAATGAAATTTCTTTGTTATTTTGTATTGAATTTCCATGGAAAAAGGTCTTAATTTTTTGAAGTATCGTTCTTAAAAATATCTTAAATATGATCAGCTCAAAGCTGGGCATATCATGAATTATATCAGATCTCTTGAACTTTGGAGTGTTCCTGGTCACCCTGCCTGCTAAGACATCAACTGTGGTGTTTCCTCTAAGGAAGGCTGACTGTTGGTTGTGAAGAACTGTTGCTCTCCTCTTTATCCTTATAGTCCGGGGTGAGGCTGCCACCGATACTGGTCATAATTTTTTTTTCCTTCGTCACTGATCCCGTTTCACTGCAGTCTCCACTCCCTCATCCCTCGTTTTCCTTCTCCCCTCCACCACCCGCCAAATCTCTCTTTACACAGTCCTCCCATCTCAGTCGCGGTCTTCCTCTTCTTCCACCCTCCACTCTAAGCGCATCCACTTCTCTATGTCAACCATTCCCCTTCCACAGTCATACACAAGTAATATAAAAAAACGATTGCCAATTCATTATATGGCAACTTGCATAGATTGGAAGCATTGCATCTTTATATTACGCACATATGCATCCATGCAATTAATGCTTATTTCAACCAATTCCTTACTCCTTACTAATATTGCTGTTAGGCTCACCTCTGTAGATATGTTATAAAAACTGATTTTCCACTAAAATGACCAAACATTAAAAACTGCTGTACCCCAAAGGTAGGCTGGAGGTTAATAGCCACTAGTTGTTGAGTGTCATTTAAGTATTCACTTACTAGGAACTCATTCCTGGCCAGAAATAAACACATCAGGCTTGTGTATACATTAGACAGAGTCAGAAGGCTGTTAGGCTGATGCTGTGATTTAGTAGTTGATGTTTGGTTCCTCTTCCTCTGGGGAATACGTTCTCCTTTGTTATTCTTCTCTCCTGGTCTTCCAGTTTCTCTCCCTTTGCATCTTCTGTCCCTCTCTTTTCCCCACTTGCATTCTGTCTCTCTTTTTCTACATTAATCTCCATCTCTCACCAATAGATCTATGTACAGTACAGGTGAAAAGCCGTTGGACCATTTAGCATTTCAGACATATTCGATTGGCCCCACCAAAAACTGAGTGTCAGAAGTGGTTGAAATTGTCTGTGTCATAGATGTGGAATATTGTTTTAAATAAAATGTGTGTTACATGATTAATCACTTGTTAATTAATTAGCAAATTATGAAAAAAATAATGGTTTAAATCGACATAATACTAAACCAGGATCCTGCTATAGTAGTATGTTGATTTAAACCAGTCTTGGGCACTCCAGTTTAATTTAGAATTAATATTTTTAAAAGTTTTAATTAAGTTTTAATTAATAACAGACTAATAATGAGACACATATTATTTAAACAATATATCTAAGACATATTTAGAACTTAGTTGACAATGACACTCAGAGAATATGCCTGAAATACAAAATGGTCCAATTACTTTTTACCGGTACTATATGTATATTTAGTCAAATGACATATGCCTACCCTCTGGCATAGTTGTTATCTCAAACTTGGATAATTAGTCATGAGGATAAGTGGATATTGGACCCAGAAAGAAACCTACTTGGCAAATAAGTGCCTTTTTGTGGGAGTAAAGGCACAGTGAAATAGGAGTGGGCCTCATTGATATAGAGTGCAATTTCTTTTTCATGACATGCGAACTCACATCTCAAGATCTGTGTACTGTCCTGAGATCTGACCTCTCATGAAAGATAGCCTTTGGTAAAGTCTGTAGAAGGAACTGTATAAAAACTATACCTTTGCTGCCTAGGCTCAACACCAAATGATCCATCATGGTTTATTATCTATATATGACAAACAGTGCAGGTGCAGTAAATGAATGCTGTCTGTGGAGCACGATGGCTTGATGGACAGACCGCCAGACTGTCAATCAAGATTGCTTGATGGACAGAGCACCATACTGTCAATCAAGATGACCTGAGTTCAATTTCACCTATTGCCATTTCGAAACGTGGACAACTTCATTCACCCCACTTTGCCTGTGTCTTTCGGAAGAGACATTAAAAGCCGTTGGTCCCTTCTACCTGGTGTCTATGCCAGGGAAAGTAGATCACATTATTCGTATTACTAGCAAAAGTACCCATCCTCCTGATGGGATACCTGGGTAGTTTGTAAGTGACTGTCACAATAACAATATTAAATTTTTTTAACAGAAATATCCATCTATGCCTTGGTACTTGGTGCTGCTGGTCAGTCACTCTTGACATTGTGACATAATACTGGCAGTTATAATAATGTCTAGCGACACGTTGCCCTTGTGTTATGTAACTTGGGAAAATCGAAGAAAAGACACATCACGTTATGAACAATTGTACGTAACTGTTCAAATAGCGTTACGGACAGTTGTACATAATAACTACAAAGAGTAATTTGATTATTCGTGCAAAGGGTAATAGTGGGGTGAATTTAAAAAAATAAAAATGAGACCACCGACCGTGGGTTGTAGATGAACCCCTGAAAGTTTGGAGCCCGAGATGAAACACATCTAGGAGGAGTAGCATAACATACATACATACATACATACATACATACATACATACATACATACATACATACATACAATTGCTGGATTTTAGTAAGATTTTTTGCTTGCAGAGTGCAGCACGTGTTTGACTGGATCTTTGAGGTAGAGGAGGATGCGACCGGGCAGGATCCGGGCAAGTTGGTCTTCGTCCTTGAGTACGAGATGACTCTGATGAATCAGGAGAAGTATGGATCTGTCGCCAACAAAGTCGCAGCCAGGATCCAGATACAGCAAGACAACACCTATGCCATTGTTCCCATCATCAAGGTGAGGAGGGATAGAGGGAGGGAGGGAGGGGGAAGGGGGAGGGAGGGAGGGAGGGAGGGAGGGGTTGACTGAATTACTTTTATTTTGTACTTGAGTAAAAGTAAAAGTAATTCACCTAAAAACTACTTGAGTAAAAGTAAAATTACTTTGTAAAAAAAAGTACTTGAGTAAAAAGTAAAACTACTTTTTAAAAATACTTGAAGTAAAAGTACAACACTTAGAAATAAGAACAAAATCACAAGTAATATTATATAAATTACACAACTTGTATCTGACAACTGTTTTGCAACCACTCTGCCTATAACTATGTGCTCCCAGACAGCCTTAGCTGGTCAGTGGGTCTGCCACCATTGAACACGGCGCTCATTTGGATGCTTGGAAAATTACATTATCTTTAATGAGCGCTCACAACACTAAATAAGTTCAGTTAAATACAGAACTGAATTAATGATGAGGCACAATCTGTCTTTTTATCGACCTGTTCCACTGGGGTATGGGAGGAGCTAGACTATACAACAGGATAGGTGTGATTGTATCTGAGTAGGTAGAGGGTCAGTCCAGTACTAGTAGTAGCCTCTCAGGGAAACTGGTCAGAGGTAATACAACCTAGCACTGCCCATAGTAAAATTAACAAAGACATCTGATGCCTAGCTGATGAAGCCATCAGCCTTGTGAACCCCCACCTTCTCATGTCTTCCCAGACATGTCTTATCAGCTCACACAAACATTGAAACAACACACTTTAGCAGCTAGCTGTGTTGGTTACCTGGTACCAACTGGGGCTAGAATTGATCAGAAGACAGACTAGTGCAACAGAGGAATGCTGTTGCTAATTGCAATTAAAAGTGACCTGTCAGGGCCCCTGTCCCTGTCTTTGATATTATTTATGGGTCAGCTTGAATAAGCCATTACTGGGAAAAGATGCTGCCAAATGGCAGAGTATCAATTCTGACTTTAGCCGGTAAGACCGTTGCTGACAATGCCAATGGGCGAAAATCGGTTCTCGCCATCGATCCACGATGCACGTTCGCTCACGAATATCAGAATTGTGTCAGTGTATGGGGATTATCAATACATTGTCGAAATTACTAATTTTAATATTTATAATACGTATTGGAAACTTACTGATTAATAGTTTATATGGTGCAACGGAGATATTTGCATCGTGAGATGGCGTTCAAGCGTTGTGTGCTCGAAGTGACATTGGCCTTGACCTGACCTATGGCTATGCCAATATTTGGCAGACTTCGTTCACTGACGTAGATAAAAAACAGTGGTTGCGTCGATTTCCCGAAGAGAGGTATGCATGCAAAAATGATCGCGAACTGGCATGCGATTGAATGATATTAATAGCTTTTGGCCTGGCGACTATGAACAGTTTTTGGAATGTCGTTGACGGTGGAGCGCCACTGGCAGCAGCGGTTTCGCAAAAAATGTAACGAAAATATATTGTGAAGTAAATAAAAGTAACGGAGTAAAAAGTCGTGTTACTTCTTTGTTACAAGTAAAAAGTATTTAGTAAAAATTATACTTTGTTACATGCCAATTACTTGAAATAACTACTCAAGTATTGTAACAAAGTACTTTTACTTCGTTACATGCCAACCCTGAGTAGGGGTAAGACCACAGTTAGACTTCTGGAAATGTTTATGAATGTAGTGCCTAAAAATACACAACTTAGCCAAGTTTAGTGATTTTATTTGCCAAGTAACTGTATTCAGCCGGCAAGGTTGGAATATTGGACCTTTGGCAGTGAAATGTAGCAAACTTGAAGAGGCATAGGCATGTTGGTGGTGACATTTCCAAAACATTGGTAGGTGTACTAAAATTTGGTAAAATCTAGCAATTTTTGTGTAAGCATCTTTGCGACGTGATTAAAAGAGCTTTGACGAAAGTTGTTCAGCACATTGGTAACATAATGCCAGTGGTCGTTGTGAAATTAAAAAAATTGGATGGTCACACTTTCTTACAATCGTGCAAAATGTTAATGGGTAAATATGTGCTCCATGCGCAGCTGTTGATGAATTTGACTTGCTGTTTTTTTTACGACCAAATTCATGTGGCCAAGACGCAAACAACCAAACCTGTCATACTCATAGGCACCCACATTTATAAGGCCATAATATATTATTCATGAAAACAGAAGATCAAGCAGAGCTCTAGCAACAACTCTCTGGGTTTGATTTATTACCTGTAGGGAGCTTGTTAACTCCAGGTGGATAGACTGTAGATAGACTTTGAATTATCTACAGTTTTGAATCAATCAATCAGTTGATCAATCAGTCAATCAATCATTATTTTCCAGCAACAACAAATGAAGTGTTTATCTGCAAAACATGTTACATGCCAAAATCACATAGATTGAGTTCTTAGTGGTTTTGTGCTGCCACCTAGTTGGTGATGGTGGAGGTAAGCTGTTTTGCGAAAAAACACATTATATGCCATGCTGTTGAGAGATGAAATAACGGTTCTCTTAGCTACAGCTTAACAACTTGAAATGCTCAAATTGAATATAATTTGTTTTGTAGATAAACGTTTCAAATTTATATAAACACGATTACACAATTATTCATGTGTGTTTGTGTGCACGCGTGCATACACACATACATTTATACATGTAATTCAATTTTAAGCTACAGAAGAAACAATGAGTACTGTTTAAGACCAGAACAAGCAGCCTCTGGTGGCCAAGTCTCCATATGGTCGGTTGATTTCTGTGACCTACAGTTGTAGCCTCAGGTACACGTCTTTGTGATTAAGATCTCTGTCCAACTCTGCAACGGATTACAGTATTTAGTGTGTGTGGTAGTATTCATATAACATATTTATTGTGGTATAAAATCACCCACACTGCGCATATATGTAATTTACCGTGAAAGGCATTAGGTACTTTCTGAGGTTGTCAATGGGTGCTTTCTGTCTCGGTTTGGCAGGACACATACCCCCTTGGTTAACTCAAGTGAAATGCATGTGCGAGTCCTGTATCCTTAGGCTACTGGTCAAGTCAACTTGAAATCTGTGTAATCTGATTTAATCCTGTCATAATAACTATTATGTTCTTATTCATTGGAATGTGACTTAAGATCCAACTTAATAATTAGTGAAAGAATGTCTTAAGTGCAGCCTTCTGTTGAGCTATGTTGTCTACCTGCATTGGTAAATGGTGCATAATTATGTCGGTAGAATTGAAATATAAAATAAAATTCATTCAGAAGAAAAATGAAATGAAATTAATTATTTTAAATTAAATTTAGGGGTCAATTTAGCCCATTGAAGCGGACTTGTTGATGTTAAAATATGTAGTGCATTAATAGTTTTATATGCAGATGATGATATATAATTTATATAATAATTAGCTGTTGTTGTTTGTGACTACAATGCTGATAACCCCTTTAAAAACCTAACATTGTGGCACATATAAAAAGGCATGCTGTGATTTCAGTAAATGCGGTTTCTCAAGGGTATATTAAACACATTTAAAACAATCTCAGGTGTATGTCTAATGACACACACTTATATAATATATATGTTTCAGTAACATGGTCTAGATAGTTTTATTTAAGTAAAGCAATTGAAACATCCACTGAAGATATGTGGTTCTTCAAAATAATATCTGAATCTTGGTAGGATGTTTTAAACCTGATTTAGTGTTGTATTCTAGAAATGTTCTGCACACATTTGCGAGGGCTAAAACGGCATGCAACCATACTATGTTTGGTAGATTGCTTATTCATAACACAGTTTTATCTGCCATCCCCCCTCCTCCACTGCCCCCCCTGGGTGAAACTAATAACTGCTCCAACCTAAGAACCTTTGTGTATGTTCATGAAACTGGTCTTTTATATATCATTGCTTTAGGGTGTGATTTATCACTCAGCTCTGCCTATAACAAGACAGTTTTTGTTATTACAAGATTAATCGATTGTAGATTTACTGAATGGCTTCCATTCATCTTGGTTGCAAGTCATTTGTCTGGATAGAAGCGTGTGTCCCTTGTACTAGTGTGTGTAGTATCTCGCTTTCCCACAATGTTGATCAATGGGGCCACTTATTACCTTCACACTACAGGTATTGTCTGGTGTCAGGGGTGGGGGGTTGATGCCCTAGGTCACTAGGGGCCAGTCCGGCAGGTCATACATAGCTAATGCATATATTGCAAAACTTACCCCTTATGGTGTCGAAATCCAAGTTTTAGCATAGAAATAATGGTAGAAATGTCATTTGGAAATTTGTACTTCAACGTGCGTGTCTTAAAACACCATAATCAGTTCATTTAGCCCTTTAAGAATCAGGTTTGTTAATATTCAAATCAATGGTATGTGAATAGTTTAAGTAATATGTACAGTTGGTTAAATCAAAAACTGCATACTTTTGTTAAAATCATCAAAACAATTGGCTCTGATTGTTAGATTTGTAACTTACAAAAGTGTGAATAGTTTTATGTTACAGTATATTGAGCCGGTCCACTTTCCCATTGTTCCACGTAATTTTGACAGGTAAAAAATAATTTACTAGTTTGTCCGATGATTTCACCAAATTTAAATAACAGATTTGTACAAACAAGCTGGCATATTGTAGTTTATACTAGGTAGGTTTGATTTCTCGTGAAATAAATCTTAAATGAGACAAAATAATTTTTTTTCTTAAGGATGGACCTTTAATATTGGTTCCTATTCCTCACTGCTCATGACAGATCTCTCAACCACTGCATGTCATCCAATTAGGTAAGAAGCCCAGCCATCATTGCCTGTAATGAGGCTTCTGATGGACTTATTAACCTTGTCTTCTTCCCAGGCCATAGTCCCTTTTCCATTGTTTACCAGTATAGCGTTTTCCTCTGTTGAAAATTTGTCGACCGATTTTCTTTGAACTACCACAGCACATTAAACATCAGTTAACTGACCTCGTGTGTGAAATTGGTGAAAACAACATTTCTTGTTTTTTTGTAAAGCACACCCAAAACCGATACCCATAAATGTTTACTGATTTCTAGAACCAAGTAGATTTATCTACCTGTACTTGCACCTTGGAAGTAATACCAAGTGGAGACACATACAGGAACCAAATAGATTCACCTGGTTGTTTAGCTTTCTGAGACCAAGTAGTGGGTCTACTGGCACCAAGTAGATATGTTTGTGGAACCAAGTAGATGTGTATGCTGTCACCAAGTAGATAAAAATTATATTTGTGGAGCCAAGTAGATTATGTCTACTGGCACCAAGTAGATTGCCTAACTGCATTAAGTAGGTAAGTAGGGTCACACACTAGCACCAAGTACATTTACCTGCAGCACAAACTAATTTTCTAGCACTAAGGAAATTCACCTTTCATCAAGTAGATTCACCTAGAACCACCACACAGCAGTTAGAGGCTTCATCGTGTGGCATGACATGGGTCCTGTGATATGTCCTGGAAACTGAAATGACCATGAGTTTATGAGTGGCATCTGGCCATTAGTTGCTCCAGTACTGGTCTGGACTCATATAATGACATCATCATACTGAGATGCACAGCCTCTGGACTTTGTAATAGCCTTCCAGAGCTCACGATAATCGATAGTTCTTGGTTGCAAACACACAAGAGCCGGTTAAGCATTATTACGTCAATTAAGGTGATTAACACGTGGTAATTTCCTGCAATATGACAAAGTCTGAATCCTTGCTGGCCAGGCTGGAAGCACTTTCATGTTCTCATCTTGTGAGTCAATGGAAAGTACACGTTCGGTGTATTTACTTTGACAGTTTGCTTGTTACATATACACTGACAAACAAGTAGATGTTGTAATTCTTATAAAACATTTGTAGTGGGAGCGGGGATATTTGTTGCAGCAAGGTTGGAAATTAATAGAATGTTTAAACTTTATTATTTATTGATACGGTTGATGCAAAATTAATGTGACCCCCCATAACGTAATGATATGTGCTGCACAGAGATATCTGCTGCACGGGGATTTGTGCTGCACCGTGATATGTGCTGCACAGTGATATGTGCTGCATGGGGATTTGTGCTGCATCATCATATGTGCTGCACCATCATATGTGCACTTGCTCTATGACATAATATCTGTCTGCTGCATGCCGATATTGTGACTTTGACATTTGTCTATTGTCTTCTGAATGTTAAAGCAAAAAAAAAACCTAAAAAAGGTAACAAAAACTAACCACGTGCAACTAAAATCAAGAATATAATGCCAGTGGTTTACTCAGAATGTGTTCTAAAAGTGGGAGATTCTGGTCATATCTCCGGTTGATTGAGGGCTGATATGTTAACCAGCGCTACTGACAAGCGCATGTGCATATTTAGTGATGCCGGAATACACAGGACCAATGCAAAGTATTAAACAAACATGCTATTTGGTCAGAAAGAGGACTAGTTTAGTAAACAAAGCCAAAGTATGTTACATAAGTTGAGTTTGGACAAAAACAGCATGGCCATATTCCATTGGCAAGTATAGGAACAAGTATATACAAATATATTTTCCTAGTAAACCATTGGCATGATTTTCTTAATTGTAGTTGCAAATGGTTATGTTTTAGTAACTCTTATCCGTGCATAGGCCCAAATCCATGACTTTTGTTTCAAATTAATGTATGAGCACGAACATTAAAACTGCATATTTGTTTTAATGTACACTTGTGATGTTTTGTGATTGCAGACAACAGAACTTGTGAACACTGCCCTGCTGACTGGCAAGATGGAGAACTTGCCATTGAAAATCTATTCGGTGAGCCACTCTGGGCAGATTGGTGACATCACATCCCAGACAACCTGTCACTCTGGAGACGAACAAGTTCTCAAGGTAGGGTAGACATTTTTAGTTTCCTAGTTGTTTCTTGCACTAAGAAATGGTCTACTAACTGACTAGTTTGTATACATGGGGTGAAAACTAACATATTTGTCCACCAGCTCGATCAGGGTGGTAAGTTTAAAAATCTATCAGCCCGACCAATATTCTACAAGCCTTCATAAAAAAGCTTGGACAAAAAACATCGCTGACAAGGTCATCAACGGAGCAGTTTAGATGCTATATAAGAATTCAAGATGTCAAAATGTTTATAGATAGGGCTGTAAGAGGCACTGGCCACTTGGTGGCCCGATTGCAAAAGTATTGTCCGCTGGGTCGGTGTTAGCTTGCAGCCCGGATATATGTTTAGGTTACCGGAATCTGATAGTCAATTGAGGCCTTAATCAACTAGTCAGCCTTTTTCACAACATGCTGGCACTGAGGCACTGAGGGTGGTGCATGTGGTTCTTTTACGTCCCCAGTTAACGAGACGGACCAACATTAATTTGATCATGAGTCACGACAATAAACAGTCCCCCCAATGTTGAGAGCCAGTTTTTTTTACACCAAACATACCCAGGTGTTGAACCCAGAACTCTGCCATGCCAAGTGGATGTGCTAACCTCTAGACTATTGCACTTCTGTCTTCTGACGTGGAGTAATGCTTCTGTAGAACTGAATGAATAAAGGCCGAGTGATTTCTCCCCAATTTAACATCAACACTGTCGTACTATTGTGTGTGCATTTATGTGAGCGAAATGTCTCTGCGACTGGGATTTTGAATTTATATCAATTGGTCGCTGCTTGGCCACTGCATCAAAATATGGGTAAACTGTTAAATCATATTGAGCCAGTCCAAATCTCTCTAACAAAAATGTTTACAAAAAATATCTCTGCTTATTGGCGTAGTGTGGGTGTGTACATGGCTGATTCTTACCTCAATATATTTAGAACAGAAATTCCAAGTGTATATATGTCTAAGATAAAGCATAATTTGGAGACTGTAAATTTTTTGTGGCGTTTAACGTTTCAATAATGTCAAAGTAATAAAACGACACAAGCCATTTGACATGGTGTTTCCAGTATGCTATCATCTCTGTCATTCTTTCATTTCTATTTGGTTGTGTCAGTGCAAATGACACGTGCAATCATGTTTACTGTTCCCCAGTCAGAAGTGTCCACCATTAATTGATCCAGTGGTTGCACAGCCCATTCAGACTACAAAATTGCGACTTGCAGTAATTTGTTGTGTTGTGCTCTATAATCAATCTCCCTCACCGTAGAGAGAAAGGAGGCAGCAGTTTCTGGCTATGCTTAGAATGACCAGTTTGTTTTCATGTTTGTGAATGCTGGATTATGCTATTTTGAAATCAGTAGCATGATGTAATTGATGCATTCTATATTGTCAATTGGGATTTTTGTAAGCATGTAAATATAATTGTCATATTAACCGAATACATTAATTACTAACCCTTCAAGATAAATTTTTTATTTGTTATAATATGATAATGCAAAGACAACATGGGTTAATCCAAAGATATTTTATGAAGTTACGGATGTCATAGCCCTGAGCTCCATATTTCAATTTCAAATATGGGACAGCTAACACTGTTTGGAAGAACAGTAGAGAACTGTTTAGGATTCCACACAAATTATTTAAAACAAATTAATATTAAGTTAGATTGCACGATTACCACATGCTTTATTAAAGTGTGCTGTTTTTCACACATTATATGTGTAAATAAGACCAGATTCCAACATATCACAGACAAGAGCACACACACATTAAACAGATGGAGGTAAGTCCTACAAATGGAACATGTTTGCATTATCTTCGTTGTGCCAGGCAACCGTCATTACACAATTACAATAATGCAGCTGTCTGCCACAACAAACGTATCAGGTTTATTTCTGCAACTAAACTGGTGGAAAATTATGCCTAATTTGTAATCTAACATTTTGTGTATATATATATGGTATGCGCGTGTAATGACAGACAGTTTATAGTGCACTTTTGTCCTGTGTGATCTGTTGGTGGTCTTGTCTATAAAAAAGGATGTCTCATATTTCACACAAAAGTGATATCAAAGATCATTCATGATGGATAAGATATGGGAACCAGATCGATGGGAGATAAATTGATACAATGGTTGTGAAGAATGCGTGCGTGTGAAATCAAAAGACAATATTCTGACATTATGGTCGTTATATTCATGTCATATATGTAGTTCAGTGACACCGACAGCTGGCAGAATTTATCTGATGGCCACCACACAAGCTTCCTTTCATGTTCAGTAATAATAACATCATATCAGACTGATAAAAAGTACATTGTCAGAGCGATGGTTCAAAGCTCCTTCTTTTATAGGAGCGTGTGAATTAAGCATGTTACAAAGATAGTATCATGAATCATCTCGATAGTATCATGAATCATCTCGATAGTATCATGAATCATCTGGATCTTTTCCTGAACTCGATGTTTTTTGGTGGTTAACTTTTAAAATTTGCTTTGATCAACAAACAGATTACACTGTCGGTTGTATGTGGGCTGATTTTTGCTCTCCCGGCTGAGAATGTTCAATCTGAAATGCAAGTGTCATACAGTTCACAACATGGTTGTTTGATTTAAATCACTTTAAAAAAAAATTATTTATGATTTATTTTTTTACTTCCGATTTTTTGAATCACTGATTTATATGAATTTAACACAAATAATTGTTTACAAGCATCAGGATCAACAAAGTTTTGTATGTTTTTTAATACAAAAGCACGAAGTGCGCACACTTGTGTAGCTGTATTGTCACGAGATAGCCTGATAGTCAAATATTTTATGACATTGTGTGTGTTTGAGCTTAGAGCTTGTGCTAGTTGTTACCAATTCAGTATGTTGACTCAAGTGAGACAGTCTGGGCTACAATTGTTTAATACTGTACCAGTTTGCAGTCTGGTTGGAGACCCTTAGAGTGCACAGAGCCCTGGACAGGTGCTAATCCACCCTCTCAGCAAACAATAATTATCACTGCTACACCCACAGACACACAGCATGCTTTCCTTTCCAAGACAGATTATGCAACTACAGGGGGTGAGGTCTTATGGACATTGTCTAATGTCTTTATATAAACAAAAATCATGTACCCTCTGTTAAAACAAGTACCCAAATCAATTTGAATAGAACACGTTTGAAAGAGTATAAATATAAACATCTGTATAAATGTCCAAATACCAGATAAAAAAAATCCGATTTAAATAAATAAAAAAAATATTTTTTATTTAAAAAAAATCATTATTTTTTTCAACCCTGGTTAACAATAAGTGTTAATTATAAAATTCTGCCTGGGTCTGCCATGGTCATAGTCTGAACTCTGAACAATTGACAACATTCAACAAAACATTTACACAGTTAAGCACCTCTGTCTGCTAGAGGTGGAGATGTTTTTCAGATATATTGTACTTACTTACAAGTAATGGTCATTTGCAATGCTACGAATTACACATAGATAATTAGCCCATATTTTATACCAGTCTTTATCAATTAAACAAATAAGTTCCTTTACAATTGATTCAGCCAATTGCTAATCAGATTTGTTGATGTTCAAGTATGTAGTCACATGGGTAAATAGTTTAACTAATATGCAGAGTCAGTTTAATAAACTGTTAAATCACAGAATTTACTTTGATTGTAAGATTAGGTAACTAGTGAAAGTTTAAGTAGCCTTATATTATAATATATAAAGACGGAGCCACTTTAGCCATCATTTTCCCCACTGAATTTTTACTTGACCCAGTAAAAAATAATTTAGTAGTCTGTCCGATGATTACAGTTGAGTTAGCATGTAATAGCGGATGCTGGATAGGTTTAATTTTATTGTGAAAACAGTTTGAAAGACAAACAAAAAAGCAAATTGAGGATGGCCCTTAAACTGAAACAATAGACAGTGCTCTGGGCCCATATTCTCAAAAAACTTATGAATTTGTAAAAAAAATTCCATAAATATTTCGTTGTGCTAAATACTGAATAGGCCTACAGATGTATTACATAATCCATGTTGAACCTCGGCCAGGACTGGCAGGGTTGCATTATAATCTTAAATTCGCAATGTTGTTTTTGGTAATAGATATTCTGTGAGCGACCGCCCCAGAAGTCTTTGAAGAATACGGGTCCTGGTGACAATAGCAATAATTCTGCATGATTCCTAGAACAAAGACCACATCAAGTTTAAGTTGATTGTGAAATGGGAGGTATACAGAACCTTGTGTTACGCCAAGCACCGATGTTTTGATGATCATACATTGCCCACATGAACCTAAGCTTGTCTTGGGTGAACATTCATAAACTGTTCATGAACAGTTGGTAAATTATTCATGAACTGTTCATGACTGGCAGCTGCTGCCTCCCCTAGAATCTACAGACAGCCGTGTGAAGACTTTGTCCTGCCACATAATAATAGTAATAAAAGCACCTATTTTTATAAAGTGCATTTTCCTTAAAAACATGAAATTATTTTCAAATTATTTTAAGGGTATGTTAGGTATGTTTTGTAGCTTGATAGATGGCGACACTTGATTAGAACAGGAATGCTACAGATCGATTAACCAATAATTTTTTTCAAAAGATTTGTATGGATTATATGGCTTTATACAGAATTTAAAGTAAAAAAACAGATTTCGACAAAACATGTGGCAAGTGTGCGACTTGATCAGTTCGCTTCTAGGACTTTTTTGCCACAACAAAATGTTATCACAGCACACCAAAATATCCTCCAACTTAATTTATAAAATAATTTTTTTTTTTAATATTCTTATAGGAATGTCGTAGTGAGGTAAGACCACTATTCTGTTTTACCATTGTTTACTTTTCATGTTATGGTTCATCTTGTTTCCGATATTAATATCGATTTTGTTTTTTCTGCTAGGTGGCGCAGGCATGCAACGTGGTGTACATGGATGGCTCGGAGACCCATGGCGCCACCAGTGTGAGTGTCATCGCTAAATATGGACGTCACACACGCTTCATTTTCTTCCGGGTGTGGGCTCCGGACTTCCCCCTTGAGATTAACCTGTCTGATGGGAAGCTGAGTCTGATCAAAAGCTGGAAGGTTCCACAACGGCAGCGCAGGTAAGGAAGGTTGTGACAACGTCACTTAAGGTTGTGTAGCTAACTGGGTTTTTGTTTAACGTAAACACGTAAATTGGTAAAGGGGTCAGACCATACTATATTTTTCTTTTGTTTGTAATTATCAAACAAAATCTGCCAGGTTTCACTGGAAATATGTATAGCAATTTTTTTCCGTAAATTTGAAACACATCCAAATGAGTACAGGATATGACTGTATTCCTCTGAAAATGTAATAATAAAATATAATCCTTGCGAAACAGCATACCTGTAAAGATATTTGTGCTGTTTATGTGGATTCTTGTCTGCTGATCTATCTCCAATAATCAATTCAACTGCAACTGTTATTTCCACATCTATGCAGTTACCGTAAAACCCGTGGTGTCGACTTCGGTCTGCTCATGCAACCGGAACTACTTCTTGATGAGGAAGGACACAATGGTGATGAAGCAGCTTCTGGTGAATGCAAGTTGCGCTACCAGCAGTCGATCATCGACGTGTACACGCGGTTCTGCGTTCCTGACGGTCTACACAAACAGTTCCTGGTCCACCGCAAGGCGATGTTTCGCATCACCGATCTCGTCATGGACAAACTGCGTGTCGCCGACAGCAGCATCGCGACCCTCGAGGGTAACATCGTGCAGGGGGTGCAGAGCGGACGCACTGAGATACAGGTGTGTTAGTTTGTTTGAGTTTTTACAGTTAGATGGTCAGAAACTGTAAAAAGGTAGGTTCTTACAGATTATGTCAAAAGTAGTTGATGGGTCATATTGAAAACATTTTTTTATTTTTTTTCAACTGATTGTGCCCAATGTGATGTTTTTGATGGAAATTTTGCTACTAGTGATGATTCATGAGCACCTTATTGAAAAAAAGGATCTAGTCTAATGTCTTGACTGCACAGATGTGTTTTAATGATATAATTTGACCATTATCTATTTTTGAATGTCAAACTTGCCATTCAGCATGCAATTGTAAACATGATATTCAAGTCGAAAAATTCATATTAAACAGATAACTGTGAAATTATAGTTTACAATTATGGTTCGTTAAACACATTTGGGCAGTCAATATGTCAGAAGACATTTTATACTATATACACCAAGACTTTACAATAAAAATTATAAGGATTTGTACCTTTCGTGATGGATTCTGTTTTATGATGAATTTTCTTAAGAACCTTTTTTAGTAAAGCAGGCCGCTAATGTATGACCGTATTTTACCTGCCTGTCACTAAATTATGAATGTGTCTTAGCTACTTTTCACCAAATGATGATCATGCGTCATCGCCTGTCGATAGGTGTTGTCCCGCCTGGGTCGAGTGATTGGTGCAACAGAACTGAAGGTATCGACTGACCGTGTGACGATCGAAGAACTCGCTGTCGAACTCGTCACTGGCCTCTCTATGAGTCTCAGTCTCGAGAAGGAGATTCCCAGCATGCTTGTGGCAAGGATCGACAGACACACGAAACTTCGCCAGAAGTATCAGGTTGGTATCATTTGTATCTGTCAGTCTGTTTCACCGTATTCGACCTATTAAGCGTACACCCTCTTTTTTATTCAGACGGATCCGTAATTGTAATTTGACTAGTCTGGAATAACTGAAAAGTGTCGCCATCTGGTGTTAAACACTTGACAAGCGTTTGATTTAGCCCATCATGAATCAGGTCCATTGATGTTCAAATCTGTAGTGTGTGAATAGTTAAAGTAATGTACAACCAGTTTAATAAAACAGTGCATACTTTTGTTAGAATCATCTAAAGAATTGAGTTTGATTGTTAGATCGGGTAACTTGTGAAAGTGTAAATAGCCTTATTTTATAGTATATGAGGCTGAGTAACTTTTGTCAAGTTCGTGAATTTTTTATAAAATAATTTATTAGTTTGTCCGATGATTTCATCAAAACTAGTCAAAACTTGATAGGTTAGATATTTTTGCAAAATGAGTTTGAATCGAGACGACCAAAAGTGTAATTGAGGAAGGACCTTTAACATGTAGTGGAAGGCAGTGTTAGTTGAGCCATTTTTCATTATTTTTGTTGTGTAGGGTGCAATCATAGTCATAGTATCTAGCATGCATAGATAATTATATATAGCTGATTCAAATAAGGCTGGTAAGCTGGCTCAACTAACACTTGGTGTGGGGTAAGTTGAGCCACAGTGTTGTGTAAATGCTTTATTTGTATAATTTACATAGGCCTTGTACACATAATTCATAACACGGTGTTGTGTCGCCTTAAGCTTTTTAAATTAACTTCTCAATGCGCAAAGTGATGTAAATAATATTCTTTTCTGTGCATAGTTAAGCCATTTGTAAGTGCACAAATAATAAAGTCTTGTCACGTGCGTTGATAGTTTACACACCAGCAGACATTAATCACAAGTACCAAAAGTTTCAAAACGCATCAAAAACCATACTTGTAGCTCACATGTTCTGGCTGTTGTGACAAATGTAACCTATTATACGCCAATAGTGTTCTAATAACATGTCCAATCACTTGGTGGTACCAGGTAACTGTCGCTGCTGTAGTTTCCCTGGAAACATGGGTGGCTCAGCTAACACTGCCTTCCCCTACTTAACATGTACTTTACATTAATTATATTTTAAGGACAATAGTAAATTTGCCAATTTCTTTAGTATTTTGTTTCTTTTATTGTTTTTCCACATTGTGGAAGAAACAGGTTCTGTTAAAAAATAATTCTAACCTCTAAAAAATGCATTGTGTGAAGGCTACGCTTGCTTGTTCAAAACCAGAGCCTCAGCTTGGAGTACATTTATGGGAATTATTGCACTTGACCTTAGTTTTAGCCCACCTCGTATACCCCTACTCATATGCCAGGTTGTTCTAATCTGTGTCAATACCTAATATGGTCATGTTTCATTCCTTCAGTTGACCATATATACTCATTAGTTCCATGTGTTTACAGGAGGGGGTGCTTGACGTCTCGGTGAAGTTCTCTGATGGCAGCATGATGCCCCTGCATCACATCCGCCTTGCCGACTACTTCCTCGACACGAGTACACTCAACAGCCACCTGGTGTCTCTTGGCCCCGCCCTCTCCCCCAGCACGCCCCTGGTGGTTGGTCTTAAACAGGGTGCGGGTGAACTCATCAAGATCGCCCTGCAGCTTGGCGACGCGTGTCAGCGGAAGAAATCTCGACCACTCGCAGTCAGCTACGTCTATGTTAATGTCGATTTTTCGAAGCAGCCGACATCACCGAGCACACAGGTGCAGAATGATGCGAGCCAGTATGCCGTTAATAACCAGGCGAGCAGTCGCAACCGCTACAGCTACCCTGAGATCATCAAGAATGGCGACGATGGATTGCTGCACTTGTCTGTCGATGACAACGGCGCGAGCAAGTCAGATGAGCATTCGGCGCCAGATGTCGCTATCCACGACCTCTCAGACGGGGTCAAACGAGTACCGAGTCAGCAACAACAGCAGCCTCAGCGCCTGGTGGCATCGACGGGAATGACACCCCTTGAGGTTGGCATGTATGTCCTACTGAGCGTGTTCTGTGTCGCCGTCGTCGTGTTCGCTGTCAACTGCGTCATCTTCGTGATGCGTCACAAGCGGAAGCGTCTCCCATTGGCCGCTGATGGCAAAGATCCGGTCAGCGAGGCGAGGGACTGGGTATGGATTGGCCGCGAGACGCTGCAGCGAAATGCCATCAATACGGAGTGCGAGCAGACCCTGATGGCAGAGACGGACTTCAACGGCAATCACGGCGTGCCGAGCAGCGCGCCCAGCAGCAATCGCAACTCGAGCTGTAGCACTGAACGCAACAGTGTCGTGTCGACGTACAAGGGCTCCGAATGCAGCATTCGCATCACGGCCAACCCGATGCTTGATAGTGTGCCACCGCCACCACCACCAGGGGGCGTCCCCAGTGTGAGGTGCAGCGGTGGCGCCGCCACGGGGACAATGGGTTCAGACATTCGGTGGGACTACGAAGCGATGGGGATGACCTACGAACAACTGATGGAGTATTTCGACAACCTTAAGGAATCCACAGCCTAGATGGCACTGTAGAGATTCGATAACCTTAAGGAATCCACAGCCTAGGTGGCACTGTGGAGGACCAGGGTTGCTAGGCAACTCGCATTGATGGGACATTGTGCAAAAATTATTCGCCAACTTTGGACATGAGAATGTGTGAAAAAGTGTTTCTGTCTGCAGCGTGTGCAGAGCAGTTGACAGTTGACCCAACAGTCACTTCGCAGAAACTTGGCTGTCTTTAGCCCAAATTAATTTCTTACACACCAAAATTAACACACCAGAGCTGTGTGTGATGTGCGAAAGTTTTGACCCAATTTGTTGGATAGTGTCGTATCATACCCCAAATAAATTGTATGTGTTTAGATGGGCGACGTGTCTAGACACGGCGACCTAGATCTTGACTCGTGCCACTCCCTTCGATGCTGTCGGTCACTGATCGGCTACTGCTTCAAAATTGGGGTATGGGTAACTGTTAGTAAACAATCGTTAAAAAAATTTAGAAAAAACACCGTGACGGCTGACGTATTGGACAGAAATAACTTATGTAAACCAGCCTTTACCACTTTTATTTAATGATATGGGTTACATGTTGTGGAATATTTCATCGTAGTGTGCCGACTTACCGCCTGTGTCTGCATTACACAGTTTTGCACTGTCTACCTTTTGCCCCACTCAATTCAATATAATCACCACACTTGGAGTACCTCAAGGATAGAAGGGTTCACAGATGTTATTGTGTAAATAGATGTACTGCTAGACCACAGCATTGTCATGGCAGTTTCCATAGCAACCATAGATGTTGTCACTGTCACAACTGTGCAACATTAGCAAGTGCTGTTGTTATTTATTTGTTTTATTTAACAATGTGTTTACTGCAGACGATCGTACATAGCTTGTTTAGTGGCAGTATTTCAGACATCTCTTTATTAATGTCTCTTATCATATTTTGTGCCTATTTGGCTACTATTAAACGATGGGATGAAATTATTATTAATTTGGGCTTTATCAAGTATAACCACGTGTACTTGTAATTATTGAATAGCCAGTATTTAGTGTATTGTTAACTTATAGCGTAAGTCGTATATCAAGTATGCACACTAACACATGACACGCTGGAGGAACTCAATCATTTTGTTCTTGCATAAACTGACACTAGTCAAATTTGGAAGCACTTTTCTGTAGCAACAATATATGTGTATACTGTGGTAAAACATAATATATAGTTAATATATAGTTACCTTAAAGTTAAGCATAAGTGTGTATTCAGAATATGTCATTGCTGTTATACGTACATGCCTGGTGTAGCACTGTAGTCGTATATAATGCAGAACGTGTGCTAGTCTCAACTAGAAAGTTGAATATGTTACTACATTGAAATTTATCAAGCCAGACATGTTGCTACAATCTCAAATATAAAGCTGAATATGTTGCTATGGTTAAATGTATAAAGCTGAATATTTTGCTACAGTCACACCGAAAGCCGGATATGTTGCTACAGTCAAATGTATAAAGGTGAATATGTTACTTCAGTCAAATGTAGAAAGCTGAATATGTTGCGACAGTCTCAAATATAAGGCTTAATATGTTGCTATGGTCAAATGCATCAAGCTGAACATGTTGCTACATTCACATGTTGAAAGCTGAATATGTTGCTGCTGCCATATCTAGAAAGAGCACTGCCAGTTGTACATTTGTTGTCAATCTGTTTTGTCACGTGTCGAGAAAAGTTGTTAGTAAAGATTTTGTAAAAAATACTGTTACATTTTTTGTGGTCTGTTGTTTGGTGGATGCCTTTGAAACTTAGCTGCAATTTACTAGCATTGTCCATTTGCTGACTTTCATGTCTAAACTACCACTATGACATATTAAACTACCACTATGACATATTAATTAAAGGTTTTATTAACTCTTATGGGTGTCTAGGCCCAAAACCATGGCTTTTGTTTCCCGTTAAATTTCAGTTCTGAAAGAGCGTTCTTAGTTTAACTACAGGTACACAGGTTGAAGTGACCATCGGTGAAACACACTGAACTGAAACAAAAAGAACAAGACACAATAATATATATGATTTACAGCTTTTGTTCCAGTTAATATGTACATCAGTATAAAAATCAAATGTCCTCAGTATACAAATAAAATGGTTTGAAAAAAGATAATTTGTAATCTCACAACACCGGATTATCTTACACTATTTAACAAAACCCTGCATGTAAAAGCTGATTAAAACAGTACAAATACTGAAGAACAGTCGGTCACTGCACTATTATAAATACTATTCTAACAGCAAGCAGAAGTAAAACTCTATATTGTGTCCTTGTTGATGGCACTTCACTCTTGTACGTACATCAGTTAAAACCTAAATTAATATGACAAAGCAATGTTTACGTCTGCAGTAGTTTTGTTGGCACTAGCGGGGAATCGGTTCTCGAAGCGCGTGACACGACGTGTTGAGTTTCTATGCTTATGTAAGGAGTAAACAGAAAGTTCGAGATTAGGTCGGACCACTGGAAAACAACATGGGAAGCATAATTTTAGACAGGTTTCAAATGCCAGAGGTCCTGAATGAGTATTTCAGTTCAGTTTTTACCACAGAAGATATCAGCTCACCGCCAGTTCCATTTACTAAATTTGAGGGCAATAAATCAGAACATTTAGGGCAGTTATTGGTAAGTCCTGAAATTATAACAAACAAAATTAAGAAGATGAAAGATAATAAATCACCTAGAGTTGAGGGGATATCACCAAAACTGCTTAAGGAAATTGTTGAGCAAATTAGTACACCACTTGCAAAATTTTAAAATTTTTAAACACTACAAGAAGGAATTGTTCCTTCAGAATGGAAAGAAGCAAACATTACGCCACTATTTAAGAAGGGATCGAAGAACAAGCCAGACAATTACAGACCAGTGAGTTTAACATCAGTTGTATGTAAATTACTCGAAACATTAATTAGAGACCACATGGTGGAATTCCTTGTAAAACATAATTTAATAAATACATATCAACATAGGTTCCTAAAAGCAATCAACTGGATAGAATCAGTAACTGGATAGAAAAGTGGCTTACATACAGAAGACAGAGAGTAATAGTTGATGGTGAGATTTCAAACTGGAAATCTGTTTTGAGTGGGTTACCACAGGGATCAGTATTAGGCCTAATGCTGTTTTTAATATATATATATATATATATATATATATATATATATATATATAAATGATTTAGAAGATGACATATCTAGCAAAGTACTAAAATTTTCAAATGACACAAAAGTATTCAGAAAGGTTACTAATGATACCGATAAACAAAGTTTACAGGATGATCTAGATAAATTAGTTAAATGGTCAGAAAAAAGGCAAAGGTTATTAAATTTTGGGAAGTGTAAATGTATACACATAGGACATGGAAACATGGACGAAGAATATAAAATGGGGGATGCTGTACTAAATAGAACCACACAAGAAAAGGACTTAGGAGTAACATTTAGTGCTGACATGAAAGTTTCAGAGCAATGTGGGTTTGCTGCTTCAAAAGGAAATCAAATTCTAGGGCTAATTAGTAGAACTATCATGTATTAGGAGAAACAGCTAATTGTACCCTTGTACAAAGCAACTAATATGATTCCAGAATTGAGAGACCTTAGTTACGAAAGTCGCTTATTACAATGTGGTTTGACAACCCTAGAGACAAGGAGGACAAGAGGAGACGAAATAGAAGTGTTTAAAATAGTGAACGGCTATGAGGATGTTGATAGGAATATATTCTTCAAACCTAAAGAAGGCAGTAGAACCAGAGGACACAAAGCAGCATTAGTTAAGGAGCAGTGTAGGTTGGACACGAGAAAGTACTCTTTCTCACAAAGGATGATAAATGAATGGAACAACTGCCAAATGATTGTATTAATGCTAGTAGTGTGAATATGTTTAAACATATAATTGACAGATATTTGATAAGGGCGGGCTACACATCGCCACCGACACATGTGACCACTCCACCATATGTAATGGCAGTGACGAAATGGCGCGGTGAGCAAAGTTTGGCAGAGACATTCCATGTAACAATCCCCAACATATCATCACTGATACAACTTGATCATCAATTTAAAATGAACGGCTAGTGGAGGGGTATAAACCAGTGGTTGGCTGGGCAACGACATTGTTATTTATGACTTGTTACGTCATTGATGAGAATATTTTTGGACTCTCGATAAGGCAATGGCTTCCTTGTGCACTTGCCATCTAGAACTTGTTGTTTGGGATGGCAATATTGTTAAATGTTATTTATTTGTTACGTCATTGAAATTGTGCACTTGAATTATGCAACATATTTTCAGTCAAAAATAACATTATTGTGTTTCTAGACAAAGGTTGAATACAAACACAATACACACTTGTATACTTGTGAATTGAAATTGAGAAACTTCATGACAAGAATTAAGCTTTAATTTAAATTATATGGTTCGATATGACAAACAGTATCTACCCCTGTATCGAATAGAGCATACTGAATGCGTGTTTATTAAAGAGCGCTATATGTGAATATTTCAAAAGCAATTCTTATGTAGCTGTTTCTGATGAGAATATCAGTATGTAAAGTAAACTAGCAACACTATATGACATCACAACAAGTATATTAAGAATTTTAATTGACATCCATGCAGACATGATTTGTCTTTTTATGTTCATTGAATTGAATAAATATTGTTGTTCTTTTCCCACGGAATGTAGGAACAGTTTTATAAACAACGTTGATGGGTAGTTCACACGAAAGCTAAGATAGATTTATACTCTTAGTACGAGGTTCCCATCCCGTGGTTGACACTGAATATTGATTGTTTGTGACATTGTGTGTGTTTTTGTTCTGCACTTTTCTATATCGTGTAATCAAGGTTTCGGCATGAATTGCCTTGTTATCTTTGGAACAAATAAACTTTTCATGATTACATTTCAGTGCACCGATCACCGTCCTCGCTGTTTGCCAGATTGCTCTCGCTATGTCCCAACGTCTCAGTTGTCTTGTTTTTGGTGTCGTCGTCGCCGACATAGAAACACTTGAAGACATCGGTGCGTGGCGACATCCATCCAGCACGGAACATGACTTGTGCGACGTATGATATATAGACGATGGAGCCAAAGCTCATGAGCATCACCAGAGTCTTAAAAGCGAATGGATACTTGATTAAGGCAGGTAGACCGAACAGAGGCTCTCCTCCACTCAGCCAGAGGATCGCTCCACACAGGAACCCGAAGAGTGAGCCGTACGAATTGGACATTGGGACGTAGAAGACACAGAAGAGTTGCGGGAAGAGGATGACGAATACGAAGTCGGAGCACAGCTCAAAGAGGCCGTAGATCGAGTGGACAACAATGGCCAACACCGTGGCTGTTGCACCTTCCACGACGATGCCGCAACGCAGAACCCAAAGAATCTCCTTCTCGGGAGTCTGCAATAAAGTGAACAAGGTTTTGTTAATATCTTTGTGACTGGATGATTGACACGTGACAAATATAAAGCTTTTTAATCAAATTCCAGGTGAGGCATATTACATATAAATATATATATATATATACATACATATATATATATATGTATATATATATATATATATATATATATATATATATATATATATATATATATATATATATATATATAGATATGTATACATATGTATACATATGTATACATATATATACATATATATATACATATATATATACATATATATATATACATATATATATACATATATATATACATATATATATACATATATATATACATATATATATATATATATATACATATATATACATATATATACATATATATATACATATATATATACATATATATATATATATATATATATATATATATATATATATATATATATATATATATATATATTCCACTTTTCCACAAGTTTGTCACTTATGATATCCAAGTGTCTACGTACCTGGTACTCTTCCCCTTCATTTCGCACGGAACATGCGTTTCTGACAGGGAGGTAGACGTGGCGTGCTAACATGGAGCTGGCCGATAGCATGGACGAATCGACAGACGACATGACGGCGGCTGACACGGCGCCCAGACCAATGATGGCGACCGGAAGTGGCGTCAAGTACTGCAGGACTAGCGGCAGCATAAGTTTGTAGTTTTCGACGGGGATCGGCACCTCACCGTGGTAGCGGTAGTCAGTGGCATTCCAGTCTGATCACGTATTATATTGAAATAAATTAGACATTTGTAATGCATCGTGTATCACGAAGAAATCCAACTGAATTGCACTAACAATGCTAAATTAACTAAAGACATTAAGTTGGAAATCAGTTCAAATATGTTCAAATGTTTTGCCTCACTCTGCAATAATGTCGTAAAGGTCGCACAAAATGTGCCTTAAAACTTTATTTGAACCAGCACCAGAATTCGCTTATCTGACTGACGCAGTCAAGGCATTCCACAGTGTCGACCCAGCCACAAACAAGGAATGGCATCCACACTAGTCAAGGAGGTCTCGCGGGATATTGAACAAACACTGGTCGGCTGATCTCAGTGATCATGTAATCATATAAAAAGCCAATGTTCGGACTGGACGGAAGCTGATGACATATTGTGGACGGTATTGCATCATGGTATATCAACCATTGTCGCATTAAAATATTTTCTCTTTCTTGACCAATATGCTGACAATGACATTTCACTCTCTGCCCAACGTCATCGGTCTTCTTTGACTTTATGCAATGTATTCATTCTAGTGATAATGCTAGTATCGTAGAGGTGAATTCTTTAACTGTGTTCCCCGAAGACCAAGGAGGCAGCCAGGATCGGCCTGGTCAACTCTCCCCTTACGCCACGAACTTAGACTTAGCCAAGTGGGCAGGTAGCATAATGACTCAGTGAGCACGTCAAGGAATTACACGAATGCGTTTCCATGCGACCTAGGCCACCTTGCAGAAGCCTTTTATTAAGATCGCACAGTACAGGTTATGGAAACTGCCATGTCGTAATTGTGGCGTGTATAACACAGTAATACAGTAAATATTGCTTCAGTAGAAAGTAATATAATATGCGACATATATTAGTTCGAATATAGCGTTTATACACCAAGGTATGCTTGTAAATGTACAACGATATCGTGTGACGCACCTGTCGATTTTGCAATGGCTCCTATTAAGACAGCCGGAACTGCCATCACGATACAGCCGAATCCCGCAACAAACGACAATATTTGAGCTCGCCTCGGAGTCTTTTGGGACAACACTCTCTGGAAATACACCTGAAAACGAAACAGTTTTGAGCAAAGCAACAAGTGGAATGTATCTTTTGAATAAAACATCACTGTAAATCGCATATACATGCATACATATTTTACTAAAGACCCCGGTGGATCTACACATACGTCGCACTGTCTTATGGACATCTCCCGGTTTTCTGGCTTCGTCACAACGAAACCTTCGAGAAAACTACATTTCGAGACCACGTAGCTACTTTTTTCTCATAATATGATTGCTGCGAGCGGGAGATGCTTTGGGATTTTCTCCTACATTGTTACGATTTTATTCGAACAAAGTTATATCGCAGTTACCTAAGCAATAGTATATCGCAGTTACCTAAGAAAATTTTAAGTCAAGTCAATTGTCGTGAGCGCACATTAACTTTGACGCACATGACTTTTTGTCGTACCTGCCACGGGATTCCTCCGAAAAGCATCATAATCATGTTATCCAAGTAAGGCCAAATCTGCTTTCCTTCCGGCCACGACCCGATCCACGTGTTGTTGACACCACGTGACGTGTCCAATATCGACGACACAGCGGAGTTGGTCCATGCAAAGGGTATAGCGAACCACTGAATCATGTAAAAAAAACGCGTAAACAATAAATGCTATACACATTTCCTAAAAGGGAAAAAATCTTTTTGTGTGCAACTGTGACATTTTAATGTGTATTGTGACATGGGGTTAATTCAAGTTAAAAAATAAAGTGGGAATATATTAAGTATTGAAGCAAATATGATTTAACTGTAAGCTATGACATTTAAGAGATAACAATCAAAGCATATTTTGATCTCCTACATAAGACGGATGAGTACACACCTTTAAAAGATAAACTTTGATTTTCTTAGTGACAATAAACCCTAATGAATTATGGGTAATTACCGAAACAACCGCATGTTCAGGAATACTGCAAGTGGTAGTGAGTTTATAGGCACGGACTGCCAACTGTGTGTGTGTGTGTGCGTGCGTGCGTGAGTGCGTGCGTGCGCGCGCGTTTGCGTGCGTGTGTGTGTGAGCGTGCATGCGTGCGTGCGTGTGTGTGTGTCTGTATTCCCAACACCAAGTCATGATTTTGGGGCCTTTCACCTAAAAGTGGAGATCCCGGTCATTTATCCGGTTGACTGAGGACTGACATGGCAAATGTAAATTTGGTCAGACCGAGTATTAGTTTAGTAAACAAAGACCAAAACACATTATAAAAGTGTTGAGTTTGGACACAAACAGCATTGCCATATCTTATTGGCAAACATAGGAAAAGGTTTATTCAAATATATGTTCATTTGGCGAGCGAATGCAGCTAGACTACGACACTTGTGATGCGGCGTTATCTAACAGTACGGCGCGGCCCATAAATGTGCGTTATATTCTTAATTGTAGCTGCAAATTATGGGTATAGGTGCAGATGCACTTTTGTTTCCCTTTAATATATCACCCGAGAGACACACATTTCCAATTTCCCATACGCCTGGTCCTGTGTCAGTATTAACCTTGGCACGAACTGTCTGAAACACAAACCAGGCCGCCGATAATAAATATCAGTTGGAAGACATCCGTGAGAATAACGGAATACAGTCCGCCAACAATCGTGTAGAGGAGAGCGACACTGGCCGATGTTATGATGGCCCACTTGTCGTCGAGTCCCACAATCACCGTCAGGGTGGCGCCTGTGCACAAACAAACATGTTGTAGGGTCCTTTTCTTGTGACCAAAAGTCCATATCGAAAGGTTTCATATATTTTACTTCTTTAGGACATTCGCTGCAGTCGCACCCACAACTTCTTTTGTAATCGTTTCCAAAAAAGTGTATTAATCTAACATTATGTCTCATGGGCCAGTCCTATAGGCGTTTCCGTTCTTTGTGTTCATGACAATACTCCGATGTATACATGGAAACCACCCACATACTTCCATCATCATTCATTGAAAAGACTCACCAAGTGCAGATAAGATGGCTGCCGAAAAGAACACATCTCCGAGTAATGCCGGAATGTAGAGCAGTGCTGCCATCACGCGGCCGTACCGCAGCTCAAACGGATCGAGCATCGTAACGTAGTTAGCCTCTCGCATCTTCTTTGCGAACAACAGACCTCCTGCAACCATTCTCAGATAGAGGGTATGCCGTCACAATCCTATTTATGTGCATGACTTCAGTCAAGCTTTACGCTAGCAACTATGTTTACCTATGTGCATTACAGTACTAGGGCGGCACACATCTGCTACATCAAACATTCCCACATACTGTTCCACTTGGACAACTTTATCCTTCGCATAGACACATGTTTGGGCCAGAAATGCAACAGAGAATACGATGAAATGTCAGACAGGGAGTATGTTGCAGCATATTTTGACAAAGTGCCACATCAAAGATTACTACTTAAATTAAAAGCCCATGGTATCGGGGATAGCATAACTGACTGGATAGAACAATGGCTGACTGACAGAAGACAACGAGTTGTAGTAGATGGAGAAGTTTCAAATTGGAAATCGGTTTTGAGTGGGGTACCTCAAGGATCAGTATTAGGACCTATATTATTCTTAATTTATATCAATGACTTGGACGACAGTATAACAAGTAACGTACTGAAATTTGCGGATAACACAAAACTGTTTAGAAAGGTTAATACTGATGGTGATAAACAACATCTACAAAACGATATAGACAGATTAGTGAAATGGTCTGAGAAATGGCAGATGTTGTTCAATTTTGGGAAATGTAAATGCCTACATACAGGACATAGGAACTTGAATGTAAACTATAAAATGGGAGATACTGTTCTGGGTACTATTGTAAAAGAAAAGGACTTAGGAGTTACAATAAGCGCTGACATGAAAGTTTCAGAGCAGTGTGGTATTGCAGCTTCAAAGGGTAATCAAATTCTTGGATTAATTAGAAGAAACATAACATACAAGGGAAAAAAGTTAATTATACCTCTTTATAAAGCAATAGTTAGACCTCATTTAGAATACTGTATACAAGCATGGAGACCATATCGTAAGAAGGATATAGATACGCTTGAACGCATACAAAGGAGAGCAACTAAAATGATTCTAGAACTGAGAGACCTTAGTTATGAAGAACGCCTGAAAGAATGTGGTTTAACAACTCTAGAGACAAGGAAGTTAAGAGGAGATCAGATTGAAGTTTTTAAGATATTGAATGGGTATGAAAATATTGATAGAAATATGTTTTTCTCACTCAAGAAGGATAGCAGAACTAGAGGACATGAGGTAAAATTAGTAAAGGATCAATGTAGATTGGACATCAGGAAGCACTCGTTCTCACAGAGGACAATAAATGAATGGAACAAATTGTCTACAGATTGTGTAACTGCTAGCAGCGTGAATATGTTTAAAAACAAGGTTGACACATATCTCAGGAGGGCGGGCTATAAGTAGATGAACATTGTTGGACTCTCGATAAGCCAATGGCTTCCTTGTCCACTTGCCATCTGGGCCTTTGGCTTGGATGCCAAATCTTGTTAAATATTAACAACGTGCTTACCTACATACCTACCTAGAGACATATATACATACAAATATACTTATATACATACATACATACATATATGTATACATTACAGCACTGAGGCGGCACACATGCATACATTTACTAATGTAGTAATGTAATGTAGTAATATAGGTGTATTGGCGACGTACCTATGCACATACTCAATGAGTAAGCGATGGGTGCTTGACACCAGATGAGTCCTTTGCCCGGTGTGAACAAAACCTCTGCTGTTCCATTGAGGTAGCCTCCACCCACCCACGTCGCTAACAGACATAAAACAAGTCATATATATATATATATATATATATATATATATATATATATATATATATATATATATATATATATATATATATATATATATATATATGTATATATATATATATATATATATATATATATATATATATATATGTATATATATGCATGCATACATACATACATACATACATACATACATACATACATACATATATACATACATACATACATACATACATATATATATATATATATATATATATATATATATATATATATATATACACGGGCCGGGCTTTAGGTCCAAGCCCAGCCCGCGGGCCGGGCCGGGCCTCTACATAATTTCGCGGGCCGGGCCGGGCCTCTACATAATTTCGCGGGCCGGGCGTGGGCCTACATATTGCAGGCCCGGGCCGGGCCTGGGCTGAAAACAATTTAAACACATCGGGCTTGGGCCAGGCCTGGGCCTAGTGTCAGTGGGCCGGGCCGGGCTTGGGCGGGCCTGGACATAATAAAAATATTTATACAAAACCCAGATTATTAATTTTATTATCACTAAAAACTGATTATAAATTGTAATTCCGGTTAATGAATGCTTAACATTATTTGTTTAGTATTATGTAGTTGCAAATTGAGACCTTGCATGGAATTATGAATGACACTAGTGCTTTATACATTGGAATGCAGTTTAACCTCTTCAACAATGGGACTTCCCATGATATCATTTTTATTAATGTGCATTCTTTTAATAGAGACATTTCATTTAAAATATATATGCATAGTCGCATGCCCATATCTTTGTATTGTAATTCTTTAAACATGTACTGGCTTTCCAAGACACTGTGACTGTAGTAGACTCTGTAAACTGCATATTTTTGGCATGAATGTACCCTTTTGCATAGATCTGATGGCCCCATATCAGGCCACTTAAATTCACCAGGGTGGAAGCAGTCAGCCCCAAATGTGTACTTTAGACATATTTGCAGAGGCAATCAAGCCATGATTAACCACCAACTTATCACCCTTTGCCCCAACCAGTGGACATTCTATTGTATAGGTTTTCCCTCCAAATATTGCCCGCCTGAATTACCAACCCACTGGCCATTGCCCACTGTCCACTACCCAGTAGTGCCAGTACCCGCTACCCACCCCAGTTGGTAATTGGTAATTTTCAATTGTGTAAACTAGTGTCTACTGTTCAGTGTCTACAATTTCCACAGTACTGATTCATTCACACTTGTACTAATTCACACATGTCTGAACCTGATCTGTCTCACGCTAGTGACTGCAGAGCTGCTGGGAATTATTTGTGTTTCGTCTTTCTTATAAGATTATAGGTTTGTCTTCTCTAAACTTAGCGGGCTGCGGGCTTGCGGGCCGCGGACTTACCCGTCTTTGGCCCGCGGGTATGGGCCAGGTATGGGCCTGAAACTATATATATATAAACATATATGCCTTAAAGTAAATGTTACACCTGTCATTGTGAAGATGCCGACGACAATGCCGATATCTCTCTTTGCAAGCATCACATTGACACTGTTCGTTGTCTTCCACGTTTTCGACTTCCACGTTGCGAAGACGCCAATGAGGAAGATGACGAGGTAGAAGGCTATGACGGCCACGAGTGCTGCGATGTTCACATCGCCACGTCTAGATGTCGTCGTCGAAGTATCTGGCGTTGATCTGAGGTTGATATGTTCAATAAATCAGACTGACATGATATATATATATATATATGTTCCTGGATTTATGTATGTATATATATTCAATACATCAGACTGACCTGATATATATATATATATATATATATATATATATATATAATATATACATCAGACTGACATGATATATATATATATATATATATATATATATATATATATATATATATATATATATATTATATATATATAATATATATATATATATATATATATTTATATATATATATAATATATATATATATATAATATATATATATATATATATATACATATATATATATATATATATATATATATATATATATATATATATATTCGACACATCATACTGACATGATATATATATATATATATATATATATATAATATATATATATATATATATTCAATACATCATACTGAAATGATATATATATATATATATATATATATATATATATATATATATATATATATATATGTATATATATATATATATATATATATATATATATATATATCATGTCAGTCTGATGTATTGAACATATATATATATATATATATATATATATATATATATATATATATATATATATATATATATATATATATATATATATATCATGTCAGTCTGATGTATTGAATATATATACATACATAAATCCAGGAACGTATGGACCAAATGCATAGTAGGAGAATAAACAACATAAGGAGAGTAACACTAATCACGCAAAGACGATTATCGCCCAATGGCGCAACAGCCACAACAGTCGTAAAGTAGTTCGTATTGCTACTGCTACTACAATGTCGATGCTGCCGCTGCCGCTGCCGCTGCCGTTAATACTGGCGATGATGAAGATGATGATTATAACAGTAATAATAACAGTACTGATGATAACATTTATGGTAATACTACTATAAATTATGAAAAATCTAAGCCTCCCGCATTACATTGGTGAATGCATATTGTTTCAGATCAGATTGGTAATCAACCTGCCTGCTCCCACAGTAGTTTACCAATTGCCTCCACGCCACTCGCCTGGTGGCAGCACTGACCGCGACACGTGCCATGGGGGTGGTTAACCAATAATCCTTTAGACGGCAGCACCAACAGTAATGTGGATGCCACGAAGGCAGCAACATCATTGTAATTTTTTATATGGGCGGGCCACAAATAGGTTGCCAAATATTGTATTTTGTATAAGCCATTTATAAAAGAAAGGCCCATTCAAATGAGCAATAGAGGCTACCCGGAATAAACCGTGGCGTCGCTGATGTATAATATTACGCTAGTTAATAAAAGGTAAAGTCACGTGATATTTCCAACGGCAGTACAAGTCTCAAGTGGTTATACTCCAAACAGCCCAAACTTGGGCTATCGCAGGAGTTTGTTGTGGACTGTGCGCATGCACTGTGGGTGGTACATTTGACTAAAGGACTAGTATCTTTAATGTTGCTGAAATGGTTTTTATCTGATAGTTTTATTTATTTTATGTATAGGATGTTAAACGAAAATTTTAATAGGTTGGATATGTGTATGGATACTGTCGCTGTCTTGCCACATGCACTCATAGACATAGACATGCAGTCTCCATACCCACACCATGGATAAGTTTACGCTGAGCACTGTGTTTTAAAGGCAGTTTAGGTGAGGAGATGTGTTGGATGGGAGTTCCATAATAGCTTCTTGAAATGATTTTGAGTTTCTTATGTTGGTAATTTTTGGTGGAATCATATTCCGTATGCGAATGGCTTTGGGATAAAATGAAAAGAACATTGCATTTATACGACACCTGGGGGCTGTGTATTGTCCACGGGTTCGAGAGCGGGTTAGTAGGCCTGGGGGGTGATCTCAATAATATTATTTAGAATTTTGTAGAAGGTTCGCCCGAATATTTTGTTGTGCACTGAAACAATCGCGCATATATCGAAGTTACTGAAACGTCATATCAGCAGTTTATTGCATTCTGTTTAATAATAATAAGTGTTATTGTTGATACACTGTAATCTCTTCTGAAACGTAATTCTTTCCGACTCTCTAATTTGAAGTGCAAGTTGTACTTCCGTGGACAATCGATCCCGCGATGCATTGCGTTTGTACACGCCGTCCAACGAAAACGACTATTGGTCGGGTTACCCCGTGTCGCCCGACAAAGCGTAGCTAAATTATATGCGCGTCCAAACGAGCAACGTCTCTAGACACTGCCATTGCGACCTATAATTGGGCAGCAGTAACCATTTGCGTTCCGATTAAAGGTCACATAAGGTCACAGGAAGCCGCAATGGTAAGGGACCGGCACAGTGGTCGACATTTACATATTCGTACAAAGCGTACTAATTCTCATGCCCCTCTTGATGCGAGTTGAAAAGCCTCGAGTGTTCCTAGCTATGGTGCTACCCACTGCTGACAAGCCTTCTTCTTTGCATCCGGGCACGTTGGAGAATATACACAGTGACATGCACAAAACGCATGCTGGTAATGCCAGAAAGATACCATCACTGATGTCACGTGTCATTGAGACAACATAAGCCCGGCCCGTGTATATATATATATATATGTATGTATGTATGTATGTATGTATGTATGTATGTATGTATGTATGTATGTATGTATGTATGTATGTATGTATGTATGTATGTATGTATGTATGTATGTATGCATGCATATATATATATATATATATATATATATATATATATATATATATATATATATATATATATATATATTAGTCTACATACCACATTACCTGTACATTCAATGCCAAAAAACGCATGCTGGTAATGCCAGAAAGATACCATCACTGATGTCACGTGTCATTGAGACAACATAAGCCCGGCCCGTGTATATATATATATATATGTATGTATGTATGTATGTATGTATGTATGTATGTATGTATGTATGTATGTATGTATGTATGTATGTATGCATGCATGCATATATATATATATATATATATATATATATATATATATATATATATATATATTATATATATATATATATATATATATATATATATATATATATATATATATATATATATATATATATATATATATATATATATATATATATATATATATATATATATATATATATATATATATATATATATATATATATATATATATATGACTTGTTTTATGTCTGTTAGCGACGTGGGTGGGTGGAGGCTACCTCAATGGAACAGCAGAGGTTTTGTTCACACCGGGCAAAGGACTCATCTGGTGTCAAGCACCCATCGCTTACTCATTGAGTATGTGCATAGGTACGTCGCCAATACACCTATATTACTACATTACATTACTACATTAGTAAATGTATGCATGTGTGCCGCCTCAGTGCTGTAATGTATACATATATGTATGTATGTGTGTATATAAGTATATTTGTATGTATATATGTCTCTAGGTAGGTATGTAGGTAAGCACGTTGTTAATATTTAACAAGATTTGCCATCCAAGCCAAAGGCCCAGATGGCAAGTGGACAAGGAAGCCATTGGCTTATCGAGAGTCCAACAATGTTCATCTACTTATAGCCCGCCCTCCTGAGATATGTGTCAACCTTGTTTTTAAACATATTCACGCTGCTAGCAGTTACACAATCTGTAGACAATTTGTTCCATTCATTTATTGTCCTCTGTGAGAACGAGTGCTTCCTGATGTCCAATCTACATTGATCCTTTACTAATTTTACCTCATGTCCTCTAGTTCTGCTATCCTTCTTGAGTGAGAAAAACATATTTCTATCAATATTTTCATACCCATTCAATATCTTAAAAACTTCAATCTGATCTCCTCTTAACCTCCTTGTCTCTAGATTTGTTAAACCACATTCTTTCAGGCGTTCTTCATAACTAAGATCTCTCAGTTCTGGAATCATTTTAGTTGCTCTCCTTTGTATGCGTTCAAGCGTATCTATATCCTTCTTACGATATGGTCTCCATGCTTGTATACAGTATTCTAAATGAGGTCTAACTATTGCTTTATAAAGAGGTATAATTAACTTTTTTCCCTTGTATGTTATGTTTCTTCTAATCAATCCAATAATTTGATTACCCTTTGAAGCTGCAATACCACACTGCTCTGAAACTTTCATATCAGCGCTTATTGTAACTCCTAAGTCCTTTTCTTTTACAGTAGTACCCAGAACAGTATCTCCCATTTTATAGTTTACATTCAAGTTCCTATGTCCTGTATGTAGGCATTTACATTTCCCAAAATTGAACAACATCTGCCATTTCTCAGACCATTTCACTAATCTGTCTAGATCGTTTTGTAAATGTTGTTTATCACCATCAGTATTAACCTTTCTAAACAGTTTTGTGTCATCCGCAAATTTCAGTACGTTACTTGTTATACTGTTGTCCAAGTCATTGATATAAATTAAGAATAATATAGGTCCTAATACTGATCCTTGAGGTACCCCACTCAAAACCGATTTCCAATTTGAAACTTCTCCATCTACTACAACTCGTTGTCTTCTGTCAGTCAGCCATTGTTCTATCCAGTCAGTTGTGCTATCCCCGATACCATGGGCTTTTAATTTAAGTAGTAATCTTTGATGTGGCACTTTGTCAAAAGCTTTCTGAAAATCTAAGTAGATAATATCTACTGGCGATCCCACGTCTATCCACTTAGTGATTTCTTCCAAAAAACATAACATATTTGTTAAGCATGACCTCGCTTTAAGGAATCCATGTTGAGATGAATTTAATAATTTATGCTTAACGAGGAATTCCACCATATGGTCTTTAATTAACTTTTCTAATAATTTACAAATCACTGACGTTAAACTCACTGGTCTGTAATTCTCTGACTTATTTCTCGAACCCTTTTTAAATAATGGTATGATGTTTGCTTCTTTCCATTCAAACGGAACAACTCCCTCTTTTAATGACAAGTTGAATACTCTTGCAAGTGGTATACTGATTTGTTCTACTGTTTCCATTAGTAATTTTGGAGGAATCCCATCCACTCCCGGTGATTTGTTATCCTTCATTGCCTTTATTTTCTTAGCTACCAATTCTGGAGTTACAACTAACGGACCTAAATAGTCAGATTTAGCCCCTTGAAATTTAGCATCAGCAACTGGTAATGAACTAATATCTTCTTTGGTAAACACTGAACTGAAATAACCATTTAGGTATTCCGCCATTAAAAACCCCTGTGATATTATATTTCCAGCACTGTCTTCTAGAGGTCCAATTTGTAATATTGTAAAGGTAAAGGTAAAGCGCGGTATCCGGTCCATAAGACTGCTCAAAGCGCTTTACACTTCACCCCCTGGAAGACCTGTTCATTCCAAGGCCATCTCAACTTCTTTGGGAAGTATTCAGCCACGCTGCAATTGCTGCGCGAAGGCTATTCGTTCACATATCCACCACTGTCTGTATTGCCAGGTATTCATTTATACAGCTGAGTGAACTGTGGCAGCGACCGCAGTGGGAATTGAAACCGGGTTCTCTCGATTGAGAGTCCGGCCTTCTAACCGGTATGCTATCGCGCCCCATTGTAACGATGTATTTTTACTTCGTTACACATGTCAACCCTGTTCATGTCATCAAGTGCGACTTCCAGTTCATCGACGCGTTTTGTAAGTGACTCTATTGTTGCATCTTTCTTTTCGATAATTCTCCAATTACTTCTTTGCTGCGAAGAATAGCTAGCTCTTCTTTGTCCATGGCTACTGAGTCACTAGACGACTACACACGCCGGTTTATACGTGTAGTTGTCATGTTGACACCACGTACTGTCGGGGGCGGGGGGGTGTATCATGCAATTTCGTCACACCCAGCAGTTACAATCACACCCACCAGTAGCAAATGTTCATGTTGACCGCATATGGACATTAAACTGTGAATTTACTTAAATTCACGCGTCACTTTGTCGTGGTTTCAACGTACCCCAGTGCTATGTACCTTCATAGTTCTATCACATCTGTTCGGGTTGGTAAGCGCCAGTCAACAATGCAGAAATGAGTATTAGTTGGATAGCCTTCGCCAGGGCAACACCAGCGCCCGCCATTTTAGCTGTTCCCCTTTGCATTGGCTTGCAAAGTGCACAAAGTGCCTCTCTTTCTACGCTAGCTGTCATTTAAAATGTACATATTTTGCAGTGTTTTAATAGTGTGAAATTGATGTCACAGCCTTGTCTTGTGGCGCGCCAGTCGCATATAAAATTATAACGGTAAAACAGCGGACTTCAAAGATGACGGCATGGGCCCGGGTAGACTCGCAGTAAATATTATTTTTAACAATAATAATATTCAGTGAATAGTGTAAGCATCTGGAGCTTACAAACGTAATTGTCATGGCTTGTTAATTTTTCTTAAGAATAACAACACGGTTCATACGAATTTTAGTTTCTCTTAATTTTAGTTCGCTTCCAGCATGGCGCGACATCTCGCGGGAAACTTTCCGTTACACCACATGCGAAATTTGATACAAGTAATAAATCATAGGTATGCGGCGCGCGTCAGCAACCAGTTCTCGGGCCTCCCTCGGTCCGAGTACTGATAAATCACCTCCCGCTTCCCAGCCGCATCTGCGGCTGGGAAGCGGACTGTGATCGGCAAGCGCGTGTCGAGCACTGCCGCCTGCCAGCCGATGACTGCGTGCTGGCTGGGCATATATTGTTGTAGTATGCAGTCACACTCAGTCATCCACGTGTTGTTGTAGTATGCAGTCACACTCAGTCATCCACGTGTTGTTGTAGTATGCAGTCACACTCAGTCATCCACGTGTTGTTGTAGTATGCAGTCACACTCAATCATCCACGTGTTGTTGTAGTATGCAGTCACACTCAGTCATCCACGTGTTGTTGTAGTATGCAGACCCCCTTTGATTTTACATTCAGATCAATTCAGACCTATACTTTTTGTCACATGATATGTTAGTTTGAAAAGCATATCATCACAGTAGTACAACTTAATACATCGGTAGGGTGGGTGGGAATAAATTTGGTAGCTCGAATGAAAGATGTTCGTGTGGCACAGCGAACAAAAAGTGATGTGAACACGTGGTCCTGCTTGCTGAAAGCGTGCACCGCTGGCCAGAAATATGTTCCGAAAGAGTCACATGAAACAGGTTGCTTTTGTTAAACACACCTAGCTAATCAACTAAGTGCTCGATACCCAGTCCCTTAAAAGAATTTTCATCAAACAGGCCAAACATTCATGTCGTTTGCTTCAGTCAAGGCTAACGAAATAGTCGGATCCACTAGGCAATCGCGAAAACGCTAGCGCTTTTGTGAACATCCTTTCTACCACACTCAACACGTCCAAAATGGGTATTCAGGCCATGGCTATTGTCAGCTTAGCCAATGGCAAGTTCACTGTCCCATCACCAGAAAGTCCGGTGTGCGCCAATGCAATATTTGAAGTCTAGCAGTCTAGCGGGTCGTTTTCGTATTAGCCTGTATCGCGACATGACTGACCCTCTACCAACAGACGAGTTAGCCGGGTAAGTGCTAACAGAGGTTAAGTCGCTTCACGGCCATCCCTCCGTCAATAGAAGGCCAAATCACATCACGTCCATTGTCGCGTCACGCTCACCCCTATGCCGACCGTGTTGGTCCCTTCCATTATGGTGGTCTGCTACACTGTAATTGTGTTGCTCTGTACAAGTCGTGTTTCACATCGGGGCGAGAGGTCATTGCTACATACAGTTGTAGACTTGTTGGTGAAGTGCAGGCTAAATACTCCATAGAAACAGCATACAACTTGAGAGGATAGAAAATAAAAATGTTTTAAAATAATTATTCTGAGGTAGTATTTTAGCGTAAGTAAGTCCAGGTGTAACGGGCCCAGAGTAGTCCCGTGTCGAAGTATTCTGGAGTCTTCTGAGAGGTAGGAAAGCTATGTGGAGTTGTCTGTGTGGTAGGACGGCTATGTGGAGTTGTATGTGTGGTACGAAGGCTATGTGGAGTTGTTTGTGTGGTAGGATGGCTGTGTGGAGTGGTATGTGTGGTAGGAAGGCTGTGTGGAGTTGTTTGTGCGGTAGGAAAGCTATGTGGAGTTGTATGTGTGGTAGGAAGGCTATGTGGAGTTGTTTGTGCGGTAGGACGGCTATGTGGAGTTGTTTGTGTGGTAGGAAGGCTATGTGGAGTTGTATGTGTGGTAGGTAGGCTATGTGGAGTTGTATGTATGGTAGGAAGGCTATGTGGAGTTGTATGTGTGGTAGGAAGGCTATGTGGAGTTGTATGTATGGTAGGAAGGCTATGTGGAGTTGTATGTGTGGTAGGAAGGCTATGTGGAGTTGTATGTATGGTATGAAGGCTATGTGGAGTTGTATGTGTGGTAGGAAGGCTATGTGGAGTTGTATGCATGGTAGGAAGGCTATGTGGAGTTGTATGTGTGGTAGGAAGGCTATGTGGAGTTGTATGTATGGTAGGAAGGCTATGTGGAGTTGTATGTGTGGTAGGAAGGCTATGTGGAGTTGTATGTATGGTAGGAAGGCTATGTGGAGTTGTATGTGTGGTAGGAAGGCTATGTGGAGTTGTATGTATGGTAGGAAGGCTATGTGGAGTTGTATGTGTGGTAGGAAGGCTATGTGGAGTTGTATGTATGGTAGGAAGGCTATGTGGAGTTGTATGTGTGGTAGGAAGGCTATGTGGAGTTGTATGTATGGTAGGAAGGCTATGTGGAGTTGTATGTGTGGTAGGTAGGCTATGTGGAGTTGTATGTGTGGTAGGAAGGCTATGTGGAGTTGTTTGTGTGGTAGGAAGGCTATGTGGAGTTGTATGTATGGTAGGAAGGCTATGTGGAGTTGTATGTGTGGTAGGTAGGCTATGTGGAGTTGTATGTGTGGTAGGAAGGCTATGTGGAGTTGTATGTGTGGTAGGAAGGCTATGTGGAGTTGTTTATGTGGTAGGAAGGCTATGTGGAGTTGTGTGTATGGTAGGAAGGCTATGTGGAGTTGTATGTGTGGTAGGAAGGCTATGTGGAGTTGGCTGTGTGGTAGGACGGCTATGTGGAGTTGTATGTGTGGTAGGATGGCTGTGTGGAGTGGTATGTGTGGTAGGAAGGCTGTGTGGAGTTGTCTGTGTGGTAGGAAAGCTATGTGGAGTTGTATGTGTGGTAGGAAGGCTATGTGGAGTTTTTTGTGCGGTAGGATTGCTGTGTGGGTTTGTATGTGTGGTAGGAAGGCTGTTTAGTGTTGTCTGTGTGGTAGGAAGGCTGTGTGGGGTTGTTTGTGTGGTAGGAAGGTTGTGTGGAGGTGTATGTGTGGTAGAAAGGCTGTGTGGAGTTGTCTGTGTGGTAGGAAGGCTGTGTGGAGTTGTATGTGTGGTAGGAAGGCTGTGTGGAGTTGTATGTGTGGTAGCCCCTTGAAATGTATTCGACTTGCTACCGGCAGCCAGTGTAAGCCCCTTAAGACTGGTGTTATGTGGTCGTGCCTACTGGTGCGCGTAATTAGTCTAGCAGCATTGTTCTGTACTCGTTGCAGTCGAAGTATCTGTGATGCCGGAAGGTTAACCAAGAGCGAATTACGGTAATCTAGGCGAGAGGTCACAAGGCATTACAACACTTTTGGTAGCTTCTGTTGTGAGATAGTGACGTATTGATGATAGTCTGTATATATGATAATTACAAGCAGCACACACAGCTGTCACATGATGTGTCATCGTCAGATGTTGATCCATATGAACTCCCAAATTTCGTACGCAGTCTACTGGTGAAATAATGTCAGCTCCAATGGTCATACAGCAAACTCCGTATAACTTAAGATGATGTTTTAATATAAAAATAATCATCTCAGTTTTGTCGTCATTTAAATTTAACATACGAAGAGTCATCCATCGTCTAACTTCCCTAACGCAGTCTGTCTGTCGCCTCACTGTTTCCACTTGGTCGCCCGGCACAGCTGGATTCTAGGATACATATAGTTGAATGTCATCCGCATATTTGTGGTAATGTACTCCATGTCTTCTGAATATGTGCTGCATTGGCGTGGTGTACAGAGTAAACATAACTGGCCCAAGAACCGAGCCCTGTGGTACACCACACTGTAGAGGAATATGTTGTTGAGTCAATCTGGACGCGATATGTGCGGTCTTCCATGTATGTCCGGAACCAAGGTAGTGCCGTTCCACGCACACCGTATTCATCTTGCAGAAGTTTCAACAAGTGTGCATGATCGATAGTATCGAATGCTGCTGATAGATCTAGCATAACAAACATCATAGCATGGTTCCTGTCAAGAGCACCTGCAATGTCATGCTTTACTCTCAACATGGCTGTCTCGGTACTGTGCAGTGTCATGTATGCAGACTGGTATACTTCGTGCAGTCTATTCATAGTTAGGTGTTCTGTTGGCCGATGGACTGCAACTTTCACTAACACTTTGCCGATGAACGCTATGTTGGAGACTGGTCTGTAGTTTTTTCGCAGATCTGTATTTATCGTGTCACTTTTCAGCAGTGGTTTCACAACCGCAGTTCTCAGCGTGTCAGGAAATATTCCTTGTTTGAAGCTGTTATTTAATATGGCCACCAAATAGGGAATGTGGATATTCAGTGTTCTCATCAGGAGTTCAGTTGGGCAGGCATCCAGACTGCAAGTCTTTGAGGGGCACAGTTTGATGATGTTCCTCAGTTCCTCGTCAGTCGTAGGTAGTAGTTGATTTAGTTGGTATGATACTGGTTGGCTGCTAACATCGACGACGGAATCAGAACATTATTTATAATTTATCAGCTTCTTCTGGATCTGCACTCTGATTGCTTGTGTTTTTTTCAGCGAAGTAAGTAGCGAAGTCACTGCACAGTTTCTCAGTGCTTGATGATTGTGGTCGACTAGTGCTCGGCGGCTTTAGCAGGGTGTTGACCACACGAAAGCATGTCCGCTGGTCAAGTGATGACAACACTGATTCATAGTGAGCCCGCTTAGCTCGAGTGATCATGGCGCTGACCGCTGTTCGGTGCTGTACATAAATCTGTCGATGGATCTCTAGCTTCGTTTTCCTCCACCTCTTCTCATTTCTGGCATTGTGTATGTCATCATTATACCAGGGATCCTTGCGTCGGGATATTTTCATTCTTGTCGTAACAGGGGCATGCACGTCAACGGTTGATATGACCGCATGCTCATACTGGTCAACCACGGCACTCACATCCATATTAATATCCACAGAAGCGAGATGTTCCAATAGATTAGCCTCAAATCGGTCATGATTTATTCCACGGATATCGCGCAGATGCCTCATAGTACGAGCAGGCACTGGGTTTGCAGAAGACAGAAGAAAAACAACACTGTATTGATCTGATATGCTGCTGGGGTATGTCATTGTAGATGATACGATTGAACTAGGTGAACGTGTTATCACCAAGTCCAACCTGTGCCCCCGGATGTGTGTTGATTCTGTAACCTGTTGTTGTAGATTATTTTCTGCTAAAATGTCATTCAATAACTTTACACTGAATAACTTTACAGTGAAGATTGAAGTCACCGACAATAAGAATGTCTCGCTGTGCCATGGCTATCTCATTCACATATGTCGCGAACTCATCAAGGAACTGCTGTACATTTGTTGCAGGTGGACGATAAATGACGACAACACGCATAAGTCTCAATGTTTGTGTTGATTTGACGTCCACATGTTCAAAGGTCTCATATCGCTTAGTTGTTGTCTTTCGCAATTTATATTCTGATTTGTATAGTATTCCAACGCCGCCTCCGCGCTTAGCTGAACGACATTCTCCTATATAGCTGTAACCTGGTGGAGTTAGTTAGTTGACAACAGCAGTTTTACTCGGTTTACACCAGGTTTCTGTTAAAAACATAAAATCTCCACCATGGTCCAACAAATGTTCCTTCACCGTCACTGCTTTGTTATATACTGATCGTGCATTTAGTAGTACGCAGGTAACATCATACCTTGTGTCAGTTTGTCGACATATGTCAACCAGGTTTGTTGGATTAATTCTCCCCTTGTGTATGTGTTCAATGTTCGTTCTTAATCGTCTTCCAGTTGTTATTACGGAAGAAATGGGGCGAAAATGTTTGTTTCCAGCAGTAGTTCCCCGGTGCGTTCTGGAAGTTGCACATATATTTAGTGATCGAAGAGTAAGGAGTGTTTTGAGTGGCACATTTAAGTTCGTCTTCATAATGTTGGCTCCTGTGGCCCGTAGTTCACAGCCGGTAAAAGTCAACATGTTTACATAATAGATTTAGTGATGTAGTAAATTGGAACACACCCAAACGTGGTCACACGCATTGATGAACGCAGCTCGCATTGTCACTGAAGTTGTTAGCAGTGTTGAATAGGTCACTTGGTACGCGCATTGACGACATTCTGGTAGACTGGTAGGCGCACCTGACGAAAACTGGTTCGGCAGCTTATTCCTGGTAGGCGTGTAACGACCGATCCGGTTGACCGCTCACCAAAACAATGTTCAACCGCCAATAATTAAGAATATGACGAATTTAAAAAAAACATTTCATTCACTAGGACGTTCTTCAGTCATTCCCATCCAACGCTGTATTAAAATATTTAAAAAATACACGTCCACATATGTGGAAATAAATGCTTAAACGAGACACGAAAACTCTACAGTGTCAGAACACAGCGCACACAACACAATAAAAAAGGAAGGCTGTGTGGAGATGACTGCGTGGTAGGAAGGCTGTGTGGAGTTGTCTGTGTGGTAGGAAGGCTGTGTGGAGTTGTAGGTGTGTTAAGAAGGCTGTATGGAGTTGTCTGTGTGATAGGAAGGCTACGTGGAGTTGTCTGTGTGGTAGGAAGGCTGTATGGAGTTGTATGTGTGGTAGGAAGGCTGTGTGGAGTTGTCTGTGTGGTAGGAAGGCTCTGTGCAGTTGTATGTGCGGTAGGAAGGCAGTGTGCAGTTGTATACGTGGTAGGAAGGCTGTGTGCAGTAGTCTGTATGGAAGGAAGGCTGTGTGAAGTTGTCTGTGTGGTAGTAAGTTTGTTTGGAGTTGTTTGTGTGATAGGAAGGCTGTATGGAGTTGTATTTGTGGTAGGAAGACAATGTGGAGTTGTTTGTGCGGTAGGAAAACAGTGTGGAGTTGTCTGTGTGGTAGGAAGGCTGTATGCAGTTTTATGTGTGGTAGGAAGGCTGTGTGGTGTTGTATTTGTGGTAGGAAGGCTGTGTGGAGTTGTTTGTGTGGATGCAAGGCTGAGTGGAGTTGTACGTGTGGTAGGAAGGCTGTGTGCAGTTGTATTTGCGGTAGGAAGGTTGTTTGGAGTTGTATTTGTTGTAGGAAGGCTGTGTGCAGTTTTATGTGTGGTAGGAAGGCTGTGTGGAGTTTTATTTGTGGTAAGAAGGCTGTGTGCAGTTTTATGTGTGGTAGGAAGGTTGTTTGGAGTTGTATTTGTGGTAGGAAGGCTGTGTGCAGTTTTATGTTTGGTAGGAAGGCTGTGTGCAGTTTTATGTGTGGTAGGAAGGTTGTTTGGAGTTGTATGTGAGGTAGGAAGGTTGTGTGGAGTTGTATTTGTGGTAGGAAGTTTGTGTGGTGTTGTATGTGTGGTAGTAAGGCTGTATGGAGTTGTCTGTATAGAAGCAAGGCTGTGTGGAGGTGTACGTGTGGTAGGAAGGCTGTGTGCAGTTGTATTTGCGGTAGGAAGGTTGTGTGCAGTTGTATGTGTGGTGGGAAGGCTATGTGCAGTAGTCTTTATGGAAGGAAGGCTGTGTGGTGTTGTCTGTATGGTTGGAAGGTTGTGTGGAATTGTCTGGGTGGTAGGAAAGCTGTGTGGAGTTGTCTGTGTGATATGAAGACTGTATGCAGTTGTCTGTGAGGAAAGAAGGCTGTCTGGAGTCAGAACTACTGTGGAGTCTGTGTGGAGTTGTCTATGTGGTATGAAGACTGTGTGCAGTTGTCTTTGAGGAAAGAAGGCTGTTTGGAGTTTGAACTACAGTGGAGTCTGTGTGGAAGGAAGGCTGTGTGGAGTCTGTGTGGAAGGAAGGCTATATGGAGTATATGTGGAAGGAAGGGTGTGTGGAAGGAAGATGAGGTGTGTGGTAGGGTTTCAACTGGTCGTAGTCCAGCTTTGTCTTCAGGACAATTTGCTGGATTAAAACTAAACTATCTAGAAATAACATGCCTGAAAATTAAGCTTTTCAAGCTTTGCACCACACAATCGCCAGACTTCCCTCTCAGGGAATACCACTCCACATACTTTGTGAAGTAATCAGTTAGTGTCATAACAAGAGATAAAACATTGAATGCAATGATGTTATTTAATTTGCAAAAAGAACATTAAATCATATTCATAAATACTATTACTTATTCCTAACTCATTTGCAAATGTTGCACAGTTGTTATGCTGGGACCGCATCCTGCAGGCATTGATACTTTGTTAATGAGCACGGTAGTTGCACCTAGCCAAAGCTATCCCAGCAACTTCAACACGAGTGAAGTGCTGTCATATTGTATCTTTAGGTCTACCCCCTCGAAGCATGTAGACGTAAACTTTGTAATGCTGTAACACAGTAATTCTGCTCTAACTTAGTAATACACATGCACTTTTGACCAAATGAACAAGAAGTAGCATACTGGACTATAGGTCGCTGTTACACAAGAAGTGAAGCCATTTAATTTTCTACTATATGGGAACAGCAAGACAAGCCTCAATTCAGTAAGAAGCCATATGTGACACAATATATCATTAACGTTATCATTAATGACTATACAAATATGGTAGTTTTGCAAATAGCAATAACTATTTCTGCAATGCCAAAAGGTAATGCAGCTCTGCAAATAATAACAACCAAACTTTTGGCAATCAATAGAGGGGCCTGCAGAGCAGCTGTGCGAATAGCCACGTCCTTTTGTCGTTTGATAATCTACTTCTTTCAAATACAAATTGTCTAACATTTCATGTGTGTGCTTGCACTCCTACACCTGGTCACTAGTGATTTAAAATAATGGGTATTACCAAATAATGGTTACATTTCTTCAGTGGTTGCATGTCGTGCATTGCGTTTGTGCGCGCATGCGCAATACGCAAAATGTATACTTCCGCAGACTTTCGGCACGGGACGGAGGCACGTACCACAGTCAGAATCCATCCGCCTTTACATAGATAAAGAGTCCCAAGGAAAACATGTATTGTGCAGTTAGGGTTTATTTGTGAGAGCAGAAATTGTATGGATGAATGAGTGGAAGTGATGTTTTTTGTGCACAGTAGCATCTAAGCTTTGAAATGATGCCATTTGTCAGTTGGTATGCCAGTTGCGTAAGGACACAGCGGCCATCAGGCAGGGTGTACTCATTGTTTGGAAACCGGGGAATTCCATGGCAGAAATATAGGGGTGTCATGCATTAAAGCAATTTGTGCGAAAAGGAGGTATGTAATTTTCACGAATTTCACACACCAGGTGTCTTAGTGGGTCTGTCATTTGTTGTGAATAAAAAACAAATTGTAGGATACATTTTCAATGTAGGTATAGAAAGTTATAATGGTCGTCTATGGGAAAAGTGACTGCGGTCCGTGCCCACGGCGGATGTGAACCAATGCGGTGGTCGGATTTCAGCACGTGATGCATACATTATTGAGAATCTTCACACGTGGTGTGATACGGCAGCTTGCGCCAACACGTGCATGTGTTTACTAACAAGTTTTATGGAAAAGACGGCGTTTGTTTGGCAATGTTGGGGCGATTAAAGACCAACATCAGATACGAATTTCGCGCTTGGCATGTAAACACCCGTGCGTGCGTACCTGCGTAATAACCTTAGTTATCATTTACGCATGGTTGTTTTTATTAATAAAGTTTGTCGCTAAAGTCACAATGTCATGATACATGAATTAAAGCATAAACAATGTCAATGGCGGCAATTTTTCGCTGCAACTCTCGTAACTTCGGCGAAGAATACAGTAGAGTAAAGGTAAGTTTGTTAGACAATGTGATCTGTAGATTATAGCAACCTTTGCAGTCCTTAGAACTTTACATGTGTGCGATGTATCATATGCATAGCCACTTAATTTTTTATTTTAATTAATTTATATAAAAATAATACTCCTACTGTCTAGGTCTGGCGCCAAATTCGTTAGCTACCACTGTAGTACCTGGTATGCTTAATATAATATGATGTCTTCACCAAAACAAGAAGAAACAGTTGTGCAACGATCTATTTTCTAAACCACTAACCGTTATTTATTTTATCAGGGGAATAATATTTAATGTACGACATAAAAATAAAATAACATAAAGTTAAATAAAATTAAAATCTTTAGCGATCCATTGTGCAAGTGTAAAGTTGATCCCGTGTTTTATTTTGACAAAGTATCCTACCGACAGGTTATGAGCACCATGTTACAGGGTTCACTTGGTATGCTGATGTACGAAGCGAAGTACTCTGTAATATATTTCACTGTGTATGTGGGATAGCCACATGCCCTGATAGGGCATTGGACAAACTAGAAGCGGTCACATTTTCTTGGTTTATTCTGTTTCGTTGTTTACGTTGCGATTGAGTCTTAATTGTCTGAGTTGTTATTGTCTGTGTGACATATATGGTATATCCTATAATACTACATGCCTGAAATTTAACCTTTTCATTGTTTACATTGCGATTGAGTTGTTTATGTGACATGGTATAACCTATGTCTATAGGGCTAAAAGCATATACCTTCATATACTGTGTACTGCCAATTCTGCTTACAATTTTTATTCATTAGCCTTGGAAATAAAAGTTTAATACGAAATAAGTCTATAACTGATTGTAATACATTAGACATGCAATGTGACTCAGTGACAGACCATCGTGTCATAGACATCTTGCTACAACTTGTTCTAGTACCTTGGAAATAAAACTTTAATGCGAAATAAGTCTATAACTGTTTAGGTTTCTATAGACAAAGTTCTTCAGAAATGGGTTGTCTTACGCAGTGATGCATTTATAAAATTTGGTATTGGGCATCGCAATGCACCAATAAAAAACTGAGAGTTATCTTAAAAAATAAGGGGTTTGTAAAAAAAAATAACGGGTTGGTCAGAATGCAATTGATAAAAAAGGTGTGCAGAATCTGCATATCAAATATTTATGCAATCAACAACACAACACCGATATAAATATATGAAATGGCCAAATGAATAACGTTTATTGTGGGGTTTAAGTGTAAGCCCACTTTTAAAGAAATTTAAAACAAAGAAATGTGGGCGCCACAACTCAACACTAGGCTGTTTACGCCCGATGCGAGCCTCCTGGACGTCGGGTTCAATAGAACCCATATTTCAACACATCAAGCAGTAGCAGTATTCCTAGAACAAATAAAAGAAACAATGGCATTACTATTGTCATAGAGCACCCTTAAACCAAATAGCATATGCCCTACATGCTATCACGCAGTCTATGAATATAAATCTACCTGCTTAAAAATACGCTAGCTCTAACTGGAAAAACTACAAAGGTGGGGCCAATTCGCCACCGGTCACCGACACATGTGACCACTCCACCATATGTAATGGCAGTGGCGAAATGGCGCGGGGCGCGAAGTTTGGCAGAGACATTCCATGTAACAATCCCCAACATATCACCACTGATACAACTTGATCATCAATTTAAAATGAACGGCTAGTGGAGGAGTATAAACCAGTGGTTGGCTGGGCAACGACATTGTTATTTATGACTTGTTACGTCATTGATGAGAACATTGTTGGACTCTCGATAAGGCAATGGCTTCCTTGTGCACTTGCCATCTAGAACTTGTTGTTTGGGATGGCAATATTGTTAAATGTTATTTATTTGTTACGTCATTGAAATTGTGCACTTGAATAATGCAACATATTTTCAATCAAAAATAACATTATTGTGTTTCTAGACAAAGGTTGAATACAAACACAATACACACTTGTATACATTTGAAATTGAAAAAATTCTTGACAAAAATTAAGCTTTAACTTAAATTATATGGTTCGATATGACAAACAGTATTTACCACTGTATAGATAGAGCATACTGAATGCGTGTTTATTATAGAGTGCAATATGTGAATATTTCAAAAGCAATTCTTACGTAACTGTTTCGGATGTGAATATCAGTATGTAACATAAAATAGCTACACTATCTGACGTCACAAGAAGTATATTAAGATTTTTAGTTTACATACATGCATACATTATTTGGCTTTTTATGTTCATTGAATTGAATACATATTGTTGTTCTTTTCCCACGAAATGTAGGAACAGTTTTATAAAACAACGTTTTCATTAAGAATATGGGTAGTTCATACGAAAGCTAAGATATATTTATACTCTTAGGATGAGGTTCCCGTCCCATGGTTGTAAATGAATATTGATTGTTTGTGATATACGGCTCAACGTATTGTTTTGTGGTTTGATTATTGATTGTTTTTGTTGTGCACTTTTCTATATCGTGTAATCAAGGTTTCGGCATGAATTGCCTTGTTATCATTGAAACAAATAAACTTTTCATGATTACATTTCAGTGCACCGATCACCGTCCTCGCTGTTTGCCAGATTGCTCTCGCCATGTCCCAACGTCTCAGTTGTCTTGTTTTTGGTGTCGTCGTCGCCGACGTAGAAACACTTGAAGACATCGGTGCGTGGCGACATCCATCCAGCACGGAACATGACTTGTGCGACGTATGATGTGAAGACGATGGATCCTAAGCTCACGAGCATCACCAGGGTCTTAAAAGCGATTGGATACTTGATTAAGGCAGGTATACCCAACACAGGCTCTCCTCCGCTCAGCCGGAGGATCGCTCCACACAGGAACCCGAAGAGTGAGCCGTACGAGTTGGACATTGGGACGTAGAAGACGCAGAAGAGTTGAGGGAAGAGGATGACGAATACGAAGTCGTCGCACAGCAAAAAGAGGCTGTAGATAGAGTGGACAACAATGGCCAGCACCGTGGCCGTTGCACCTTCCACGATGATGCCGCAACGGAGAACCCAAAGAATCTCCTTCTCGGGGGTCTACAATAAAGTGAAGAAGGTTTTGTTAATATCTTTGTGTATGAACGATTGCCACGTGGCAAATTTAAAGCTTTTTGATCCAATTCCAGGTGAGGCATACTGAGTAAGTATTTTTTTCTGCGCCACTATGACACAACAATGAACATCAGTGTAAGTAAAACATCTCAACGCAAGGAGTTATATTTAGGTCACACTCCAACAACAGCCGTTACACATGGAGTTCCATACAACAGCAGACCAGATCGCATATATATATATATATATATATATATATATATATATATATATATATATATATATATATATATATATATATATATATTCCACTTTTCCACAAGTGATATCCAAGTGTCTACGTACCTGGTACTCTTCCCCTTTATTTCGCACGGAACATGCGTTTCTGACAGGGAGGTAGACGTGGCGTGCGAACATGGAGCTACCAGACAGCATGGACGAATCGACAGACGACATGACGGCGGCTGACACGGCGCCCAGACCAATGATGGCGACCGGAAGTGGCGTCAAGTACTGCAGGACTAGCGGCAGCACAAGTTTGTAGTTTTCGACGGGGATCGGCACCTCACCGTGGTAGCGGTAGTCAGTGGAATTCCAGTCTGATCACGGAATACATTGAGATAAATTATACATTTGTAATGCATCGTTTGTCACGAAGAAATCCAACTGAATTGCACTAACAATGCTAAATTAAGTAAAAACATTAAGTTTGAAATCAGTTCAGTATCTGACTGACGCAGCCAAGGCATTCCACAGTGTCGACCCATCCACAAAGAAGGAATGGCATCCACACTAGTCAAGGAGGTCTCGCGGGATATTGAACAAACACTGGTCGGCTGATCTCAATGATCGGGTAATCATATAAAGTGCTAATGTTCGGACTGGACGGAAGCTGGTGACATATTGTGGACGGTATTGTATCAACCATCAATCAATAAATTCTTTCTCTTTCTTGACCAATATGCTGACAATGACATTTCATTCTCTGCCAACGTCATCGGTCTTCTTTGACTTTATGCAATGTATTCATTCTAGTGATAATGCTAGTATCGTAGAGGTGAATTCTTTAACTGTGTTCCACGAACTGGTGTGAACACTGTGAAGACCAAGGAGGCAGCCAGGATCTGCCTGATCACCTCTCCCCTTATGCCACGAATACCTTAGACCTAGCCAAGTCGGCAGGTAGCATAATGACTCAGTGAGCACGTCAAGGAATTACACAAATGCGTTTGCACGCGACATAGGCCGCCTGGCAGAAACCTTCATTAGCCAGGTCATGGAAACTGCCCTGTCTTAATTGTGGCGTGTATAGCAGTAATACAATAACGATTGCTTCATTAGAAAATAATATAATATGTGACACATATCAGTTCGAATATAGGGTTTTTATACCAAGGTATGCTTGTAAATGTACAACGACATCGTGTGACGCACCTGTCGATTTTGCAATGACTCCTATGAAGACAGCCGGAACTGCCATCACGATACAGCCGAATCCCGCAACTATCGACATTATTTGAGCTCGCCTCGGAGTTTTTTGGGACAACACTCGCTGGAAATACACCTGAAAACGAAACAGTTTTGAGCAAACCAACAAGTGGAATGTATCCTTTGTATAACTCACCACAGTTAATCGCATATACATACATATTTCACTAAAACCCCTGTGGATATACACATACGTCGCCATGTCTGATGGACATCTTCCGGTTTTCTGGCTTCGTCACAACGAAACCTTCGATAAAACTACATTTCGAGACAAAGTAGCTAGTTTTTTTCTCATAATATGTTGATTGCTGCGGGCGGGATATGCTTTGGGATATTCTCCTACATTGTTACGATTTTATTCGATGTCGGGTCTTGGAACAATAGTATATCGCAGTTACCTAAGCAAATTTTAAGTCAAGAAAATTGTCGTGAGCGCATATTTAGTTTGACGCACATGACTTTTGTCGCACCTGCCACGGGATTCCTCCGAAAAGCATCAAAATCAATATATCCAGGTAAGACCAAATCTGCTTTCCTTCCGGCCACGACCCGATCCACGTGTTGTTGACATCACGTGACGTATCCAGTATCGACGACACGGCGGAGTTGGTCCATGCAAAAGGTATAGCGAGCCACTGAATCATGTAAGAAAAAAACACGAAAACAATAAATGCTATACACATTTACTAAAATGACAAAATTCTTTGTGTGCAACTGTGACATGTAAATGTGTATTGTGACATGGGGTTAATTCAAGTTAAAAAATAAAGTGGGAATATATTAAGTATTGAAGCAAATATGATTTAACTGTAAGCTATGACATTTAAGAGATAACAATCAAAGCATATTTTGATCTCCTACATCAGACCGATTAGTACACACCTTTAAAAGATAAACTTTGATTTACTTAGTGACAATAAACCCTAATGATTCATGGGTAATTACCGAAACAACCGCATGTTCAGGAATATTGCAATTGGTAGTGAGTTTATAGGCACGGACTGCCAACTGTGTGTGTGTGTGTGTGTGTGTGTGTGTGTGTGTGTGTGTGTGTGTGTGTGTGTGTGTGTGTGTGTGTGTGTGTGTGTGTGTGTGTGTGTGTGTGTGTGTGTGTGTGTGTGTGTGTGTGTGTGTGTGTGTGTGTGTGTGTGTGTGTGTGTGTGTGTGTGTGTGTGTGTGTGTGTGTGTGTGTGTGTGTGTGTGTGTGTGTGTGTGTGTGTGTGTGCGTTTTGTTTCCCTTTAATATCTCACCCGGGAGACACACATTTCCAACTTCCCATACACCTGGTCCTGTGGCAGTATTAACCTTGGCACGAAATGTCTTCGACACTTACCAGGCCACCGAAAATAAACATCAGTTGGAAGACATCCGTGAGAACAACGGAATACAGTCCGCCAACAATCGTGTAGAGGAGAGCGACACTGGCCGATAGTATGATGGCCCACTTGTCGTCGAGTCCCACAATCACCGTCAGGGTGGCGCCTGTGCACAAACAAACATTTTGTACAGTCCTTTTCCTGTGGCCAAAAGTCCATATCGCACCCACAACTTCTGTTGTAATCGTTTCCAAAAAAGTTTATTAACATTATGTCGCATGTGCCAGTCCAACAGGCGTTTCCGTTCTTTATATCCTAGACAATACTCCGATGTATACACGGAAACCACCCACATACTTCCATCATCATTCATTGAAAAGACTCACCAAGTGCAGATAAGATGGCTGCCGAATAGAACACATCTCCAAGTAATGCCGGAATGTAGAGCAGTGCTGCCATCACGCGGCCGTAGCGCTGCTCAAACGGATCAAGCATCGTGACGTAGTTAGACTCTCGCATCTTCTTTGCGAACAACAGACCTCCTGCAACCATTCTCAGATAGAGGATATGCCGTCACAATCCTATTTATGTGCATGATCCCAGTCAAGCTTTACGCTAGCAACCATGTTTACCTATGTGCATTACAGTACTAAGG